>JAZKJV010000436.1:0-612303 GCA_037367405.1 Ottelia alismoides
TGGTTATGGAGAAGGCATAGAAATTGGTCGAAGATAGGGTGACCCGTGATTTTAACACATGTTAGAGAACTGGGGTACAATTGACCTAAGTCAACCAACGCTCGTACTTGGTTGGTCCACGTGGACTAACCAGGAAATTTCAAGGCAGAAAAGCCTTGGAAAATATAAAAGAAATAATAAATGTATTTATTATTTTTTTCTTATAAAGTTAAAATTATTTATAATTTTATGTAGAATTTAATGCTTATTTTTATTTATTTTTAAAATGTGTTTTTATTATATGTTACTTTTTACAAGCTCAAATATTAGCATATTTCTCGGTAGTTTATGTGTTCTATTTTTTTATATTTTTAATTTTACTATTTTATTTTCTTATTTTATATAATTATAACTTATTTTTATATATGTAAATATATTTTTATTTTATTTTCCTGATATAATATGTAAACATAAATAAATAGGGATGTATATTATATAGGTATAAGAATTATATATTCTTTTATGTATTTTATGTTCTTATTTTATTTTAGTATTTATTTATGATTTTATTGCATTCTAAATATGTACATATACTATGAATAATATTTACAAAATTGTAAAATATAAAAATATAAAAATAATAAAGAATAAATGAATATTTTATTCAAGGTAGTACACTCTTTACTTTGAGACCTAGGATAAGTATTAGTGCATAGGAGACACTCAATGACCATAGAGATCTAGATGGCATGTTATAGGTTCGTTTGACACACGTTGTCGAATTCGAACTCAATGCTAGGGGATAAAAACTTAACAGGAATCAAGATTATCACCTTGTGCAATAGCATCCATATATGATCAAGATCAATCTAGAAAAGGGAGGGAACGGTATAGAGATAACATTAGATATTCAAATATGAGAATTCTGTCTATAATATAACATTAATTACAATAATGAATTCATTCTATAGGTAAACACATTAATCTCAACTTGTATGATAACTATACAACTTGATAATTACATTGGAAAAGATTATAGAAATTCTAACTTCACTTGAACAATCAATGAAAAAATTGGGTTTGGGTTTGGATGTTAAAAAATAAAATAAAATAAAAAGGATAAATATCCATCAGTGGACTAAGTTTGGTTAGATTAACTCAAGGGCTTGGTTGAGTCAGTATACGAACTTAATGGAGGGGATTGTGTGTAAAACAGAGCAACAATTCAGGGTTATGGGTATAATTCGCGATTATGGGGGGTTATGCATACAATACCAAAATTATATATGATTATGGATGTAAAAATCCATATTATCGTATTTCATATGCAGTTATGATATGCATGTTAATGTAACATGTAGTTATTAACGTTATGATCGATCGATCGTTGAGTAGTATTAGTTGAGTTATCCATTCTTTACGCTTGTACCTACTATCGGCTTATATGTTTTCTTTTCTAGGATAGTTGTAGTACTCTCTTTACTTTGAGACCTAGGTTAAGCATTAGTGCATAAGAGACACTCAATGACCATAGAGATCTTGTAGGCATGTTATAGGTTTGTTTGACGCACGTTGTCGAATTCGAACTCAATGCTAGGGGATAAAAACTTAACAAGAATCAAGATTATCACCTTGTGCAATAGCATCCATATATGATCAAGATTAATCTAGAAAAGGGAGGGAACGGTATAGAGATAACATTAGATATTCAAATATGAAAATTCTATCTATAATGTAACATTAATTACAATAATGAATTCATTCTATAGGTAAGCGCATTAGTCTCAACTTGTATAATAACTATACAACTTGATAATTACATTGGAAAAGATTATAAAAATTCTAACTTCACTTGAATAATCAATGAAATAACTTTTAGATTTTAACCTTTTGTTATATAACTCGACATGGGGAAAGTAAAGTGATCTCATGTAACTAGTCATCACTTTTGGAAAACATGTAATATGTAAAAACTCAATAAAAATATAAAAAAACAAGAGAATTTCTATAATATCAATATTATTAAATCCTTCCACCCCTTACAATCTTTCTCAGTTAATCTTCTTTTCAAGATATAGAGATGAAAATAGTAAAATACACACACATGTTACAATGTTTGTCTTTGTTTATTTCTAAATATGAATATCGGCACTGATACAAATATTGATGGATAACCTTTTTTTATAAAACTCAACATGGGGAAAGTAAAGTGATTTCATGTAGCTGGTCATCATTTTTGGAAAACATGTAATATGTAAAAATTCAATAAAAATATACAAAAAACATGAGAATTTTTGTAATATCAATATTATTAAACCCTCCCACCCCTTACAATCTTTCTCAGTCAATCTTCTTTTCAAGATCTAGAGATGAAAATAGTAAGATACATATATATATATATATATATATATATTACAATGTTTGTCTTTGTTTATTTCTAAATATGAATATTGACACTGATACAAATATTGATGTATGCAAAAAAATGTATCACCGCATTCTGACAAAATAAACTAAGATATAAAAGATATATAAATTTGAAAAAGTAATATTACTTTATAGCGTTTTTTTTACACTTATAATAAATTTTAAAAGCTAGAGGCATTATTGTAATTACAGAGTCTCGGAGAGGCAAAAGTGTAAAAATCTAACTTTATATATTATCATGGATATACATGTATTTGATGTTTTGTACATAAAATAAAGGGACTTTTACATGTGTATGCCTCCTAGTTTCTCCAGTAGCGCTTATACCTCCTAACATTTTTGCAACTAGTATTCTTGCAATTCATAGTATCACCCATCAATTATTACACGTGTATCCTTACATAACTCAACCATGACTGGTCTCAAACCTAGGTAAATTGAGGAGGGTTGCATTAGGTAGCTAATAGTCAATGTAAACAACCATAAACAAATTCCTAATAGCATTTTTAAAAAATACTATTTAGGAGTTTGCATTAAGACAATCGGATCTTCTCAATATGGATTTAAGCAAACATTTGTGCAAAGATTTAGGGATCATATTATTTTCATAAATTTATGAAGAAAGAAGAATTTATGAATATAATCTCCATTTATGCAATGCAAGTTGGTTTAGAGGAACGGATTTAACAAGATTTTTTGGGAGGATTTGGATAAGATTATGCAAGGAGTCTCATAAAGAGAGATAATTTACCTAGATGGACATGTGAGAAAAGATGCTTCTAGGTATGCTAGTGTCTACGGAGTCATGGCTTCATGGATAGAAATAAAGAGGGAAAAGTCATCCTAGATTTTGTAACAGCTCATGACCTTTTCATAGAAAACACTCTTTTCAAGAAGAGGGGGGATCATTTAATTACTTATAAGAGTGACCTAACTAAAACACATATAGATTAGTTTGTGATGCGGTGAAGAGATCAGTTTTGTTGTAGATACTGCAAAGTAATCTCAAGAGAGAGCTTGACATCTCAAAATCACTTACTGGTCACATATATGCAAATAAAAGGGTTGGCAAAGAAGAGGATGGTTCCTAAGATCATTAGAACTAAATAGTGGAATCTTTAATTGAAGCAGTCAAGCTTCAAGGAGAATGTTTTAGAAGTCTTTTCTTGGGATTGTAACGGAAGTGCATTCAAGATGTAGGAGGCTGTAGCATTTTGTATCTGAAGAGTAGCCAAAGAGATGCTAGGCGAGTCTAAGAGAAGAATTACACATCAAAAGGAGGCTTGGTGGTGGAATGAAGGGATGCAAGAGAAGCTTAAAATTAAAAGATATTGCTTTAAAGCTTTGTATAAGGATGAAATATAGGAAACTGTCTGATGACTCAGAATTCATAAGGGTCTAAAATATCCTCGTAAAGCGAAGATATAATGTCGCTGAGGCAATCGCTCATGAAATCCGAGATCCACAATTAACCTATAAATAGATATAAAGCAAAGCGAATATGTGGAGTTAAAATTTATTATAACTCCACCAAAGAAATGTACATCTGCAAGTATTGTAGAGGTCGAACAAAGGGACACAGGAAATGGACAACAAAATTAGAAAAAAGACAATAAATGCTTTTTATTTTTGTGAAGATTTATGATTTTAGCGAGGTTTTTAATCATTTATGTTTTGGAATTTTTATTTTCATATATTTTTATGTGTTTTTAATTTTATAATGTTCAAATTTCTTTTTATATTTGTGATTTTTAATTTTCTTTCCTTTTTAATTAGTGATAATATAAGTATGTATAGTATTTAGATATAATATATATAACAAATATAATAACTATACAAAATAAATATAAAATCTGGAAAATACATGTTTGGTCGAGAAAATCGGAGTTGGTCTTGTGTCTCACATAAGACATGAACACAATCGCTGAAGCGACCGAACTCGACACTCAACTAAGCAACAATCAACCCACACAATAATGTAAAACAATGAATAAGCATGTGTAAATCAAAATTTATTATATCCTACGATGAATGTGTACAGTGGATAAGCAGGTAGGGGTCAAACTCATGGAACAAAGTGGATAGCATCGAATATTATTTATCAATAAATAGTATGTGTATAGATGTATATAGATATGCACACTATTTACTTACTTTTTTGTGGGTTTTTAATTTTTAATTCATATATATATATATATATATTATTTTTAATTTTATATTTTTAAGGTTTTAAAATAATTAAAATGTTTATAAGAATTAATTATAATATAACTTATATATAACTATATATAGATATATAATACACTATAGGGTAATATAATTATATATAGCTAAAATTAATACAAAAATAGAACAAGATATTTTTGTGTCTTTTATATTTTTCTACTATTTTTGTGATTTTTGGGGGAGTTTTTACTAATTTTTGAGTATTTTCAAAGTCCAAAATAAACAAAATTAGCGAATAAATAAAGAGACCGAATTGATTTGAGGATTAAAAATAAAAAAGGGTCAAAATTTCTTCAAATCAATTATAATAGATATGGTTATATAATTACATAATAGAAAGAATTTTTTGTAATTTCTGTAGAGTTTTTATATTTTTATAAGGATTTTGGTGCTTTTTAATTTTTATCATTTTCTTTTTCTATTTTTAGTGATTTTTGGTCTGGATGCCCAAAGCACTATAATAAGCAACTACTAATTTTTGTTGAAATTTTTAGAGATGATTTTATTTTTTTGGATTTTATAAACCAAATAGGGAATATCCATGCTATTTTTTTTTAATAAATAGTAAAATGTGTAAAATTCAAACTAAAATAATAATATGGAAGACAATTGCATCAACACAGTATCCTAAATTTTCATGATTTTTGGAGAACAGACACTATTTATAAAAAATAGAAACAAGTATAAAAAAAATACTTGAGCTAGTAGGGGTGTATTTGTCATTAAAAATAAAGAGTAGGGATTACATGCAAAAACATTGAAAGTTTATAAATTTAAAATTTTTAATACTAAACTATAATACTCAAAACCCGTAGTGATACACATATAAAGTGTCCTGCTAAGCTGCATTGGAGTTACATGCAATATCCAAGTAGTATAGGGGTTTTGATGCAAATATTCCACCACCTTTTGAACGCAATAAAACATTTACAATAGTATGCACAAAATACAAAAAAAAAGTAGAGGTGTATGTGTGCGTAAATTACCCCTTAACGCCAATTGATTGGGTGGCCTTTATGCATACACGTGGTTGATCCGTTGGTGCAGGAGGGGCAACATTTTGATTTGATTCAAGGGCCAGGATTAGACATGGGCCCTTATTCTTGATCTGATGACGCTGGACCCCTCTGGAATAATACATATGAATTCGATGCAGGGCTCGCTTTTTCCTCCGATTCTAAGCATCTTCGGGGAGTAATCGCTTCATCCACTGGTCTTTCTCCTTCCCGGAGGTCCTACGCATGTGCAGGTACCCTCAGATGGGTTCCAGGTCCCCTCGAGAGGGACCTGGGTTTCTTTGACCTAGAGCTACGAGTAAAGCCCTAAGTTTTGCTCTAAGTGCTTGTTCTAGTTTGATTCAGCACCTAAAAGATGAGGCGAGTTGAAGTGAAGGGTTTCGGCCCAAAAGAGAAGATGGGGGCTTCGTAGATGAGCTGGACGATGAAGCTTTGATGTAAGGCATATGATGGAGCTTGGAACCTTGATTCTGAGCAAGAATCAAGGGAGAAATGGGTGCGTTGGGCGGAGAATATGACAAGGGTCGAGATGAGAGAGAAGGCGGTGCGAGACACAGGTCGAATCACAGTGAATCGAACCTGGAATTCAGGCTCAAGGTCAACAAAAATCTAGGAATTACTCTAATCCGAAGTGCTATCGACCTAAATTGAAATTCAAAAAGTAAAGTGAGAATTAAAATTAACTTTCTAACGGGAAGAACTGGCCTAAATTTGGTCCAAAGACCATAGAAGAAGAACTGTCGGTGCGAGTATCGACGTTGGTCTGGATCAACTCCGGCGAGGTTTCCTCCTCGCAGCAGCTAGCTGGAACGATTCCCTAACACTAAGGTGCAACTTCACGCACAAACTGAGGGGTTGAGAAGCTCTAAGAGGAATCAAACCTCCAAAAGAAGATGTAAAGGGAGTTTTATAAATAGGAGGAGGTGATGCTTTCGAGGGAATATTGCATGAACGAAGAAGGAGGTAGGTGAAGGAAGAATGGTCGGCGAGGAGGACGAAT
Organism: Ottelia alismoides; assembly: GCA_037367405.1. Lineage (NCBI taxonomy): Eukaryota > Viridiplantae > Streptophyta > Magnoliopsida > Alismatales > Hydrocharitaceae > Ottelia > Ottelia alismoides. The sequence continues at coordinate 6,649 of JAZKJV010000436.1, forward strand.
GTGGGAGGATCAGAGATGTGGAGAGCTTAAGGCCATGGCGGCGTGGGATGAAACATCATAACTTGGAGGAAGAGGGCTTCCCGTGAGTTCTGACACAGGTCAGAGCCTAGGGTGAACAGTTGACCGCCCGGTCAACAAACATACGCACCTGGTTCGTCCACGTAGATCAACCAAGAAATTACATTGCAAAAATGCCTTGGAAAATTAATATAAAATAGTAGATGATTTAATTATTTTTATTAAAACATAAAAAGTATTTCTAATTATATGTAGTATTTCTTATTTATTTTTATTTATTTTTGTGAGGTTATTTATTAGGAGTTAATATTTACAAGTATAAGTATAGGTATATTAACCTATTTTTTGAATATTTATTTTTATTTTCTATTTTAAATTTTATTATTTTATTTACTTAATTTATATATTTATAGCTTATTTAAAAATGCACACACATATTTTTATTGTATTTTACTGATATAATATGCACATTTGAATCAATGAAGGTATACAATGTATAAGTATATTTATAAGATGTATGAATATATATATATAGATATAGATGAGGAAGGGGATCCTACTCCATGGAGTAGGTAACTTACCTACTCCACTCTCTTTTTTTCAAAATTTTTTTATTTTTTTGAAAAATGCTTCCATGGATTTTCATAATTATATCTCTCTAATATGTCATTCAAATTCGTCAGAAACAGAGACTCCTACGACCTCCATCCAGAAGGCAAAAAATACAGCAAATCTAAGACCGTTAAAAAATGACCGTGTGGATGGAGGCCGTAGGAGTCTCTGTTTCTGACGAAATTTGAATGACATATTAGAGGGATATAGTTATGAAAATTCATGGAAGCATTTTTCAAAAAAAATAAAAAAAATTTGAAAAATAAGAAAATGGAGTAGGTAAGTTACCTACTCCATGGAGTAGGATCCCTTTTCTCTCTCTCTCTCTCTCTATATATATATATATTAATGTATGTATTTATTTTAGTGTATTTTTAATGGTTTTATTTTATTCCAATTACATACATATACAATAAATAGTATTTACAAAATTATAAAAATATGAAATAATGAAAAATATAAAGAATAAATAAGATGAATATATTATTCAGGTATATTGCATAATAGGGGTCCAAAACCTAACTTTTGTATCTTAACTCGAAATTAAATGAAACCACCTTCAACTTTTGGAGCTATTTTCAGAACTAACCAAAAACATTATAAAAGCACTAATTCCGGAAAGATTGCTCGAGAAAGCTTTCCTAGTCTAGACCCTAAAATAGAAAATTTGTTTAAATAACCCAATATATATTATTCAATAGGATTTAAGGGATTTAAAATATTTTTCCTAGATTTTTGAAATATGAAATCATATTTCTAATAAAGGAATTATAAGAAAAAAATTTGCACTAGCATGGACCTATTTGCAATCAAACGAAAGTATTTTTATATTTCTAGAACAACCCCCCCACACACACACATACACAAAGTCTAGGGCCTAATATGCAAAATGCCCAAGTATATCCAATAAACAAAGTTGACAGGGGTATTTTTGCAAATAACAAAAAGCTTGAGTTCTAAACTCCAATTTATCCAAAAGTTCTAACACTAGAACTAGAACTTCATGGACTAAATAAAAATTCAAGAGAACCAAGGAGTCCCCCTGCAAAATGCTCGCACCTCACATGAACATGCACATGCACATGATGTGACATAGCGAAGGACTAAAGTACAAATTCCAGGGGTTAAACTATAAATATTACAATAATTAATGAATTTCATGTGAAAGTTTCTATATTTAAAAGTAAGTACAAAAATAGTGGGGGTTAAAGCAGAAGATTATCTCTAGGCGTGACCCAACAGCTCTGATCTTTTCACTTGACGTGCGTCGGCTGGAGGAGAGGTGATGACAGTTTGCAGATGAAGCGCTAAATTAGATCCTAAGCGGGATATGACGGGTGACGATTCCTTCATCCGATGATTGCTGCCACCTGCGAAGAGCAGATCTTGATCCAACGATGAAGGTATTATCTTGAAGAACATGGTTGAATCCTTGTCTGGGCGAGCTTCAACTAACTTGATCTCCTTCCTCCGCTAGTAAATCTCACCGAGGAGAGGCTATGCACCTTCATCACGATGTTCCTCAGCCTCTGTCCTCACAAAAAGATCTAGGAACCAAATATAAGGTCCCGATGGGTTAAAGAAGAGAAGGTCTCCAAGAACCATCACCTTCAAAAGTGCCTCCTCCGAGGGCTTTAGCTATCATGACATACGCAGAAAACCAAGGCACAAAAATAAGAGGGTCATGTCGATCTTATTTATGTGAAATGAGTGGAAGATGGATCGTGGCGAATGCGCTACGGCAAACGATGGAGTAGGAGAGTGTCTCTCCTAATCTTAAGATGATCAAAGTGGATGATGGCATGCGAGGTGAAGAGAAAAGGTGGGGCAAGAAGTTGGAGATGATCGGTAGGTCGGAGAACAAATAATGGATATTGGAAGGCTTGCCGGAGCAGAGTTCTGATAAACTACGTGCAATGATTTTTACGCCATTGTGGTTGATTAAAACGCAAACTAAAGGTAGAATATAAATGATGGAAGGAAAAGCTACCTAATTTACTTACTCTATGGCTCAACTTCCCGGAGATAAGGAGCCCGTGGAAACACGTCGGAGCGGAGTTGTGGCAGTGGTGGATCGACTCTTTTCTCACCTTACGTCCACTCCAAATCAATCATGAAGGCTGTTGTCACAACCTCGTCCTAATGGTGCTATGATCTGAGGGTTCAAGGGAGAAGAAAGGATAAAAAATCAAATGGAGCTCCAACAAGGGGTTATGTACATGCATGACATGGATGTGTAGCATGCTTGATTCAGATGTCCTCAGATCGAGGAATGATGTGCACGTGCTAGAACGTAGATCGAGGTACAAAATTTATGAAGGATTCTACACCAAATGATGAAAGTATCTTGTGAGAAAAGATCAAAAAAGTAAAGGATATCGTCCTATAAGCAACAGAGCTATGAAGGGCAGGGAGTTGACTGAGGTCAACTCTGACTGTATCCTCATTGGTCCACGTACCCCTAAAGAAGACAAAACGAAAATAAAAATATTTTTAAATTCAAATTAAAATAATAAATGATTTTTTTATTTTAGGTTAAAATAGTAAAAAACATTGATTATTTTATGTAGTATTTTATTATGTTTTTTATTTATTTTTACAAGTCAATTTATTATAGATTACTTTTTACAAGAATAATTATAGGTATATTCATCGATATATCATATATTTTATTTTTATTTTGTATTTTAGATTTTATTGATTTGTGTTTTTATTTTATATATTTATAACTTACTTAAATATACATAAATATATTTTTATTGTAATTTTTTGAAGTGTTATGTATACTTAATCTAAAATATGTATATGTATAATTCGTTTATGTATTTTTGTACATTTATTTATTTTAGTGTATTTTTAATGGTTTAATTTTATTTTAGTTATGTACATATGTTATAAATAATATTTACAAAATTAAAAATAAATAATGAAGAATATAAAAAATAAATAAAATGAATATTTTATCCATTTATAATATACAATAGGGATCCAAAACTTAACTTTTGCATATTAACTTTGAATTAAATGAAACCACCTTCATTAAATAGATAATTAAATGTTATATACAATCAAAGTGGTTTTGATGAATGTTGAGTTCATATGAGAAAGATACACGTCTGTGAAGTTGGGCTTTTGGATTTTTATTTTGAGTGTATAAGGCACATTGTGTATTATTTTTATGTGAAATAAAATTTGTATTTATCTATGTATTTTTATCTACAACTTTCATGTACAAAATTTATTGATTTGATATATAACTAATAAAGAATAAAACATATCCCAAAATGGACTTATTGAAGAATTGAAAACTAGGGTTTATTGTATTTATTGGCCCTTATCTCCCCTTCATTCATTCCTTGTCGATCTAGTTATCATGGTGCCTAGGTCTCATGGTTTAGGGCCATTCAGTACCTTTAGTATTTCATTTCTTTTTCTTTTCTTTATTCTTTTATTTTGACTTTAAATGTACTCTTTTATATAATATTTACGCAATAAATAATATATGTTATCTCATGCAAATAATGCTATTTGCATGCATTTATCTAGGTTTAAAGGCTAAAATGAAAGAATAATGGTGATGAAATGGAGATCTATCACCCTCTTATACTTGTCTTTGCTAGTCCCTAGCAAAGACTTATGCATGTAAGTGCAGAAAAGAAAATAAAGAAAAGAAAAAGAAAGAACTTGGATTGGTTTTAACTTTCTAACTTGCATTCAAAAAATCAAAGTTTGGAGCTCTATCAGTCCCTTGGAAGTTAGGTTTCGTCGGAACCTTAATAGGAACCAGACTTGAAACACAATAGCCTCTAAGATCCATAATACTCTGCCCAAGTCTCCTCAACAACCATGCCAAAACAAGTTGATGACATACACAATCCCTTATGACTGAGTCTATCTTGTACAATGTTAGTGATAAGTAGCTCCTCTCGTCTGAAGCGGTAAAAGTCAGTCTTCTCCAACAAGGTGACCTCGATTCCCTAATTAGTAACTCTTTCCTAGAGAAATAGGGTATTCCCTTTTAAATTTGAGTACAACTAGCTCAAGAAGAGGAGGTGGATAAGAAAATAGACGATATCCAGTATAGCTACCTATCCTAGGATGCTTGTTCAGTGTAGCCAAGTCAACCAGTTGTAAACTCACATGTATTTGATTTAAAAGCTTGGGATTGTTGATTTACTATATGTACACACATGCTCCGACGGGAATTGATTTTTATTGGAATTTTTGCCCGTCTGTTCTTTTTGGAGTTTTTGAATATGCATTTTTTTGCTATATACAACAACATTTACATATGGAATTTTCCATCTTAAGCCAGTAGACTATCCATCTTCTGAAGCATTATTGCAACCTACGACATTCTATCTTTAGACCTCTTCACTACTGGATCGGGTTGGGGTAAAATGACCATAAATGTGTGACTTCCTATGTTTCCATTGGCTTGTGTCTCATGATGGCAAATTCAGTCCTCAACCACTTCAATTGAGGTGAGCATAGTGTAAGGTGCCTGTGTGCATGTTCGATCACTATCGACAATAGTCATACGTGTGTTCCAAGATATTATACTTAGGCTGCCAAGGCACACTGAACCATGTCTTGTGGTCTCAAAGAATTAAGTCTAGCATACCTGAAGTGCCTCAATTCCAGTTTCTCAAAGGTTCTTATGATTAAGTGGATTAAGGTCCACCAAGCTCCAATCTTTTTATTTACTTAGACTCGTTCAATTATCAACAACAATTTGATAGATGCAAATGCTATGAACAATGTAGAAAATATTTTTATGATGAAATTTTCCAATTTTTAACTTTTTATAGATTTTTGAAAAGATTTTGCAAATTTTTATGCAATTTTGAAAATACTTTGCAACGTTTTTTGAGTTTTGAATTTCGCAAATTTTAGGGATTTTTAATAAGGTTAATGAAGGGAATATGTACAATTATTTACATGGGAGTATATTTACAAGGGTGGTAGTGCAAGTGAGTTTTATACAAGGGATTTTGCAGGTTGGGTGTTGGTGAGTGTTTATAAGATTTATACACGTGTTTTATACAATGTTGTAAGACTTTTATTTAAGTTGTTATTTACAAAAGATTGTCAAAACATTTTTGCAACAATTTGAAAACTTATTTTCACAAACAATTTTGACAAACATTTTTACAAACATTTACAAGCTTCGAAAATCATTTTGCAAATATTTTTCAAAACAATATATGTAGTTTTTTTAAAAGATTTTGCAACCATTTTTAAAATCACTTGCAAGCAGATTTTCAAAAGAATTTATTTCAAAAAAATGATTTTTTCTAATAGAAGATTTTTTACAAAAGTTTGAAAATTTTTTACAGAAGTTTTCCAAATAGTTTTCAAAAGATTTTTCAAGAAATTTTCAACCATTTTTCAAATCATTTTGCAAAACATTTTTAACCAATTTATTACAAGATTTTCAAATAATTATTCTGTGTGCTATTAATTAACCATATTATTGCAAATACAAAAGTATGAGCTATGGCTTAAGTATATACAACGTATATACGAACCCCATGTACTTACCTTGAACTATGTCCTCAAAGATCAAAGAGAATAAAGGAAGATATAACTCGTACTAAGTATAGAACAGTCTGCACTACAATGACTAAATAATGAACGAATGAGAACTTGACCCCCCATGTACTTAGGATGAAATAATTCTACATATAACAAAGTGTACACAAGGCAGGGAGGGTCAATGGTGGGAATGTACGAAATCATCGGCTCGACCTGTCCTGCCTATACTTGGGGTAAAATATCTCTAACTATAGACAGAATATCAAGAGTTAAGGGAACAGGTGAGGGAACAATAAATGGATAACTCGGGGTGCTCACCCCCTTATACTTAGGAAAAAGTACGTCCTAAGTATAACAATGATGAAAGAGATGAACACTTTTTCGGAAGAATAAGAAGAATGAAAATGAAAAGAAGAAAACAAAAAAACTTTTTGTGACTTTTATGTTTAAATGTCTGGTCCATTTTCCTATGTGAGCTCATCTTGAAATACGACTTCTATCAAATCGATAACAGATATGAATATGTCATGCTCTAATTACGGCTTCAGCAATTGTCCATTGATGACGAAGGGTTATGCGTCAGGTGACAATTCTGATATAAGAAGGTTTTTGTTGTCATGCACAATCTTTACAATGAATGGTCCAATCCATTTGCTCTTCAGCTAGCCTGGAAAGTTCTTTAACTCTACATCAAATAATCACGCCTTTTGTTTAGGTTCGAAAGGCTTCCTACGAATGTGTTTGTCATGTCATTGCTTAAGTTTCTCTCTGTACATCAAGTTGTTATCATATGTGTAGTCTATAAATTCAAGTAATCTGTTCAGATCAACTTTTCAGTTCTTTCCTCCTTGCTCAGAATCAAGGTTTCACATGTTATGTGCCCATAAGGATTTGTAAATCAGTTCCACGGGCACGTGGCAAGGCTTGCCATAAACGAGGTAGTACGGAGACAAACCGAGAGGATACTTGTACGATGTTCAATATGACCAAAGAACTGAGTCAAGTAACTATGATCAATTCTTACGATCTGGATGTACAAGCTTTCTGCAGTAGGTTTCGATCTCCCTTTTAGAACATTCAGCAAAGCCATTGGACTGTGGATGTCTGCAGTTCGGGCAGGGATTACCTCCAGCCATCTACTAACATAGTCGAGGACGAGCAAGATGTACTCAAAACACTAGTTGTTAGCGAATGTTACCACAAAGTCAATGCCCCAGGACTCGAAGATGTCAGATATACAGATGTATTTCAAAGGCATTCTGTCATGCATGCTAATATTTCTGGCCGTTCTCTGGCAGTCAGTGCATTTCTTTTCATAATAATATGCATCCTTGAATAAGGATGGCCACCAAAGGCCACATTGAAGCACTTTTGCCACCATCCTCTTTTGAGAATGGTTTCCACTGGCTTCGAGCTTATGGCAGTGATCTAGGACACCATCACCAACTGAGGTATACACTTTATCCAGATGCAGTTTACGTCCTTTCAGAATAGATGTGGTTCTTTATCAAGTTTGATCTTTGGCCAGACTGGCGGAGTCATCTTGGAGACAAGATAGCTGACGATACCAGCATACTAGGGGAGAGAGAATATAGACAAGACTACCTCATCTGGAAAGGATTCTGTTATTGGAATGTTATTCTTTCAGGAGGTCCTGCATTCATTATCCTCGAAAGATGATATGCCACCATATTTTTTATGCCTAGTTTATCATGAATTTCCAAACAAGTTCTTGGAGTAGAAGGATCCAATGAATTAGACAAGGCTTGGCATACTTTTTCCTTTGAAGGTACTTGATGGGAAAATGGTCAATGTAAATTTCATCCTTGATCCGAGAAGATGTGATCTGAACTTTTGCAATGCAAACATTATGTCTAGCAGCTCTTTTTCTATCACTATGTAGTTCTTCTGGTCTTCTTCTAGTGTTTCTGCTTGAGTAATGAATAGTAAATGGGATCCCTTCTTGTATTTGTCCTAAACAACACCAATTACGAATCTGATGCGTCCGTCATGATCTCAAAGGGGAGAGACCAATTATGTTGTTGCAGGACGAGGATGTGTGATCGGGTATTTCATCTTATTAAAGGCTTGGAGAACACGTTCATCCACAATGAAATTTGTCTCCTTGCCTAGCAACCTGTCAACGGTCGGGCAAGCATGCTAAAGTCTTTGATAAATCGTTGGTATAAACCAACATGTCCCAAAAATGACCAGACATTTTTTAGATTTGCTGGTGACTCAAGTTTTGAAATCACTTCCACCTTGGCTGGGTCAACTTCCATGTCACGTTTTAATACCATGTAACCCAGCACGATCACCTCGGTCACCCTGAAATTTCTCTTCTCCCATGAGAGCACGAGGTCCACTTCACAACACCTCCTCAAAGCTCGGTCTAGATTGTCCAAACATTTATCAAATAAATCTCTGTAGATTGAAAAATTGTCCATGAAGACCTCAAGGAAACTTCCCACCATGTCTGAAAAAACGACCAGCATACATCAATGAAATATAGTGAGGGAATTACACAACCCAAACGACATTCGTCGAAAAGCATACATCCCAAAAGGACAGGTGGACGTTGTCTTCTCTTGATCTTCATGTACGATCACAACTTGATTGTATCCAAAGTAACCATCCAAGAAGTAGAAATATTCCTTCGCAGCCAGCCTCTTGAGAATCTAGTCGATGAAGGACAATGGAAAATGGTCCTTCTTGGTGGTGAGAGTTCAGACGTTTGTAATCCACACAAACTCGCAAGTATGTCGGGACTCTGGTCAGAATCTCCTCTCCCTTATCATTAGTAACAATGGTGATCCCAAACTTCTTTAACACTGCGTGCATGGGACTCACCCACTTGGAGTCAGAGATGGGATAAATGAATCCTGCATCACACCATTTCTGAATTTCATTCATCACAACCTCCCAGAGTTTTGGATTCAGTCTGTGCTAGAATTCATGGGAAGGTTTATTGTCTTCTTACAAGTAAATTTGATGCGAGTACAATGATGGATTGATCCCATGGAGATCCAATATCTTCTAGCCTATGACATTGCAGTTTCTTTCAAGAACCTGTATTAGATGAGATTCTTAATCTTCAGTCAGATGAGCATTGATGATGACCAGATACATATTTGGTTCTCTTGTAAGAAGATGTACTTCATATTGGAGGGCAAAGGTTTGAGCTCTGGTGGTGTGGGGGTTGATTCAATGGTGACTTCGGTGACAATTGTAGGTGTGATCTCTTTCGTCTATCGGTTGTCCGCTTGTGTTGATTCAGCTTCTTAGTTCAATACATCACAAAGATCTGTAATGAACTCCTCATGCTCATGCAAGGGAGATTATGCAAACTTCTCCATTGGCACATCAGCGAATATCTCATATTCAAAGACTTCGATTAATTGGACTGTGCTTTATCGTGCTTCATCTGTAGTGAGGAATTCCATGGTTTCTTTATCATTCAAAAATATCAGTATATCAAATTTCTACTAAAATGTCATAGTTCTCATAACATTACGGTGCAAGCACATTCATATCGGATACAACGTCTGTTAGCTTTGGCTTGGGCATGGTCTCTATCTGTATCTTATCAGTGTTTGAGCGGAATGTGATTTCTCCAGTGTTGTAGTCAACTACTGCCTCGATTATTCGAAGGAACGGTTGACAAAGAATAATCAGGGTATGGAGCAGAGGTACAAGGTTGTCCATGTCCAGGATGATGAAATCAATAAGGAATTGCATCCGAACGGTAATGGTCACATCCTCCAATATGCCCCTAAACTGGTTGACAGATCAATCCATAAATTACAGAATCATCTTGGTTGTCTTGAGCTATATTAGCCCAAATTCTGTGAGGAGTGACGTTGGCAAGAGGTTGATAGAAAACCCACTACCAAGCAAGGTGTGTTCAAACTCCTGATTGAATATTGTGCATCTGATGAGTGGTTCTCCTTGTATTTCTTTTTGTGAAGGAGATTGCTGATGGCATTTACTGTAGCCATGGTGGGGATATGCTTCTTAGATTTTCTGCGTCAAGTTTTGTGGGACTGACTCTTCATTGTACATGCTTCTTTGAATCCTTTCTTCACACTGAGCATGAACTCAATGGCTTTTTGTGAACCCCCGAGGATCCGGGTACCCGTTAATCACACATTCACACTATTATTTTCACATGACATCGCATTAAGTTACAGAGAAACAGAGAAATTTTTCGCGCTGCAATAATTTCATCTCACATTCACATAAACATTTATAACCACAAGCTCATAGAATAATTGTCATCAAAATCTCATTTCATTAACTTCCATATATTCTACAACATGTACAAAGTCTGACAGTACATATAATATCCCAAAAAGCTGACTGAAGAGAAGAAGCATTTTACAATATCAATTGAACTAAAAACTGTAACAAAAACCACATACCGTCTGGTATAGACTAGACTTTGTCTCTTGGAACCATGTATAGCTACTGAACAACAGACTGTTTGCCTGCCAAACATGTTAGGAAAGAAGAGGCGTCAGCGGGCGTTGGTACCTCCCAAAAAATTATAAAAAAATAACAGGCATTTATTGTGATCAAAAGCAAACAAGTAGAGAGGCATGAGCAACTCAAATTAAAATTTAATTCTACTTGCAAATGTAAAAGGTTTCCAAATTTCTAGCAAGCATCTCTTATGATCAGCTATTATCCCAACATTTCCCACATAAGTATATTTCTATGGTGACTAATTGATCATAAGTATTTATTTTATTCTCATATTATTCAGAGATCATATTTTTTGGATTTTGATGATGGGAAAGATAAGATAAGAAGATATAATGATTTATTTCATTCTTAAGTCTAGTGGATAGTCTGTGGTCTTGGTTCTTGTGAAACCTCACACTATGACTCTAAGACTTGGGGAATGTCTTAGGGTTGGGGTACCTCCGTAGGCATGCGGTGTTGTATAATGTATCCTAACTAAGTTCCCAACACGTCCACTAGCTTAATAAGATTTCGAATTAGATTATAGTCTTTTCCATTTACTCAACTTTAATTGTAATCCCTTAAAACCTCAAGTGCAACTGTCTCAGATGTAACTCTAGATGATGTAGATATAGAAATAGATGATCTGGATGTAAAATCAATCCCTTCAAACCTCTGTGCAACAGCCTCAATGTAACTCTAGATGATGTAGATATAGATATGGAGGATCTGGATGTAAAATCGCCAAGTCTGTTGGCGAAAGTAAAACTCAAGCGGTGAAGAAGCCAACAAAAGGGCTCTTCCGTCTCGCCCTCTAATTGGAAGCGCGGTCCAATAGAGGGATAGGTCTACTCCAAAACTACGCCACTGAGACAGGTGAGAGAGACTTCCCGGAAAAGTCGCTCTAGAAAAGAGCCCGACTAGTACGGGCAACCGAGCTCGTATGTAAAACTGAAAACCAAGGATCCCCCGCCTGGGTATCCTAAACAGAGGGTCAACATAACTAGTCTAAAGTCGGGATCCCAACGAGGCGTAAAAACACTGTGAGCTCGCGTAAAAACCGAAAAGGGACTGGGATCCTAGACCCGCGCACTTGGCGGCCGCTGCCCAAACTGGGCTTCCTATCTCCCGTCCAGTTGAGAGTCATCGCGCCCTCGCACAATCAGGTATAAAGATCACCATGATCGGTAATATTACTGACACCCTTGATTCTCATCAAACCAATTATCCAAGTCATCACCTATTAGTTTACTTATACCCACAGCTTATTTGGTAGATTTCTGATTTGTAATAGAGAAGGCATTCCAATCTACCTTGTTTGGACATAGATTACCCCAAATCCATAATAATTAAGATGACATTACACTGGATATGCAACCCAACTTGAGTAAGATGTGGTACAAGATTCATAAAATGCTAAATGGGAAGCCATTTGTTACTTTGAGGTACTCACTCTCAACCGATGTATAATTTACTTCAATCCGGGGAAAGGTGTGGAGGAGCCAAAAGGGTATTATTCGCCACTTTCCTAGGAATATTATGAAGTTGTAATTTCGAGAAATCCGTCACTAATAATAAGCAGCAAGTTTCCAATCTTCACAAGTGGATGGTGCCAATCAACTAACATTAATTATAGTCCCAGAAACTACAAATTTTATCCCCAATCTTCTTTTGATTCAAGGAAACTTAAGTGACAATAAGAAAATATTGCATGAGGATTGATGAAAGTTCACAGATCTTCAAACAAAGTTGATGTGATTACCAAATTAGACAAAATATGTACTATCTCCGGTATGCCACCAAGAAGAATAATAAACTCCATATGCTTTAATAGTCCTCCCTTACTTGTCTAGGAATAATTTGGTTTGTAAAGTTATCGATTTATATGATTTTAATATGACTAGGTTTACTAGTAGGCGTTGGAAAGGTCTGCAATGCCAAGTCCCATTCAATCCTATGGTGATTGTAATACAAGGAAATTAGATACATGAAAACTAATAAGAAAAATTAAATATTTACAAAGGATTTGATTAAGGATCAGCATTGATTCCAAGCTTAAATAGATAGTTTAATTATCTGAGAAGTATAGGTTATAGGTTCTTCTCGTCCTTTGGATTTTTAACTTTCTAATAATAACATGAGTACCCTTGAACAGGGTTTGCAAACTGGAAGTGCCAGGTAAGATTTACTTCAACCAGGAAATTGAAATAGATAGAGGTGAATTTTGTTTTTATGCAAAAATTTTATGAAACGCAACAATTAGATTTGGCTGAGACAAGAATATGTATGGTATGAAAGTAGTGAAGACCCGAATCTTATGTCCTAAGTATGATTTAAAATAAATTTACTGAATCCAAAATTTTAAATTTTAAATCTGGAACTTTCCAGATCCAGTAATCAGAAGTTTATTTGAAAATAAAAATTTTTGAGCAAAAAATGAAATTTGGGTTTGGACTGTATGAGATCATATGCATGGTAGCAAAAAGGAAATAGCATGGAATGTAACTTTGATCTCTTTAAAGTTGAAGAGAGTCCTGCATGCAAGCCTGGAAATGTGAAGGTTGAACACATGTATGGTAGCAAAAGAGTGATGGAGAGGAATGTACCTTTCCTGAGATCTCCAAAAATTTTAGGTTTTTCTCAGCATGCAGCAGTAACCCTGGGTTCTAACAAGTTGAATTTGGCTGCAGCAGGTGCTTGGAACTTGGACAACACCTTCAGTTGTAAGGAGCATCTCCAAGGAGGCTTAGGAAGCAAGGAGGGCCGGGGCTGTTGGACAGCAGCAGGGGGAAGAACCTCTAATGGCTCCTTCATTGAGGGTGGAAGAAAATTTGGGGAAAAAGTGTATCCGTATGAGAGGAAGTGAAGAGAAGAGGAGGGTGTGATATTTATAGCTAAAAGATGGGCTTAAATTTCAGCCAGGTGGAGAAAATGGGAATCCACATGGCTATCTTGGAAAGTACATACAGACAACCTGTATAATAATTTTTTTTAATTGAGCAGAGCATTAGAAATTATTTATTATATATATATATATATTTGTTTAGGGTTAAATTTTGTGATTTAAAATATCAAACGACCTCCGATTGACGAACGGTCGATTCTATTGGTTTTGTATCGTCGAATCGGATCTAATGACGGTCTCGGCTCATTTCGTGGTTTCCGAATTTGCGTCGCGGCTTTTTCACGGCGCGCATTACGAAGCAACCGATTTTTTATCGATTTCGCCGAACAACTTTTGATTTACGATCCATTGATCGTTTCAGGTTGTTTAATGTTGCCAGATAACTTTATTAGGTTAATCAGAGCCAATTTGGGTCGAGTTCGGGTTTGCTAGTATCCGGATGTTGCAATTATAAAAACCTCAAAGGGAGTCTCGTCCTTGAGACTCGAGTTGAGGTCATTATGTATCTTGTTTGAATCTCATATGGTTATAAAAACCTCAAAGGGTTTTAAACCCATAAAAACGTCAAAGAGAGAACAAGCCATGTATTTATGTATCTAATTACAGATTCTTGTTTTGATAATTACATTTAGAAAAGTTGCGGGTATCGTGCATGCATGTCGGCTTCGGCCTCCCGCGTCACTTCTTCGACACCGTGTTGGTGCCACAACACCTTGACCAATGGAATCTCTTTGCTGCGGAGCTTCTTCATAGCACGGTCAAGTATCTGGACTGGCCTCTCCTCATATGTCAGATCAGGCTCTACGTCAAGATTCTCGTAGTTGATGACGTGTTGAGGATCGTGCACATATTTCCTCAGGTTGGATATATGGAAGACATCGTGAATAACAGAAAGATGTGGAGGAAGAGCTACTCGGTAAGCAACCTTCCCAACTCTAACAAGGATCTCGAATGGTCCAACATATCGTGGCGCCAGCTTGCCACGAACACCGAATCTCTGTATTACCTTCATGGGAGATACACGGAGGAATACCCAATTTCCAACCTATAATTGATAGGAATGTCATTAATATAAGATTAAGTTAACTTTGTAATAAAGGAAAGAGAAGAAGATTGGATACCTGAAATTCCAAATCTATTCTCCGACGGTCCGCATAGCTCTTCCGGTGGCTTTGTGCCGTTAGAAGCCTCCGTCTCACAAGATCAACAGCTCTCGCGGTCTCCTCTAGGAGATCCACGGAGTAAAGGGCATGATCACCTACCTCACGCCAACTAAGATGTGTAAGGCATCTCCGCCCATATAGGGCTTCGAATGGTGCCATGCCAATACTGGAGTGATAGTTGTTATTGTACGCGAATTCCACTAATGGCAGATGGTCCTTCCAGGACCCTTTCCACTCTAAAGAGCATGCGCGAAGTAAATCCTCTAGTGTCTAAATGGTGCGCTTACCCTGCCCGTTGGTTTGCGGATGATATGCAGAACTCATCTTCAGCTCTGTCTGTAGTGCTGACATGAACTGATGCCAGTAGTGCGATGTAAATCTCGAATCCCTGTCAGACACCACCTCTCGTGGTATACCATGAAGTCTAATGATATTCTGCATATAAAGCTTGGCCAATCTGGATGGAGTGTAAGTCGTGTTGACAGGTATGAAATGGGATGACTTGGTCAATGTATCAACAACGACCCAAATAGAATCATGGCCACCTGGTGTTTTCGGCAAACCTGTGACAAAATCCATAGAAATACTCTCCCACTTCCACTCGGGAATGGGGAGAGACTGCAATAATCCTGGCGGTCTCTTGTTCTTAGCCTTGACCATCTGACAGGTCATGCATCTGCTAACATGTAGCGCTACGTCGCGCTTCATTCCATCCCACCAGAAATGTCGACGCAGATCACAGTACATCTTTGTACTGCCTGGATGGATAGATAACCGTGAACTGTGTGCCTCATTGAGAATGTCTCTGCGCAGCTGCTCGTCATTGGGTACAACGACCCGTCCTGTCTTCCATAAAATAGACGCTGCTACGACAAAATCATCAACTTCGTCCTTGACAGTGCGCATGTATCTATCATGAATCCAAGGATCAGTCTTCTGGCCCTCTACAATACGATCCCAAAGACTGTTGTATCGTGGAGGCACGACAGTATAAATGGATGCGCTCTCCTGAGGATGCCAATATGTTAAAGCGGCAAGCGTATCCCATGTATATAACCAGTTCGTCGTACCATCAGCATGTGCTCTCCTGCTAGTGCATCAGCCACCACGTTTCCCTTACCAGGATGGTAAGAGATCGTGCAATCATAATCCTTCAGCAGCTCGAGCCATCTGTGCTGCCTCGTGTTCAGCTCCTTCTGATCAAAGACGTACTTAAGACTCTTGTGATCTGTGAAAATCTCGAAGTTCACCCCATATAGATAATGGCGCCAGATCTTCAAGGCAAAAACAACTGCCGCCAACTCCAAGTCATGTGTGGGGTAGTTCCGCTCGTGCGGTCTCAACTGCCGTGATGCGTAAGCAATCACTTGTCCTCTTTGCATCAACACTGCTCCTAGACCTTCTTCAGATGCTTCTGTGTAGACTGCATAGTCCTGAGTGCCTGAAGGAAGAGAAAGAATAGGCGTTGTAGTCAACCTCTCCTTCAGTATCTAGAAGGCCTGCTCACATGAATCGTCCCAAATGAATGGAACTCCCTTCTGCATCAATCATGTCAGAGGACGAACGATGCGTGAAAATCCGTTGACAAAGCGTCTGTAATAACCCGCTAGCCCAAGGAAGCTCCGAATCTGCGTGGCAGTCTTGGGCTGCTCCCAAGACATAACTGCATCTATCTTCGCAGGATCAACTGCAATGCCTGCTCCAGAAATGACATGCCCGAGAAACGAGACCTGGGATAACCAGAACTCACACTTGCTCAACTTGGCATATAGCTTGTGCTCTCGCAATGTGTCCAAAACAATCCGTAGATCATTCACATGATCCATTCATTCCGTGAATAGATGAGCACATCATCGATGAACACCACTACAAACTTGTCCAAGTATGGACGGAAGATATGGTTCATCATATCCATGAAAGTCGCAGGTGCATTGGTGAGCCCAAACAGCATCACCAAAAACTCGTAGTGTCCATAGCGAGTCCTAAAGGCTGTCTTCGGAATGTCCGACTCGCGAATCCTCAGCTCATGGTAGCCTGAGCGAAGATCGATCTTCGAGAAAACCAAAGATCCCTGGAGCTGATTGAATAAATCATCGATGTGTGGCAAAGGAGGACCGTTCTCTTATTTAGCTGCCTGTAATCTATGTACAGTCTCATGGATCCATCCTTCTTCTTGACAAATAGAACCGGAGCACCCCAAGGTGAAGTGCTCGGTCTCACGAATCCCAAATCAAGCAACTCCTGCAACTGCACCTTCAACTCCCTCAACTCAGCTGGTGCCATGCGATAAGGTGCCATAGAGATCGGTTGTGTATCTGGTAGCAAGGTGATCTGGAACTCGATCTCTCTTTCTCAGGAGGTAGCCCTAGTAGCTCATCAGGAAATATGTCAGGGTATTCTGATACCACTCGGATGTCTTGAGTCATCGGCTCCTTGTCGGATATCTCCCGAACAAATACAAGGTATGAATCACAACCCTGATCGACAAGTCGCTGGGCTCGCAATACTGAAATGTACTCCATGGTGGAGTCGTGTATGGTACCCTCAAAGGTGAACTCGGGTAAACCTGGAATCCTGAAGACAACTGTCTTCCTAAAACAATCAACTAATGCATGATGAGTAGATAGCCAATCCATGCCCAACATCAAGTCGAACTCATCAAACTGTAGAAGTAGACAATCTGCGATCATCTCGTGACCGCCAATCAGTACGGGCAAGTGCCTGACTATCAGAGAAATGACAAACAACTGGCCACCCGGCCCTCGGATGTGATATGAAGAAGAGAGAGTCTCTCCGAATCTACCTAAAGAAGCTAGTAGCCTCGAATCAAGGAAAGTGCGTGTCGCTCCAGAATCAAATAAAATGTGGAAAGCTCGATAAGAGCAGTCAGTATGCGTGCTAGCTGTTCAGTCGTCTCCTGGCCTGGTCGAGATGCCATGGCTCTGTATGATAACCATTTATTAGTATAAAATTTATTGTTCGTAGATAATATGATATATGCTTTTTTCTCTTCTAGGGATATAATATGAAAATTAATGAAATTGGTGACATATGTGGTTATTGAATATGAATGTCATATTTCCCTTCTCGGTCTTATGACACGTCGGAAGACCGTCGCTATACGAGAACTTATTGTGATCGGAATTGTAATACCGTGAATGTGCGTATAGGGGTACCACTGCTCTGATACCAAAATGTGAACCCCCGAGGATCCGGGTACCCGTTAATCACACATTCACACTATTATTTTCACATGAGATCGCATTAAGTTACAGAGAAACAGAGAAATTTTTCGCGCTGCAATAATTTCATCTAACATTCACATAAACATTTATAACCACAAGCTCATAGAACAATTGTCACCAAAATCTCATTTCATTAACTTCCATATATTCTACAACATGTACAAAGTCTGACAGTACATATAATATCCCAAAAAGCGGACTGAAGAGAAGAAGTATTTTACAATATCAATTGAACTAAAAACTGTAACAAAAACCACATACCGTCTGATATAGACTAGACTTTGTCTCCTGGAACCATGTATAGCTACTGAACAGCAGACTGTTTGCCTACCAAACATGTTAGGAAAGAAGAGGCGTCAGCGGGCGTTGGTACCTCCCAAAAAATTATAAAAAAATAACAGGCATTTATTGTGATTAAAAGCAAGCAAGTAGAGAGGCATGAACAACTCAAATTAAAATTTAATTCTACTTGCAAATGTAAAAGGTTTCCAAATTTCTAGCAAGCATCTCTTATGATCAGCTATTATCCCAACATTTCCCACATAAGTATATTTCTATGGTGACTAATTGATCATAAGTATGTATATTTTATTCTCATATTAGTCAGAGATCATATTTTTTTGGATTTTGATGATGGGAAATATAAGATAAGAAGATATAGTGATTTATTTAATTCTTAAGTCTAGTGGATAGTCTGTGGTCTTGGTTCTTGTGAAACCTCACACTATGACTCTAAGACTTGGGGAATGTCTTAGGGTTGGGGTGCCTCCGTAGGCATGCGGTATTGTATAATGCATCCTAACTAAGTTCCCAACCCGTCCACTAGTTTAATAAGATTTCGAATTAGATTATACTCTTTTCCATTTACTCAACTTTAATTGTAATCCCTTAAAACCTCAAGTGCAACTATCTCAGATGTAACTCTAGATGATGTAGATATAGAAATGGATGATCTGGATGTAAAATCAATCCCTTCAAACCTCTGTGCAACAGCTTCAATGTAACTCTAGATGATGTAGATATAGATATGGAGGATCTGGATGTAAAATCGCCAAGTCTGTTGGCGAAAGTAAAACTCAAGCGGTGAAGAAGCCAACAAAAGGGCTCTTCCGTCTCACCCTCTAATTGGAAGCGTGGTTCAATAGAGGGATAGGTCTACTCCAAAACTACGCCACCGAGACGGGTGAGAGAGACTTCCCGAAAAAGTCGCTCTAGAAAAGAGCCCGACTAGTACGGGCAACCGAGCTCGTATGTAAAACTGAAAACCAAGGATCCCCCGCTTGGGTATCCTAAACAGAGAGTCAGTGTAACTGGTCTAAAGTCGGGATCCCACCGAGGCGTAAAAACACTGCGAGCTTGCGTAAAAATCGAAAAGGGACTGGGATCCTAGACCCGCGCACTTGGCGACCGCTGCCCAAACTGGGCTTCCTATCTCTTGTCCAGTTGAGGGTCACCGCGCCCTCGCACGATCAGGTATAAAGATCACCATGATCGGCAATATTACTGACACCCTTGATTCTCATCAAACCAATTATCCAAGTCATCACCTATTAGTTTACTTATACCCATAGCGTATTTGGTAGATTTCTGATTTGTAATAGAGAAGGCATTCCGATCTACCTTGTTTGGACATAGATTACCCCAAATCCATAATAATTAAGATGACATTACACTGGATATGCAACCCAACTTGAGTAAGATGTGGTACAAGATTCATAAAATGCTAAATGGGAAGCCATTTGTTACTTTGCGGTACTCACTCTCAACCGATGTATAATTTACTTCAATCTAGGGAAAGGTGTGGAGGAGCCAAAAGGGTATTATTCGCCACTTTCCTATGAATATTATGAAGTTGTAATTTCGAGAAATTCGTTACTGATTATAAGCAGCAAGTTTCCAATCTTCACATGTGGATGGTGCCAATCAACTAACATTAATTATAGTCCCAGAAAGTACAAATTTTATCCCCAATCTTCTTTTGATTCAAGGAAACTTAAGTGACAATAAGAAGATATTGCATGAGGATTGATGAAAGTTCACAGATCTTCAAACAAAGTTGATGTGATTACCAAATTAGACAAAATATGTACTATCTCCGGTATGCCACCAAGAAGAATAATAAACTCCATATGCTTTAATAGTCCTCCCTTACTTGTCTAGGAACAATTTGGTTTGTAAAGTTATTGATTTATATGATTTTAATATGACTAGGTTTACTAGTAGGCGTTGGAAAGGTCTGCGATGCCAAGTCCCATTCAATCCTCTGGTGATTGTAATACAAGGAAATTAGATACATGAAAACTAATAAGAAAAATTAAATATTTACAAAGGATTTGATTAAGGATCAGCATTGATTCCAAGCTTAAATAGATAGTTTAATTATCTGAGAAGTATAGGTTATAGGTTCTTCTCGTCCTTTGGATTTTTAACTTTCTAATAATAACATGAGTACCCTTGAACATGGTTTGCAAACTGGAAGTGCCAGGTAAGATTTACTTCAACCAGGAAATTGAAATAGATAGAGGTGAATTTTGTTTTTATGCAAAAATTTTATGAAACACAACAATTAGATTTGGCTGAGACAAGAATATTTATGGTATTAAAGTAGTGAGGACCCGAATCTTATGTCCTAAGTATGATTGAAAATAAATTTACTGAATCCAAAATTTTAAATTTTAAATCTGGGA
This sequence comes from Ottelia alismoides, assembly GCA_037367405.1. Classification (NCBI taxonomy): domain Eukaryota; kingdom Viridiplantae; phylum Streptophyta; class Magnoliopsida; order Alismatales; family Hydrocharitaceae; genus Ottelia; species Ottelia alismoides. Next base: position 27,281 of record JAZKJV010000436.1, read on the forward strand.
CTTTCCAGATCCAGTAATCAGAAGTTTGTTTGAAAATAAAAAATTTTGAGCAAAAAATGAAATTTGGGTCTGGACTGTATGAGATCATATGCATGGTAGCAAAAAGGAAATAGCATGGAATGTAACTTTGATCTCTTTAAAGTTGAAGAGAGTCTTGCATGCAAGCTTGGAAATGTGAAGGTTGAACACATGTATGGCAGCAAAAGAGTGATGGAGAGGAATGTACCTTTCCTGAGATCTCCAAAAATTTTAGGTTTTTCTCAGCATGCAGCAATAACCCTGGGTTCTAACAAGTTGAATTTGGCTGCAGCAGGTGCTTGGAACTTGGACAACACCTTCAGTTGTAAGGAGCATCTCCAAGGAGGCTTAGGAAGCAAGGAGGGCCGGGGCTGTTGGACAGCAGTAGGGGGAAGAACCTCCAATGGTTCCTTCGTTGAGGGTGGAAGAAAATTTGGGGAAAAAGTGTATCCGTATGAGAGGAAGTGAAGAGGAGAGGAGGGTGTGATATTTATAGCTAAAAGATGGGCTTAAATTTCAGCCAGGTGGAGAAAATGGGAATCCACATGGCTATCTTGGAAAGTACATACAGACAACCTGTATAATAATTTTTTTTAACCGAGCAGAGCATTAGAAATTATTTATTATATATATATATGTTTAGGGTTAAATTTTGTGATTTAAAAATATCAAACGACCTCCGATTGACGAACGGTCGATTCTGTTGGTTTTGTATCATCGAATCGGATCCAATGACGGTCTCGGTTCATTTCGTGGTTTCCGAATTTGCGCCGCGGCTTTTTCACGGCGCACATTACGAAGCAACCGATTTTTGATCGATTTCGCCGAACAACTTTTGATTCACGATCCATTGATCGTTTCAGGTTGTTTAATGTTGCCAGATAACTTTATTAGGTTAATCGGAGCCAATTTGGGTCGAGTTCAGGTTTGCTAGTATCCGGATGTTACACTTTTAGTAGAGGCATCTCAAGCACAATATTTTACAATATTTTGATGATGCTAGGATCAGACAAAAAAATCATTTTTTTACTATTTTTGATTTAATTGCATAACGAAAAGGCATATGTACATCATAAAAATGCTTTCATTTACGTTTAATTTTTTGTCCATGTATTTATGTACATGTAGATGGCAAAAAGGTATACATTCATCTACATTTGTTGGACCAAAAATAATAGGCGTGGCTCCATCAGCTGGCTCTGGTTCTACTGCAAGTGCTAGCATCTCTAAGGTTGGCACATCTTCGTCAGAACTACTGTTTTCTTTTTGCATTTTTATATTTTCTTCATTTTGTATTTTTGTATCTAGTGCTTCTCCAAAAAATTATGTTGACATGATGTCAGTCTGGCTAACGATTCATCGTTAGATGCTTGACTCTTCCCTTTCACTTTTGCAGGTGGCTAGAGTGTCCTATTGCTCCTGAGATTTACAGCATTAGATAAAAAAGACATTATTTTCATCTGAATCGGGTGGGACACTGCAGGATACCTTCTTCTTATGATGGGAAGTTGTTTGGATTAGCTTCGACCTGAGATGGAATGACAATCTTGGTAGCTGTCAGGTCATCTATCTTCTAGCTAATCTCAACCATGTTCTTCAATAGCTGAGCCAGATAATCAAGGGTCGAGTTGACCGGGGTAACCTCTGAAGGAGGTCCGGTCTGATGAGACCGTTGATTCTGATGGTAGGATAAAGCCTACTACTAGTAACCCTATGAGTAGTGAGGAGGAGGAGGAAGAGAAGGGTATTGTTGATACTGTGGTGAGGAATATTGGTGATGATATTGAGCAGCCGATAGCTGGTACTGCTGGTTACGATATCCATACTACTACCGATAGTTATTTTTCCTCCAAGTGTATCCATGCTGCGGAGGCTACTGTTGATGGGTCAGGTTGGGTTGGAAATTGCAACCTTCCTACTGTTGGTGATATGGCCGGCTAGCTTGGTTTTGACCCTGGGTTGTCTCTGAGGACGTTTAGTTTTTGATCACTAATCCAGATGTCATTCACCTCCTAAATAAGTGGAAGATGTGAAGAACAAGGCTCAAGATAGTGAGGATGAATTCATGTGGATGGTAAACAACCATCTGTGTCTGCAGCTGTAGTGGTAGCTGCTCTGGGGCCTGCAAGTAGTAAACGTGCTAGATCGGAGGTTGACTGGGACTCGTCTAAGGCATCTATGGCAGTGTTTACTCCTTATTCTCAACTGAAGGCTTAAGTTTTAATGTCATGGTGGTGTATCCATTGATGGTGTTCATCGGCAGCTACAACTGCTTGGTGATATAATCGATCTTGTCCAAGCCCTTCATCCTTTTCTCTATCGCGGTGAGCTTCTCTAGGTCCTGCAACCTCTTCTCAATGATATCAATTGATAGGTGGTTTCCAATGATTCTGAAGTCTGAATTATTACACTTGTCGACTTCATGAGTGTCCGCCCTGTTTACATTCATGCAGAGAACCTGTTGTGGAGGCTGATCTGGAAGGAGCGAGATGAGGATAAGGTATCTTCTCCTTCAGCCATCTCCTCAAAGATCTGCCATACTACATCCTCATCCTTATTGAAATGGGATCCTCCGCAGGCGGCTTCAACCAGACGTTGACTAAACTTTGTCATACACCCAAAAAATGTTGAACTAAGCTAGTCTTTGGGTTGTCATAGTGGGGGCATTTCTCAATCAGATCGTTAAACCTCTCCCAGGTATCATGGAAGGATTCTTGGGGTCCCTAGAGATGCTAGCAATCTTCGACTGCATGAGATTGAGACGACCAAATGGATAGAACTTGTGAAGAAACACTGACTTCAAATCCTCCCAGGTTGTTACTACCTTCTCCAGTTGATTGATCTAGTAGAGAGCATTGCCCTAATGGCTGAATGGGAAGGCGGTCATCTTGCTACGCCCAACTGGATGCCGGGGTAATGTGTCACGTTGTAGATACAATCAAAATGTTGTAGATGGATGTAAGGCTCCTTATTTGAATTCCCGTGGAAGCTAGGGAGGAGCGAAAGGAGTTGCAGCTTGAGCTCAAAATCTTCGTGGACTGGTGGAATTTGGATACACTCATTAATGTGATAGACCCCAGAGTTGTATGGATGCTTAAGGGTTGGATTGGTCGGCCTCTCCTTACTTCTCCCTCGCCTCCACGAGGTCCATTTATTGAGTTATATTTATCATAATGGTTATCATCACCTCCTCCTCGAGGTGTCTCCCTCTCTTCTAATCTCCTCCACAAGTCATTCAACATATTTTGAAAAGCGACCTGAGTTAGAGCTTGATTAGTTAATTGTTGTTGAATGTCCTGGGTATAGACCAAAAGTTGATTGTTCACTTCATTTTGACTCAAGTCAGTGCTCTGCTCTGTGTCTTTCTCTGTGTTCGGCTGATGCGGTTCTTTCCTCTGCATCTAGGAGCCATCACTGATTCTGATCGTGAAAGATCATGCTCTAGATCGGGGTCAAGATATGCAATGATAAATACAACCCGATCAGTCTACATGCATGCACTAGATGGAGAAAATAATTCAAAATTAGGGTCAATTCTGAATCTTATTAGGGATGGAGAGGAGTATGGAGTGAAATCAATCTCCATCCAGAAAGGGAAGAACTCAGGAAGAGAGATTTATTGGTATGTATGAGGAGACGAAGCGAGGAGTCCTAAAGGTGGTTCACAGAGTTTGAACCATGCGCTTGGGAATCGTCCCGAATCATTTGAGATGTAGAACTCGAGGAGTCGATGTGGTTGTCGACAGAGTCCCGACTAAGTCATCCAGGAGTCGTCATCTCAAAGAGAAGAGAAGACTAATATAGAAGAAGGATACAATGATGAAGAAGAAATAAATGGAGTTTAAAATAGTAGAAGGCTCACGATGAGCAAGGGTCAATGAGAAAGTAAGAAAAGAAGAATGACAAAAATGTGCAAGTGCGTGGGACTTTGATCTTTGATCCTAATGCTAAGCAAACAAACACCAATTAAAATTGGGTTCACCAACTCAACACATGTTAATCCATGAAGTTTCAGCTATTTTTATCTTTTCGGTTTTATAGTTGTGATTCAAGAAAAAATTATCACGAGTCCTTAATGCCTAGCCTTAGAGGAGAGCGTGTACTGCCAAGAAAGTATCTATGCACTTTTTCCACCACTTTTTTATCATGTGATCTGCACTTTTTAGGTCATCAATACTAGTCATGGGTGGCTACTCAGGCAAATAAAAAGAGAGAGGAAGCTTATAGGCAAAACTACTACTTTTTCTTGCAAGTGAGGTAATTAGACACAAACTGATGAGATAGACACACTTGTGGGGGTGTGTCCTAGGCTCGGTACTTCAAACCAAGTCGGATGCTCCACATAAGGTGAGAACATCGTCGTCACGTACGGTTGAAGTGCCAATACTTCGCTGGTCCCAAGTGGTAATTGAGGTAGCCCTAGATTGGGTTTTTGGATCTATTCCTTAAGGGTGCGTTTGGTTGGCGGGTTAAGGCGGGTTAACCTGGTAGAGGGTAACCCATTTTTGTGTTTTGATGTTTGGATAGAAGGTTAAACTGGGGGTGGGTTAGAAGTGGGTTTGGGGTGATATGATTGTATTGGAGTTTGAAAAAGTGAGTAGTTATTGTGATGTGATTGTATTGAAGTTTGGAAAAGGGAGTAGAAGTGGAGTAGTTTATAATTTTTATACGATATGATGGTATAATATATTATTTTTTGATAAGATTGATGATGTAAAATTGATTTATTTAATTTTTTAAAAATAGAATAAAGTGGGGCCCATGGGGAGAGAGGGGATGTGGGTTAAGGGGGGGGGGGGGGGGGGGTAAACTCCCCTAACCCGCAGGTAACCCGCGAACCAAACGCTACCTAAGGGTCATGCCTTGCTCAGCATGGAGTGTACTCAATATTATAATGTGGGCTTTATGAACCCCAAACAATGATATTTGTTACGATTTTTAATTAGGTTAAAGTTAAATTAGTAGTTCCCTTAGTTTTTACTTTCAAACTTTTTGAGTATTTTAAATATCACCTTGCTCAGTATGGAGTGTACTGAATATAATGTGGGCTTTATGAACCCCAAATAATGATGTTTGTTACGGTTTTTAATTAAGTTAAAGTTAAATTAACAATTCCCTTTTTTTACTTTCAATTTTTTGAGTATTTTAAATATCAAAACACCTAAAAATATTTTTGAATTTTTTCCTAGGTTCTCGAAATCGGAGGGAGAGAATGGTAAAGCAATGCAAATTGAATCAAAGATGGAAATGATGAATGTTCATATGGAGGACTTATAGTGCTTCCCATCGCTCTCCATGAGGGATGCAAGGCAAAGAATTTATAAACCTAATCTATATGATGATATGCAAGAGAGGGAAACCATCCTAAGCGGGAATGGGTATTAGCATGAAGAATTAAATGCTAAATACTAGAATAGGAGTCTGGTGTTGGAGGTTCCTCGGTGCCCACCACAGTGGGCACCTGCAAGCGATGTATGGAGACCTCTTACGACACACGATTTCAAGTCCAAGTATTCAACAATTAATCTTTGATCTAAGTCCAAATGTAGAAGCTATATGTACATGCAATATATTAGATGGTTGTCCGTATATTACCAAACCAAGCAATCCTAAAAATGTTAAGGGTTCATTCCATAAAACAAATGAAAATAAGGTGAAAAACACAAAATGTGGATAATAAAGAAAATAAATGTGATAAAATCACGAGAAAATCTAGTGAGCAACCAAGTGAACAAACACTTGGAAATTGGGCCTGAGTGTTTAGGTCCAAGTCCATCTGTATTATTGCAAATTAATAGAGCAAATAATAGCCACTCTCTCACCAAAAACTAAAATCTATGCTAAATTTCTCTCTCTCTCTCTCTCTCTCTCTCATGTTCCCTCCTCTTGGTCAACTAGTAGAATGATTAAGTCCTCGTGACTCGGGTGCTCCAACCACCTAAGCGATCGTCATCGCCTTGAGGTCCCTCGCAAGAAAAATAGAAGAGAAAATATTAGCATAGGTAGGCAATTAGATCGAAGATAGGGAAAATAAATATAGAAAAATAATGAAACAAAAATAACATCCAAAATTCTATTCTATACATTACTCCTCGGCGATGATGGCATTTGATGACTCAGATTTTGTGTCTAAAATATCCTCACAAAGCTAAGATACAATGTCACTAAGGCGACCACTCATGAAATCCGAGATAAAAAAACAATCAACCCATAAATAGATATAACAAATCAAAGCAAATATGTGGAGTTAAAATTTATTATAACTCTAAAAAAGAAGTGTATAGTTGCAAGTATTGTAGAGGTCGAATACATGGAGCATGAAAAATAGACAACAAAAATTAGCAAAAAGAATAAATGTTTTTGGGTTTTTGTGAAGATTTATACTTTTTAGTGGGATTTAATTATTTATTTTTCAGATTTTTAATATATTTTTATGTGTTTTTTATTTTATAATTTTTACATTTCTTTTTATATTTTCTGATTTTTTATTTTATTTTTCTTTTTAATTAGTGAAAGTATAAGGAGGAATAGTATTTAGATATAATATGTATAATAGAGAGAACAACTATACAAAATAAAGATACTAGAAAATACCCCATGGTATAGTCTTATTTTAAAAAATGTTTTAGAAAATGTTTTGGTATTTTAAAATTATAATGATACTAATGATAATATAGGTAATTATAGCTATATATAATAAAGTAAGCCTTTGAGATTTATAAAATAACTATAAATACTTCAAAATTAAGAAAATAAAATGTTTTTGTCTTCTAAAAAAATTTCTTCTCGGAATTTTTACTATTTTTTTGTATTTTTAATTGAATAAAAATATGCAAACAATGAATGGAATTAATATTCCAAATTGCGTTAGGATTTAAATATAGATAAAAGTTCAAAAAAATCCCAAAACTATTTTTAAGATATAATATATATTAAAAAAATAAAAACTAATATTTTTTATTTTTGTAGAATTTTTTTATGATTTTTATAAGTATTTTGTTACTTTTTAATTTTTAGTGATTTTCTTTTTATATTTTTAGAGACTTTTGATATGCATTTACAAAATAAAGTAATAAATGAAGTATATTTTTTTGAATTTTTCAAAACAATTTCATTATTTTTAAGTATTTTTTAATGTAAACAATAATGAAATGCAATATTTTTTAAAAAAATAGAAAAATATTTTAAGTAACCTAAGAAAATTATATGTGATTCAATAGGGTCTAAGGCATTTAAATTATTTTTCATATAATTTTTAAATATGAATAATATTTTTAATAAAGGAATTACAATAAAATAAAATTATGCATTAGTAAGGACCTATTTGCAAATAAATGAATGTATTTTTGTGTTTCCTGAACCACCCCCCATAAAGTCTAGATCATAATATGCAAAATGCCCAAATATATCCAATAAACAACTCTAGTAGGGGTATTTTTGTAATTCACAAAAATCTTAAGGTCCAATCTACAATTTATCCAAAAGTTCTAAAACTAGAAGTAGAATTTAATGGACTAAATTAACATTCAAGAAAACCAAGGAGTCCCCTTGCAAAATTCATACACCTCATGCACACATGCACGTGAGGTGACATAACGAAGGACTGAAGTGCAAATGTTAGAAGTCTAGGGGTTAAACTGTATAATTAATGACTACAGATGAAATTTATACATTAACAAGTAAATACAAAAATGGTGGGGGTTAAAGTACTAAATACCCTCGCTAGGTGCGATCCAACCGATCCGATCTTTTCACTTGGACATGTGTCGGCCAGAGGAGAGGCGATGACGGTTCACAAATGAAGTGCTAGGATTATATCCTAGAGGTGGATCCGACGGTTGATGAATCCTTCATGCGACGGTTGCTACTACCCGCGAAGAACAGATCTCGATCCAATGACAAAGGCATTATCTGGAAGAGCAAGATTAAATCCTCGCTTGGGCAGGCTTCGACCAACTTGATCTCCTTCCTCTACTGGTCAATCTTGCTGAGGAGATGCTCTGCACCTTCGTGTCGATGTTCCTCAACCTCTAGTCCTCACAAAAATCTCCAGGAACCAAGTATAAGGTCCTAGTGGGTCGAAGAAGAGAAGGCCTCCGTGAACCATCATCTTCCTCCAAAAGTACCCCCTCTAAGGTCTTTGACCTCCAGGACCTGTGGAGAAATCTAAGGCGCAAAAACAAGAGGGTCATGTCAGTCTTATTTAGGTGAAATGAGTAGAAGATGGGTCGTGGTAACGCTCTCCGGTGAGCAGATGAGTAGGAGAGTGGGTCTCTTGAGCCCAAGAAGATTAGGGTGGATGATGGCACGTGGGGCGAAGAACAACTATGGGGCAAGAAGTTAGAGATGATCCGCGAGTTGGAGAACAAACATTGGATAGTGGAAGGCTCGCCGGAGCAGAGCTCCGGTGAGTTACGAGAGGTGATTTTTATGCTACTGTGGTTGAGTAAAATGCATACTAAAGACAATATAAATGCTGGAAGGAAAAGTTACCTGATTGACTTACTATATGGCTCAACCTGCCGAACACAAGGAGCCGACGTAACCACGTCAGAGTGGAGTTCAGCGATGGTGGATCGACTCTCCTCTCTCCTTGCACCTACTGTAAATCGAGCAGGAAGGTTGTTGTCACTAACCTCACCCCAATGGTGATATGATATGAGGGTTCAATGGTGAAGAAAGGATCAAAAATCAAATGGAGCTCTGACGAGGGGTTATGTACATGCGTGACTTGGATGGGGTAGCGTGCTTGATTTAGATATCCTCAGATTGAGGAATGATGGTGCGAGATAGAACTCATATCAAGGTACAAAAGTCGTGAAGGAGTCGATGTAAAATGGTGAAAGAATATTGTAAGAAAAATCGAGAAAGTCAAGGATGTAGGATTATAAGTTGCGGACCTATGAAGGGTGGGGAGTTGACCAAGATCAACTCTTATTGTGCCCTCATTGGTCCACATGACCATAAGAAGACAAAACAAAAATAAAAATGTTTATTAATTCAAATTAAAATAATAATAGATTCCATTAATTTTAGGTTAAAATAGAAAGAACTTATTATTTTAAGTAGTATTTTACTGTTATTTTTATTTATTTTTACAAGTCGATTTATTATAGGTTATTTTTTGCAAGTATAATTATGGGTATATTTATCTATAAATCAAATATTTTATTTTTATTTTGTATTTAAATTTTATTATTTTGTATATCTATTTTATATATTTATATATTACTTAAGTGTACATAAATATATTGTTATTGTAATTTTCTAAAGTGTTCACTTAATTAAATATATGTATTTATTATATAGGTATGTATATGTATAATCCATCTACGTCTTTTTGTAAACTTATTTATTTTAGGGTATTTTAATTGTTATATTTTATTCTAATTATGTACATATGTTATAAATAATATTTACAAAATTATAAAAATATAAAGAAATGAAGAATATAAACAAATAAATAAAATGAATATTTTATTCAAATATAATGTACAATAGGGGTCCAAAACTTAACTTTTACATCTTAATTTCAAATTAAATGAAACTACCTTCATTAAATACTTAATTAAAAGCTATATCCAATTATGCATAATTTTGATGATTGTTGAATTCATATGAAGAAGATACAAGTCTGTGAAGGTGGGCTTTGAATTTTTATTTTGAGTATAGAAGGCATATTTTGTATTATTTTTATGTGAAATGAATTTTGTATTTTTCTATGTATTTTTATCTACAACGTTTATATACAAATTTTATTGATTTGAGGTATAAATAATAAAGAATAAAATAGGTCCCAAAATGGACTTATTGAAAAATTAAAATTTAGGATTTATTGTATTTGTTGGCCTTTATCTCCCCTTTATTTCTTGTCGACCTAGTCATCATGATGCCTATGTATTAGGGTTTAGGATCATTTAGTACCTTTGGTATTACATTTATTTTTCTTTTCTTTTTTATTCTTTTATTTTGGATTTAAATGTAGTCTTTTATACAATATTTATGCAACAAATAACATATATTATTCCATGCAAAATAATGTTATTTACCTGCATTTAGATAGAGTTTAAAGACCAAAATGAAAGAATAAATATAATGAAATGGATGTTCATCAATGTCACGAATTACAAAATAACAAAGAAGGAAGCAAAGAAGGCTGTAAGTGAAGCTAAATCAAAAGCTTATGAAGTTTTGTACTAAAAACATGACTCGAAGAAGGGCCAGAAGGATATGTTAAAATTAGCCAAAGCAAGAGAAAGAAAGATCAAGTGCTTATTACTCAAAAGAATATATAGACTAGATGGAGGCAATATTTCCATAAGCTTTTCATTGAGGAGCGGAATAAAGAGATTGATTTAAGAGATCTTGTTGGTAGTGAGTGTGACATGAATTGTGCAAGCTGTGGATGAATAAAAAAGAAGGAAGTAGAGGAGACTTTAAAGGTTATGAACACTAGGAAAGGTGTAGGAGCTAATGGCATTCCTACAGAAGTTTGGAGAGTTCCAGGTGAACATGGCTCGACTTGGCTCACAAATTTATTCAAAGTTATTTGGTGAAGTAAGAAAACGCTTAAAGAATGTAGCAGAAGCATTGTGGTGCCCCTTTATAAGAATAAAAGAGACATTCAAAATTCGTTAAATTATATAGGTATCAAATTGATGAGTTATACTATGCAAATTTGGGAATGTGTGATAGAAAGAAGGTTGAGGCAAGTTTCCAAAATAACTAAAAAATCAATTCAGATTCATATCGGGTTGCTCAATTATTAAAGCTATCCACTGGTTGACTAGAAAATTGGAGATTATAGAGATAAAAGAAGAATCTCCATATGATTTTTATTGATTTGAAGAAGTCTTATGACTCAGTCCTAAGGGAAATATTGTGGAGAGTTTTGGATAAGAGACAAGTACTTGCCATATATATTAACCTCATAAAGGATATGTATAATGTGACGTCATCTTGTATAAGGATCTAGTCTGGGAAGACTAACTATTTTAACATCAACATTAGTATGCATCAAAGTTCAGCTTTGAGTCCATTCTTTTTTACTTGGATTATGGATGAGTTGACTAGTCATGCACAGAATGAGATACCATGGTGTATGTTATTCGCCGATGATATTGTGTTGATTATAAGATAAGATATGAAGTAAATGAGAAGCTGGAGGTTAGGAGACATGCCTTAGAGATTAAAGGATTTCATATAAGTAGGTCTTAGACTGAATACATGGTGTGTATTTGATGGAAACGATGATGAAGGACTTTTTTATGACTTTTTTACTAGTAGGAAGATTCAAACCCTAGTCCTTTAAAGTGGGAGCTACTGCTTCTACCACGAGATCGTTGGAGGAGTAAATGACAAGATTGGAGGCAATAACATTCAAAAAAAGATTCTTTTAGATACTTGGGATCTATTTTGTAACATGATGGGGAAATTGATGTAGATGTTACTAATAGAATAAATGCAGGTTGGCTAAAGTAGAGAGGAGTCTCCACTCTTCTTTGTGACAAGAAAATCCCTTTGAAACTTGAAGAAAATATTACAAATTAGCCGCGAGACCTGCTATGCTCTATGGATCTGAATGTTGGCTATAAAGCATAGATATGTGAAGAAATGAAAGCAGCATAAATGAAAATACTAAGGTGGATATGTGGTCATACAAGAAAAGATCGGATTAGGAATGATGTTATCATGAAAAAAAGTTGGTATAGCTCTTATAGATGATAAGATGAGAGAAAACCACTTACGATGGCTTGAACATTTGCAATGGAGATGTGAGATTTTAGATATTGAGATGGTTAAGAGAGGATGAGGAAGATCCAAGAAGTGTTGGAATGTGACTGTTCGAAGGGATCTTAGTTATTTAGATTTAAGCCTAAGTATGATCCAAAATAGATCTAAATGGAGGCAAAAAATCCATGTAACCTACCTGACTTAATTGTGGGAAAATGCTTTGTTGTTGCTATATGGGGACACCCATGTAATTGTAAAAAAAAGTTAGGGGAATAAGTGCTTTGGAAAACCTCGGAAGGTCACAAGAGTGAAATTTCCTAAAATAAATATATCAAAAATAATGACTATTACAATTATATCAAAATAGTGAAAGATAAAAAAGATACTTGTAAATATATCCATAACTATATTTATATGTTGAAATTATTATCTGGATATGAATATCGATATGAGTATACTAATCAAAGCAATATCCATATTATCAAAGTCTATATAAAACAGATAAAATAGCAAACTAAATGTGAATATATCCATATCCATTTGCATACCTACAACAAGGAGAGTATACAAAAACCAATGGTTTAAAACGAATAGAAACGAAAACAACAAGATAGTTGAAGTAGATAAAACTTAATACTAAGATAATAATAAGGAGACTATCCGGAAACCAAATAAACGTGAAAAGTATGGTTAGATGAATTCCATAAAAAAGTGTGATTGGAGAACTATTCTCGAGCTTCAAGATCCCCTATAGTGTAGTTGGTTAACGGTAAAATGTTAACATACATTGATTAGTATAGCATTCTATACGGCAAAGTTCGTGCTATGATTTCATAGCCTCGTCAACGTGTACCGAACACACGTGTAGTCCTCTTCGAAAGAGCATATGGCTATGGATATCTCACCTTATTTATTTATTTAGTTATTTATTTTATTGTGCTTTTCATTTACAAGACAAGTGATTTCACAATTTGAGGACCCATGAACACTCCTCTAGAATAAGTATAGAATTATTTGATGGGTTGCTTGTTCTCGTGATTCCTTAAATGTTTAACTAAACGTTTACTTTTCATTAATTGTGGATATTCTTTTTTGAAATAATGAGAGCAAATGGAAGTGATACTATAAATTACAAAAAAGACTATATGCAATTTAAATGGCGCACATGAATGTTAGAAATTAGTGATGCGATACCTGATCTTTAAGATATGCTCCAATATGTTCTATGATTGTTGAAATTTAGTTGTTCATTTTGTCTTTACAATTTAAATTATTTTGGTTCAAAATCAATTTAAGCGAAAATCTTAAAGACCGGGTAACACATCGTTACTTTTAAACTTCCGATACAACATCGAAATCGGATGTACAACTAGAGACTTTTTTATGTAATTTACTCTTTCTATTGCAAAGTCATTATTAATAGGATTTCAATAGGAGTCAATATTCTTAACCGTTTGATGATTTAAGCGAATTAATAAAAGTGATGCAAGCATATAACTACTATAATAGTGTTTGACTGAACAATTACTCTAAAAACCACAAAAATACTTTTCTAATATTTGTATTAAGAGTGTTGGGATACAGACTAGTATTGCTTCCGCTCGAATATCGGTTAGTGGTGATGAAACATCCAATGTATATGCCCAATTAACCACTGCTAGGTGAGCACGTGAAGAAGAAGAATAAGACTGCAATATAACGATGATCGATCACCTCTTGCGACTAAATGAGAAGAAAATCACTAAGAAGTAGAATAAATACAACTCTCTCCATCCCCTCGCTCTCTCCCTTCTCTCCTCTCCCTCTCTCTTTTTCTCTTGGTGTGGTATGGAGGCAATACCCTCATCCTTTTCAATATATATCTTAACTACAAACTCATATTCTTATTCCCATTAGAGCTACACACAGAATAAACTCAACTACTATCAAGATTATGAATCACATTCCTTTAGGATTCTCGATCCTAATATTACTCATATTCCTAAGGACTCGTCAAGTTGAACTTCTAATAAAGATGCTCATCTCAAGAGCGAAAGATATCGATCACCTAGATGATGAAAATAGGAAAACTCCCATGATAAGGTGGAGACAAACCAAAAGCAAGTCAAATGAAACTAACCCCCAAAACATTCCTTATTATTTAATATTATGCTAGAAATCAAATAGGCTAACTCTCCTTTTCTTTTTAAACAGGATCAATTGTAAACATCCAAATTTGCAATTGCTAGAAACTGCAATTCAAATTATAAGAACATATAATTTATGTAGTTGTAACAAATAAATAATAGAATGATCCCTTTCTCTCACTTTATGAAGCAATGCTTCCTTCCTTATATATAAGCGGATATTCAAATATCTTAGTCATATCATTGTTAATAGTTTCTTCCCATTGAATATTTGATGTTTTTCTCACCTTTCGTTGATGCTTTCTGTCCATTTCACGTGTTTTGAACTGAATAAAAAACAACTCTATTGTCTATTATATTTTTATTTATTTCTGACCCTTTCTCCAAAAGCAACAAAAAAATTTATAGTAACAAATGTTTTAGAAAATTGTTGTTATATAATATATTACAAAGAATATTATTTATCGTAAGATTACTTATGAAAGTTACATGCATTTTTCATTTCCATGTTACTAGAAAATACTTTATATAACAATTATAGTACATTGTCATTCTCTTTAAAGCTTGATAGATCATTGTTAACTTATCAATGATGCAGAATAACCCTGAGAAAGGCAAAAGGTAATCATTCATGTTATTTGTTAGTAATAGTATAAGAACACATGTATTACTTGTCGCATATTTCAAAGTATATCATTGATTTTTACATTGAATATCACTTAATGTACAAATTTAACATTAAAGGTATATCATTGATTTTTACATTGAATATCACTTAATGTTACAAATTTAACATTAAAGGGGAAAGTTATAGTTCTTCAAATTATTCATTGTTGTAGATTCATTCCATAGGAGTGTTCTAAATGGACACAATCATTTACTAAAGACGATTAAAATCTCGATCATTCCCCCTCTGTTTTAAAGCATTATTTTTTACCCCTTTAAACTTTTTTGTGGTTTGATGTGAAAGGATACCTCGAAAATCTAGCTTTGTCACTTATTAGACTACGTTGTGACCTATATATAAGGAACATATTTGAACTCTTTTCAAAGAGCAAAGAACAACTTGGAATCTCCTCCTAGAGAGAGAGAGCGCGCACCAATACCCATACTCCCTTCCCCACATTGAGATGTCCCCATGTAAGCATGTGACCAATTGTGCAACTTGTGACCTTTCCCTCTCCTCTCATGGAAGTGTAAGGCGACCCCAACATAATTGATATCCTTCCTCAAATAGGACCCCCTACCATGTGACTCTTGTTCCCTTTCCAATCAATGCAATGCACCATCATATAAGTCCCCACATTTAAATGGGAGAGATACCATGATTGGTCTAATGACACTTAATCTTTGACCTTGTTGTGATATGCCTTCTTTGATTGGGTTTTTAGGGTTGACAATGTTGAGATGGGAGTAAATATGTGTAGGGAGCCTATCGCATCTAGATTACATAAAATAATATTTTTTTGTTTTCCTTTAAGTATATCCTTAGATTCTAAGCTAGGTGTTGGAAGGCTCGGTGATTGGTGGATAGGGGTTGCACCGTATACACATCACAAGGAAAAAGATCCTAATTGGCCATATTTATGCTAAAATATAGTGGAACTTATGTGTGATCCTATTTGGATTTAGATATCCCTTTCAAGATGATCCTCAATTAAAGTCCATGATGATTGACGAGTTATTGCAAAAAAGTACTATTATAGTATTATATTGAGTGTAACAATTCAAAATTAGTCTCACATCTAATGGTCACAAAGTGTCAGAGTGTCTTACAAGAGTGGAAGACTATTACTTGATAATTTAAGCTTATGTGGTATGGGTGATTGTCAATGTCCAATTGTATCTGAATCAAATAAGTGTTATGATAAATTTACCTTGATATCAGCTCAAGCTTAGGCCCGAGGAGTTACAATGAGTCTTAGCCTCCCTCTTGAAATTGATGCGGTGTAGGTAGCAGAACGAGAGTATCGAGCAATCTTGATTCCATCTTCCTCTTCCTCTCTTTTTACTACAAATAAACATATACTAATAATAGATAGAAATGGGGTCAATAATTGTTCGTAAGTTACCTATGATTCTTCAATCTTTCTAGAATATTTTAACAAATTGTATATATATAACAGATGAATAATGAGTGCATTTGTGATGTGAATTCAACATTAGCTATTTAAGATTCCATTCTCAATGAAGTTTTTTTTGAAAAAAAATCAGGTTCAATCATCACTAAAAAATGAAAGTCATAAAGGGTTCGCAACATCAACAGGAGGCACATAGAGATGCGGAGCACAAATAATTTCCATAAACGCCACCGCAAAAAAGAGTCTATGTCAAAATAGAGGCTAAATAAAGAGTAGATCGCTGAAGATCAACAAAAAAGTGTGGTCCTTGCTTTAAGTTCAACCACTAAACATAGCGTTTTAGTAGACTCAATAGAGTAAACCTTTTGGATTTGGCCACATGAAGTGCCACCATTTCCAATAAATATTTCGAAGCTAAAATGGTTAGATTCATTGTTTATGTCGATATTTTTGTGAGATCATGAAATGAACTATTCATTTTACCATGTATAATGCTTAAGTTGTGGATGTTGCATCGTCAAGAAAGTGAATATATACCCCTGTAGTTTTTTTGTTGAAATCATCAATGAGCATCCATACACCGAATTAAAACAATAAAGTAGAAAAAGAAAACACTAGAACTAAATTTTGGACTAAAAATTTAACAATTGGTTAAAATTTTGAATTATAGAAGTGGATAAATATCGTTATACGGACTATCACTAATGATATATATAATGACGGATATTCATTGTTACTTCAAGAATAAAAAATAATTTGTAATGAATAATATCTTTGTTAAATATTTAATAACGATTGATTTATTGATACTAAAAATGTTGCCACAAACTCGTTGCAACATTTTTAATACGTGTGGCGATAATTTTAGTGTCATTGTTTGGGCGATGGAATTTTTGTTGGTAGTTGATGAAGAATTCTGTTGTATAATCTAGTCGCCACAAGAGTAATTTGATGAAGTATATTTAAAGGAATTGAAGCATAATGACCCTTTTAAAAATAATTACGATTACTTGATATGTAAAGAAAATGTCAATCTTACATTTAGATCCTAGATACTTTTGATTCTTGCTCCCAAGGTCTTGGGGTAAAGATGAGTTAAAGATATTAATTTATGTTCATGATTTTTGTTTTAAAATTTGAAAAATAAAGTTAAAAAGTCCCTTGGTCACAGTCAAAATGATTTTCAAATCATAATGGGAATTTTTTTAATTCCAATCCTTATTTGGTGAGATGGCTCTTGTTGCACCTACACAAAGAATGCATTGGTTGTGAATGACATGGAAAGAGAGGTAAAAAAACTTGCAAGGACGTAGAGACCTAATCCACTTCCTTTGATGAAGATCACTTCTAAATGGAGAGATAGAGAGTATTAGTGAATAGAGAGAGAGAGAGAGAGTATTAGTGAACATCCCTAGAGAGCCTGGAAAGAAAGTTGACTAGCACGAAGTTGGTACAACAATTCCACCATATACTTCAGATAACATTGACTATAAGGGAGAGTTCAGTTCAGGAATAAGCAAGAATAAGGGTATATTCTTTGTTCGGCTAAAAAGATACGAATAAAGAGAATAATGTTGAATAAAGATATGTAAGGTGGAATAAAGATATGAATACAGATCGGATAAAGTAAAATAATGGAATGTGGATGGGGTAACCGTACTCTTGGAAATCACGCCGGACAGGGAATTGACCCTTATTCCTATGCTTATTCTCCAAACGAAGGACCTAAGTGTAAAGTACTTTCACAAAATTATTCTTTTCCTTTGTCAAATATGAGAAACTTTGCTAGTGTTTTCATTCCTAGTTTAAAACTAAACTTTGAAAACTTAGAAGGAAAGGGAAGCTTCATTTCAACGGGGAGATTGAAATTATTTTTTTATTAATTTATAGATATTGACATAAAATCTTGGAATATGCACTTAAAAATTGGGATTATGTCTTTGAACATCGGGGCAAGACTTCCTCAATTGACCACATTGCTTGGAATGTAAATGAGTCCTGCAAATAAAGGGAAATTCTCAATGGATGGGTTTGATGATTTTCTCTTGTACAAATGCGATGGATTGTGATTACTCAACTACGCTTTACCTCATAGAGAAAAAAACAAATGAGTGTTTTCGATTTGTGGTAAACCTTGCTTTTTAAATCACTTGGGAAGCATTGCTATTCTGCTTGGGTGCCTTATCCTTGCAGGTGATTTTAACATGGTTATATTACCAAGTCAATCCTCATGTAGAGATTTCAGTGATTGATGTTTAAGGCATAATTTAGTGGAACTCAAACATATAGATCTGTGGGGGGAAGATGGGCTAAACTCGACCACGCCCTTTACTCTCACTGATTCTCCGACATCACTCTCGATGTTAAAAAATATAAATCTCCCTAGGGCTTTCTCCGACCATAAACTCCTTTTTATCTCAATGAACACCTTCAAACAAATAAAAATGTACCTTTATGATTAACAGTTTCCTGGCGAAAGAAACTATCTTTTAGGGATGTAGTAAATAGTACACATGCTAAATTGGTTGGAGTTTATAACCCTTTCCATGCATGACCCTTAAAGATATAAGATTGAAATAGGATATTAAATCATGGTATAAGGAAATTGTTTCTCATCACTTAGTAGAAGAGAAAAATTGGAAGATGAAATAAACTTGTTGGAGGAAAAAATGACATACAACCTTCTTGATGAAATGGATTGAGAGCAATTTCTCGCTTGCATACAACTTTTGAAGCGGTTCTTGATGATGAATTCCAATGTTGAAATCAACATGCTATGGTTCGATAAATTAAGAATGCGACAAAACACGTGTTTCCTTAAATCTATTGCTTCTATAATACACAACAGAAACTAAATCCTCTCCTTAAGATAAAGGAATGGTACCTCTTATACGTACCTCCCTAACATCCTGAGGATTATCGTATATTGTAATGAGAACCTCTACTCTGACCCTAAACAAAATTGTCTGATTCTTTTTAATATGCCCTTCCTTACTAGGTAAAATTAATAACCCGAAGGAACTAATTGCTCCCACATTTGATAAACATGTGAACATACAATTATGGGCCTCAAATCCTTGAAAGCACCTGGAACTGATGGGTGCATAAAAGAGTTGCTCAAAAAGTTTTGGACCAATATTTAAAATGATTCAAGGGTATAATGGTCAACAGAATCATCGAAACGATTTTGACATGGGGAAACTAAATTCATAAACAACTCCATTGTAACCATAATCTTCAAGAAAGGTGACCCTCAAAAATTGAGAACTACATAAATTAGTCTCATCACTGTTCTTAGGAGGATAATTTTTAAGATCATGACCAATAGATGGGCATTGAAACTTATGTGATATATTATCTCATTGTAGTGCACCTTCTTAAAAATCATGGTACCTCATAATTTGCGATCACTTCGGAAATTTTGAGAATATGGTAACAGAAAGGGACCAAAGGTCCTACTCAGAAAATTGATTTTCGAAAGGCCTTTGACATAATAATCTAGTACCTGTTAGGGAAGGAATGGAAATTTCTGGGTGCCTTAGAAATTTTACAGGTTCTTATAAGTTTTCTCAACACAATGGGGGTTTCCTTAACAATCAATAACAACTCTTATAGGTTCTTCACACCTTTTTGTGGGGTTCGTCAAGAAGATCCCCTATCTTTCAAGTTTTTTTTATAAAAACAATTAATATCCTTGATTGTATAGTAAAAAATTAGCCAAGGCTTGTCAAATAAAAGGTTTCTCAATATCCAAATCTAGCATCGATATCACTAACATTCAATCTGCGCATCATATCTTCATCTTTCATTACTATGAGGAGGTGCAATTAGATGCCTAAAACTGACCCATTAAACTTTTTTCTTAATCTAAATTTTATAAACCTCCACATTTTGACCCTCGACTCTCCACCCACTCCACTCTCTACAACCTTCTTCCTCGACACACCCTTCACTAGAGGAACATACCCTCCTCAACATTAGAAACATGTATATGCCTCCTTCCAGTTGCTCTTGGGGAAGTTATTTTTTCGACTTCCACCCCTACCCAAGGTTTCAGATTCCAAATCAATTGTGGTAGTAAAAAGGATCCGGTAAAATTCACCATGCTAATATGCAAGATGTGAAACATGATGCATTGATGTACATACATGATTTAACATGCGAAAACACCAGATGAAGCATGCTGCTATGACACACTACACATATGAGAGCTCCATCCTAATAACTACATAGTCACAAAGTAGAAACCTATGAGTAAGATAGGATTTTTACAACTAAGGGGTAAGATTCTATTTTTATTAGAAAATTTTAGCTGAACCTAATGATTTAATAACATGTATAATTACATGATTATATCATTTGACTTGAAAAATGATGCAATGAATGTTTTCATAAATCTATATTTGTATGTGCTTGTGCACACGCTTGCATGTTTGTACATTGATGCTAGTTAACTTAGAAGGTTGTATGCAATGTAACATAGAATTGCATGACCTAGTTGATTGTAACTAATATATGGTATGAAAGACTTAGTCAGGTGCAATATAACTTCGAACATTGCATAATAAAAGGTTTGATTGCTTCTGAATTATGCTAGCATCAATTAAGAAGCATAATTAAATGCAAAAGCTTCCAATGAACACTTTAATTGAAAATCATGCATTTAATATATATTTACTTGGTTGAATAATGCTTCAATTATACCAAATATGAATAGGCCAAAATTATGATCGAAGGTGTACACTAGGATTTATCTCTCTCTCTGCTCATTATGAAAAAATCATACAGTACACTCTTATGCTAAAAAAAACTCAATGATGATATCCAACCTTTTCTTGCAATCCTTAGAATGTATGTATATTTATGAGTTACTTTTTCATCACTTTTCAGTTACACACACATATATAGGAGTGATCCTGCGAGAGCGAAAATTTGTGAGAACATGAGAGGACTGATTCATGACCACAAGATTCTGTTTTCTCTCTCATGTCTTGTCTCTCCTGGTTGAATCTAATGGTCTAAAATCACTTCTCTCATGCTCTCACAGCTTTTTGATGTCGCATGATCACTCCTCTCTCTCTCCACACACACACACGGATATATATATATATATATATATATATATATATATATATATATATATATGATGAGCATTTGTATATATTCCATGGATTTTTACCCCATAAACTTTAGAAATTTGTTAAATTACCTCTATGACCTTTTGCATACGTAATTACCCCATTGACCCTATAAATTACCCAAGAACCCCTACGAGCTTCAAACAAATTAATTGCAAGGTTCATGGGGTAATAGTTAGCTAGTTTATGGGTTCAAGGGGGGATTATGTTGTTTCAAAGGTCGAGAAGGTAATTTATAAAGTTTATAAGGTTCGTGAGGTAAAAATCACATATTTTATCTCATTGCAATACTCCTTGTACTATATTGGGTTATTTAGCTCATACTCAGAAGTTGTGACCTACCTCGAGCAAATAGTTGATTGGAGAACCTTTGCTTGATTTTTATTATACATGATTAGCAACAAATTTAGCAGGATTAAAAGGTCGACTCTCCTCTTTAGCATTCTTTTATCATATTTCAATTTCATTACGTATGTAATTTTATTTATTCAATTGATGGCACATGTTTGGGTGTCTCATTGGGTTATAAAACTTTAGTAGAACTCGCCTTTGTCACTCATAATAAATTACTATTGTATTCATTAAAGAATATTGTAATATTTCTAATATCATTGTTGGGACGACATGATATTTCTTAAGGGTCAATTGGTACATATCGGAGCACCTCAATATGACTCAATCGAGTCTCATGCAAGATGGTACCCATCATAGATTCTTGCGTGATCATTATAATGGCATTTTCTTGTACTATATAAAATGAGGGCATCGTATGCAATAAAAGAGTAAGTTTGAAAGAAGATATGTATTATGTATATATCGCATACTACCTGTTGCAAGTCATTCAAGCTTTAGAAAAGTTTATTCTTGATAATCACTAAGAGACAATTATCTATACCTTTAAGAAAGTGTGTAGGCATCCAAAGCCTACCGACATTCATATTAATTTTGAAGATGTCATTTTTCTATTACAAATATCTCACTTACGATGTGGGACATTGCCAAAAAAAATTTGTAATGTGCTTTCTTTGAGTGTTTATTGCATCCTTAGGTCCCACCAACATCCCACAATATGTTAAAAGATAATATTAGTCACAATTTATATAATATTCTAATGATTTAATATTGTGAATACTATGTGTAGATTATATTCTATCATTCAAGAAAATGTAGCAAATTTTGTGCTTTGGAGAGCATGTTTGCACCCTTCATGTAGATAATATATACTGTGCCAAAGTATACACTACCATATGCACTCCCTTGTACTTTCTATGTTTTAGTGTTTATTGTAAGCATTAACGATATGTCACTTTCTCACATATTTATGCTTCAAATCAATATCGAATAGGTGTTTAAACAATCAAAGTTCAAATAAAAATCCATGTTACGATAACTAACACTTTGAAATGAATTCACTTTGACCTCAATATAAGTAAGCAGTTCAACATCATTAGAGGACCACTCTTAGTTTCATCTACTATCATATTTAATCTCATTTCTTCAACACTCTATTAATAAAGTGCATATACTATGTTACACATAAAATCATGTAATACTGGAGTTTTGAGATAAATCTCAACATCGATCTAATACCAGTTTCATAATTATAAGGTAGCTTCATTAAATTTTGTGTAACGATATTTTTCCATATGTCAATGCTAGCTTCTTGTTACATGTGTCTCATAATTAAAAATATTTGTTGAAAAATCTCAGATTTATTTGATTTAACATAATTAATAAAAAAGTACATGGGTATTTGAAGCAAAAAAGAGCGTCGTTATCAGGAAAAGTCAATACACATATATTTAAAATATAAGAGAAATATGTGAAATTGTAATTTTTCTTATTGTAAAGAATCACATGATACTAAGAAGAGTATCTCGTTTTCTTCTTCTTTTACTCATTACAAATTCTACATAGTAAAATAATTAGATTTACAGATAATTCATTTTATATATAGCTTCTTCTTCAATGCATACATAAATTGTAAAATGCACGAGCTAAAAGGAATAGTACTTTTTAAAAATTTGTTACGTTGACATCCATACTTCTGTGGAAGCAATTTCATTGATGTTCATTGTATGATTTGTATCTACTTCAATAATCAAGATCTATTAAATGCTGATGTAATATTTTATCATCATCAAAATTTACATATATATATAAATCATGCATCAAATTAAATATTGATGATATCATTCCCTTTATGATAGATGGTGATATCTTTACCACCCGAAGTAAAAGGTAAAAAACTGCCTATTATTTCTATTCTTCAATTCAAAGGGAGAAGGAAACAAACAACTGTAGCCTCACCACCCACTTTTTACTCATTTCGCTCCGCGTCTCTTCAAGCTCACTCACTCTACCACAGCCCTCAAATTTCCTCCCTCTCCCCCACCGCCACCCCCTAGCGCTACAGTCACCTCCGGTCACCAACAGTTTGACCGCACCTCCTCTTGTCATAACTTACCCGTCCCTTTCTTCCCCATCCCCCGGATTCCCGTCACCGCCGCGGACGGCGAAAACGCCCTCTTAGGATAGATCTATAACTACTCCCCAACAACTTCACCCACAATCACATTCTCCCTCTTTCTTTCTGTTCTCTCGGAGACGATGAGGCGGCGATGATGGGCGCGACGGAGGTGGAGAACGAGGAGGAGGACGAGTTCCACGAGTCGTTTGACCGGATTCTCTCCTCCTCGTGCTCGTCCACCTCCGCCTCCGACGACGACGCCGATGCTCGCCAGCACCGCGGCCACCGCCACGGTGGCGCTTACGCCGGCGTCCAACTACTTCGCGGAGTCTCTGCCCGGTTCCAGACCATGTACGACGTCTGGACATCCCCCCCAGGCTCCGTCGAGGAGCGTCGGCACCGCCTGCTTAAGAAGCTCGGACTTCTAGGCGATCTGACCCTCTCACGTCGTGAGATGATTGAGGATTTCGAACAACCGACCCCGCAGGGCAGTAACAACGAGAGAACCGGTCCGGATTCTGCTGAATTAATCGTTCCGGATGCACGTGCTGATGAGGTTATGCCATTGAGCAATTCTGAGCTCTCTGATGATCGGTACTGCACGATAAAGAATTTGGATAACGGGGAGGAGTTTGTGGTGAAGGAACTGAGGGAAGATGGGATGTGGGAGAAGCTGCGCGAGGTCGGAACCGGGAGGCAGCTCACTATGGAGGAATTCCAGGTGTCTGTGATTGGACATTCCCCAATCGTGCAGGAACTTATGCGCAGGCAGGGAGAAGAGATCAGCGGTAGCAGTGATGTGGTCAGCATTGATGCGGGTGGGGAAGGCTTTGGGGTAAGGTCGAAAAGAAGGGGGGGTTGGCTGAGGAGCATTAGAAACATGACAGGCGGAGCGACGAAACGGGCGGAGCGGCGTAGTAGTGACGAGAAGGATACATCATCTGAGAAAGGGGGACGGAGGTCGAGCTCTGCGACGGATGATAGCCAGGATGTGCATTTCTATCAGGGGAATGAGAGGGTGAGAGTGAGGCAGTATGGGAAGCAGTGGAAGGAGCTCACAGGGCTTTACATGAACCAGGAGATACATGCTCACTCTGGGTCTATTTGGAGTATAAGATTTAGCCCTGATGGGAGCCTTCTTGCTAGTGCCGGAGAGGATTGTGTTATTCATGTTTGGCAGGTTGTGGAGTCTGAGAGAAAGAAAGATTTGGTGATGGAGAAGGGGATGGGAGGGGATGAGAATGGGAATGGTTCCACCTCCCTCGCAGTAGGTGCCAATGCTTCACCGGAATCAGCAGCCGCTCCTTCCGGTTTGGAGAGAGACAATTCTGAGAAAAGGAGGGCTACAAGGACATCTACCTCTAGGAAATCTTTTAGCCTGGACCATGTAGTATTTACTGATTTTGTACTCGCATTGTCAGAAAGGCCCGTTTGCTCCTTTCGTGGCCATCAGAAAGATGTGCTCGACCTTTCCTGGTCGAAATCTGAGGTCAGCTTTGCGTGTCCTAATCTTCGCTCAAGCTTCTCATTTAATTGATATGTTTCTCTTAATCCTTTAGGTTTTTGGTTACTGAAACACACAATGTACGATTTCAAGGTATAGTATATTAATTCATGTTGACTTATGGTTTGATGACAATTTGATGGGGAAGGGATGCATAATTTTTTTCTGCATTGATCCGTAGAATGATTTTATTTGTAGGAGCTCGATCATGTTATCCATTACATTTTCCAGAAGTCAGCTCAGTGGTGGAAGGGATACATAAGTTTTTCTGTACTGGCATTGGTAAAACCATATGCACGAAACTAATCAACTTAAAAGGCATACATATTGGAGAATTGAGATCCCACACTTCGTCTCAGCCGTAGCGGTGGTAAACCCCTTTGCCTTGATGATCATTTCAGCTTGTCCTCTGCTTGATATCCAAGTGTGAAGCTACTCTTATGAAGAATGACTTCTGGTATGAGAAACTCTATGGACTGGTGGTAGGGCAGGGTGCCTCCATCCAAAGGACTAGGATTCAATCCCCCGTTCCCTGCATTTACCTACTAAAAAAACACCAACCACCCTGCAGTGAATTCAAAGATGTTTTGAGTCCTCTCAATGCTCGCATTGCTGAGATATTAGTTATCTTTCATAATGTTTATGTAATTTCTATTTTCTTTGTCTTCTTCATGTAATTTGCCCAACATGCTTCTTTCCTATATAAAAGAATCCTAAGGTCTCATCAATAAAGTAATTCATTATTTCATTTCTACATGTTGTCGAAGCGACGGTCCTAGACCGAAGTTCCCGTATCTCACCCAAGTCGCAAACCCTACCTGTCGGCCTCCTCTTCTCTTCACGCACGCCACTGTGCCATCGCTGACCACCACACGCCACTGCATGGGCCCTATCTTCCCCTCCCCAGTCGCCGCCGTTCCCAGGCAGCACTGTCAGGGCCCCAGCGGCTTCCTCGCGCGGCTCCAAGTTTGCCGTCAACCCTTCCCAAGGGCCGCTAGGGGGCTGCTGCACATCTTAGCAGCCTCACATGCACCTCCTCGCGCCTCTGCCTCCTTGCACCTCTACGCACCTCTGTGGTGTGATCTGCAGTCTTAAAAGGTTTGAGTTTGACCGGAAAACGTGATTTCAGACCTATAAATCACGTTTGCCGACGCTAGCGCGGCTCGAGGAGTGACACGAATGGTTGTATGAGTCTACACATATAACCAATTCTCCATATGATTGTGAAGACTTGCTCAGATTGGTCTATTTCCCAGTTGAGTTCCATTTTTGATCGTTCTTCTATCATGTCAGAGAACAAGGGTTTCCGGTGCCTTCAAGGGCTTGGCTCCCATCGTAAAGATGGATGAGACCAACCATGAGTTGTGTTTCATGCTGTTTCTCACCCTCATGCAGTGCAATAATAAGGAGCACATTCTGACGAAGACCGAGCCAACAAATAAGATCGGTAACAAATACTTCATGCAAGCAAGATGATGCATATACATGTATTTGGCTCTTCGAGACCCTCACCACAGAGATAGCCAATGATATTGTGAATCAACCCACCACCAAGGTAGTGTGGGATATTCTGGCATCTACTTATGCCCAAGCAAAGAATGGGGACAAGATTCTTTAGCTTCAGTTTGACATTTACAAGGTCAAGCGGAATGGTTGTCCACTGCACACATTCTACTCCTCGCTTCGTGGCATGTTCGAGAAGCTTCACAACTTCATACCTATTACGACATCCACCGAGCAACGGATGACATATAGGAACTCCATGATGGTTGGGGCCTTTTTGGCTGCGCTCAACCTGAAGTATGATGCAACACGAGCACAACTCCTTACTGGGGTGACCATACCTCCCATGGAGGAGGCCTACAATCGTCTCAACATGCTTTTTCTTCCTCTTACTACTATTCCACAACGCTCTTAACGATGGTCACTTCTCGCGCCAAAGGAGGGTTTACCTAGTTTAGAGGGCGTAGTCCCTGTGGCAGAGGCGATGGACGCCAGTGTGGTCCTTGTACCTAATGTCATCGTGTAGGAAACTCAGATGACACATGCTATCTGAAGCATGGATACCCACTTCTATCCGTGTGGAAAAACAGATTGAGCCTTTAGAGTCTCCAGTTTCTTAGGCAAATCCGCACTTGGATGACATTGTCTCTCGTATACGAGAGATCATGACTGCGGTAACTACACATGATCCACAGATGCTGCAACTGCAGCCAGAGCCTCTTCGAGCTTCTCAGGTATCGCTCACGCTTTTACTGGTAGTAGCAATGCATATATGATAGAGTGGATCATGGAATCTGTCACATCCCACCATCTGTGTGGAGACAAAGCCCAGTTCAGGTCCTACAGGACTATACCTAGATGGGTTGTTATTGCTAATGAGGTCCACTTACCCATCATATGACATGGGGAGGTGTATCTGACACCATCCACGCACCTTCAGAATGTTTTATATGCCCCTGATTTTTCAGATGAACTTATCTTTATTAGTCAGATTACTAAGGATTTGCATTGCCATGCTATTTTTGATCCTTCGTCTCTTGTGTTTCAAGACATACTCACAGGCAGGGTGATTGGATGTGACCGTGAGCAGCGGGGGCTCTACCGACTGGTCTAGCCTCCTCATGTTGGTATGTTAGAGTATATGCATCATTTATATATGGGTAATTGGATCCCTCACATCTAGTGGTTTAGTCCCACATTTACTATTTGTGGGGCTTTGAGAGTCAGTAGAAGTTATATAAGAAATCCTACATCCATTTTATCAGATGAGAAACTTCAATAGAAGAATCAACCCTTGAAGGCGTTCTCCCATGGTTTCATCCTGCTCCTTACGGAGTAGGGTTTCATGTAAAAACCTCAATGTTTTTTATCGTTATTATTCTTTATCTCTGATATTACGCTTCCGCATTCTCGTTCTCTAACATGTTATCAGAGTGGGTTCGATTCTCGAGGATTTTATGTTTGAGATTTGAGACTTAATTTTAGGGTTTCTGTTAAACCTTAATTCACGATTTAGTCAAGGATTGATTCTTCGATGTTCTTGAAAGATTATTTTGAAGAAATATTCATGTTTATATATTGTTTGAAGCTCTGTTCGTGTTCCATAAATTGCAGGATTTTCGAACCCTAGATCATGCCATCATAGATATCTAGGGGTGTAAATCAAAGATTATGATCGTGTTCCTGATTCCATCTCTGGAACCCTAGATTTGGGACGTTGCAACCCCAAGCTTCCATCTCCAGTAAGCTACATGCAAAGCATCTTCGCGTCACATGAATCCTGTGCCTCAAGCGGCATGCAACAGTGGCATCTTCAAGAGGCCTGCGATTCCCCCTTGATGCTAAA
This sequence comes from Ottelia alismoides, assembly GCA_037367405.1. Classification (NCBI taxonomy): domain Eukaryota; kingdom Viridiplantae; phylum Streptophyta; class Magnoliopsida; order Alismatales; family Hydrocharitaceae; genus Ottelia; species Ottelia alismoides. Next base: position 55,700 of record JAZKJV010000436.1, read on the forward strand.
AGGCGACATCTCTAGCTGTATATCTCGATTTGGCGCTCATCTCCAGTACGTGCAACCCAAAATCGAAGAAGATGACGAAGAGATGATGTACAGACACACCTCATATCCATGTGTGGCACGGACTACACCACCGTAACCACACCACACCACACATCCTATTAGTGTAGATGATTTTAGGCCGATTGTAATCTCGAATGCCATTTATTTAATTGTTGCAAAGGTACTTGCGAACAGAATGAGGCTTGTTATGGATTCAGTTGTGCTTTAAGGTCAATCTGCCTTCATCCCAAGACGACCGATGGCTTGGTGGCTGCATCGGAAATTTACCTCGAGTGGAAGAGATCGAAGAGAAAGGCAGCTCTATGGAAGATTGATTTCACCAAAGCCTATGACTGCGTTGATTGGAACTTTTTGTGGATCTCATTGCGTCGAAGGGGCTTCCTGACATTTGGATACACTGGATGAAGAGATGTGATGCAGCGTGATCTCAAATTATAGGGCCGAATCGTTTAATTAATTTAGTGGTCAATTTTATTTACGTTTTTTTTAATTGTCGTATCTCTAATTAAATAAATGAGATTGTATGTAATCTCAATCAATTAGTTGTCAATTTTGAATTTCAAATTAGTTAGAGTCATTTTAGGATAAGTTGGTTGTCAATTTAAATTAATTTCTATTTTTGTAATGTCATCCCTCCTATATAAAGGGATGAGGGTCCTTTGTTTTTAGTTAGTCCAGTATTAATGAAAATTTGAGTTTATCTCCCTCTCTATTTTCTCTCCTCTCCCAACGTGGTCTTCACGGTTCTTCTTCTTCAACCCCTCGTTCCCGACGAGTTTTCTTCTTCTCAACATCTCCTTTTCTCCACCGATATTCCACCACCCAATTAATTTAATTTAACGACGATGCGCCAAATCGTGTTTGCATCAAGATGCGTCACGACTTCTTCATAGTCCTTAGTGAACGGCAAGCCGAAGGGTGACCTCGTCCAACCGCAGAGGGGGGTTTCGCCAGGGCTGTCCGTTAGCGCCCATGCTCTTCATTCTTGTGGAAGACGTGCTGGCGGTATTGTGGAGGCAGGTGGTAGAAACTGGATGGTGTGAAGGTTTTAGAATGGGCTCACTGTCCATACTAGTGTTGCTATATGCGGATGATACGATCTTGTTTCTGGTGGCTCGGAGGAGCAGACTAGAAATGCGGCACACCTTGTTGATATTTTTGGCAAGCTATCTGGGCTTGAGATTAACTGGCAGAAATCAGTGATTGTGAGCTTTGGTTTGGACTTGGGGTAGCGTGGTAGGATCGCGGATGTGGTGGGTTGGCCTCTGAGGTAGTTCCCTATTTCTTACCTTGGCCTGCCGCTAGTGGATGACAAGCTTAAGAGGTTTGACTAGGACAATTTAGTGATCAGAGTGGAGGAAAGGCTGGCTGGAAAGCAATTACTTTGTCTAGAGGGGGAAAACTGACGCTCCTCAAGCATTTCTCACATCCATTCCTGTCTTCTTCTACTCCACGCGGTTGATGTCGGTTGGTGTGAGGAAGAAGGTAGAGAGCATGATGAGAAGATTCTTTTGGTCGGATGGCAGACGAGATAGAATAGGGTTACATCTGGTGAGCTAGGAAGATGTCACCAAATGAAAATGTGATGGTGGCCTTGGCGTCCGTGATATGGAACTCATGAACAAGGCCGTGATATATTAGATTTGGGGTTCGTCGACGTCTTTGGCTGCTAGGCTGGTGAGAACCATTTATGACGTCAACGGGGAGTTGGTTGCCAGAAGAAGAAGGTTCGAGTCGCCGCTATGGACCGGTATTCATGTGGTTTTACTGACCATTGCGCACATGCTGAGAGCACACATGGGGAACGACCAGACGTTCAGATTTTGGAGAGATGACTGGACAGGTGAGGATACTTTGGGACAAAGATTTCCTAGACTGGAGGCTTTGGCGGCAGAGAAAGATGCAACTCTTGCACAGGTATCGGAACATGGGGCGTGGCAAGGTTGCAAAAGTCGGCAGTCGGTACTCGGTCGGCAGGGTCACTGACTAAGGATTAATCGGCAGTCGGGAGAGTAATCGGATTTAGTCGGGCATTAGTCGATTTTGAATTTTTAAATTATTTTAAATATATAAATCAAGTTTATAACATATACTCTCATTCATATTCATATATTTAGCAGTTTTAATATTTTTGAGAGCTTAAAAAATTATAGCAACAGAAGAAAAAATGAAGCAAGTTAAGAACAAAATGTTTGGTTCATAGCACGAACAAAATGTTAACAAAATGTTTGGTACATAGCATGATTTGAAGGTAGAAATAAATTAATACAAAGCTAATCAACAACCATAAAAGGTAAATAACCTAAGTTACCTAACTATCATGCAAATCAACAAGAAGTGTCTAAGTTAACGAACATTTAGGCGTAATAAACACAATTCTAATCTTATATAAGTTAACCAACATGAAATTAAATCACAAAGTTTTAAGTAAAATTATCCAGGATAGTATATTAATTAGTTGATATTTTATATCTAGATGAAAAACTATAATTTAAAGTACAAAAGTATGCAGAATTTTCTTATAATTTTTATTTAACATTTTTAGTGTTTTTTGTTTTTATATTTTTAATTTATTTGTGAGTTATACTTATTAGCATGTAACCTTAAGTATCTCATCTTATTGTCTAACAACAAGCCCTAAATCTCATCTAATTCTAAACGGGTAATCGAGATTACGGTTTGCGCCGAAACATATATCCGAAATCCCTATGCAAAAGTCAGCCGAGAAATCTCTATGCAAAAGTCGGCCTACTAGTCGGCCGACTAGGCCGACTAATCGGGCGATTAATCGGGTCTGACCGACTATTGGCCGATTTGGCCTAGTCGAGTCGGGTACCCCCCCGACTCGACTAGTCGGCCTAGTCGGCCGACTTTTACAACAGTGGGGCGTGGGGACCGCGTTTCACCGCCAGCCTCTCAGACCAACGGATTGAGGAGTTCACGAGGATGCTGGCGGAGATCCCTCCACTGCGGGAGCGGTCTCAGGCGGCGGACCATTTCGAGTTGGATGGGGGGAGATTCTCGGTCAAGAAGGTGTACTTGTCTCTGAGACGGTCGGCGGTGACGAAGGGGTGGGACGAGGAACTGTGCCAGGATATGAAGATCATCTGGGCGGCACGGATCCCTTTAAGGGTGAAATTTTTTCTATGGTGCCTCAAAAGAAATAATATTTGGCATCGATGACGCGAGATACGACAGATGTGAGGACTCCACGGAAGATGCAAATCACCTCTTCTTTGGGTGCACTACATCGACACAAGTTTGGAGCGGCACGGAGCTCGCGTGGGTAGAGCCCATTGCGACTGATACTTTTTGGAGATCGATCCATGCTATAGGCGGGGGTTCGTCGGATGATTGCTCTAAGCTGTTTGCGGTGTTATGGGCCATTTGGTTGGGGCGGAATGATGTGATATTAAAAAACCAGAGATTTTATTGGGAGAATGTTGTTTCCTACTACAGTGTCTTATATAGTTTCTGGACATCTATGTAATGTAACCTTTATTTCCATATATTAATATAATCTGTGGTGACTCCCGACTTGGGAGCTCACCCTCTTGCATCTAAAAAAAACCTCCATTCTCCAACTCACGGTGCCAATCTCTGGAGAAGAAGCTCCATGTTTAGGCGACATACGATGTGGCTCCAAGCGGAGCCACGATCCACTCCAGGTGGCACCGCCCTCAAGCCTAGTAGCAGGGCCAAATCATTGCTCCTATCTAGCCCTAGGCTAAGGCAGCAACACCTATCAGGCGGTTGCGCCCTCCATCTTCCCCAGCGACATCGAGGCAACAAGCTGCCTCCTCCTTCCAAGCAACAATGATGTTTTGGGAGAAGTCTCCTACCCTTGTGGAGGCGACGCTAGATTCATCAACTCCCAACGATATAACATATGAAGCGATGAGAAAGGGTGCCGTAGAGGAACCCTAAATAACCAACTTTTTGTTTGGTTGAAAAAATTTAGCCCAATGGGCCCGTTTTAGCTGCTGCAAATAAACCTAAAAAGGATGTGATATCATTTAGGCCCAAGTAGGTCGAGAGTTATGGAAAAAAAGAGAAGGGCCAAGAAAAAAAGGGAGGACTTTTTTTTGCAAAAAGGACGGAAATCCGAAAAAAATAATATAATGAATGGCTTAATAAAGAAGCCATGATATGACTAAAAAAGGGAATAGCCAAAAAATGATTTATAAAAAAATTGTGAGAAGAAAAACCGAAAAAAATATTAAGATCGGCTTTGTGGATTTTTGTTTCTCCCCATCTTTTCATGTCTTCTCCTAACTTTGTCGATGTCATTGTTTTCCGACAAGTATGGAAGAAAGGGGGAGTATTGTGTAGAGTTGTACATCTCAATTTTAGATTCAGATTCTCCAAGTGAGATGTCAGACTCTACATATTTTCAGATTCAGACTCGACGTTCAGATTGGTTCCGAGTCTTCATTTTGATGTGCACGTGTCCACGTTCATCATTTGTGCGGTCCCCATCTTTGTTTTTGGTCTCAGAGTTTTCATGTGATGCATAGGGACTTTAGAGTAGAGATCTCATTCTCTATGCCATTGTGTGCTAGGATTTTCATGTGGTTTCATAGGGACTCCAGAGTAGATATCCCATTATCTGAGCTACTAGTATGTGAGAGACCCAATTCTCCGATGATGCGACTTTCAGACTCCATTCTCCAACGACCGTGGACTCCGATGAGGTTGTTTCCACATCCTTTTCAATTTGGAACTTCAGAGATGGAGCAATTGTCTACATGATGCACAATCTTCTACATGTGGTAGGACGAGTACTTCGCCGAAGAGACACATTCCAGCTTCAGTGACTCTGAAAGACGTAGTGCAGAACACATGTTCTCTGACGAAGAGACCCAATTCAGCTCACACTCCAACCTTTTGGTTCCTCCTCATCAGCACGACATGAGAAGCAACATCCTCGATAATAACTGACAATAGAGTATGCGTTGAGTTGATATTGTCTGCAATGCCTTGTATTGTGAGTTTGAGATTTCTTTCTGTATCCAAGCTGAGCATTGCATGCTCCAGCTTGAGGGGGAGTGCTGGAGTATATGCGACATGTATAGATGGGTAATTGGATCCCTCAAGTGTCCAATTACCACATCCAATGGTTTAGTCCCACATATGCTATTTGTGAGACTTGGAGAGTCACTGAGAGATATATAAGAGGTGCCACACCCTTTGTATCAAATGAGAACATTCAATAAAAGAATCAACCCTTTGAGGTGTTCTCCCGTGATTTCATCCCCTCCTTACGGAGTAGGATTCCACGTAAAAATCCCGATGTTCTTTATCGTTCTTATTCTTTATCTCTGATATTATGCTTCCGCATTCTCGATTTCTAACATGGTGCCTCCACTATTCCTACTGTACCAGTTTCACCATACCTGTGGCACCTTCATTTTGACCACCTTTCTCTGCAGAAGCTGTGTCATGTCCTACCACAGATCTCCACACGATCTTCCTTTCAGTGCGAGGCTTGTCAGCTTGGGAAGCACTACCGTTCCTCATTTCTATCTCGTTAGAGTCGAAGCAGTTCTCAATTGTTTGAGTTCCTTCACTTGTATATCTGGAGTTCGAGTCGTGTTCATGATCATAGGGAAGCACTACCATGGACATCATTTTTATTTGGTCGTTGTAGATGATTTTATAGACTTTCTTGAATTTTCCTTTTTAAGAATAAGTTTGAGGCTGGGTTTGTTATCAAGTCATTCATTAATGAGATAAAGAATATTTTTTCGCGAATGTCAAATATCCGCGTTCTGATAATGCTTTAGAGTTTTGCACCCTACCACTTTTCGAGTTTTTCAGGTCTCTTGGCATTGTACACCGGACCATGTGTGCCCATACATCTTAGCAGAACGGTGTTGCCGAGCGCAAGCACCATCACTTACTCGATGTGACCAGAGACCCTGTTGATTCAGAGTCGTGTTCCTCACGCTTACTGGGGTGATGTGGTTCTCACTATTGGCTATTTAGTGAATCACATGCCTTTATCCATTTTGGGAGAAAAGATTTCCTTTCTCGATTGCATTTTCCGAGAAGGATCTATTCTCCCTCTTATCTCGCATGTTTGGATTTGTAGCCTTTATTCATGATTTTTCTTCTGATCGTGACAAGCTCTCCCCTAGAGCCGTCAAGTGTGTTTTTGTTGGCTACTCTCGTACCCAAAAGGGGTACATTGCTTTGATCCGCTTCGGCGGAAATACTTTATTAGTGCTGATGTTACATTTTTTGAGCCTAACATGTGTTACTCTCCCACATGTGACAGGCTGGCCCCATCAGACTCTGATGACGAGATCTACATGCATCTACCTCCTATAGTCCTACCGCCACATACACCTACTCCTGCTCAACCACTTCCCAGTCCACCACTTCCACCACCATCATCTCTTGTACCTACTCCTGCCCCTCTACCTGCTCTCGTAGCTACCTCTGGACCACCACCTACATTGATTTAGTTTTTGCAACGTGTGTTTACTCGCAGGTCTCATTCTGTACCCCATGCTCACATGTCCTCTCCATCATTCAACACGCTCAGTTATATGTAATGAGCACATTGTTTCTAATGATGGCACTACTGAGTTGATTGTGCAGCATGAGTCGCTGCAGGATGAGCAAATACCATCTTAAGAGGGAAACTTACAGGTTCATGACATGGCAAATGATCTTGATGTCCTGATTGCTCTGCGAAAACAGAGACACACACGCGCTACATATCCTCTTGCAACCCATGTTTCCTTGAGTAGACTTTCAGTGGATTTGAGAATATTTATCTTAGTACTATCAACCGTGGAGATACTACGGACATATCAGGAAGATATTTAGGACAGTCAGTGGCGTCTAGACATGGAGGAGGAGATGGTCGCGCTACAGTCATGTGGCACTTGGAGTCTTGTTTCAACTCTAGTTGGCGTATTCGTTGTTCGGTGCAAGTGGGTGTTCACTATGAAGCACCGTGCATATGGCACTGTAGATCGCTACAAGGCGAGACTTGTGGCACGCGAGTTCGCCCAGACATATGGGGTGGACTATCAGGATACTTTTTTTCCACTTGCCAGACATTCTACTCTACGTATCCTTCTGTCTATTCTTGTGACACGAGATTGACCCCTCTATTAACTTGACGTGAAGAATGTTATTCTATATAGTGATCCACGGAAGGAAGTCTACATGCAGCAACCACCTGGGTACGCTGTTGAGGGGGAGTGTTAGAAGGGTTGCATGCTACACAAGGCTATTTATGACCTTAAGTAGAGTCCAAGAGCATAGTTCTAGAAGCTTTTGGACTCGATAGAGTAATAGAGGTTTACGTGATCGACTGCCAATCGTTCTTTGTTTGTGCACATGACTCGGAGAGGTACAACTATCATTCTTGTCTACGTTGATGATATCATTGTAGAGATATATTTATGTTATGCTATTTATTTCTTGTTTTTCGTACCGTTTCTTAATTCTTTTTGCTTATGATTGTCTTTTGTAATTTACCCATAGGCTACACTCCTATAAGAAAGCCTAGGGTTCTTGGAATAAACAATTCTCTCATTTTTTCCTAACATGGTATTAGAGCAGCGGTGCTAGGCCGGGGCTCTCGTCCCCAAAACCCTAACCCTAACCCCACCCTCCATCCCCATCTCCGCTGCACGTCACAACGCTACCCTGCGGCCCCTGCTATGCCATCACCGCCCAGCGACCCCGCCTGTCGCCTCCGCAGCCACTCTGCTTGCCGCCTCCGCCTATCGATCGGTCATTGCGGGCTTTGCATCCCCTCCTCTAGGCCCTGCGCACTTGTGCACCCGACCCTGCACCTTCACCGCCTGCCTAAGGCCCCGCTAGGACCTGCGCATCTGTGCACCTGCGTGCCTGTGCACCTGCACATCTGTGCGCCGCTGCCCGTCTCTACAGCCTAGGGCGTTGCTGCCTATTTCCTCCCTCGTTGTCCAACTGGCTGCATAGCCACTCCCTTCGGCCCCAACACCTCTTCTCTCCAAGAGGCATCACTACACCTCCCTGTTCAAAAGGAGACACCACCGCTGGGCCTTCTATCTTTATGAAATTGGTTGCTTGATGCAACCTAAGTGGGCAATAACCTAAATGACGATCTAAGCAATGTAATTAATGAAACAAGATGACGATAAGGATAAATGATTAACGACAAGCCAAAATCAGCAACAATAATCGACGTGGTAATCGAAATATAACACCGAATCTTCCACAAACGTCGGGCAATCAAGTAGCTAAATGACTACGGAAACTAATAGCGATGTTGCAGGTTTAGAATCTCAATTAATCACCAAATTAAACAGCAATATAACAGCCACGAATCTAAACTTTATAAAAGGGAGTAATATGCGGTGGAACTCTCATACCACAACCCGCGAGGGGTTGGTAGTCGCGCCTCAGATCTGGTCGATAGTTGGCGTTCGGAGCTTACGCGGCTTGCTGCGGTACGGGATGCGATAGCCGAGGGCGCAGGACTGCGGTGGTGGCTGCTGATCTTCACCGGATGGAACTCCGGCAGTGGCTGAAGGTGGGCTGGCGGCACGAACGAGGGTAGCGGGGTTGGCGGCTGGCCGAGTTTGGCTGGGCGAGGGGTTAGGGTGATGAAGGCGAGTGGGGTGGCGGCACTGGGCGAGGCGGAGCGGGAGTGGAGATGAGGCGGCGCGGAGTAGACGAGAGGGGAGAGGAGTACTGGGCGATGAGGGCTGGGCGAGTTGGCGGCGCTGCTGATGGCGGCGTTGGCGGTCGGGGAAGAATCGGCTGGGAAGGAGGGGTCGCCGGCGGGAGTAGAAGAGGTGGGGAGGGTGCGAGATCGGTACCGGAGGGCGCGCGGGGAGGGAGAGGGTTGCGGTGACGGGCGGTGCGGGGGAGCGGGTGAGGCGAGATGGGAGAGAGGGCGGGGGATTCGGCGATGGGGAAGAGGAGAACAGGAGGCGGCGGGAGAGGGAGTAGGGTTACGGGGGGAAGCAGAAAGAATCGGGGAGGGGAGAGAGAATGCGGGACCAGGAGAGGGGAGAGAGAGAGAGAGGTAGAGAGAGACAGATAAGTGGAAAATAACCTCAATTCAACTTGATTCAAAAAAACCCTAATACAAAGGGAGCCCTTTATAGAGGCTACTCCCCCTCAAAAGAAGCAACAAATCCCTAAAATTAGGGAGAGAATAAATCAAAGGGAAAATATAAGAAGAGGCCTTTTATAATGAGCCTTTTACATGAGAATGGAATAAAATCAAATAAACAAAACAAATGCTAAATAGAATAAATAACATAAAAGTTCGTAAAAATTGTTATCATGCTGCATCAACTCCCCCCTGCTGAAAAGAATCTCGCTCCGTCGAGATGGCATCGTGGAAATTCTGAAGTATGTCGGGGCAGAGTTTTTGGAGTTCATCCTCGTCAATCCAGGTGCAATCGGTAAAAGGTCGTCCCTTCCATTTGACTAGATTCCGTCGGAAGAGACCATGTCTAGTCGTCATATCTCGGATGTCCGCAATATCTTCAATCTGATCAGCATCGGTTGCGGCTGGCAGGTGGTGCATATCAACATCAGGAACTGCTAGCGTAGTGGCATCTATCTGTTCATCTCCATGATATAAAAAGAGATCTGGTACGTTGAATACTGGCGATGTCTGGACGTCTGGCGGCAGGTCGAGTAAATAAGCATTGGGGCCAATCCTTTTGAGGACTCGAAATGGACCAATTTTCCGTTCACTCAATTTTTGGTGGACTCTCAAAGGAAATCTCTCTTTTTTCAGGTGGACCATCACTAACTCTCCAACTCTGAACTCGCTCTCTCTTCGGTGTAGGTTGGCTTGGGTCTGGTATTTCTGGGTCATAGATTGGAGTTTGGCTCGGATTTCAGTATGGATGTTGGTTAGGTGTTCGACCAGATCCTCAGCAGCTGCACTACTTCTCCCTTGCACGGTTGTGGGTTTTAGGTCAAGAAACTGAGTAAGTGGAAAGCCGTACACACTCTCAAAAGGGGATTTTCCGGTGGACCTATTAGTGGAACTGTTATATGCGAATTCAGCTTGGGGAAGAATTAGATCCCATTTGGACGGAGAGTCCCCTGCAAGACCGCAACAAATTTCCTAATGACCTGTTAACTACTTCCGTTTGCCCATCTGTTTGTGGATGATAAGCGGTGCTATACTGCAAACGAGTACCCAGACGGGACCAAAGCGTGCGCCAAAAATGACTCAAAAACCGAGTATCGCGATCCGAGGTAAAAGAACGAGGGACACCATGCAAACGGACGACATCACGAAAAAACAAATCGGCGACATGAGATGCATCTGAGGTTTTCCTACATGCAATGAAATGGGCCATTTTAGAAAATCGATCCACAACCACGAAAATAGAGTCAACTTTTCGCACAGTGAGGGGTAACCCTAGCACAAAATCCATGGTGATGTCTTCCCAGGGTCGCAGAGGAATAGGCAGGGGTGTGTATAGTCCAGTGTTCTGTCGGTGGCCTTTGAATCTTTGACATGTTTGGCATTTCTGTACAAATTTCGTCACATCCTTGCGCAGTTGCGGCCAATAAAAACGCTCTTGGAGTAGAGTCAAGGTTTTGTCTCGTCCAAAATGTCCAGCTAACCCTCCATTGTGTAGTTCTGAAATTAAGTTCTCTCGAAGGGACGTGGCCGGGATGCACAGTTGGTGGCCTTTGAATAGGAAACCCTCATGAAGAACAAAAGTGGCTGTTGGGTCCTGCCCAGTACCAACACAGTCAGCATGAATTTGACCGAAATCAGGATCAGTGGGGTATAGGTCCTTGAGAGTTTCAAATCCTGTCGTGCTGACGGTCATCGTGGTCAGGGCATGTGCTCGTCGGCTCAACGCGTCGGCCACACGGTTCAGGGTTCCGGCTTTGTGTTTGAGATGGAAGGTGTATTCTTGGAGGAAATTAACCCATTTGGCATGACGCTTGTTAAGAGTTTTCTGGGAATTCAAGTATCTCAGGGCTTCATGATCAGAGTTAAGTATAAATTCACGCTGGATCAGGTAATGTCTCCAATGCTTGAGAGCTTGGACCACGGCATAAAATTCAACATCATAAGTGGAATACCGTGATCTGGCATCGTTCAATTTCTCGCTGTAGAAGGCGACAGGTCGTCCTTCTTGACTGAGGACAGCGCCAATCCCGACATGTGAGGCGTCACAATCGACCACGAAAATCTTGGTGAAGTCGGGGAGTGCCAAAACAGGAGCATGCGTCAATTGATGTTTTAGATTTTGAAAGCTCGTTTCTGCTTCGAGAGTCCAGGCGGGTGCGCCTTTCCGCGTACAATCTACCAACGGTGCTGCGCAAGTGCTGAAGTTCCGAATGAAACGTCGGTAGAAAGAAGCTAACCCTAGAAAACTGCGAATTTCGGTGAGGGTTTTGGGTACGGGCCAGCTCTGAATGGCCTGGATTTTGGAGGGGTCGATCTTGAGTCCATCAGCGGTGACAATGTATCCTAGGAAGAGGACCGTATCAGACATGAAGGAGCATTTCTTGAGGTGGACGTACAGTTTTTGGTCTCTCAGGGTTTCCAGGACTTGTCGTAAGTGAGACAGATGGTCTTCTTTGGTCAAACTGTAGATCAGGATATCATCGAAGTACACGACCACAAACTTGCCAATAAAGGGTCGCAAAACATGATTCATTGTCCGCATGAAGGTGCTTGGGGCATTAGACAAGCCGAAGGGCATGACCGTCCATTCATACAGACCCTCTTTGGTTTTAAAAGCTGTCTTCCATTCGTCTCCAGGTCGGAGGCGAATCTGATGGTAACCGCTGCGGAGATCCATTTTGGAGAACAGTTTGGCACCTGATAGCATATCAAGCATGTCATCAAGGCGTGGAATGGGAAAACGATATTTAATCGTTATCTTGTTGATAGCTCGACTGTCCACGCACATTCTCCATGTGCCGTCTTTCTTTGGGGTGAGCAGAGCAGGAACCGCCACGGGGCTCATACTCTCTCGAACATACCCACGTCGCAGCAGATCAGTAACCTGCCGGTTCATCTCTTCATGCTCGCTTGGGCTCATTCGGTAATGGGGTAAGTGAGGGAGGCTGGCTCCAGGGACTAGATCAATGTGATGTTGAATGTCTCGCAACGGGGGTAGTCCTTCAGGCAACTCTTCAGGCATGATGTCCGCGAACTCTTTAATGATGGGCTTTATCTCAGGCGGGACTTCAGGTGGAGCTGTCTCTTGGTTGTCCACTTCACGACCCACTAAGGCATAGATGGTGGAGCTCTCTTGAATTTCACGTTGGAATGTTTGGGCTTCTATCAGCAACACAGAGCCCGTGGTCGCAGTCTTTACAGGTGGGGTTTTGTTACAAGTTTGGTTGGTTGTAGCTCGAAGTGTAGCCACTTGGCGAGGGCTAAGGGCTTCACGTTGCGGTCTGAGGGTTACACGAACCTTGTCTATGAGAAAGGTGTACGTGTTCAGTTTTCCTCGGTGTTCGGTGTCTCGATCGAATTGCCACGGTCTCCCTAGAAGTATGTGACAGACATCCATAGGGGCTACATGGCACCACACCTCGTCCTTATATGTGGGACCAATGGAAAAGCTAACGAGGCTTTGACGGTGGATCGGGATTTGGGTACCACCTCGAAACCATGCCACGCTGTACGGTTTTTCGAGTGGTTGCGTTGACAGACCCAACTTATCCACCATTTCTTGGGAAACGAAGTTCTCAACGCTTCCTCCGTCAATGATTAGAGAACAGCGTCGTCCCCCTGAGGTGCAGGTGGTTCGGAAGATGCTGCGTCGCAGCCAGCTATCAGCATCGTGGACAGCGGGGGTGAGCAGAATGCTTGTGGGTGCGCTGTCGGGAGTGATAAAGTTTTTGTGTTCAATCACCAGGAACGGACCGGAGTCGTCTCCATCCACTCCTAGAGGTTCATAGTCATCGGCTCCCATGGTGTCAGCGGTCAACGCAGTCGGATCCTCTTCAGGGGAATCTTGTTGGTCAGGGTCGGGGTATTCAGGGTCGTCGGTGGTGCATAGATGGACAGGTCTAGCCTTAGGGTTTGGGCACTCGGCGGCACGATGGCCCTTTTGATAGCATCGAAAGCAAGTATCAGGCCCTACAATAGGTCGGCTTCCCAAGATGCCTTGGCCGGGATTTCCAGTAGGTGGTCGGGCAACGGCAGGAGTTGTTGGTTTGGCTTGGGTTTTACCCGCCAGGACAGCTGAGGAACCCATGGGTTTGGAGTAGGACGTCGTGGTACTGGTACGAGGAGCAGAGTTCACAGAAAAAGGCATCTTCCTCGTCTGGGCTTTAGCAAGTTTGTTCTCAGCTCGTTCAGCCTGCTTGTAGGCTTCGTCGACATCGCGGCAATTGTGGAGGTATAGTTCATCCTGGATTACTTGGCGGAGGCCTTGCATGTAGCGGGTGACTTCCTGAATAGGAGTCTCCTGCAAGCGGTTGCGATGGACTAGGGATTGGAACCCTTCGGTGTATTCTCTCACACTCATGGTACCTTGCCTCCATGATTGCAGTCGCGCGTACAGATCGCGTCTGTAATCTTCCGGCACGAATTTTGTCTTCAATTTAGCTTTCATTTTGCTCCAGCTGCGGATTTTACGTTTTCCCTTTCGTTTGCGTTCAGACTGCAAACGGTCCCACCATAATAGCGCACGTCCCTTTAATTTTATCGTGACGAATTGGACTTTACGTTCGCTAGGCATGGACTTCCACACAAAGAAGTGTTCGACGGCTTGGAGCCAGTCTAAAAAGACGTCAGGATCTCGTCCTCCGTCAAATTCTGGGACATCGAGACGGATACCTCGATCCCATCCATCGTCGGACTTGGGTCCATTTCGTGGTGGAAATTGACGTTCACCATTAATTTGCGGAGTATAGCCAAAGGTGTACGGGTCTGGAGTCTTGGGGAGGAAAGGGGTGTATTCTTTGGGTTCTTCTTGTTCACTCTCCTGTGAATGATAGTCACTAACATGTTCGTCAGAAGTAGAAGAGCTAGAATCTCGGGAAGTGTTATTCCGGGAGTGTGACTTCCGGTGAGTGCGTCGACCTTTGTTGGGGTTTTCATCAGTAAGGTCGTGGCCTATCATACGACTAGTCAGGGTAGCAATTTGCCCACTCAACTGTTCAACCACTCCTTGCATGTGTTGCATCTGAGTAGCTAGGGATTCTAGTGTTAGTTCAGGGTGTGTGGTGTAGGGGGGTTTAGAGCCACTCGGTTTGTCGGCCATGGATATCCTAGGGTTTTGTTTTGTGGGTTTTTTTGTGGTTTTGTGTTGTGGTTTTTTTTTCTTTGTTTTATATGCAACGAATAAATGAGATGCAGACGAAATGCAGAATCGTGAGGCTCTGATACCAAATTGATGCAACCTAAGTGGGCAATAACCTAAATGACGATCTAAGCAATGTAATTAATGAAACAAGATGACGATAAGGATAAATGATTAACGACAAGCCAAAATCAGCAACAATAATCGACGTGGTAATCGAAATATAACACCGAATCTTCCACAAACGTCGGGCAATCAAGTAGCTAAATGACTACGGAAACTAATAGCGATGTTGCAGGTTTAGAATCTCAATTAATCACCAAATTAAACAGCAATATAACAGCCACGAATCTAAACTTTATAAAAGGGAGTAATATGCGGTGGAACTCTCATACCACAACCCGCGAGGGGTTGGTAGTCGCGCCTCAGATCTGGTCGATAGTTGGCGTTCGGAGCTTACGCGGCTTGCTGCGGTACGGGATGCGATAGCCGAGGGCGCAGGACTGCGGTGGTGGCTGCTGATCTTCACCGGATGGAACTCCGGCAGTGGCTGAAGGTGGGCTGGCGGCGCGAACGAGGGTAGCGGGGTTGGCGGCTGGCCGGGTTTGGCTGGGCGAGGGGTTAGGGTGATGAAGGCGAGTGGGGTGGCGGCACTGGGCGAGGCGGAGCGGGAGTGGAGATGAGGCGGCGCGGAGTAGACGAGAGGGGAGAGGAGTACTGGGCGATTAGGGCTGGGCGAGTTGGCGGCGCTGCTGATGGCGACGTTGGCGGTCGGGGAAGAATCAGCTGGGAAGGAGGGGTCGCCGGCGGGAGTAGAAGAGGTGGGGAGGGTGCGAGATCGGTACCGGAGGGCGCGCGGGGAGGGAGAGGGTTGCGGTGACGGGCGGTGCGGGGGAGCGGGTGAGGCGAGATGGGAGAGAGGGCGGGGGATTCGGCGATGGGGAAGAGGAGAACAGGAGGCGGCGTGAGAGGGAGTAGGGTTACGGGGGGAAGCAGAAAGAATCGGGGAGGGGAGAGAGAATGCGGGACCGGGAGAGGGGAGAGAGAGAGAGGTAGAGAGAGACAGATAAGTGGAAAAATAACCTCAATTCAACTTGATTCAAAAAAACCCTAATACAAAGGGAGCCCTTTATAGAGGCTACTCCCCCTCAAAAGAAGCAACAAATCCCTAAAATTAGGGAGAGAATAAATCAAAGGGAAAATATAAGAAGAGGCCTTTTATAATGAGCCTTTTACATGAGAATGGAATAAAATCAAATAAACAAAACAAAATGCTAAATAGAATAAATAACATAAAAGTTCGTAAAAATTGTTATCATGCTGCATCAACTGATACCAATTGATACCAATAACGATCTGTAGGCTTAAGTCTACATATGCAACTAAATATCTATATGTCAGTGTAGACAAACACTTGTTTAAGTCTTCAACCCTAGTCTTCTCCAGTCGCTATGTCAGAAAGCAAGGTAGATATACCCTCCACATGCGCATTAAGAGGTCCTGCGCCTATAGTAAAGATGGGTGAGTCAAACTATGAACTGCGGGCTATACAGTTCATGAGCTTGATGAAGTCTAAGGGTAACAAACACATTCTTACCAAGGAAGTGCAGGCTGAGAAGACTAGTGTTAATGCCTCATAGGGGGCAGATGATGCATATGTCAAGGTTTGGCTCTCAGGAACATTGGCCATGGGGATCGCCAATGATATACTCCATCAGCCCATAGCCAAGACGATGTGGGACATCCTTACTGCTATTTATTCACAAGTAAAGAATGAGACAAAGATTTTACAACTCCAGCATGATATCTTTACTGTCAAGCAGAATGGACGGCCACTTCATTCGCTATATACATCCTTGCGTGGGATGTTCGAGAAGCTTTATGGCTTCATACCTCTCACATCTACTCTTGAGCAACAAAAGACTTATATGAATGCCACCATGGTGGGTGTATTCTGGAAGCCCTTGATCTTGAGTATGAGGCGGCCCGTTTTCAGATTTTGACAAACTCTACTATCCCTCCTATAGAGGAAGCCTTTCGCAGACTCAGTCAGATCACTGTTCCATCTTCTACTGCCAGTCAGACGTCCTCCGCGATGTCGGCTTCTCAAGGTCGAGGAGGATCTTCTCAGTTTCATGGTCATGGACCTAGGGGCAGATGAGGTCGTGTTCGTCAGCCATGTACTTTCTACCATCGTCCTAGACATACAGAGGATACATGCTACTCCAAATATGGATTCCCTGCCTCTGCTAGAGTGGCTGAACAGATTGAGTCTCCAGCTGCTTCCTCTTTGGATCAACGCTTTGAGGATCTTGTAGCACAATTGAGGGCATTATACCTCCTTCTGGTTCTGTGATGTCTTTGTCGGCCCATGGGAGTCATTCAGATGTAGCTGCTTTAGCCTCCTCCAGTACCTCAGGTAGTACTTATGTACTCACTAGCAGTAGTGGACTTGATGCTATAGAATGGATTATGGACTCTGGTGCTACACATCATTTGTGCGGAGACATGGGTCAACTTACAGCCTATAGAGAGGTTCCTCCAGGACGAACTGTGATTATTGCAGATGGGACTCATTCCCCAATTATTGGACAGGGGAGATTAGCTTGACACCCTCTACAGAATGTGTTGCATGCACCTGATTTTTCTATGAATTTATTGTCTATTAGCCATATTACGAAGGACTTACATTGTCGAGCCATTTTTGACCCATCCTCTCTTTTTTTTTTCAGGACATCCTTACGGGCAAGGTGATTGGGTATGACCGTGAGCAGGGCCTCTACCGCTTAGTTCGAACTCCCTATGCCGGAATCTCCTCTATCTGTTGGACCTATCTCACTATTTATCTGCTCGTTGCTCGTGTAATCAAGTGTGTCCTCCTTGGGTATTTTAGAATCCAAAATTTGGATATGTGTTTTGACCCTATTGGTCATATACTGTGTTTCTTCGGATGCCACCTTTTTTTGAACAAATTAACTTCTTCTCTATGGTTTCAGTAAGATTTCCTCAATGTTCCCTCCTTCGCTCGGGATTTATCAAAGGAGGCACCAAATTCAATTTGAGTCTGTCCCTTTATCTATTCATATCTTGCAAGTTGACGAGCTTCCTTGAGATGGGCCCCTACTGCAGTTATGGATGCTCCTTCAAAACTTCTTATTGCTCTAAGGAAGTCCAGAAGGTATTGTGCTCTACATCTCATGTTGCATTTTACTTCCACTTACATTTTATCTACATGTGCCCACTTACATTTTATCTACATGTGCCAAGAATTTGACAGATGCTTTTATGGCAATGTCAATTCATCGCTATCATCATACAACTCTTCAGAATCATGGTTGGAAGCATTCCATTGATGAAGAAATGGATGCTCTTACCTCTATAGGCACGCGAGATCTTGTGACATGTCCAACAGACATTACCCTTAGTGCGTGCAGATGAGTGTTATGATCAAACATTCTCCAGATGGATTTGTAGACAGATTAAAGGTTAGATTAGTGTCGAAGAGCTTCAATCATACTTATGGTATAGATATCTTCGATCTCTCCAGTAGATAGGATGGGGTCTGTTCGTTCAATTATATATGTTGTCGCCAACAAAAACTGGCTTATTTTCTAGCCTGATGTCAATAACGTTTTCCTCTATGTTGATCTTGAGGAAGAGGTTATAACATAATACCGGGTTACTTTGTCGAGGTAGAGTATATGCCATCTAAGAAAGGCTATTTATGACCTAAAACAAGGTCTACGAACCTAGTTTGGTAGGCTCACCTCAAAGATATGATCTTTTGATTTTTCATGGGACACGTCTGATTACTATGTGTTCATTTGACTACATCTAAGAAAGACCACTTCTTTGCTGCTTATGTTACCCTTCACTAGATTTTTCAGAATAATACTCATGATACCTCAATTGATCACGTATTCAATGATACCACACGATACAAAAGCCCAATGACCAAATTGTTATATCTTATTGTCACTAGGTGGATATCTCCTATCTTATGTTGTGAGTAGGGTCAGTCAGTACATGGAGAGGCTGTGTTATAGCCATTGGCAAGATGTTCTTTTAATTCTTTTGTATTTGAAGAATTCAGTAGGAGAGTGGCTCTTCTATGTTGCTGTAGGCATGCATACATTACTTCTTAAATGGATGCTGGCTACGTAAGTTCTCTTGAGGATAGGCACTCCACTGTGGGTTTCATTATGTTTGTACGTGGAAACCTTGTCACATGGCACATTAAGAAACGACCGTTGCTTTCCAGATATAGTGCATGCGCAGAATACAAGCCATGGCTCAAGCCACATATGAGATTATTGGGCTCGTCTCTTTTCTAAGGTTCTCATGTTGACCAAAACCTTGGTTCCTTTCTATTGTGACAACAAGATTACCTCTTACATCTTCGGTAATAGTGTTTTTCATGAGCAAATTAAGCATATTGAGGTTGACTGTCATTTGCCCACTATGAAGTAAGAGAAGGAAAGATTACTACTTATATTTTTATGAAACCCTAGATTGCATATATATTTACAAAATCGCTTCCAAAGAAATGGATTTCACAGTTGACTTCCAAGTTGGGCATGATCAATGGATACTATCCAACTTGAGGGGCATATTGATACTAGTCGGTATTGGTTATTTGATGTACTTTCTTTATTTAGTATTTCTCTATTGATAATCTTTCTATGTTTAGGATCCTTGTTGGGGATCTTTATGTACTTTCCATCATTAGGGTTTCAGGGTTTCTTGTTATGTAAGAAGCCTTACCCTTTGGATAGAATCATTTCATTCCTTTCTTCTCCTTTTTTCACACTGTTAGAAAATAGGAATGCAGAAGCGATTTGATAAACATAGCACTAAATCAAGAAATATGAAACACGAAGAACAAGATTTTACGTGGAATCCTACTCCCTAAGAAGCAGGATGGAACCACAGGAGAAGGCCTCAAAGGGCCATATACTTCATTACTTTTTTTCATCTGGATACAATGGGTGTCAGGGTCTATATATAGCCCCCATTGAGTCTCCACATTCCACAGACCATAGATGTGAGACTATACACTACATGGGGTAAATGGATCCTGGAGAAATCCATTTACCCATCTCCCACATAAGTGACACATGTAAACAAATACTCCAACACTCCCCCTCAAGCTGGAGCATGCAATGCTCAGCTTGGACAAACAGAAAGAAATCTCAACTCACGATACAAGACACTACGGACAACATCAACCCAATGCGCACAACTATCGGCTGCTGACGAGGATGTTGCTTCTCATGCATGCATTTGGGGAGGATGAACGTGCTGGAGTATGAGTTAACTGAATCTCCTCGTCGGAGAGCATGTTCTTTATACTGCGCCTGTCAATGTCAGAGTCACTGCAACTGAAAATGAGTCTCCTCATCGGAGTACACAATAATGTGGACAACTGCTCCATTTCTGAAAAGAGCCGAACTGAAAGGCCGTAGAGTGCAATCCTCGTCAGAGTCCACGGTCACTGGAGAATGGAGTATGAAGAAGTCTCCTCGTCGGAGAACTGTGTCTCTCCCATCTGGCACAGAGAATGGTACTCTACTCTGGATTCTCTATTTAACCACATGAAAACCCTAGCCAACATGGCATATGGAATGATACTCTACTCTGAAGTCCCTATGGATCACATGAAAACTCTGGCCGAAACATAAAAGATGGGGACCACACAAAAGATCGCAAACATGTGCACGAGAAAACCGCATACATGTATGTGTCTCAAACTGAGGACTCGGAACCAATCATCGAGTCTGAACAACTGAACTGTAGAGTTTGGAAACTGAATGGCCTGGAAATCTGACATCTGAATCTGGAATCTGGATCCGACCTGTGACTCTACACAATACTCCTTTTCTCCCATACTGATCAAAATGATAATCATTGACCAAGTTTGGAGAAGACATGAAGATGGGGACAAAAACTTCACATAAGCCATCTGCAATTTTCTCAGCTTTTCATTTCTCCCCCCTTTTTGCATTTTTTCTCCTTTTTCTCAGCTTTCTCGTAAAATTTTTTTTCGTACATTTTTTGTACGATCCTTTTTTAAACACTACAACACATGCCCCTTGGACCTCTTTTCTTTCTTCCCTTTTTTTAACAAAAAATCTCGACAGTGGGCCTAACGGGACTTTTAATTTTTTTTAATAAACTCACGGATCTAGGGTTCCCCTCATGGGAACCCAATCTAACGAATCTACATCGCCCTAATCAAAGGGCACCTGATCGCAGCTGCCTTCTATTAAGGATTCCCACACGAGGAACCCATTCTCATCGCTAACGGATCCACTGTCCTGAGGGGATCAGATGTGCGCAAGGAGAGAACCGCTTGGAGGTTGTCGCCGCCATCGAAAGGGGCTCGTTGCGAGGTGTGGCTCGCCTGGAGGTGACCTGGAGAGAAGTAGCGCCGCTAGGAGAGGCCTTGCCCCTCCACTGGTCTTGGTCATCGCCAGGAGGGAGCTGCGGGAGCTTGAAAGGTGCTGCGGGTCTTGCGCACCTGCGCGAGTCTTGTGCGCATGCACGAGAGGTGTCTGGTCTGGAGAGTTGGTGGCTTCGCGCGATGAAGTCGGGGAGGAACGTCGCTCCGGCCGGCTGCTTGGAAGAATCGAGGATGCGGTTATGAAAATAAGACGCGGTTATGAAATATGCGGGAGTTGCGGCTCGTGCCACCTTCGTCGAGACCACAAGAGGTAGCCGCAGGCAACCTCTTCAACTTGTGCTGGACCTGCACGTGGAGGATGGGTTGCCGCCTGCGAGGATTCTACCAGGAGATAGGAGCTGAGGAGCACTCCTTTGTCTTCGAGATTTAGGGTTTTCCATGCGGGGAGAACCCTTCTTAGCCGCCTGCAACCTTCATGAAGCTTGGAGAATTGGTTGTGTTTTAGGAACCTTGATGAAGCTTGGCGACCTCGAATGGATCTGCGGAAGATGATCACCAGGCCAGGGTTTTCATGACGAAAAACCCTAGAACAGAATTGTGATCCGTAGATCAGGAACACTTGAACGATGTATAATGATTTTCAAATATAAGAATAACCAAGAATTGATCTGAAATCCAATTTTGAATAAACAATGAACGAAAATCCTCGAGAATCGAACCCGCGCGGAAGCGATTTGATAAACAGAGCACTAAATCAAGAAATATGAAACATGAAGAATAAGATTTTACGTGTAACCCTACTCCCTAACGAGCTGGATGAAACCACGGGAGAAGGACTCAGATGGCCATATGCTTCATTGCTTTTTCTCATTTGGATACAATGGGTGTGGGGGACTATATATAGCCTCCACTGAGTCTCCACATCCCACATACGATAGATGTGGGACTAAAATCTAGATAGGGTAAATGGATACTGGAGATCCATTTACCCATCTCCCACATAAGTGACACATATAAACAAATACTCCATACACAAAATTTAACATTTTGGCAAAATTATAAGAACAGAGTTTGTGAAACATGTTGCCTATTGATTGTGGCATGCCTGCAATCTATTAAGCAATTTGATTCTAATTATTTTTTATAAGTTTATCTGTAGATTATCATCTTCAATTACTGCATGATGCTAACTATGATTGCGGGAAACTTAGCAGTCTGTTCGGTAAACAAGCATGCTCTATCAAAGCCAGATACACCCAAAGAACTTTATATTATCTTAGATTAGAATATAATGCCTTTTAAATTATTGCCAGTAATTGGATTATGCTCAGGGTCATGATTGATTTGTTCATATGCAGCAATTACTATCTTCTTCAATGGACAAAACAGTCAGGCTGTGGGATATGTCTGGCAGTTCTTGTCTGAAAGTGTTCTCACACAGTGACTATGGTATGCTGTTTCACTTTTTATCCACTTCAATTACGGCTGGAGAATCTAAATATTTTTTGTTTTCCATTTGTGCAGTCACTTGCATACAGTTCAATCCTGTTGATGACAAGTACTTCATTAGCGGATCTCTAGATTCCAAGGTACGTCTGTGGAGTATTGAGGACCGCCAGGTGGTTGATTGGATTGATCTGCATGAAATGGTCACTGCAGCTTGCTATACGGCCGATGGTCAGGTGAGGTTGATTTTTATTTCTTCCAGATTTATCAACTCCTTCTGGATATCATTTTAACTATATACTAATATGAAGCTCAAGGGCTGATACTGGATCAACTGATTTGGTCCCAATTTGCATGTTTAGATGCTACGTAATTGTTGGATTGGTCCAACTAAGATTCACCAGTTTCTCATCCAATTGTTCTTATATAACTTTCAAAAAAAAATTCTTGCAACTTTCCTTCATATTTTTTTGAAATTTATCATTTCATTTTTTTTCTGAAAGCTCTACCTTAACTGCTTTCAGGGTGCCTTAATTGGTTCACATAAAGGTACCTGTAACTTTTATAAGTTATCAGGTATGCACTTCTTAATGTTCCCTTATATTTATATTTATTGCATCTGAGGATAAAAAAAGATATGTCCATCATGGATTTTAGAAATGATCCAAGTTCACTCCCGTTCAGCGGATTATGTTGCATAGACGAGACTATTTATTGATGCCACATTATCATCCCTTTTCCTTATCAATTCCAAGTGATTATAGGCATGTATTTCCCTTTGGTCCCATCAGCTTGGCGTTGAGTTTCCCTTTCTTTGGTCATTTATAGATCCATTGACCAAAAAAACTTAAACATTACCTTTCTTAAGTTCTCTTTATTTGGTACTATGCCTGTGTTATGAGCCTCCCTTCTTTTGTATTCACCCATTTCCCTCTGAAAAAGAACCTATTCTCTTCATTCTCAGTACTCATCTTTCTAAAGGTCCCACAATCTACCATACTAACTGCTGATCTCCAAAGGTATTTTTTCTCTGTCATGCCATGTACATCTTTTTCATGTAATAGAACTGTTATACTGGGTAGAATAAAAGGCTATGCTTACATTTTCTTGTATACAGCTAAAAATTTTCCTTGTCATTTCACTATCAAGACTATCTTGAAACTGTTGGCATTTATTGGTCCCTGTTTGCATGCTCCCAGGCAATCGATTTCAGCAGAGGACTGAAATAAACCTACAAAACAAGAAAAAGAGATCTCGTTCCAAAAAAATCACAGGTTTCCAGGTATTTTATCTTGAACTAAAGAGAAGGTGTTTCTAGATTCTCCATCTTTTCTTTGAAATTTTTAGGCATCTTTATACTTCATAGTTTTGGAAATATATTCTCTGCTTAATTATTTTGACTTTGAGCAGTTTTTTCCTGGAAGTATATCAGAAGTGCTCATTACGTCTGCTGATTCACGGATCCGTGTTGTTGACAATACTGATTTAGTTCACAAGCTCAAAGGTACTTTCAGTATCAGAGTCCATTATACCTTGGCATTATGTTTTATTCAAATGTATGTTATGCCAGTGGCAATAATATTCATGTGTTTTTGTAAGAGGTTTGACTCGTGCATACATATTGGTTATTAGATGTCCAGAATATAATATTTATGCAATCCCCATCATCTTCTGGCTATATCAAAGGGTGGCCACAAGGAATGGGGAGGAAGAAATCAAAGAACTTGTTGGAGTGATAGTTTTGATACCAACCATGTACTAGAAAATTGAGCGAAACAAGAAGTCCAGGAGGGTTAGATATCCGCGGTTGCCATTGCATTTCGCCACCTAGAAACAACTATAGAATGCATGCATAACATTTTAGCCAAACATATTACATACATAAAATGACAGATAAAGACAGATGTATGAGAATTCTTTCAAGCATCAAAGTGAAATAGGTAGACAATAGTGGATGATAAATTTGGGTTGGTTTCTGCTCTTGATAATCATCTTCTACTTCGCATGAAAAGGGTGATAAAGCATGTTGGCAATAAGTGATCGATTTTGATAAAGTTCTTTTAGTTCATCCTAATATAAGAGTATTGTGAGTTGAAGGAAGATCCGCCTTTTATGTATTAGTTGAAAGAATAGAGGGAAGATCAGCTCAAGTCAATCCAAGGTACTTAGTGAGGTGAAGATTGAAGAAAAAGGGGGGTCAATGACCCGTATCAATTTCTTTCTCCCACACGACATTTGGTGTATGCCAATCATTTGACGTTGTGATATTGACTTACTAAACTATACAAAATTTTGTAGAGGATTCATGTAGTTCTTTTTCTCTTGGTTGGTTGATGAGTTTTGGACTAGGAAAGAGACAATAAGTGCCACGAAACAATTATCAGAATCCAATCACCATATGTATTCATTTACAGAGAATTCAATAGAATAATCAGCTCCTTGAGTCATTCTCTCGTGGTTTCATCTTGCTTCTTCAGGAGCAGAGTTCTACGTAAAAACCCTGGTAGTCTTCGTTATTGTTTTATATTTTTCTCGATTTTCTATTTTCACATGGTATCTGGATATGAGTTTAATTGATTTCATTTTGATTATCATTGTTTCGAATGTTCCAAGTTCTGTTGAGGGTT
This sequence comes from Ottelia alismoides, assembly GCA_037367405.1. Lineage (NCBI taxonomy): Eukaryota > Viridiplantae > Streptophyta > Magnoliopsida > Alismatales > Hydrocharitaceae > Ottelia > Ottelia alismoides. The sequence goes on from JAZKJV010000436.1 coordinate 80,500, forward strand.
TGTTTTGTCTTTGGTGTTTTCGAAGGTCTTCAGATAATCCCAGGCGCAGGAATCCCTGTGCGTGTATCCTCCGCGCGTATGACTTATTTCCCATGCTCGTTGTGTCTTTCCTCCCAGAATTCTCCTCTAGGCATGTGCAATCTCCATATTCGCGTTCTTTTCATCTAGCCTCTAGTTAAAGCATGTGACGTCATGCGATCCCAACGCGTCTGTGTCCTAGCACCTGTACATGCGCGATCCTCTCATGCAGTTCCTAGGCGAACATCCAGCGGAAGTCTCTTCTCCAGCTGCGATCTGCACACGGTGCACGATACGTGAGAAGAAGCATCCACCCCGCACGATGCCTTCATGCGTAGCAAATGCATGACTCCTTGGAACTTCTCACCATGCACGAATCATTTACCGTCTGTGCAACTGCAAACCTATCGGTGATGGGTTCTTCCAATTCTATTTCTCGTTGAAAACGAAGAAAAACCTAGTGGTGTGCACTCTCCAGGTGTACGATCGCCTTTCCATTTGTCGTAGCCCGAGCGTACCTCCACATGATCTTCCCAATTGCTCTGATCTCCATGGATCCCTAAGCACCGCCCACAGCGGTACAATCACTGCACGAGGTGACACCCTCCATCGGTAGTGTGGTTTTTCCCATCGGGAATCATGTAGGAAGAAAGGGCCTGACCCCTGGGCTTTAATAACCACTGGGCCTACAAAGGTTGTTGTGGTATTAAATAAAGTGAAGTTTAGGCCCACTTAGGCAGCATCTGCAAAAAAAATGGGATGAATTAATGGAAAAAAAGATGGTTGTACCAAAAAATGTTGGTAAAAAAAATACAATCCAAAAAATATTGGGACGGGAAAAATGAGAATAAATGATGGCTTAAAAAATGATTATGAATAGCCCTAAGAAAACACGATTGAAGATGGGGGGGGGGGATTTTATTAAAAAAAGGAGAGAAAAAGAATAAGAATTGTTAATCCCTTCTCTTCATTCGTTCTTCAACTTAGTCTAGTATCATCTTTTTCTGACAAGTATGTTAGGAAGGTGGGAGTATTTAGTAGAGGTTACATGCCCTACCATTGTTATAATGCATTTTCTCGTAGTTCTCCAAAGAGAGAATCGATGCAATCCATGTAGGCTTCATTCTCTAACGACTTTGAACCTCAATAGTAGATTATTCATTGGTTTTTATGAGAGAGAATTGGCAGCTACATATGGATAGTCCCACAACTTTCTTTATTCAACCTTTTAGAGAGATGGAGCAATCTTCAATATTCCACGTGTTGCGCAATCTTCCACATGTTCCGGGCCAGAGTTCTCCACGGGGGAGACAAATTTCAAAGCACTGACTCAAGTGATGTAGATATACAACACACGAGTCGGTTATTGATCCAGATTTTTAGGTTACACGTAAATCTCCATATTCTTATTTGGTTCTTAGGTTATTGCTTCCGCATTATATTTTCATAGACATAAATGTAATTGTATTTTTTAGAAACTTGTTCATTTTTTAAAGTAGAAACTTGTTCGCATTGGTCTAAACTTGCCAAAATGTCGACATTTTCAACTATCTAAGATGTTAGTAACATTCATAGAGTTGACATTAAGGGTGTAAACACATCGAACATGAGAGTACCTACCATTTTCAGGTTCCGTTCGTTTATCTAAATGAGCCTAAATCTATATTTAGGTCCAATTCGTTTATTTTTTAATCGAATATAAATCGTACTTTTGTTTAGTCGAATCCAATCTAAGTGAAAATTGAACTTGATGATTCTCTGAGGAGAGGGAGTGAAAAGAAATGAACTGGAGAATGATATATAACTAATTAAAACAATATTCATTGAAAATTTTTCTTTACCTCTCTTTCTTCATCTTTAAAAAAATAGATTTCTTTGAATAAATTACAATTGTAATATATTTTAATATCCTAATATGTTTCATAGAGTTGACATTAGGGGTGTACACATATTGAACCTGAGAGAACCTACCATTTCCAGGTTCGGTTCGTTTGTATAAACGGGCCTAAATCTATGTTTAGGTTCGATTCGTTTATTTTTGAATCGAACATGAATCGTACTTTTATTTGATCGAATCCAATTGAATCGAATATGAATTGTACTTTTACTTGATCAAATCCAATCTAAGTGGAAAATGAAATTGATGATTTTCTGATGAGAGGGAATGAAAAGAAATTAACTTGAGAATGATAGGTAAACAATATTCATTCAAAATTTTTCTTTATCTCATTCTTCATCTTTTATAAAAAAAATAGATTTCTTTGGAATAAATTACATTGTAATATATTTTAATATCCTAATCCGTTTGGATGATTGTATAAAGGAAAAGTTGGGATATTGGATAGACGAGGTTTATCCCTGTCCTTATTTGGTTGTTTTAAGGGGATAAAGAAAGGAAATGTATTGTAGACATAGGCATAATAGATGTGATGTAACCATGATGTGGTCATTTATCCTAAGATAACTTATCCCGAGATTAAGTCCACTTGTCTCGTAAATAAATGAGGCCTAACAGTGTGAGTATCCATATCCACTTATCTTGGATAATGTCCACTTATCGTGGTCCACGTAAGGATTTTAAATAATGTATGTATATATGTGTGTGTATCGAATTTCTAGTGAACCGATCTTGCGGGAACCTACCATTTTCTTGTTTGTTTATTTATATAAATGAGCATAAACCTATGTTTAGGTTTGCTTCATTTATTTTCGAACCAAATTGAATCTGAACGAATATCAAACTTGAGAATTTTCAGATTATCCCCATATCAAGAGGACATGCAATTATCATGGTAGATATGGTTTGCAATCAAATACAGAATAGAATTTTGTGATATATTACACATATAATAATTTATATACTTGTTTTCTTTTTCTATTTGCTCATGTCATTACCCAAGAAAAGAATGGAACATGGGTTTTCTTGGATACAAAATGGATTAACAGAATTAGTGGATTGTTCATTCAAACATTCGTTCCATTCCCTCACCAATGCCCTCCCATAAATCTTTTACATTAGATTATAGAATTTGTTGAAGATATTATATTTTGTTAGTTAATTTATCTGCTCAGGCTTTTGAGGTGCCGCCAAGAGAGTTACGCAGAATCTTGTAAGGGGAAGTGTAAGGCGATGGCAACCGAAGTTGACACCGGCCGGGCGACAGGGTAGGCAAGGAGTCGTCCTGCATCGGTTACGGAGGTGACGCTTCGAATCCTGCAAACCATTCAATTCGGCACGATCTACGGAAATCAAGTCGGTTTGTATTCCTCGAAAAGGTTTGCGGTATGGAGGTGTGGGTCCTTCTATAGATGTGGCGCCACATGACGCCCTACCGGAGCAAAAACCCGAACCTGGAGACCCGGTCCTGGAATCCACATCGGGGATCCGACTAGGGGATCCGAATGAGCTGACTGGGCTGGTCGTAACATTGGACCTTGCTTCGCTTTCTGCTGGCAAACAAGTGGGGCCACATCGCTTGGGATGGGAACGGCCCGGGGAAGAAACAGGAATGAAGGCCTCGCCACAGGACATTGAAACCAAGGAGGATGACCGTGATACCATGGGAAACTACGAAGGGCTCTGACCAGAAAACGTGGAAGCTCCAGTGAGGGAGTTGGTGGCAGAGACACCTCTGGTGAGGACATCAGAGCTCTCCGAAGGGGAAGAGGAGACTTGCGTTCTTAGGAGGGCGGGACAAGGAACCCTAGGGACCTCATTAATCACAACTGCGAAGGGAGGCATGGCTGTGGAGTCTCGCTTTGGGTCGTTATATGCCAGAAGGACCAGTCCCGGAATTGAAAGAAAAAGGAGGGTTGCGATACTTGCAACAACAGACGACGAACTCAGCCGTTAGGCGCTCGTGCTGGTTCCGTCTCCACCGGTACTCTCGAACCGTTTCAGCCTTATGGATAGGGGAGTGGCGGAGCGGCCGAGGGTGATTCCACCAAAGTCGATGATCGAAGAGGTACAAAAATGAAACTTATATCTTGGAATGTCAGGGGTTTGGGCCGCCCCGAGAAATGGCTTGCGGTTAGAAATTTGGTTGCGGAGGCAGGAGCAGACATTTTCCTCCTTCAAGAGACGAAGGTTTCGCGCGAGACGGATAGTGTCAGCCGGGATTTATGCGACTCTGGCTGTTTCAACCTGGCGATGTTGGAGGCACAAGGAGCATCCGGTAGGTTGCTCATGGGATGGAAGACTGATAAGTTCGATCTTCTTGCGGAGTCAAAATCCCATTCATGTTTATCTGTATATCTGAAACGAAGGGCAAATGGTGTCAATCTGTGGATCACAAACGTCTACGGATCTACGAGGCACGGAAGGGCCTCGCTGGCAGCAGAATTGGAGACACTGGGGTTGTCAAGAGAGGACAGAATTTGGCTCGTTGGGAGTGATCCGAACCTCTCGCTACTATATGGGGACCGACCGTAGTAGGGCAGAGGCAGGGATGCGAGATCGGAGGATTTTCGGAGGGTGGCCCACTCGCTGGCTCTCTCCATCATTGATGCGGCTGGATGCTTGTATACTTGGCGTAATGCAAGGGCACGTTCAAGATTAGATAGGTTTCTCTTGTCCAGGGAGGGCATGGTGGCATTTCGTCTCTCTTGCACTTGGGCATTGCCACGTGCACATTCCGATCACACCCCTATCTTGTGGACCTTCGGTGAAGAAAGGAATAACAGATTTTTCTTTAGGTTTGAATGGAGCTGGCTTTTGGAGGATGGCATTCGGTAAGAGGTTGCATCACGATGGAGAGGTTGAACCATGGAGGGGTCAGGGGTCTTACATTTCTCAACGAAGCTTATGCTGTTGAGGGCTTTTCTTACTAAATTTGGCAGGGAAGTTAAGATGAGGCGAAGGCTCAGACGAAGGGAGGTACAGGTTAGGGTGACTCACCTTGATGGTCTTGATGACGAGAGAGGCCTAGACCATGTTGAGGGGGAGTGTTCCAAGGTGTGCAGACTTCATAAGGCTATCTATGGCCTTAAATAGAGCCCCAGAGCGTGGTTTCAGAAGCTCTCAGACCTCTTTGAAAAACATGGATACAAACGTTCTAATGCTGATCATTCCTTATTTGTACAAAAGACTTCCAGAGGTATCATTGCAATCATGGTCTATGTAGACGACATTTTGATTACAGGTGATGATGAACAGGGAATAAAGGATGCGAAGAAATGCTGGGTCGTGAGTTTGTTACCAAGGACCTTGGGGTCCTTAGATATTTTCTGGGACTGGAGTTTGCCAGAAATCCTTATGGGTTGGTAATGTCTCAAAGGAAATATGTCATTGACCTGTTGAGTGAAAGAGGAATGCTTGGCTGCCGACCTGCTACCACACCTATGGACCCTAGTATGAAGCTATATGATGGTGATACAGAGGAGGTGGATAGTAGAAGATACAGAGAACTAGTGGGCAAACTTCTTTATGTTACGATTACTAGGCCCGATATAGCCTTTGCTGTGAGTCGCGTGAGCCAGTTCATGTAGCAACTACGTCAGGTACATATGGATGCCATACATATGATACTCAGATACCTCAAGTCATCTCCAGGTGTGGGTTTGTTGTTCAAGAAAGGCAAAGTGACTACTATCTCAGCATGTGCAGATGCAGATTATGCAGGGTGTCCCAAGGACAGGAAGTCCACCTCTGGGTTTGCTGTATATATTGGACATTCCCTAATCTCATGGAAGAGCAAGAAGCAAACCGTGGTAGCAAGGTCTAGTGCTGAATCTGAATATAGGGCTATGGCCCAGGTTAGCACATAAATGATGTGGGTAAAGGCCGTGCTTACATATTTACATATAGAAGTTCCACTTCCGATGGCATTAGAATGTGACAATCAGGCGGCCTTGTTCATTGCAAACAATCCATCATTCCATGAACGAACCAAGGATATTGAAGTTGACTGTCACTTTATACGTGATATGATCCAGAAGGGATTCATTGCTACATCCCATGTCAATTCAGAGAATCAAACTACATATATCTTCACCAAGGCATTACTATGAGGCCCGTTCCAGAAGTGTGCATCCAAGCTGAGCATGATTGATATCTATGCTCCATCTTGAGGGGGAGTGTTAACATATATTATTTACTTATGTACTCCTTAGTTATTTCCAGTTCTCGCCGTGCTCTTTATGTAATTTACCCATATGCTACTCTCCTATATAAGAGAGCCTAGGGCTGATGGAATAAACATGCTCTTTGTTTTTCCCAACACACATCTCAGCAGAATGGCGTGGCAGAAAGAAAGCACCGTCACCTTCTTAACATTACTCGAACTCTTCTTATTCGGAGTTGTGCTCCTATCTCTTTCTGGGGGGATGATGTTTCCTTACAGCTTGCTACCTGGTCAATCGTATGCCGTCATCTGTCCTGGGTGAGAAAATTCCTCTTTCTATCATTTTTCCTGATAAGGAATTATTCTCACTTATTCCTCGTGTCTTCGGTACTGTCGCATTTGTTCATCTACTGACTCCTGGACTTGACAAACTCTCTCCTAGAGCTGTCAAGTATGTCTTTGTCGGTTACTCTCAGACTCAGAAGGGTTGTCGTTGTTATGACCCCATAAACAAGAAATACTTTGTCAGTGTTGATGTCACGTTCTTTGAGTCTGTTATGTATTTTCCCCTGCAGGTGACAGGTTGGTACCATCCACTACCAGTGATGATGTCTATGTCCCTCCGCCTCCTAGTTGGGGTTCACCTGAGTCCACTCCTGCTCCTGTTACTACGTCATCTTCACCACCACCATCTCCGCCACCACCACCTCCACAATCTCCTATTCTACCTCTACCTAAATTCTATACGCGTCGGTCAGGTCCTGCTCAGGCTACACGTCAGGCATCCATCACGCCTCAGGTATGTGTTGATGACAGTACTACTGACGGGTCAGATATGGTACATGTGCAGGATTCTTCATTGCAGGAGGAGACTACACCATCCAGTACAGTGGACGATGACCTCGATATTCCTATTGCTATCCGGAAGCAAAAGCGGACGTGTGCATCTTATCCTTTTGCTTTCCAGGTGTCTTTTCATCGCCTCATAGGTGACTTTCAGTGATTTGCTGTAGCTTTATCTTCCGTGGACATACCACAAACCTATCAGGAAGCATTGAAGATTGATTGTTGGCGAAAGGCTATGGAAGACGAGATGCGTGCCTTACAGTCTCGTGGCACATGGAGCTTGGTTAATGCCCTCCTGATGCAAATTGTTAGTTGTAAATGGGTATTCACAGTTAAATACCACGCTGATGGCAATCTAGATTGATACAAGGCACGGTTGGTCGCGCGAGGTTTCACACAAACCTATGGCGTGGACTATATGGATACATTTTCTCAGGTGGCTCGTCACCCTACTCTTCGCATACTCTTATCAGTTGCTGTGGTACGTGACTAGACTATACCTCAACTTGATGTTAAGAATGCCTTCTTGTATGGAGATCTGCAGGAGGAAGTCTACATGCAGCAGCCACCCGGGTTCACTGCTGAGGGGGAGAAGCATATGGTGTGTAGACTTCACAAGGCAATTTATGGCCTTAAACAGAGCCCAAGGGCGTGGTTTCAAAAGCTTTCCCATCTGATTGAACGACAGGGGTTCAAAAGATCGAATGCAGATCACTCGTTGTTTATTCAGAAGTCTTCTATAGGTACGGTTGTCATCATGGTCTATGTTGATGATATTCTGGTTACAGGAGATGATATTCAGGGAATAGAGAGGGCAAAAGTGTTTCTAGGCCGTTAATTTGTCACAAAGGATTTTGGAACCCTAAGATACTTTCTGGGGTTGGAATTTGCCAGGAATGCACAGGGTCTAGTGATGACCCAAAGGAAGTACATTACAGATTTTTGACTGAAACAAGCATGGTTGGATGCAAACCATCGAGTATTCCAATGGATCCAAGCATGAAGCTGTATGATGATGACACTGCTGAAGTAGACAAGAGGAGGTATAGAGAAATGGTGGGTAAACTCCTTTATATTACCATACCTCGACCCGATATTGCCTTTGCAGTAAGCCGGGTGAGTCAATTTATGGAGCAGCCAAGACAAGTTCATATGGATGCCATATACATGATACTGAGGTATCTAAAGTCTTCTCCAGGTTCAGGGTTGCTATTTCGAAAAGGCACATATTTATCTATTTCAGCATGTGCAGATGCCGATTATGCAAGATGCCATAAGGTTAGAAAGTCAACCTCTGGATTTGCCGTTTTTGTTGGGAGCTCTCTGGTTTCTTGGAAAAGCAAGAAACAAACCGTTGTGGCAAGGTCTAGTGCTGAATCTGAATATAGGGCTATGGCGCAAGCAAGCACGGAGATGATGTGGGTTCGATCTGTGCTAGAGGATCTACATGTAGCCGTACCTTTACCTATGCAGCTTCAGTGTGACAATCAGGCAGCATTGTTTATTGCCAACAATCCAGCATTCCATGAAAGAACGAAGCATATTGAAGTTGACTGCCACTACACTAGAGACTTGATCCAGAGAGGCTTGATATCTACATCTCACGTGAGCTCAGGGGATCAGACAGCTGGCGTACTAACCAAGCCGTTGCTCAGAGGACCCTTCCAGAGATGTTCTTCCAAGCTGAGCATGATCGACATCTATACTCCACCTTGAGGGGGAGTGTAGAGACCGATGTATTATATGTTATGTACCTTTTCGTAATTTCTTATTGTTCTCTGGACTATTATGTATTTTACCCGTGAGGTCTCTCCCTATATAAGAGAGCCTAGGGTTCCCTTGAATATTAGATTGCTTATTTTTCACAACAATAATCATCAATGCATCAATTAATTGCTTGTTAGTAATAGGAGATGAGATGAAGCATGCACGATCTTACCCATTTCTTGAGAGCCATAGATAGATTGTAGGCAATACGATAATAGTTCGGAGAAGCACTTAGTTAGAGTTGTGAGTAAATTGATCTAGAATCGACTCACCATGAGGAATATGTAGGGTAATCGATTAGACTCGTAATGCTCTCCCTTAGGTAGACCTGAAGCGAAGGTGTGAATTCTTAGGAAATACCAGTAGTGGAGTCAGTGAACTAGCTAGTATGTTCCACAAAGGTGACGTCAAAAGAGATAAAATAACGATGACTAGTGGAGTCTTAACATCATATCCTTTTTGGGTTCAAGAATATCCAAGAAATGCATATCATGATGCTTTATGGGAAAATTTATATAAAATAGAAATTATGAATAAAATAGCGCATCTAAAGATACAAAGTGTCAAGCTTGCAAAAAATGCTCAATTAGGTCATTTACTTGAATCGAGGGGGGAGGAGGTTCAACTAGGACTAATTGATCCTAATCGGATAATCGACTAGTCAGCTTGATTAATCATCCTTAGTCGATCGTTTTTGCAACTGGACTATATTTTTTTTCTTGTTTATGCTTTTTTATAAAGCAAACTTAATCTAAGTTGTTTAATGGTCGATTACAATTCAATTGTTTCTTTCTTTATTATGATAATATGTAAATTGTACAAGTTTACGTAACTGTATAGGAATATATGCATAAAAATGATATATATATATATATATATATATTTATAATAATTTTTTTAAAATATAAAATCGACTAAAGTCTGTTTAGTCGTTTGATTGTCGATTAATCCTTAGTGACATGGATGATTGACTTTCGACTTTTGTAACCTTGCAAAATTCTAGTGGAAAGGGTTTGGTTTAAGGATAGAGCAAAGAGAATGAGGTGATACTTTGGAAAGGAGGAAACTCTTTTTTAATCCAAAAAGGGGTATCACGCATAGGTGCCCGCCCCAATATTATTAGAAGGTAAAAAGATACAGATTACAACTTACAAAGGCCAAGAATCAATCAGACGCTTATAGTGAATGCTAACATTTTCAGAATAGAAGCGGTGTCCAGAAAAAAGAACGTCATTATGAGCCAACCAGATGGCCCAAAGGATAGCCACAGGGGTCAGAATTTCCTTCCTCTGTCTATTTCTTAAACTCTGTTGTTTAAGTTAAGTGATATTTAAAACAACACCATCTTAAAAGGTTTTGAGGAACCTTTATTCGACTTAGAAGGGCACGTGCAGCATTAAGAAGGTGACAGTTTTTGTTTTGCAATCCCATTTTGTTGGGTGGTGTAGATGCTTGGTATAAGGTACCTTGGAAGTTCTTATTTTTTTTCTTAAAAACAAGAGCATTGTCACATTGAAAATTTTTAAGGCAAGATCCAAATGACGTCTTTATTTCACGAAAGAAAGAATTAACAATATAACTAATCTCAGTTCAATCTTTTATCAAATAATTCGCAATAGTTCTATTGAAGTCATCGATAAAACAGATAAAATATCGATGTCCTAAAACAATACGAACATGATAAAGATACCAAACATCACAATGTACCTTGAAATGAGATGATTTATGAGGTTTCATACGTCGAGTAAAGGATGATCAATGATGTTTTTAGAACTAGCATGGGTCGTATGCGAAGGGCTTAAGAGAATAAAATTTAGGAAACTTTGTTGAGATATTAGTCATCTTTTATCATTTTTATGTATTCTCTTTTCTGTTGTCTACATTATGTAGTTTTCCCAACATATTTCTCCTCTATATAAGAGAACCCTAGGGTCTCATGAATAATCAAATCATTATAATATCTCCACATGCTATCAAAGTAACGGTTGTAGATCATAGATCTTGTACTCGTGCCCTAACCCCACCCGCCGTCCCTTCACCTCGCGCGCCATCGAGAACCACCTCCATGCCATGCGCCATCGTCAGGGGCCTCTCCCACGTTGTGCTGCCACTGGCAGTGGTCTCTCTTGGATGGCTACACCACCACAACCCCTCCCTAGGTCCTTGTGACACCAAGCCCTTTGTGTGGCTTGCATAAGTTCCTCAAGCAGTAACCCAGGCTGCCAGTGGGCCATGGCGTTGCCGCCCATGCCACTATTGGCCTCTCGTGCAGTAGTGCAGTTGTACAGATAGTCCACCTCTAGGATCCCTAGGGTCCTCCTATTCCTCTCTGTCACTGCCCAACACTCCTGAACGGTCTCATTTTGATCGGAAAAGGTGATCGTTGACCATTAAATCACTCTTTTCAGTCCTAGTGCAAATCAAGGGTTTACGAGGATGGTTGTATGAGCCGGTACAACCAATCCTCTATATGATCGTGTAGATTCGCTCGGATCAGTCTACTAACCCACTCGAATTCTATTTCGACCTTTTTGTTCATGTCAGAGAACAAGGGTGGTGTTTTTTCTTCCTCCAGTGCCTTTAAGGGCATGACTCTCATTGTGAAGATAGATGAGATCAACTATGAGTTTTGGTCCATGCATTTCTTGGCCCGCATGCAGTGCAATAACAAGGAGCACATTTTGACACAACCAAAGTCGATGGATAAGATTGAGAGAATGCTTCGTGGAAGCAATATGAAGCATATGCACGCTTTTGGATCTATGGTACTTTTACATTGTGAACCAGCCCACTGTCAAGGTGATATGGGATATCCTGGCAGCCATGCATGTCCAAGGGAATAGTGAGGCCAATATTCTTCAGCTACTGTTTGATATTTACATGACCAAGCGGAATGGTCATCCTCTGCATACATTCTACTTTTCGCTCCGTAGCATGTTTAAGAAGCTTCACGGTTTCATGCCCGTTATCACGTCTATTGAACAACAGATGACATACATGAACTCAGTAATGGTTGGAGTTTTCTTAGCTGCTCTGGACCCTGAGTACGAGGTAGCACGCACACAATTTCTTAAAAGTTGGATAATATCTCCCATGGAGGAGGCGTACAGTCGCCTCATCAGGCTACTTGTCCCGCCACCTGCCACCACACAGACCTCAGTGATGGTTGCATCTTTTGGCAGGGGAGGTTAGATTCAGTTTAGAGGGTATGGTCCCCGTTACAAAGGAGGTGGACGTCAGCGTGGTTCTTGCACCTATTGTTGTCGCCCATATCAGTTTGAGGATACATGTTATCATAAGCATGGATACCTCGTATCTTCTCGTGTGGCTGAGCAGATTGAGCCTCCTAATACTTCTGTTTCTCATACAGATTCATGTCTTGATGACATTGTCTCTCGATTAAGGGAGATAATGGATCCTATTGCCGACACCATTACAAGTTCCCTTGATGTTGCAGTTGTCACTAGAGCCTCTTCGAGCTCCTTATATATAGCATATGCTTTTACCAGTTGTAGCAGGGCAGATATGACAGAGTGGATCATGGACTCTGGTGCTTCCCACCATACGTATGGAGACAACACATTCAGTTCATACATATCTACACCTCTTGGTAAATGGATCGTCATTGTGAACATGGTCCATTTATCCATTACAGGACATGGGAGGTTTATTTGACATCGTCCATGCGCCTCCAGAATGTGTTATATTTACATGATTTTCAGATGAATTTACTTTCGATTAGTCAGATCGCTAAGGATCTACATTGTCGTGCTATTTTTGACCCATCTTCTCGTGTTTCAGGACATACCAATGGGTAGTGTGATAGGATGTGACTGTAAGTAGCTGGCTCTACAAACTGATCCAATCTCCTAGTGGTGGTGCCTCTACAATTCCCATTGGATCTGTTTCATCTTATGGTATCTTCATTTTGGTCACCTTCCTTTGCAGAAGTTGTATCATCTCCTCCCAAAGATCTTCGTGCGTTCTACCTTCTAGTGCGAGGCTTGTCATCTTGGGAAGCATCACCACTTTTTTCCTGGTTGTCAGAGTCGTAGCAGTAGTCATTTATTTGAGTTTGTTCATCTTGACATTTGGGGTCCCAATCGTATTCCTGATCACCAATGACTTCATTTTTATCTAGTTGTTGTGGATGATTATAGCACCCACTTAATGGTCTAGTGGTAATACAATGTGTCTACCACACAAAAGATCAGGGTCCAAATCCCACTCTTGCAGGGGTTGCATTAGGTAGTTGACGGCTAGCGTAAAAAATAGTCGAATCTTTCAACATGGATTTGAGCAAGAATCCATGTAGCCGACCCTACTTATAATGGGAGAAGGCTTAGTACATTTATGTTGTGGATGATTATTCTAGAATTTCTTGAGTTTTTCTGTTGAAAAACAAGTCTGAAGATGTGTTTGTCATTAAATCGTTTATTAATGAAATAAAGAATATTTTCTCTTCTACTGTCAAGGTTATTCGTACTGACAATGCCTTGGAGTTCTTTCTCTCTTACACCTCGTGTGTTTGACTTTGTTGTTTTTGTTTACTATATAACGCATGGTCGTGACAAGCTCTCCCCTAGAGCTGTTGAGTGTGTCTTTGTAGGCTACTATCGTACCCATAAAGGGTACCGCTACTTCAATTCAATTCGAGAGAAATACCATATCAGTACTCATATTACCTTCTTCGAGTATGTTATGTATTTCTCTATTACAGGTGACAGGTTGACTCTGTCGGACTCCAGAGAGGAGGTATATGTGCCCCATTCTCCTATGGCACCACCACCTCCACCACCTACAGTACATACATCTACTCATGTAGCTACCTATACTGCCACCTGATACTTGGGCCCAATTGTTGCCACGTTTTACATTTGTAGGCCTCACACGTTTCCCGCTGCCCACGGGCCTTCCCCATCATCTAGCACAGCCTAGGTATGTATGGAGTACATTGTTTCGATTGACGGCACTAGTGATTTGTTCATGTAGCATGATTCTTTACAGGATGAGCATGTGCCCTCTCAGGAGGGTAGTATACAAGTCGAGGAGGCATGTGATTTTGATGTGTCTATTGCTTTGTGGAAGCGGAGGCGTACTTGTGCTACTTGTTCTCTTGCAACCCATGTTTCTTTGAGGTGATTCTCAGAGGATTTCAGGAGGTTTGTCGTGAGATTGTCAGCCATGGAGATATTATAGACATATCAGGAGGCGATATAGGACAACCAGTAATGTCTTGTCATGGATGAGGAGATGGCCGCATTACAGTCACGTGGCATACGGAGCATTGTTACAACGCCTATAGGAGCATCAGTCATGGGTTGCAAGTGGATGTTCATGGTGAAACACTGAGAAGATGGCAGTGTGGATCATTAGAAGGTGAGGCTTGTGGCTCGTGAGCTCGCCTAGACATATGGGGTGGACTATTAGGATACTTTGTCTCCAATGACTTGACATTCTACACCGCGGATCATTCTCTCTATTACGGTGATATGAGATTGGCCTCTATATTAACTTGATGTAAAGAATGCATTTCTTTATATTGACTTGCATGAGAAATCTACATGCAACAACCAATTAGGTTCGTTGCTAAGGAGGAGTGTTAGAAGGTTTACATGCTTCATAAGGTTATCTATGGCCTTAAGTAAAGTCCAAGAGCATGATTTCAAAAGCTCGCGAATTTCATAGAGCAACAAGGGTTCGTGAGATCGACTGTAGATCATTCACTGTTTGTTCAGAGGTCTCAGAGAGGTACATTTGCCATACTCTATATTGATGATATCATTGTTACATGAAATGATGTGCAAGGCATCTACACATCTAAGGATTTCATTGGTCAACAGTTTGTAACCAAGGACCTTGTCAGTCTATGTTACTTCCTTGGACTGGAGTTCGCCATGTACCAGCCATGTCTTATGATGATCCAGAGAAAGTACGCTACATATGTTCTCTCTGAGATGGGCCTGACGGATTGCAGGACTGCCACTACTCCCATATACCTAAGCATGAAGTTATATAATGATGATGATACTAAGGAGGTAGATAAGAAGAGATACACGAGCTCATTGGGAAGTTCCTATACACGTGACCATCACTATGATAGATATATCCTTTACAGTGAGCAGAGTGAGTCAGTTCATGGAGCAGCCTAAACAAGCACATATAGATGCAGTCCATATAATTCTGAGATAGACTTCCTATCCTTGGGGCATCCACATAATATGCATATGCACAAGTTGTAACGACAAGAGATGTGCCTCTACTAAATAAAAGATTAGTTTCAGGTGAGCTTTTCATATTATCTCTAGCTTTGCAATGGTCATAGGAAGATCCTTGGTGTCATGGAAGAGCAAGAAGCAGACATTGATCGTCATATCTAGTGTAGAGTCAGAGTATATAGCCATGGCACAGAGGAGTACATAGATGATGTGGGTCAGATATGTTCTTACTGACCTAGGGGTTGAGGTGCCTCTTCACATGCACCTTCAATGCGACAATCATGTTTCTCTTTTCATTGCCAACAATCTAGTCTTCCATGAATGGACTAAGCATATCAAGGTAAACAATTACTACACTTTTTTTTGGAGAAGAACAATTACTACACTTGAGACATGATTCAGAAGGGTCTCATCTCCACCTCCCATGTCAGCTCATGAGATTAGACATCGGACATGTTCACCAAAGCCCTAGTCAGAGGGTCATTTCAGAGATGTTGTTCCAAGCTGAGCATGATTGATATCTATGCTCCAGCTTGAGGGGGAGTGTTCAGATATTAGTTATCTTTTATCACTTTTATGTATTCTCTTTTATTTTTATCTACATTATATAATTTTACCAACATATTTCTCCTTTATATAAGAGAACCCTAAGGCCCCATGATCAAGCAACTCGTTATTTTCTCTCCACAATCTTCAAAGAGAGTGCTAAGGTAGAATAGATACCAAGATGAAGATGGTAGAAGTAGGGATCGACAAAGATTGCGGAAACGCTTGCAAAAGGAGAGTAGAGCAAGACATCCAAGTAATTTAGACCAAAGTTTTCATATTTTCCACTAATAATCTACTGTGTTTGAGTGTCGTGAAATTAGGAGAAAGAATGAGAAATAATTCGATAATCAAGTTTTGAAAATAAGCGGCTTAAGCTCAGGGAGACTCAGAGGGCACAATAAACTTCGGATGACATTAATTTTTGGGTAAAATGTATATTGCCAACTGCGATACAACAACAATAAAGCCTTCTCCCACATTAAGTAGTGTTTGCTACATGGATTCTTTGCCTTCATTTGGATCTATTTTGGGTCATTTTCAGACTTAGATCCAAATAACTAAGATCCCTTGAGATAGTCAAACGTATCAACTGCAACTGGTGAATAAAAGTCATAAGCCATTTACGATTGTCCATACTTGAACACAGAGGCAAGAATAAGGAAGAACATTACCTTACCGACTATATGATTGGATGCACCCAAGTCAATTAATCCACCGCTGAGAAGGCATTGAGGCTGAGTGAGCAATAGTGCTGGACATTGTTCTATGGGAGATGCATCAGCTATCCATACAATTTGAATGGGTTTAATAGGCTCAGGGTTGGCCTCATGGCATTGGCACCTGTCACTGTTGAAGTAGCCATCGGTACTGATGGACGATGATTATAGATGTTAGAATCAAATTCAATAAGTACACAGAAATATAGAGACACGGATTTATGTGGAAAATCCTACGGAGAAGGAAAAACCACGGGGCTCTCAATCCCTAATCTCCCACACTAGAGATTAGGGCACTCTTCACTAAGATAATTTTTCAATGAGGAGGGATGAGTACAATATATAGAGAATGGCGGGTAACAATCCCTCATCAAAAGATCCGTCTACCTATGTAAGTATGAACTCAACACCCCCCGCAAGTTGGACATACATGTCTATCATGCCCAAGTTGCCTACATTCAACTCAAATTGTATCGTAGGTAGCCCATTTGTGAAGAGATTAGCAACCTGATCGGTAGACTTGAGGTATGGAAGGTACAACAGACCATCCTCAATCTTCTCATGGATGAAGTATCTATCAATCTACAAATGCTTCGTTCTATCATGCAATACAGGATGTTGGCCAAGTTTATTGGGGCCTTGTTGTAACAACTCACGAGACATCTTCATGGCATACTAACCTTGATTCCCAAGTTATGGAGCAGAATTTTTAACCATAGAATTTTTGTAATACCATTGGTGCTTCAACACTTGATCTTGAAACCACATTCTGCTTCTTACTTCTCCAAATAACCAATTTTTCGCATAGATATACTACATAACCTGATGTAGATCTTCTATCATCAATGAAGCCAGCCCGATCTTCATCAATATATCCTTCAACAGTGACTTTGGAATTTTTCTTGAACATAAGACCTTTTCCTGGTGATCTTTTTATGTAGCATAGAATTCTATTTACCACATTAGCATGAGAAGTGATAGGAGCATGCATAAATTGACTTACCACATTTACAACGTATGTAATATGCGGTCTAGGAAGGGTAAGAAAGATTAATTTTCCCACCAACCTTTGATATCTACCATTTCCTGCATCATCAAGAAGGCCACCGTCATTTTTATTCAATTTATGATTTGCCTCAATAGGATTAGTAGTAGGCTTGCATCCCAATGTGCTACAATCCTTCAATAAGTCCAGAGCATATTTTCGTTGACTTAGACACATGCCTCCTGGAGATCGAGCCATCTCAATGTCTAGGAAGTACTTTAAGTTCCCCAAATCCTTCAATTCTAATTCACTTGTAAGTGTTGTCTTTATCTTGGAAAGTTCCCCTTCGTCATCACCTGTAAGGATCATGTCATCGACATACACCAAAAGAATAGATCTTTTTTCTCCATTTCTCCTTATAAACTGGGTGTGGTCTCCATTCACTTGAGTATATCCATTTCTAATCATGACCACACGGAGACGTTCAAACCAAGCTCTTGGTGACTACTTTAATCTATCAAGAGTCGCCACGTGCTCCCCGACCCAACTTCTCTCCCTTGCGGGTTCGGGGAGGGGCGTTGCTTCATCGACTTTGGCTCTGAGTCCCTCTGCGCTTCGCCTCGTCGTGAGGGCGTAGAGGGGCACCGCTCCGGCTTCTGTGATGTCGTTAGCAGGAGGTGTGTGGATGTTGGGGGTGGGCCTGCTCCTTTGAGCGCGGCTCCGGCTCTTCTGACTGTCGTGCGGATGGGGTCCTCGTCGGTGGCCTCCGCTGGGGAGGGTACTTCGGAGAAGAGATCGGGAAAAAGATAGCGAAGGTGACATCGTGCAAAGGTCGCGGTGGTAGCCCCTTCTCCAGTACCCGAGTTGTTGGCCACTGTGGCACGGGCGATTGGGGTCGTGAGGGTGGAAAGGGAAAGCCATGCTGGTTTTTAATGAAGATTCTCTCCTGGAACGTCAGGGGTCTGGGGGACCCAGTCAAGAGGAGTGCGATGGGGTCAAGATTTTCTGAATGGAGTTGCTATATTATCTTGCTGCAGGAGACCAAGCTGGCTTCGTTCTCGGATTTTTTTTAGCGGTCTTTGGGGCTTGGTCGATCTCAAATTTTTGCTCGTTGGATGCGATTGGTTCTGCTGGCGGTTTGCTTGTGGCATGGAGGGGATCTTCCTTCTCCTTGCAGGCCGAGTTGAGAGGTTCTCACCTTCTCATGGTTCTTCTGGAGTGTCTGAGTTCGGGACTCACTTTCGCCCTATCCTGCGTGTATGGCCCGTGTGTTGCGTCTTCGCGGGATCAGTTTTGGTTGGATCTGAGAGCTGCTTGGGAATCCTTCTCGGCCATCCCTTGGTTGGTGGGGGTGACTTTAACGTTACGATGCTTTCGTCGGACCGACCGAGGTTGAGAGGGGGGGCACCGGGGCAGGACCCTGGCTCGGCTTGTTTTGTGGAGATTGTCGATTCTTTGGGGCTGGAGGTGCTGGATGCTGCGGATGTTAAGTATACTTGGAGGAGTTCTGGCTCTAGATCTCGTGTGGACTGTTTCTTGGCGTCGGCGGAATTTATGGAGGCCTTCCCGCTCTCTTCGATTGTTGCCAAGCCTCGCTCCTGGTCGGATCACTCCCCCATTCTTTGGGACTCTGGAGAGGCCTCGCTTCCTCGGGGCCGTTTCCGGTACGAAAAGGCTTGGTTGCTTGAGGACTCCTTCCGGGGGCTGGTGGAGACCCACTGGAGCTTCGCGGTGGTCACTGGATCGGCGGTTGCTAGGTTCGCGCAGAAGCTGGACTCCCTCCGGGCACGACTCTATTCTTTCAAGCGGGACTCGAGGGTGGCTCGCCCGGCGAATCGGACTGAGGCGGAGGCAGAGATTGTCCTTTTGGACGGCTTGGAGGATGAGCGATTGCTTTCGGTGGAAGAGTTGCTTCTTCGAGCTGAGGCGCAACGGAAAATAATATTGGAAGATAGGAAGAGAGTGACGGAGTGGAAGCAGAGGTCCAGGTACAGGTGGCTTAAGGAGGGAGACGCGAACACGACTTTTTTCCATAGGGTCGCTAGCCGTAGGCGGAGGGTCGATATCATTATATCTATGCTCGTGGGAGACGTGCGGGTGGAGGGAGACAGGGAGCTTGGTAATGCTATTGCTGACCATTTTTGGGGGTTCTCGGCGAGAGGACCGGTCGGGCGCTGGCGCTGGTCTGGTGAAGGGGCGGTGCGGCTTTCGGAGGCCCATGCGTCCAGCTTGACTCAGGACGTGACTTTTGAGGAGCTGAGGATGACGGTTTGGAATCTCAACAGTGATGGGGCGTCGGGTCCTGATGGCTTCCCCGTCTCCTTCTACAGAGACTTTTGGTATCTGGTTGGCAGTGAGGTGCTTGAGTTGGTTCAGGAGTGTTGTTGCCGCTGCAATGCGGGATTTGAGCGGGTGAACAGAGCTCTCGTTATTCTGCTTCCAAAGTTTGATGGGGCCAGTAGGATAGAGGACTACAAACCCATTGCTATTTCCAATGCCATCTATCTGATCGTTGCCAAGGTCTTCGCGACGAGGCTCAACAGGGTCCTGGAGCACATCATCTCCCCTTTTCAATCCACCTTCGTTCCCGGTAGGCAAATTGCGGATTCATTTGTCATGGCGGCTGAGATTGTGGCGGATTGGAAGAGATGCGACACTAAGGTTTTGCTTTGGAAGGTTGACTTCTCGAAGGCCTTTGATACTCTAGACTGGTGCTTTCTTTGGGCGGTATTGCACAGGAGAGGTTTCTCGACCAACTGGATTACTTGGATGAGGCGGTGCGTTACGACAACGTCGATGGCGGTGCTCGTCAATGGTCGCTCGGAGGGTGGGTTTTTTCAACCGCAACAGGGGGTGAGGCAGGGTTGCCCCTGGCCCCCCTTCTTTTCATCATTGCTGTAGACGTGTTGGCTTGTATGGTGGAAAGGGTGCAAAACGGGGGCTCACGAGGGGCTTCTCGAAGGGTGACATCCAGATCCCCCTGCTTCAATACGCAGATGACACCATCATCTTCGTCGAGGGTGATCATGAAAGCGCCAGGGGGATGGCGGTGGTGCTTGAGCTCTTCGGTGAGATGTCTGGGCTGAGACAGAATGCTAGTAAGTCGACGCTTGTGCCTTTCTCCTACAGTGACGATGAGGTGGAACTTTGCTGCTCGATGCTGGGCACACCTCGGGCCAGTTTCCCGATTCACTACTTGGGACTTCCGCTCACCTCGGGGAGATTGAGACTGTTTGACTGGCACCCCTTGGTGGAGAAGGTTGAGGGAAGGCTGGCGGTCTGGAAGGCGAAGGTCCTTAAGAAGGGCGGGAGGTTGGTTCTCCTGTAGGTTGTGCTGCCCGCGGTGCCTGTTTACTACTCCTCCACAATGTTGCTTTCGGTTGGAATTAAGAGGAGGCTGGAGGGACTGATGCAGAGATTTCTTTGGAGCAAGAATGGTCAGGGGCAGTCTGGTATGCATCTGGTTAGCTGTGAGGACATCACGAGGCAGAAGTGTGAGGGCAGGCTTGGGGTGCGCCGTCTGGGTGCACTGAACAAGGCACTCCTGTTGAATGGGTGGCGCGGATTTGGGGTGAAGGGGATGATCTCTGCACTCATTCGACAGATCTACTCGATTGGTGGCACGATGCCGGCGCCCGTTCTGGGGGCGGGGGCGGCGGTGCACTCTCTCTTTTGGAAAGGTATCCTCAAGGTTTCGAGTAACTTCCAGGAGCTCTTTAGACCGGTGCTGAGAAATAGCGAGAGCTTTGCTTTTTGGCGGGATAATTGGACGGGCGGGGGATCTTGCTTCTTGCTTCCCTCGCCTTCTTGCTATCACGGAGGATCCGGACGTGAGTGTGGTCTTGTGCTGGGCGGATGGGAATTGGATGCCGCTTTTTCGCTCGAACTTCTCGGATCAACGGCTGGAGGAGTTCATGCGGCTACTGGACGTGTTGAGGGACATGCCGGGCCCCTCGTCGGGGCGCGATCATTGGGTTTGGCGCAACAAGGATTTCACGGTCCGTAGGGCATAGTTTGCTATCTCCAGACCCCCGCCCTCCCTCTCGGCTGCTTTGACGAGGGACCGTGCATTCCTTTGGGGGCTGGGCCTTCCTAAGAGAATCAGATTCTTTTTTTGGTTGTTCAGGAGGAAGAGGCTAATGACGCGGGGCAGATGTGCCAGGCTTCTGGGGTTTGTCTCTGACATATGCCATATTTGTGATACGGAGATTAAGACGATTGAACACCTTTTCTTCTCCTATAGGGGGGTGGCGCCCCTTTGGGACGACCCATCCCTATGTTGGATCTGCACTTCGGATGTGGGAGCATTTTGTGGTGATCTGGTGGCGGCGGGTCGGCGAGAAAGGATGGATTTGTTGCGGCCGCTGGCTACGATTTGAGCAATCTGGCTTGCCAGGAATGCTTTACTGTTCGCGGGTCAGAGATTTTATTTGGAAAATGTAAAATTGCAGGTGTCGGGCTTGTTAAGCTCCTGGAGCGCGTAGCACGTTTTTTTGTACTTTCCCCTCCTTCCTTTAATAAATTCCTGGGGTGAACGCTATTGAGTGTCTCCCCCTTTCTTGGCTTCAAAAAAACACTTCTTTAAGATCACCATTTAAGAAAGCATTTTCACATCTAACTGATACATTTTCCAAGCAAAATGAGTTGCTAGAAAACAACAACTCTGATTGTATTCGTCTTGGCAACATGAGCAAATGTCTCCAGGTAGTCAATCTCATATTTATGATTGCATCCTCTAGCCACAAGCCGAGCTTTGAATCTATCGACGTTCCCATTAGCATCATATTTGATTGTATAGACCCATTTAGAGCCAACAAGGTGAGCACCCTTAGGAGCATCAACAATATCTCAAGTATTATTTTTCTACCAAGGCATCCATTTCTTCCTTCATAGCATTGATCCATTTCGGATCCCTTGTGGCCTCATCAATATTTTTGGGAACATAATGGGCGTCAAAAGAGGTGATAAAACATTTATATCTCGAACTTACATTGGTGTAAGCAACAAAGTCCACTAGATAACGAGAAGAGGCTCGAACCGTTCTAACAGATTTTCTCATAATAATGGGACGATCATCCAACAAAGAGTTGGCATTCTTAGTATGGATATCAAGAGAGAGGAACACTTGCAGAGTTTTCATGGTCAAAATCATATGTGGAAAGGTTGACATCATGGTTTGGTATCATCTCTTCTTCAGTCTCTATCACTTTATCTGATTCTTTTTTTCTGCTATAAGTTTGTCCAAATCTGCCTATATTTTCAATATCTTTGTCTCTATCTTGCTCATTTCTCTCCCTTACATTAATTGTCTCTTGTATACCACCCATAAAATAAATTCCATTCTCATATTTCTCAACATTTGTACTCACAGACTCCCCTTGAGGAAAAATCTTAGAGAAATAGAATTTACTCTCAAAGAAAGCAACATCCTTACTCACATGAAGACGACGAGCCACGACGTCATAACATTTGTATCCTTTTTGGGTTCCAGAATACCCAAGAAAGATGCATTTCGTGGCTCTTGGATCCAACTTATGCCAACTTGGTTCAGAGTTGTGAAAAAACCATACACATCCAAAAATCCGTGGGTCCAAACTGAAGGGAGAGGTATCTGGATGTATGACAAAGAAATGAGTTCTCTTTCTAATTACGACTGAAGGTGTCTTATTGATCAGATAAGAAGCATTAAAGACATCTTCCCCTAAAATATCTGTGGCACATTCCGTTGCAGTAGGAGTGCTCTGGTTACATTTAATAAATGACGGGTTTTTTCTTTCTACAATCCCCTTTTGTTGTGGCGTGTAACTAAATGAGGTTTCATGGAGGATACCCTTCTCATCAAGAAAAACACGTAGGGAACTTTTCAGGTACTCCTTGACATTATCGGTCCTGGGCGTTCTTACTCTTGTTGCATGCTGAGTGCTTATCATATTTATAAAGTTCTTTACAACAGCAGGTACTTTACTTCTATGTTCTAAAAGGTACACATAAGTACCTCATGAAAAATCATCAATGAAAGTGATATAGTACATATGGCTACCCATGCTCTTCACACTTGACGGACCCCAAATATCAGAATGTACTAATTCGAATGCATAAGTCGATTTACCAGTAGATGCAGGAAATGTAGTTCTTGTTTGCTTTGCAAATTGGTAAATCTCACATTGCAAATCACCATCAGACACTCTAGAAAAAATCTCAGGCATCAACTTATGTATAGAGGAAAAATTGATGTGATCGAGACGGTCGTGCTATTTTCATACTAAAGTGGAGTTATCCTTTTTAAGGCGAGCTTTTATCACTGAGGTAAGGGCTTGACCACACGAGCTGGAAGACGATATAATCCATCCTCAACTAATCCAATTCCAATCTTCTTGCCTATCTGTGAGTCTTCTAGAACACACAAATTGTGATAAAAAAATCAATTTGCAGTGTAATTCTTTAGTAATCTTACTGACTGACAAAAGATTTACTGAGAAATCAGAGAGGTGAACTGCATCGGTAAGGAGGAAGCGGTCAGCAACAACAATCGTTCCTTTTCCAACAATAATAGCTGGAGACCCGTCTGCAACTGTAACTTTCTCTTTTCTAGATGATAACTTATAATCGTGAAACATTCTAGGATCACCAGTCATGTGATCGAAAGCACCACTGACGATAATCCACTCAGATTTGGTAGAGAAAGCATTGATAGTTCTCGTATTAAAAACTGAACTATTATCTGTCGATTGCAAAGAGGCGGATTCTTTCGTAAACAATTTCTTCAAGAAGGGTTGTAACTCCATGATGATATCCTTTGCCAAGTTAGGTTCTCTAGATGCTCCAAGCGTCATAGGATCATTCACCCGAAAGTTCATAACCTTTAAACTTTGATTATCTCTCATAGATGTTTAATCAGACACCCGTCTTAAACTCCTTGGACAAGTTGTTTAGAACACAACATCAACCCTCTTTGTCAGGGAAAAAATGCACAAATGCAGCCCAAAACACAACAACCAAGGGAGATAACACTCTCGGTAGATCTTGCAAAAAGAACAGCAACCCGCAAACTTCAAAAGTGTACCAGACCTTTGTGGCTTTTTGTCGAACACTTGGCGGACAACAATACACAACCCAATTTTCTTTTGCAAAAGAGGGGCAAAAACATCTCCAAGAAATGGGCTTACACGCCCACAATAGCATTCATGAGTACAAAGCTCACACGAAGGGTTGTTCCCTCAATAATCAAGGAACTTACATACAATGCCCATGGAGCTCGGATCAAATTTGGATGCCAAAAACAACTATTGCAGCAGCAACAACCTCCTGCAGGTGGATTTAGACCTCCATCATAACTCCACAACAACGTGGAGTGATTGCCGCAACATAAAGTGGTGGACCAACGACGAGAGAAATAAAAAAACCAACCACCAAAGAAATTCCAACACCGTGGATACCAAATTCTAGCACTTCAAGCAGCAGGAGATACAATCTTAGGCCTCAACGAGGCTCTAATACCATGTTAGAATCAATCGCACTAAGCACACACAAACATGGAGACACGGATTTACGTGGAAAACCCTACGGAGAGGGAAAACCACTGGGGCTCTCAATCCTTAATCTCCCTCACTAGAGATTAGAGCACTCTTCACTAAGATAATTTTCCAATGAGGAAGGATGAGTACAATATATAGAGAAAGATGGGTAAACAATCCCTCGTCCAAAGATATATTTACCCATATAAGTATGAACTCAACAATAGGAAGCTTTCCAGCTTGGTGGATTATCGATCCCTTGGCGATGTAAATAAGGTGTTTCCACAACCCCCATCTTGATAACATCCTCTTCCTCTGCCACGATGACCAAAATGACATTGTCTAGCATGTATATTAATAGCAGTAGAAGCTGATGTGGATGGTGTACGAATAAGTAGGTTTTGATCAAGGTGCTGGACTTGTGCAAAGATAACATACATGGTGGAACAATATCAGCAAAAAGGAATTGATCTGTCATAGTTTAATAGCATAGTCTGATAGCAGGGATTGAGGTCAGATAGAAACGTCTAGGCATGACATTCAACATGCTCCTAACCTGTTTGAGACAGTATGCTGGTTGAAAAGTAATTAGCTCCACATATATACCTGTCATGTAGATGTAAATAGTGATTGAGAGTATATTCCCCATGGGTTCCTGACCAGATGCATTTGTAGATATCGAAGGGTTGGCAACAGAGGGCCTGACGGGCAGTGGAGAGATAATTGGGACCCTATGAGGTGGTCAATGGTCGAGAAGGCAGCTTGAAGGCGAGAACCTATGAAACCACCGATGACGGTGATGTAGTTGATGGTGAAGTTCCATGACACAAAGATCAAGGTGTTGCAGGCCCTAGCAAAATAGAGATAGGTGGGGAGGTTCTGGAGTCTTATTTGGATGGAGATATGAAACAATCGGTCTAGTACCATTGTTTAACACACATGGTAGGAGAGAGAGAGAGAGATGGGTGGTTGATTGGAAGGGGGATACCATAGAACAATGTTCGTCGATGCTTGCATTTCCCTTCGTATGTGATGTTTTTATAAGGCGTAAACCCTCGCAACGCCCGCCCTCTTCATTCATGCCCTTGCAGTTAGGGTCTTCGTGAGACCTAGTCTTGTGCAACCGCTAGCGGTGGTTTGTCCACTTGATCATACCGCGAGACCAGATCTAGCATCTCTCACTTGACTGAAGTGGTCAAAGTTTTAGACACTATTCGAGCAATGTATAGAGATGTCTACAGTGAGGTTCATTATTCATGAAAGCCTTTTCCTTGACTCATGCGTTCTTGAGTTTCAGTAAACCAACATGCTTAATGTAAGTTCTAGCTATTATTCCCTTGGTTAAAGAATCAACCAACATATCACCTATAGGTATATAGGTTACTGTAATTTTTTGTTTTCCTACTGTCTTGTATATAGTGATATTGGACTTTACTGTGCTTTCCTTTAGAACTATTAACCCCGCTATTAATCAAGCTTATTGCAGGTTGATTATCACAATACATTTCAATTGGTCCTTTGATCAATTCCGGGCTTAAGTTTTTCAGAAAGCATTTGATCCAAACCTCATGAATGGTGGTCATACTACATGGTCTCGCACAACCGTTGATGGCAGTTGGACCACTCGACCATTTCGCAGGACCTGATCTAGCATCTCCCACTTGACCGAAGTGGTCAAAGCTTTTATAGCTAATATAATAACAAAAGCAAGGACGAGGGATCACATGATTAAAAAAACTCAAACTTATTACAGCAGCCGATGGGATTAAAAACAAATAAATAGAGTATATAAAATCTGACATGATGCCCTTTTAGGGTTTAGGGAAAAAGAAGCACGACTGATCCGAAAGCTTTCCACATGCGGTAGCGACAACCTTGACAACCATAAGTAGCGCCATGGTCAGGTGATGTAGAACAATCGTCGTGGTCATCCGAGCTCTGATACCACCATAGGATTGAGGTACGCCTTCTCCTTTCTTGATTTAGGATAGAGAGAGAGAGAGAGAGACGGGTGGTGGATAAGAAGGGGGCTCCTGTAGAGTGAGGTTCA
This sequence comes from Ottelia alismoides, assembly GCA_037367405.1. Lineage (NCBI taxonomy): Eukaryota > Viridiplantae > Streptophyta > Magnoliopsida > Alismatales > Hydrocharitaceae > Ottelia > Ottelia alismoides. The sequence continues at coordinate 107,225 of JAZKJV010000436.1, forward strand.
GTCGATACGTTTATTTCCCTTCATGTGGGAGGTTTTTATAGGGCGTAAGCCCTTGCAATGTCGCCCTTTCTTGACACCCTTGCGGTTAGGATCTCTGTGAGATCTAATCTCGCGATACTTCCAGCAGCGGTTTAACCACTCGGTCATTCGGCGAGACCTGATTTGACAATTTTGATGGAGGTATGAAACCATTGTCTAGTACCATTGTTTAACACACATGATAGGAGAGAATGCAATAATTTATTATGTGAGCTGAGATCCTTCTTATGCATGAGATTGAGTCGGATTTTGGAGACGATTACACAAATACCCCAAGGAATAGAGCTTAGAGTTTCGGAAGAGATTTCAAAAAAGCCACAAAGCTGTGTGTGTGTGTGTTCATACTTTCACACAGAATAATGCTTACCTTTCTTACTGATATACAGGAACACCGATTCGTTTGCCTATCCGCTATGAAGCCCAAAAATAGTACCGTTAAACAACTAAAATTGTTGTTGTTATCCCTGCATTATTGATTATTTTAAAAAAAATATCAATAGAAACTAGTCAAGATCTGTCTATCTGGGGATCCTACAGTATGATTCTAATTGTTCCATTTTTCCCCATGTTCTTAACCTGTGCGTTGAATCCCATTGAGCACAAATGGATTTCTTTGTTCTTAACAGGGTTCCGGAACACAAGCAGCCAAATCTCAGCCTCCATGACTGTGGACGGAAAGCACATAATTTGTGCGAGCGAGGACTCTCATGTTTACATCTGGAGATATGACCCTGATCCCCAAACAAACAGGAGCAAGGGTGTTGTTTCCGTGACACAATCCAACGAGCACTTCCACTGTAGGGATGTCTCAGCAGCAGCTGCTTGGCCTGGAACAAGCACACAGAGAATGCCTAGATGTAGCAGCAAGAACCACAACGAGGAGAATGCTTTCTCATGTCCCTGTCCGAATGCAACCAATGAGCCAGCGACTCGGCACACAAAATCTCCTTTGCCGGCTTATAAATGCAACGGCCATCCGCATGTCCGGATCCCTCTGCCTGCGAATGGCCATCCCTACTTCGACCACATTTCAAATACATGGCCTGAGGATAAGCCGCCTCCTAGTCCCCCCAGTACTAATAAGCAGAGCCCACGGAGCAGCGGCGAATCGAACATCGCTGAGATTCATAAGAGGTCTGCTTGGGGAATGGTCATCGTGACTGCCAGCCGCGGAGGGGAGATCAGAGTATTCCAGAATTTCGGATATCCTGTTCGTGTCTGAAGAGCGATTCTTTCTTGCGGGCGACATCGGAGTCAAAAATAGTGTACAGATAGGATGGGTGAATAGGGGATGAGAATATTGTAATTTTCAGAGGGTTTATTTCTCTGTATGTGCATTATTTGTTATTGTTTGTAATTTCTGGTTATTGTCCAAATTCTGGAGGCGGCTTAAAGTGTAAAGAGTGCTGTAGATGCTGGTGAAAATCTAGTGATTCTTTTTGTCATTTTTTACTTGGGATCATAATTCTTGGTCACCGAATGGGGCCCTAGTTCCGTGTAATCCATTGCTTGAATCTCTAGATAAAGTTGTGTCAGATATTAGTTATTTCTAAAAAAATGTATTCAGTATTAGATAAGATTCTCCGTATGTATTACTATTCAACATGTTTGAACAATCCTGGAAGTTTGGATGGTGATTTAAATGGAGTTAAATGGGAGAATATGCCCCGGAGTTTTCAGTTGCATATCAGAACAATGATTGTGGTGATGGGTATAATGAATTTTTTTAAGGTAGCCTATGACTATTATCTTAACAAACACAAGGATGCATGTGGACTATTTTTGCTTAGTGGAGAAGACGTAAGTTGTGTTGTAAAGGTGATGAATTGCACCTTCTCCTCCCTTTGTCGACCATTGCTCCTCTTCCTTCCCTTGTTGATTGCCCTTCTATAAACCTCCACTTCCGTCTTCACTTTTGCAGTAGCATCCGTTAACCTCCTCTTCGACCCACGACAAGCTTTCCATCATGCCCTTCCAGCTCCTTGACCTCACCACACACATACACTTCAATTGTCGCAACACTACGGTATGACTAACCCACATACTCTCTAGGGTTGTTCAAAATATCCTAGTCAAATGGGTATCCAACATGACCTAGTGCATTTTGAGCCTGAACTCACAGGTTGGACCCATGATCCATCCAAAAAAGCTCATGTGGAATTTGTACCTGATTGGAAGTTTCCAGTATATTCATTAATTTAAAAGAATGCAAAAGATTAAATGTGGATATAGATATAGTTGTTGCATTATTGGTGTCTATTTTGTAATAAAAATATACTTGCAAATATAGATCTCAGTGATATGAAAATGTATATCATGTACTAGAAATGTATGTAATGTGAAATTAATTGGATCTAATATGAATGTTGGTAGAAATATAACTTGATTATTTTAAATTTAAGTGTATAGAATGACCTGGAAAGGAAAATTTATATTTATATATATATATATATATATTCATATTTATTTTGAAATAGATATAAATGTAGATATCAAAATATATAATACATGTATGGTAATAAATCGGACATTCGAGCCTACAAATCTGCAAATATAAATAATTTTACTATAAAACTCATAATAATGTTTAAATTGAACACTCCTGCTATAAATTATAAATAAACGAATATGGTAATAAATCAGATACTCAAGCCTACACATCCATGCATATACATAATTTTTATCGTGGAACTCATTACTAATGTTCAAATTGAATACTCTTGGTATAAATTATAAATAAAGGAATATAATAATAAATCAGACACAAGTCTACATGTCTGCAGATATAATTTTACCGTAGATATCATTAATAACGTTTGAATCGAACAGTGTTACAATAATTTATGAGTAAACGGATAGGATTAATGAATCCAGACTGCAGTTTACACGTATGCTGATATAAATAACTTTACTACAGAAATTAATAGTATTCCAACTGAACACTCTTATAATAAAATGAGATTATACAGAAATTAATACTATTTCAACTGAACACTCTTGTAATAAAATGATATTATATTTGTGATATAATTATGTGATAATCCCAAATCAATCAACCAATCTTGTTGTTTCACAAAAGAATTCGTGGAGGAGTGATGATAATAAAAACATGACATAAATTCCAAGATTGATAAATGAAATTTATGAAAAATTGTAAGATTTTATGCTTTTACTGATAATTTATCTAAGTATAATCAATATGCGCTTAAATAGTGGTGACATTTCAACAAGTATCCATTACCATCGAAATGAAATAGGTAAATATTAGCATCAAACACCCCATTGGAATAGGTAAATTTTGATCTTGATTCCATCTTTTTTTCATTCAATTTTTTCAAGTGACCTTCTCTTTTTTCTTTATAACGTAGGTACACGCATGATTGCCATGGACGACTACTCTCTTGTCCCTCACAATGCAATTAGAAGGAGAGGATAACATGTAGAGCCCTCTCGACTGATAGGCGATAACATATAACATATACTATTATGAATCAAGTTCAAACTCTTCTGATAACTTGGAAGGCAAACGTTCAAACTTTCTTATAACTTGGAATCTAAACCTTGCAAGTGGTATTACTACCTTCGAACTCTTTCGAAGAGGCATAGGAGTGTCATTTTCAATTATATCTTTGGATTTTAATTTAGAAATTTCATTATTCTTTGTAGACTCTATGAATTCATTTGCTTCATTCTTATCTTAATTCTTCAAGAAGTCATCTTCTAAGAATTACATTCGTAAAGATCAAGACCTATTGAGTCTTCAGGTCATAAAGTTGGTATATGATATTTTCTTTATATACCCAATGAAGTAGCATCTCATGCATGAGATTCTAGCTTGCTTGCATGGAAGTTTGTTTAGGATATATGTCGTAGTCTCTACTGCGTATCCTTAAAAACTAAGAGGTAATAGTGCTTAAATCATCAGTGATCTGATCATGCCTAACATGATCCTATTGTATATATCTCTCTACAAGTCTATTGAGTTGAAGAGTTCCGAGAAGACTGAGATTAGAAAATATTCCTCCCTTTAAGGTATTCCTGGGATTTATCTGTGGGGTATTTGCAACCTCAGTTATTACATCAAATTCTCTTAATTTTCTTTATAGCATTGGTTATCAACCAAAAAACATGAACTCTTTGAATATTCCAAAGGTTTTATATAATTGAAAGACATAGCTATACTATAAATGATCATCAATGAATACCATATATCACTAATGTCCATTGTGGTATCGAGAGTACACATACATAAATATGTATGAGATTTAAAATGCCTCCACATCTTACGTATTTTTCGGAGAAAGGTGCATGAAAATTCTTCGACTTTGAATAAAATATTCACAATTAGATAAATTATGGACTTCTAGTCCATTCTAAAGGTCCATATTTTATCGGTCTTTTAATCCTATCCAAGAAATACATGTCCACTTCTCGATGCTTGATCGTTGTCAACTGATTTTGATCCTCCTTTGATCTTAAATATTTCAATTTTCAATATTGGACATATTAATGACATGTTCATTAATGTCCTAATTTCATAGAAACATGTGGATGGTAGAATGCGTTCTAAAATATATCTATCACAACTCTTTATGATAAGTTTTCCTAACAATGTGTATCTTTGTCTAATTTTTTTAGAAATATATAGTGATTTTTTTTCTAATATCTAGGTAATAAAGTCACTCTCTAAGACAAAAGGCTCTCTTACTAAAATATGGTAGTCTTTTAATGCAATGACGATTGTTGCAACAATTGCAACAAGTCCCATGTGGATTATTGTCAACCTTTAGATCAACTCTATTGGTCTTCTAGAACAAGTTCAACCAATTACGTGTGTTAGTAAAAGCACCATATACAACCATACAACTTTCTTCTCGTCTAACGAGTAAGTTGACATTAATGATGAATTGTAAATATAGGAAAAGCCTATGAACTACTTGTGCCCTTCTCCAAGGATCATGGGTGGTATGGATAATCATACTTCCAGCATATCAACTTGTTGTAATAGTGACAATTATCCAACTATTTGGATGTCATATGCGTAGAAGTTATAGAAGTGTAGTCAATTATTTGACCTTCCTTCTTTTTATAGGTCAAATTCATGCTTCCATTGTACGTCCTTGAATCCCTAAACAATTGTTTCTTAATATAAAGGATCCCTCTAAATGATCATGTCCTCTGAGGACTTCAATTAGAGAGTATTTCAACATTAATGTTTTTTCTTCATCTTTTCATACAATATGAAATTATAAAGTTCATGAAGGACTTCGGTAGAGATAGTAGAATGATGATGATCATTATATCTATAAGGATATATACTTAAAGTATTTTGGTTTATGTTGGCACTCAAACATTTTGAGTTCACCATCTCCATTTGGAGCTACCAATATGGATAATGCAATGAACCATGACCTTTATGATTTTAAATGTTGAGAGCACATCTTATTACCAAAACATATCATTCGGATTTAGAATGATCTTGAAAATTATCGTCCTTATCGACACATTGCTTCTAAAGCACATTCGGTAAGGATTTAAGACTGTAACAACATATGAGCACTTGGTTGTAGTTATACTTCACATTTAGTTGTCTATCCTCATCACTATGAGGAATCTTTAACATTGTAAGCACATCATAATTGAGTATATGAATATTTGAGTGGGTTTAGTGTAGGAAATATAGAGTGATATTATTATAAATCAAAGTTGTCTCACATTATATTACTTTGAAAGTCGTTCCCTTTCCAACTTTCAAAGCATGAGGTATAATAACAAAAACTTCAGGATATATTGGGAATTTCTTTCTACTTTCATCACACCCCAATTATCTGAACATGAAACTATGGTGTAAGAAGCGAGAACTTTTTCTGCCTTGCAAGCCCAACTTGCATTCTCAATGATCTTTAACACCGATGTCTGCCACCTCAAACATGATGTTGACATGTTGTTCCTTAAACCAACCATCATTGAGCATAATATTCTATGATATGTGCAATCCAATACTGCCTTAATTATATGATGAATAATATTGAGGTCACTACGCATACAACCCACCTCTTTGTAGAAACGAAGTTGCTCGATCCATGTGCGCTTGTATATTGGAGCTATGACTTGATATAGGCATCTTCGTTATACAATCCATGGTGACGGTATCCTCTGCAATGATGTAAGGTCATGGATATCATCATATGATTGTCTATATGCGGTTTAAATTGAAAAATAACCATTTTAAATCATATTCTCATTGTTAATCAATTATGGAAAATCCAGTTATTTCTATTAATAATGGATTGTTGGTCAATATTTATTTAATAGAATTAAAATAATAGCAATTCAAAAAATATATCAAAATGATAAATTCAATCAAGTCTTGTATATCTATACAACTTGCAATAATCAATTTTGTACATGCGAACAAACATAATATTCTCTTTCTAAGAATAGAATTCAGTCCATTCACATTTATCCTTTCTCAAGATATTTTTGGTCAGGTCATGCAGAATATTGAGTGAGAGCACTTACTTAACTTATCACGTGTCAATTATGTAACCACAACAATAATCCATGCATAGACAACAAATCTATCTCGATGAATTTAATATGAACAAATTAAATTATAATCGTGCAGTTAAGTTGATTTGTAGTATTATTTGTTCATAATCAAGCATGTAAGTACTATGATATATGAATCAAATAGAAACTTTAATTATTTTGTACAGTCAAATAAATAAAAAAATTGATTTTGAGTTCCAAATTTGCAACTTTGTGGCCATTGTACTTCTAATTGGAAGGTACCATATAACTTTAATTTAAAATTCGATGCAACCTCAAATATTTTCAAAACATTAGTTCCAACTCCAGATGTGAATGTATCAAATATATTATCATTAATTTTAAGTTCAAAAATAGGAAAAATAAGTCATTATATTCTATCAAGTCCTCTTCCAACTTTGCCTATAAAGAAATTCGATTTCTCGAGGCCGCACTGTCAAAATCAAGTGAAACATTTTTGCACTGATTGGGGACTTGATTAAATACTTACTAATAAGTATTTTAAAATATTTTATGACTAAAAAATGGTAGATAAAGAAATCCATAACTATTTGCTACCATCTTTGAACGAAATCCAAGTTTACAAGCACTTTTTGCATATGAATCTTCGCTCAGACGTCACCAACTTTTGGAGGATCTTTTGAGTATGAGTTCAAGAATTCTAAACCTCATAAATATCCCAAAAATAATATTTTAAATAGGAAAGAACAAGAGCAACATCATATATCACCAAATCATTTGAAATACAAAATTTATTAAAAAATAATATATTTGCAAACGAGAAATAAAGCATTTTATTGTGTGGACTCGAATGCAATCTGAATCCTACGCACAAGGATCTCATAATATTTGAAGGGAGATTATTATACTCATGCATCATGGAAATGTCCATATCCAATCTGAATAAATAAACTTATCGTATGAGTTGCATAAAAAGCATATAAAAAAATCTAAGGTGAAACTACATGGTATTGGAGACAATTTCCAAACGGTTTCAGTGTCCACACAAGATGAGGGAAAATACTTCTAAAGCATGAATATGATCCTTAACCTCCAAAGTAGGAGGCCTTTTGGCTTGCATTTGATCCCATGGAGCAATACCCTGTGGGAATGGAGATGACTCATGTACATCCCACGATTTAGAGAGATGGTTCTCTCACAATGCATCTTTTCTTACAAAATCCTGCTTCCATGAACTTGATGCACTGAAGTAGACGATCCTCCTCACGAGATATGGCATCTCGACACAGAGAACACAAGAGGGTTTATAACCATGTAGAAGAGGAAAGAGGGTGGACGGTATGGAAATTTTCTCATGATTTTTTTGTAAAAAACTCTCAATTCTCATGGCTTGGAAATTAACATTAATTAAAGGTGCATGTATGCCTCTGCTTTTATAGGTTAATGGACAGTCAAGATGGAAATCATGTTTCCTAGGTTGAATAACTACGATTTAGTCCTATTTCAATCAGTTTAGAACGATAATAATAATAACATGATCATCAACAAATATAGAGAAAGAGGACACGACAAACGTCTACCATGGAGTCTATTCCATTTGAATGTCCTCAAGGAAGTTATTGGAAAACAACTTATATTTTTTTTCTTTATTTAGTCATAATCCAATTTGAAATAGAATTTGTTGTAAACAATTTATCAAAAATAATTCATAATTGTTTTGTGACAATTAATAAACAATCCTCTAAGGAATTAAATCAAATTCATATGATCGCAATTTAAATGTAAATCTAATTTACATTTGTTAATGTTTAATGTGAATCCAATTCATATTAACATTGATCATGTGAATCTAATTTACACATAAGTCCCTTAATTAAGTGTGCATCAAATACACATTTTGGATGATTAATGTTTATCAATATTCACATTAATCATGCATATATACATGAATAATTTCCACATATTAAATGTAAATCTGATTTACATTAGTCAATGTTTTAATGTGAATCCAATTTATAATAGAATTGATTGTATGAATCATATTTATATGCAAGTCACTTACAATTTAATGTGAATAAAATTAACATAATTGATACGAATCAACACTCATATTGGTCAATGTGTCCATATGTGTGAATCATATTCATATTATTATTGATAAACATTAATATCGATCGATCTCTCGATAAAAATCCTAATACAATTAGGATTTGTATGTAACATTCATGGATACTTGGAGATAAGTACAGAAGATTGTATAGACCAAGTATAGTGACTTTATATTGAGATGAGAGCTTGACACAAGAGGGAGGGGGTGTTAATTATTTAATATATAACTATCTTAATAACAATATTTATATAAAAATCTTCATGAATCATAGAAATAGAAGATATCAAATCATGAAATATACTGTGACTTTTATGTGGAAATCCAAGTGGTTGAAAACCACGACACGGAATCCTGTTCTAGGATTTCCCCTTTTCTCTCTCGATGAAGTTTCTTTCCACTATTCCAGTGCTATTTTAAATGAGTGTATCACAATCACTTATACAACATGTACCCTTCCTTGGACAACTCATGAAAGATTTTATCTCCCATAGAGAAATGGATCCATAAATCGAATACATATGTACAATAAGACTAAACAGAAAAGTTGTTTAGCAAATAAACTTGAATTCACAAGCTTACAGAATTTCAACATAGAATTTGCTCGAGAATGATGATGAACTCTATTGAGCACAGAGAACACAAACAACTTCAGTAGCTTAATAACTTTAGATTGAAGAAATCTCTAGAGCGCACATATGCTGAAAGAACTTTGAATATCGCGTACGAAATAGCACTCTTTCTTTTCTTCTGAGTATAGAAAATATTTCTCTTGGTTGTATATCTCAAACAATGAGATAAATAGTCATGTATATATGGTTGGACCTCAAAGATCGGTTTGTATGTAAAAAATAGAAATTCCAACATCTGATTTTTAAAAAATAAGAAATTATCGATCATAAAAATAGGTTGATCGATTAAATCAAAAGAGTGATTGCCATTTGTGATCGTTGAGCAGTATTTAGAAAAGTAATCGATCATGATCAAAGTATGATCGATCATATCAAAAAGTTAATAACCAAAGTTTGATCGATCATGATTAAAAATTGATCTATCAATGATGGTGGTTCAGGATGTCAAGTTGATCGATCATATGCCCAAAATAGGTTTTGAGATATTAATATTTCTGGTTTAGTTTTGCTTGCTCATCAGGAATATGTAAAAATTATGAAATTATGAAACCATTTTTCAACACAAATGAAAATAATGTAAATTGTCTGACTCATCAAAACTTGCATAAGTGTTCCTGAATCTTCATTAATTGTCCTTGAACTTCGAAGTCTTCAAATTTTCTTTGGAAATGTATTTGTGATTTTGGAAACGAGTCTTAAGCTTTTTAGATTCTGCTTTTGAGTGGTAAGCTTTATCTTTCAAATCCATGCTATGAATACTTTTCCAGTCGACCTTGCGATGATTGACAAGTTGGATCTGACAATCGTTGTATCAACCCTCTCTTGACTCTCGGCATGTAAACAATCTGAATAAGTCAGCAATCAAACTACAATAATGATTAAACATTGAATAAAATACATGGTGAAATTTAGTATACCCTATAAAAATGTGTATAGCAAGCAAGTGTAAGTGTCAAACCACTGAGAGCAATCTGTGGATATGTATAATTATTCTTAAGTAATAATAACAATTAATAATTATTACTTTTGTATATTTTTTGCTTTTTGATTTTTTGTGGGTTTTAGTTATATTTGATTTTATGTATTTTTTATTGTTTTATATTTTTATATATTTAATTTTAGTTTTGTTTATTTCGAAAAATTTTAGTTTCGTTGTGAATTTTAAAGTATAATGTGTATTAATATATGGTAATACTTATATCATATATATAATAAATAAAATATATGATATATAATAAATTTATATAGAAACAATCCTTTTATTTTATTAAATATTTTAAATATAATATTTTTGTGATTAATAAAAATAATAATAAATAAATATATATAAGTATTATAAGATATATATATAGTATATATAAGATTTTATAAAATTCTAAATATATAAATGTACTTAAAATTCATAAAATAAAATATTTTATGTTTTAAATATTTTTCTCTATTTTAGGATTTTAATGGAATTTGTCTTAATGTTTATTCATTTTTAATTGAATAAAAAGTGCAAACAGTGAATGGATAAATAGCTGAATTGTTTTGGATATTAAAAATAGATAATAGGTTCAAAATTTTTCAAAACTATTTTTAATATATATAATATAGAAAAATATAGAATAAAAAACTATTTTTGTTTTTTATTAATTTTTACTAATTTTTATAGAGTCTTTAGGATTTTGTGATTTTTAAGATTTTTTATTATATTTTTTGTGATTTTTGTCTATAGGAAGTATATATACTAATATATCTAATTTTTTGAATTTTTAAAAATAATTTTGTATTTTTTTTATAATCCAACATGGAATATATTGTTCTTATTTGATTTTTAGAAAATAGAAAATACAATAAAATTCCAAATAAAATTGTGGGCATGAACAAAGACCAGATCAAGCATCGATCACATTTTCCCAACATTATTAACATAAAGATGCTATTTAATAAAAATAGAAAAGCAAAGAAATAAATATGTAGCCTAGAAGGGGCATATTTGCAATAAAATTAAAAGTCAAGGGCTCACATGTAAGTTTCCCCAAAATAAGAAAATTACATATATAAGTTTACAAACTAACATAAATATATAAAAGATGTAGGGATTATGTTGCAAATATCACAATGCCTCACAGGGCGTAACATGTGAGGCGTAGGGGCCTATATGTAATTGTCACAAATCTCAAGGGGTCCTATGCAACTTTTACAAAAGTATTTATATTAAACTTTATATTTACAGGACTAAAATAGGAATACAAAAGGTGGTGGGGCTTAAGCAAAGTTTACCCTACTTAAGAGTGATCGAACAACTATGGGTGCTCCCCATCACGCCACTTAACTGGACCTGACGACGAGGACAGAGTATCAGTTTGCCTTATTTGAATGGTCCGGTTAGATCTGGGATGCCCTTATTAATCCAAAGTGGGGGTCACAAAGAACACCCCAAGAACAAGTTCTAGGAGAGCTTTGATCCATCGTTTCACCTCGCTTCGACCACTTCCATCACTCCTAAATGGCTAAAATCATTCCCGGTTGTGAAACCCCGTAAAATTTTCCCTAAAATCTGGAGTATCTTTGATAGCCAAAAAAGTGAAATAATCATGTCATTTTGTAGATCTCGCTGAGATCTTTCCAACGAGTCCAAGAGCATCCAATTCCGACACTTCTAGCTCAAGATATTGACGTTTTAAGTTGGATGATCAAGATCCATATATGGATCCGAACCGGATCCGAAATTAGGATCCAAATTCACCTCTCCTTCTATAAATATGAGATGGTAGGCCACCCTCTCAAAACACTAGCCACCACCATCCTTTTTTCCCATTGGAGCATCACCACCTTGGTCAGATTTAGATTTATCATCGGAGGGCTGCCGTCGACAATGGAGAAGGTGCTTCGATAAAAAAAACTGTCGTTGCGTAGGGGGGTTCGAGGTCACCGTGGTGCACGCCTTCGCATTGCGATCGAGCAACGGAAATACCGTTTTCGTGCGAGAGGAGATCCTGAGGGAACATCTTCGGAGGTAACGATAAACATCCCCTATTGTTGTTGGTTTCACACGCTTTTGTCAACACATATGCCAATACAATCATAGCCTCATAATATATTGTTGTAACGATAAATACCCCCTCTTGATGTTGGTTTCTACACGATTTTCATTCCCATAATTTTTTGAACAACAATAGAGCATGTGTGTTTTATTGAGTATAATTCATAGATGACTATCGCTACTTTGATATATAATCGAAATCATAGATTAATGGTGCGTGTAAATCATGATTGTAAAAACATAGTTCTAGATCCTATTCTTATAGGGGTACTATTGTTAGAGAAAAGGGAATTTGTTGTTGTTCTTTTGCTCAGTTCGTGCAATATGTGAGAACATGGTTTTTGTGTTAAACGTACGGATTGATGGAGTTAACAATGGCATTGTTATACATTAGAAGCCATGTAAACTGAGATAACATGCAAGTAATCCACAATTGCATATCACTTCATACATAAGATAATGTTGTATCCACATAAGATATGTGTGAATTTCTTATTCCATAAACATGCGTGATGAATCTCCATTTCATCACCTTTATTCTATCATTTTGGCCTTAAAAACCCTAGCAAATGCATGTAAAATAGCATCAATTTGTACAAAATAGCATCCATCATTAATTACATCTATTGTGTAAATAATGATGCTTTTAATGCCAAAATTATAGAATAAAGAGAAGAAAAGAAAAGAGAATAAAATATTGAAAATATTTTATGACCCTAAACCCCGAGACCAAGTCAAGTATTGAGTTGGTCGACAAGGAATAAAGTAGGGGGAGATAAGGGCCAAAAATACAATAAAAATGCCATTCTTTTATTCATAATTTATGTATTTTTGACACATATTTTATTCTTTATTATTTATTCATCAAATGAAGAAATTTTGTACATTAAAGTTGTAGATAATAATGTATATAGAAATACAAAATTGAGTTTGTACAAAAATAATATACATAGTTCATTTTATACACAAAATAAAAAGCCAAAAACCAAACTTCACAGACACATATCTTTCAAATAAAAACTCAAAACATATCAAAATCATCTCTAATTATATATAACTTTTCGCAAGCTATTTAATGGTGGTAGTTTCATATTTTTTGAAGTTACTGTGTCAAAGTTAGATTTTTGACCCCTATTGTACATTATATCGATTAAAATATTCAATTTATTCATTTCTTATTATTTTTACAAATTTATATTTTTTATAATTTTAAAATATTATTTATTACACATGTACATATTAAAACTAGAATAAAAATAAAAAAAAGTAAAATAAAATAAATCTATGTTAAAACATAGATAAAACACCTATGTTATACATGTATATAAATTAAAGAGGAAACATATTCTTTCATTTTTTTATTCTTTATATTTTATGATATTGTAAACATTATTCAGATTCTATTAAAAATATAAAACCAAAATAAAATATACTAAAATACATTAAAATAAAAATATATACATAAAACATTGGTAAAATACCTATAAATATACTTACATAATATACATACCTATTTATTTAAGTGTACAAATGATATCATAAAAATAAAATAAAAATATATTTACACTCACAAAAATAAGTTGTAAATATATAAAATAAAAGAATAAAAAAATATACAAAATAAAAATAAAATGTATAAGATATAGGAAAATATACCTCTAAATACACTAATAAAAATTAACTACTAATAAAATACATCAAAAAATAAATAAAAATCATAATAAATTACTACATAAAATAATAAAAAATTATTTTATAATAAAAAATTATTAAAATCAATTACTATTTTCAAATCATTATTTTTGATTTAATAAGCTTGCTTTGTCGTGTAGTGTGCTGACTGGACCAACAACCACCTCCCAACTGTTGACCTAGGCCAACTACTTTGCCTCCAGCCGCCCTACGTGTCAGACGTCAATCACCCCATCCTCTTCAAATCTACTCTTCCAATCCATTGATCTTCTCTTCTCGCTTCCTTCATGAAAGATTTCTGCAACCCATCATCAATCGTGTGGGCTCCTTTTCATGGTCAAACGCTCCTCGATTCAAGCAGAAACCCTAACCTAATAAGCCCTTGTCATGCTTGTCTATAAATAATCCTATCTTCCTTCCTTTCGAGTTCGATCCCCCTTCGAGCTTCGCTGAGAGCTCTTGTGTGTGAGTCGAGGTCCAGGTGACAGCTGTGAGCCCCCTCGCACCTGGAGAAGGTGTGGCTAGGACAAGGCGGCGGTCTGTGGTGGTTCTCTGATCTCCTTTCTCCCTGCGCTCGAGCAGGTATAAGAGTTGCATTTTATCCTTTATTTTAGTTACATTTAATCTTAGATTCAATTTCCAATTCTTAGATTAATTTCTAGTTAGTTAGATTAGCTTAATCATCCATCCACGTGCTTCGCAAGAGTTGAGCTCCGGTGAGCTCCTCCACGTGCCATCATCGCCTCTCCGTCGTTTCCTCTGTTTCTACTTCGTTCCTGGTTACCTTCTGATCACGTCGCACATCTCCACCCATACATCTAGTGGATCTGGAAATCCTCTCTCCAAGCTCCGTCGTTCTCCAGAGAGTGCCACCCGCTCCATCTCTCGCCCCATTCCACGCCTAATCGAGTCGAGGCACTTTTCCCTCTACCCGCGAGTCTAATTTTGCAGGTCCTAAGAACCAAAGAAGCACCTGGAGGCGAAATCACACTCGTCGGAGGTACTTGGAGCACCTCCCCTTCCCCGACCTT
The DNA here is from genome assembly GCA_037367405.1 of Ottelia alismoides. Taxonomy (NCBI): domain Eukaryota; kingdom Viridiplantae; phylum Streptophyta; class Magnoliopsida; order Alismatales; family Hydrocharitaceae; genus Ottelia; species Ottelia alismoides. Next base: position 122,270 of record JAZKJV010000436.1, read on the forward strand.
TTAGGGGTGCACCGGTGACCCTCTGCCTGAGACCTCCATCCAGTAGAGGACCTCTCCGGGCATCTATCTAGCCCCTTTGGAGCAGCAAAGACCACCGGAGGAGCAAGATTTGTCGGAGGAAGTTCGACCAGGCGAACCTTCCTCAATGTTCTTTGTCTTCACCTCTCTATCGTCGGATGAAGAACGGCGGCCCAGTTGGATCCCCAACCATCGGATGAAACCAAGACTCAACTATCGGATCATCCCCTACTGATCTAATCCAGGCCATCCAAAGGCGACGCAGTACCGACCGTAGGATGTGCGCCACATGGATAAGTGAGAAGACCAACGCCGTCGGATCGTGCAATAAAAGGGTTAAATATCATATTCTCCCCACCTTTTTGTAATTACTGTTGTAAATAAAAGTTAGATTATAAAAATAAATGGACATTTTGCGAATAGGCCCCTATATTTCTGTAAATAGCATTTGGGTCCAGCCCACGCACCTCACGTGCTGTCTCACATGAGGTGGCGAAATTGTAGCTAGGTCCTCAATCTTTTGGATATTGTTGTTTGGTCCTAAAACATTTTCATATCATTAATATATTTTTGGAAATTCTGCAAGCTGGTCCTTCAACTTTTGGATATTACAAACAGGTCCCCGTTAGTGGAGCACGCGTTTATATACGTGATTTTGGTTATTTTGCGGCGAGGCCCATGTGGCTTTGCATATTTATTATCAGTCCATTAACTTTTTGTATGAGTATTTTTCTATGAAATTTGCACTTTGGCACCTGCACTTTATTATACTTACAAAAATACCCCTGTAAGGAGTGTAGTTTTTCTTTGTTGTATCTATTTATTTTATACATCTACAAAATTCTAAAAAAAAACCAAAAAATAAGCATAGCTTCATGTAGCATTGATTTTCACGCCAATATTTTTATATTGCATTTTTAAGCTTTTTAATATTTATAAAAAATCAAAAAATTCACTTTTTATCTCTATTTGCAAAAGAAAATACGTAAAAATTATAAACCTTTTTGAAAAAATCCAAAAAAATATATTTCGCATTTATTTAAGTATGTTACAACTTCAGAACAAAAATCACTAAAAAATATAAAAGAAAACTCATAAAATTTAGAGAACCCCTAAAACCTTTATAAAACTATAAAAAGTCCATAAAAAATAAAAAAATATAGTTTTTATCATTGAATTTTCTCTAAACTATTATATACATATAAATTAATTTGGAGAATTTTTTACTCTGATTGATATTTTTAATCTCCAATTTAATTTTGGGTATTTATTTTATTCCTTGTTTTAGGGTATTTTTGATCTTAAAAATATATAAAAATTAGCAAAAATTATGAAAAAATCATAAAAGTAGTAAAAAATTATTAAAAACCCAAAAATATTTTATTTCCTATTTTTTGGCTATTTTTACCCATTTATATATATATCATCTCTCTCTTACCTATATTGTATATATACTATATATAGCTTTATATTTCCATATTACAAGAAAAATAAAATATAAAAATTATAAAATATAAAAATAAAATGCAAAATTAGAAAATTAAAAATCAAAATATAAAATCTATATATAAAAAAATCAAATTAAAAAATATAAAATAAAAACCCATAAAAAGGTCGATATAAATGAATGACTTAGTTGTACATGAGTAACCTTAGGCTGCATGTTTTGCTCTCCGTGGTTCGACCTCTACATGCTTGCTTAGTATGCATTTTATGCTAGAGATAATAAATTTTAACCTCACTTGTGCCCTTCATTGCCTTAATTTATATTGTTGGTTAATAGTTGATTAAACCTAAGGTTTTCGTTGGTCACCTCGATGATAGTGCTCTCGCCTTATGTGGAACACATGACCGATGATTATCCTTGGGTTTATCAGATGGCGTTGTTACCGGGGAGCAATGAGTGTAGCCTAATTGTATAAGTGATGAATCTGTGATTCATCACTCTAAAAGTTGAAAATATAGCTTTGTTCCCGAGCAATTAGCTTCATATTTCCACTTATATTGCATAATTAGCATTCATGCATGCATAAATAATATTTGCATTTTAGCATTCATATTTGCATTAAATAAGAAACCCAATTCACTTGTAAAAATCACTTGTAAATACCATATTTGTATCTATTTTGTACTTGAAGGATATGGTTAGTTCCTTAAGCGCATCACGGAAGCGTGAGGATCGCATCGTATGCGTGATGAACCGCAAAATCGGCCCTTTAATAATGCTCAATTAGCACTTGGAAATGTCGTAGCAGTCGGGCCAATTCGGGCTCATCAAAAAGATCGTCTCATTTGGATATGTGTATGATAAGTCAAAATGAGACGATCATGATTTATTTTGCTTGGTAAGATACCAAGGTCGAACTCAGGGACACGAGCCTCTCTCGTATTAATCGGATTCAAGTCTATTTAATTAAGTGTTGAATTAAAGATCTATAGGTCAAAGCAATGCAAAGACACTACAAGAACCATGCATTAAAATAAACATGCATATTTTTTTAATCATTTTTATCGTGCAAGTAAATGCAATGCGATGCAATGGAGATATACCCTAGGTAGAAAATAATGAGCAACATAGTCAACAAGTCAATTCCAGATTTAATTAAGGTGATGTACTCAACTCGAACAAGGCATAGATTAAGTGACACATAACTATCAAAATAATACATCAAAATTCATTGTGTCCAAAACAACAAATTAATCATGCCATTAGAAAGATCATCAAACTAGCTTTAAAATGAAACTGAAATCAACTTAATCGGAGCTACGAGGCTCGAGATATGCAACAAAGAAAGCAAGGGCATAACTGAAAGAAAACGTGAAAGATAACTACAAAAAGGTCCCTGGGAGGGACTAAAAAGTAATAAAAATAAAGACCGAGTCCTTCCCTGTAATTTTTCCAAATGCACGGGGACCTTTCTGCAAATTGAAGAAATTCGTGGGGCTTCTCTGCAATTTGCCCAAGTACGCACATGCCAGGCACGTGCGATCCAGGCATGGAGTCCAGCTCGGCAGAGGCTCGGAGTCAGCCTCGGCTAGGCTCGGGAAGTCCGAGGCTTGATGCAGGCTTGTGGAGGTTCGGGAGCGCCCGAGCCTGGAGGCTTGCCCTGAAGGCTCGGGGATGCTCAGGCTCTGACGCGTGGCCGAATATGAGCCATCAGATCAACATGATCCGATGGCTTGGATGAGCTCTGCTGCAGGCGACGTGGTTGCTTTGAGTCCATCCGATCCCAAGTGATCGTATGGCTCCTGATCTTTCTCCTCCATCGAAGGTTGGCGGCGATTTTGGAGCTCCGGCGAGAAAGCTCTTCCTCCGCCGCTCGTCCTCAGCTGCGCGAGACCTCCCCGGAGCTCCCTAAGCAGTTGTCGATGGAGAGGGAAGCTCGGGGAAGATGTTAGGCGTCCTGGCTCGGGCTGACGGAGCTCCGAAGTCGAGGGTGATCTTGATGGAGTTTGCGTCGGCGAACGTCCAGCCATTGAAGGCTCTTGTTGACCTGCAGGGTTAGTCCTATAGCCAAAGCAGGCGATCGCGGTGTGCATGCGAAGTGGACTGAATGGAGAGCTAATCGAGCGAAGAAGGTGGAAGCTCGTAGCTCCTCCGCCGTGAATGGCGGAGGAGATGGGTCGGAAGCGCTATGGGGTCTGGAGGAAGCAAGAGGTGAGCGGAGAGTCGTGCGAGAAAGAGGGATCGAGGGTGGAGCTTAAACGGTGGTCAATGGAAGGTGACAATGGCCCGAGAGGCTTAATTAAATCGAGCAAAGAAGATAAAAAATCAGAGAAGAGATCGGAGACTTACCTGAGCGATGGCGGCGTGAATGGCTTGGGCTCGAGTTCCGAGGAGGAGCTCTGGTCTTCACTGAACACGGGCAGCCATTCCGTGCAGCTCGAACGGGCTGAAAGCACCGCGTCTCCGCCTTGAACGACGGAGGGTCGACACCGGGGAGGGAAGTCGTCGTCGCTCAATCCATGCGCCCCTCTCTGTCACAGAGAGGCGGAGGAGGGCTGGGCTTCCTCCCACGTAAAGGTGGACAGGTGTGAAGGGAGAAGGGAGCGGCTTATTTGAAGGGGGAAGTGGCGGAGTTGATGATGGGAGTCGTGGGTTTCAAGGAGGAAATGGAACGAGTGGAGATAGTTCCGTGGGTGGAGGTTGTGCTCGCGAGGGTCGTGGGTGACTGGGGAACGTCGTGGAGCAACTGGCGATGGGAGATGGAGGCTGGTGAAGGCGAGAAAAATGGAAGGGGCAACGTCGTGCGTGAGCTGGAAGATCGTGGGAAAGAAGGTCTTCGGGAGGTTGACGATGACCTCTGACCGTTGGATCTGGAGATCCAACGGTGGAGATCTAAGCGCGAAAGAGCGGACTCGATTAAATCAGGGGCGGAGTGATCAGATGGCTGCAGAGTAGCCACGTGTCATGACGAGGTCGAGGCGCTAAAGGACGGTGATGATGGAAAGCTCAGGCCGATCGAGCGGTTGAGGGGCATCAAGGGAAGGAGCGGCTGAGATGAAACATCTGAGACGCGATCGATCGACCTTCAACGCGCCACGTGGCGAGCCCTGTTTAAGGCGCTAAAGGACGGTGCGGATTGAAGGCGGAGGATGATCTGACGGTCGAGGCAGAGTGGCGTGCGTGGAAAGCCTGGAGTCGTTGGATCTCAGGAGAAGATCCAACGGCTGGAAGATGAGGCGGATGAGACAAAGGGGTCGGGCCACGTGGCGCCCCCAGAATGGGCCACGTGGCCCAATCAGATTATTCCGAAAGTAATTTTGATTTTTGGAAGTTAATATGGTCGAATTTGAGAAAACTCAAAACATGAAAGTTGTAGATCTTGACGAGATCTACAAGTTTCATGTTGACCAAAACTGGAAAAGAGATCAAACAAAGACCCGAAATATTTTTGAGGGTATTTTTAAGTCTAAAAATACCAAGGATTTTTGTTTTGTCATTTTTTTGTGATTTTTAGGACTCTGTTAATTACAAGACATTAACTGGGTTTTATTGACAAAACATTAAGCAAGGGGGTTAATTATAGGAAATAAAGATGATGAAACTGAGGTTCATCACCTCCCTATACTTAAACTATGCTCGTCCTCGAGCATCAAAAAGAATGACTAAGTTGGATTATCCACCGTGTGCATGTGAATACAAGATCCAATCCGATCAAGTCGACTCGACTTTAGAGATCCAAAATTCTAGAGTTCAACCCTGCCTTAATCAAGAGGTTTCCAATTCCTCTACTTCTCTAGACTCTCTCTGATGTACATATAAGCTAAAGGATATGAAGTTTAGTGTTGACTGCAATTCTGAGAGTAGAGTCAATTCGTCACCCAAAATCTTGGTCCGAGAAAATCTCCTAAGGACCTAATCCTCAGCACTAGGGAATAAATCAAATCTTGCATTCAGTCCACCGTCTCTTTAGTTGTCAGACTTAGAAAATGTAGATGGCAGGCCAGAAATGGAGGGCATGGGATTGTGTCAATTCTTCTCTCCCTCTCATTGGAACAAGGATTCTCTCTAGTGCCTTTTTACGCAACACATTTTTTTGGTGTTGATCAGTGCGTCCGTCAAAAGAAGTTGGAGCCGTCTGCACTTGTTTTCCTGGGAGTACACCGGGGTGTGTCTTTTTTGAGTACCTATCGTACCTTCGACACCCAGACTTGTAGCATTTACGATGCAGAGCCCTTTTTTGGTGCAAGCCCGACTCCTGGTCCTAATAGCGGTGGTCCAAGTGGACACTTTGAAAAGTTTGGGAGCGCTCGCCTTTGGTAGAAGCTCTTTGATATTTGACTTTGTGGAATGAGAGCTTTTCTTTGAAATTTCATTGACTTATATAATTTTCGGCGAGCTCCATTGCTTTTACCAAAAGTTGGCGCACACTGATCAACAATTTTTTTATTTATATCACACCCAGGCACTTAGGTCAATGTCAAGAGATTAGTATAAGAACCAAGTTCTCACACTGGCAAAATTGCTGACACTCAGGTTTCCTGAAGCCTTCAAAGATTTTATCCCATCCTCAAGCATCATTAGATCAAATCCAAACTTGACTTCCTCACCCCAATCCCTCGGGTGAAAAATCCACTCATCTCAATCAAAACCGCAGTCGTGCATGTGATGTGTTGACCATATTCTTTATGTCTGAGACTAAGCATGGAATATAGCATGCAAATCTAGAGACCTAGGGGAATGTGGATGATTAAGTCTAAGACCCTGATGGCTAAGGCTGGTTAACCGCAAATCTCAAAGACCTCATAAATCAAGCTTCCTTGAACATTTTAGATCTTGGGTGAAAGTGTAAGAGTAGAGGTTTAATCCAACTCCTTCATTCAAAAACATTTTTTTTGAATTTTGCACATTTTTATGGATTTTTGTTTTAAAGTTAAAACACAGGTTAGACTCAACTTTCCTTGATAAAAGATTTTCAAAACCATGTCACACAAATAAAAGATTTTCAAAACATTTTTTTTAAAAATATTTTTCAAAACAAGAAAAACTCATTTTTCAAATCGTTTTCGAAAATATGTTTATCAAAATAGTGTAACATAGTATATAAAAGCCGTGAAATCATTTGAGCTCTCTTAGTTCCAAAGAATTTTACTTTAGCCAAAAAGTTTTAAATTTTTCAAATTTTTCAGGTATTAGCTAAAGTAAGTAAATTGTATATACGGTATACCCCCCTATCCTTAAACTTTGCTATGTCCTCATAGCACTAGATGTTACGAGTCCATAGGTCCATTTAAATATATAGGAATATACGGGAACTAAGAGGGGGCTCCCCCTATACTTAGGTTAGAAATAACCTAAGTATAAAGGCCAGAAAAGATGAGTAGAGAAATCACAGGGACTTGGGTCCCCCCTATACTTAGGCTGAGATTAGCCTAAGTATAAAGATGGAAATTGATGTTGGAAGAGACCCAAGGTGAACGAAGAAGAATGATGGATATACATGTAAGCGGTTGAATCTTCGGAGATGAAATGGAGTATCTTCGGTTTTGGGATGTGTGCTGCATCAAACATGGCTCAATCAACCAAGCAAACCCTTAGTTTCACCAACTCACACATGAAACCAACCAATGTTGGTTTATTATTTTGTCGGTTTTATTGGTGATAAAACGTTTAATTTTTACGCAAAGAGAAGATGTGAAGTGAAAAATCATTGCGTAAGCGAGGGTATTGCTCTCCCAAAACCGAATTTTACAGTTATCACTGAATTATGGTTAGCACATAAATCAAGAAATCATCGTCTACCGTTCATTCCATTTTCCATTAATCCTAGGTGATCAAGCTAGGAAATAGAAACCGAGAAAAACCGCATATTCGATAAAACCACGATCTAGGCTAAGCGAGAAATCATGCAGTGATTTGACGATAAATCCGTGAAAAACTAGGGCCGTTTTGAAATCCAAATTCAACATGTAAGCAAGTCGAAAAAGCCGCATCTAATCATGCATCTGTTAGCGGTGATTGATTTTTCATTAATTTTAGCTAAGTGATGCGAGATTATGTGCGTATAGAAGTTAGTGTGTCCTACCCTACGATCAAGCACATAAGAATATGAAAGATAAAATGACTCGGAGAGCCGCGTGCCTAGTCCTAGGTCGACACTCAAGTGGGGACGATCCCCACACAACCATATTCGTTCGATTACACTCGCAAGTCTTCAATCGAAGACCGCTGTAAACGACGAATTTATTATAAATTCATGCAAACATAAAATGCGAGACATTTTTTTCTTTCTTCCTTATTTGCTCCAAGCATGCTCCTGCGGCTCCTCGCAGCGGGAAGCATCGGCTTCTCGCCTCCTTGAACACCAAGGGCCCTGCCACAGAATACACGGATTAGAGGTCAATAAAGAAGAAAAATTTACGATGCAAAATGAATTGACAAGTTGACCTATAAAAAGATACACTTAATAAACAAAATTCCAAAAAATATGAGAAATGAGCCGTGTCCCCGGCAACAGTGCCATTTGATGAACCGCAAAATCGGCCCTTTAATAATGCTCAATTAGCACTTGGAAATGTCGTAGCAGTCGGGCCAATTCGGGCTCATCAAAAAGATCGTCTCATTTGGATATGTGTATGATAAGTCAAAATGAGACGATCATGATTTATTTTGCTTGGTAAGATACCAAGGTCGAACTCAGGGACACGAGCCTCTCTCGTATTAATCGGATTCAAGTCTATTTAATTAAGTGTTGAATTAAAGATCTATAGGTCAAAGCAATGCAAAGACACTACAAGAACCATGCATTAAAATAAACATGCATATTTTTTTAATCATTTTTATCGTGCAAGTAAATGCAATGCGATGCAATGGAGATATACCCTAGGTAGAAAATAATGAGCAACATAGTCAACAAGTCAATTCCAGATTTAATTAAGGTGATGTACTCAACTCGAACAAGGCATAGATTAAGTGACACATAACTATCAAAATAATACATCAAAATTCATTGTGTCCAAAACAACAAATTAAGCATGCCATTAGAAAGATCATCAAACCAGCTTTAAAATGAAACTGAAATCAACTTAATCGGAGCTACGAGGCTCGAGATATGTAACAAAGAAAGCAAGGGCATAACTGAAAGAAAACGTGAAAGATAACTACAAAAAGGTCCCTGGGAGGGACTAAAAAGTAATAAAAATAAAGATCAAGTCTTTCCCTGTAATTTTTCCAAACGCGCGGGGACCTTTCTGCAAATTGAAGAAGTTCGTGGAGCTTCTCTGCAATTTGCCCAAGTACTCACGTGCCAGGCACGTGCGATCCAGGCATGGAGTCCAGCTCGGCAGAGGCTCGGAGTCAGCCTCGGCTAGGCTCGGGAAGTCCGAGGCTTGATGCAGGCTTGTGGAGGTTCGGGAGCGCCCGAGCCTGGAGGCTTGGCTTGAAGGCTCGGGGATGCTCAGGCTCTGACGCGCGGCCGAATATGAGCCATCAGATCAACATGATCTGATGGCTTGGATGAGCTCCACTGTAGGCGACGTGGTTGCTTTGAGTCCATCCGATCCCAGCGATCGTATGGCTCCTGATCTTTCTCCTCCATCGAAGGTTGGCAGCGATTTTGGAGCTCTGGCGAGAAAGCTCCTCCTCCGCCGCTCGTCCTCAGCTGCGCGAGACCTCCCCGGAGCTCCCTAAGCAGTTGTCGATGGAGAGGGAAGCTCGGGGAAGATGTTAGGCGTCCTGGCTCGGGCTGACGGAGCTCCGAAGTCGAGGGCGATCTTGATGGAGTTTGCACCGGCGAACGTCCGGCCATTGAAGGCTCTTGTTGACCTGCAGGGTTAGTCCTATAGCCGAAGCAGGCGATCGCGGTGTGCGTGTGAAGTGGAGTGAATGGAGAGCTAATCGAGCGAAGAAGGTGGAAGCTCGTAGCTCCTCCGCCGTGAATGGCGGAGGAGATGGGTCGGAAGTGCTATGGGGTCTGGAGGAAGGAGGAGGTGAGCGGAGAGTCGTGCGAGAAAGAGGGATCGAGGGTGGAGCTTAAACGGTGGTCAATGGAAGGTGACAGCGGCCCGAGAGGCTTAATTAAATCGAGCAAAGAAGATAAAAAAATCAGAGAAGAGATCGGAGACTTACCTGAGCGATGGCGGCGTGAATGGCTTGGGCTCGAGCTCCGAGGAGGAGCTCTGGTCTTCGCTGAACACGGGCAGCCATTCCGTGCAGCTCGAACGGGCTGAAAGCACCGCGTCTCCGCCTTGAACGACGGAGGGTCGACACCGGGGACGGAAGTCGTCGTCGCTCAATCCATGCACCCCTCTCTGTCACAGAGAGGCGGAGGAGGGCTGGGCCTCCTCCCACGTAAAGGTGGACAGGCGTGAACGGAGAAGGGAGCGGCTTATTTGAAGGGGGAAGTGGCGGAGCTGATGATGGGAGTCGTGGGTTTCAAGGAGGAAATGGAACGAGTGGAGATAGTTCCGTGGGTGGAGGTTGTGCTCGCGAGGGTCGTGGGTGACTGGGGAACGTCGTGGAGCAACTGGCGATGGGAGATGGAGGCTGGTGAAGGCGAGAAAAATGGAAGGGGCAACGTCGTGCGCGAGCTGGAAGATCGTGGGAAAGAAGGTCTTCGGGAGGTTGACGATGACCTCTGACCATTGGATCTGGAGATCCAACGGTGGAGATCTAAGCGCGAAAGAGCGGACTCAATTAAATCGGGGGCGGAGTGATCAGATGGCTGCAGAGTAGCCACGTGTCATGACGAGGTCGAGGCGCTAAAGGACGGTGATGATGGAAAGCTCAGGCCGATCGAGCGGTTGAGGGGCATCAAGGGAAGGAGCGGCTGAGATGAAACATCTGAGACGCGATCGATCGACCTTCAACGCGCCACGTGGCGAGCCCTGCTTAAGGCGCTAAAGGACGGTGCGGATTGAAGGCGGAGGATGATCTGACGGCCGAGGCAGAGGGGCGTGCGTGGAAAGCCTGGAGTTGTTGGATCTCAGGAGAAGATCCAACGGCTGGAAGATGAGGCGGATGAGACAAAAGGGCCGGGCCACGTGGCGCCCCCAGAATGGGCCACGTGGCCCAATCAGATTATTCCGAAAGTAATTTTGATTTTTGGAAGTTAATATGGCCGAATTTGAGAAAACTCAAAACATGAAAGTTGTAGATCTTGACGAGATCTACAAGTTTCATGTTGACCAAAACTGGAAAAGAGATCAAACAAAGACCCGAAATATTTTTGAGGGTATTTTTAAGTCTAAAAGTACCAAGGATTTTTGTTTTGTCATTTTTTTGTGATTTTTAGGACTCTGTTAATTACAAGACATTAACTGGGTTTTATTGACAAAACATTAAGCAAGGGGTTAATTATAGGAAATAAATATGATGAAATTGAGGTTCATCACTTTTGATAGCCCGCCCGCACCCTTAATTAATTCGAGCAAATTAATGTCCAAATTAATGTTAATCGTTCGTTGCAGTCGGATACGAGAGGCTAGTCAAAAACCACTTTAATTAGTTTCGAGTTAATTTCAAGCGGCAAAATTTTTTTACTTGGTGAAGTCCAAGGTCGAACTCAGGGAGGCAACTATCTCCTTAGGTCAAATTTTAGCAAAATCCAAGTGTGAGACTTTCAGGGAAAATATTTTTGGTCTTTTTCTATTTTCTATGCAGATACATGCAACCCGCAGGCCAATAGAACAATTAATTCAATTAAGATATCAAATGAAGTCCAAAAATTCTAAAAATTGGCCAGATGATTGATTATGATGAAAATGGTCTACCCTAATTTTTTTGGAATTTTTAGACACTAAATGAATTCACTGTGAATTAAATATGCAGACAGGGTGATTTTCACTATTTTATTTTTGATAAATATCAAATCACAATTTCTTCAAGAGATAAAATTATCCTAGATATCACTCATGATGAGGACTTCAAGAAAATTGACAGATCTTAATTCCAATGTGAAATGAATTTACTAAAATTAAAATGCGAAAACCACTCAACAATTTATTTAGGCCTTGATATGTGTGCAAATGACATGAAATTTTTATGCCATGTTAAGAATACTGTCCTTAGGCTACTGTGAATTTTTGAGGATTTTTGGAACCACAGGGAATTAACTAGAAATTAAAAGGTTTCACTGGGCAAAATATTCCAAAAATGTACCAATTAATTCATTAATAATTCTACTGAAATTACAAAAATGTGACACGTGGCTCAATAGACAGAGGACAAGTTTCTCAACAAAATGCAATTTTTGGAATTTAAAAATGATGTAGTATGCAACCTAGGAATGCGTGCAAACACAGGGACGTAAATGCAATTCAGGAAAATAAAATTACATAAAGTAAATATGTTGACAGGGACTAACATGCAATTACCTATAATGTTGGGGACTCGAGTGCAATTTTTCCAACAAGCACGTGCTCCTCACGTGGGCTCAGCTTCTCAGGGACCTTTTTGCAAATATGGAAAGTCTCGGGGGCCTCTGTGTAAATTACCCAGGCCGCACGTGCTCCTCACGTGGGCGGCCGAGGCTCGGATGGCTGCGGAGGCTCGGAGAAGCTTCGGGCTGTCCGAGCCTAGGTTCGGGAAGAGGCTCGGACCCTTTCTGCGTGGCTCGCTGAGGTCCGTTGGATCAAGCTTGATCCAACGGCGATCTGGGCGTCGATAAAGATGGCGACGTGGCTCGTTGAGGTCCGTTGGATCAAGCTTGATCCAACGGCGATCCGGGCGTCGATGAAGATGGCGACGTGGCTCGCTGAGGGCCCTTGGATCAAGATTGATCCAAGGGGTGTCGGTGCTGACGCGTGGCTCGATCAAAGATCGTCAGATCTACGTTGATCTGACGGCTCCTGGCTGCTCCAGATGTCGATGACGTGGAGGGCTAAGTGCCGTTAGATCAGGAAGGATCCAACGGTACTGGTGAAGCGCGGCTGAGTGCGACGTGGGACGAAGTCTACCGTTCGATCAAGGTGATCGAACGACAGCTGGAGCTTCTCCTTCAACGGGCCTCCGCCGCCTGCGGAGGAGATGGCTGGGCTCCGACGAGGTGGCGTGAGCTCCGCCCGTTCCTCCAGATGCCGATGAAGCTCTCCGAGGTGTCGGAGATATCCCAGTAGGAGCGTGGTGATGCGGAGAAGGCGCTGATGGTCCTAGGAGCTGGAGAGGGCCGTCGGAGGTTGCTGACGACGAAGCTCGAAGTCGTCTCCGGCAAAGTTCCGATCAGTGACAAAAGAAGTACCTGCAAGGGTCAGAAGACTAGCCGAAGCTCGGGCTTGCACTTGTGGAGGTGGGAGGATGGTTGGCGAGGCCTAAGGCGGAGGAAGGTGATCAGGCGACGGTGCTTCGGCCAAGTGGCGGAGCTGGAGATCGATAGATGATGAGGTGCGTCGTTGGCGGGGTAAAAGTTGACAGCGAAGATGAGAGCTCCGACGCGGAGCTCGACAGAGTGAAGGCGAAGCGCGAAGATGATCGTGGATGTGTAATTAAATCGGAGAAGATAAAGAAAAATTAAGAAAAAGATCGGAGGGGGAATGGAGGGGGTTCACCTGGGGATTGGAGCTCCTTTTCGGGTTCCAGGTTTTCGCTCGAGGGACCAGTGATGTCCTGAGCTCAAGCAGCTGCTCGGAGGAGTGGCTGCGACACGGCGGTGGGCCGAGGATCTCGCCGGAGGAGATGACCGGTCTTTGCTCGAGGAATAGGTCGCTTGCTATCACCAAACGGTTGCTCCGAGCTCGGGGTATCTCTCAGGGGTGGCGGATAGCCATGACGGTGGCTGGTGATGGTGTATTTATAGGATGGAGGTGGCAGCAGTGTTGGCGACGAGGCGAGGTTCATGGGCGACATGGAGCGACTCTGGTGGTCGTAGTGGGGAGTGAGGTAGCTGGCGAGGATGAGGGACGAGTGGGTGACATCGTGGAGGTGGTGGTGCTCGTCTGCGGTGGTCGAGGAGCTGCCAAGAATAGGAAGGGGGCACCCCTCCGCAAGGCAGAGAACGTGGGAGAGAGGGGCACCCGAGGTAGGAAACGAAGTCTCCACCGTTGGATCTTCTGATCCAACGGTGGTGATCGAAGCGGAATGGGACGTGTGTGATTAGATCGGGGCGCGGTGATGATGGGCCGTGATCGCGCCACGTGGAGGGAGCTGGGCGAAGCGCGGGCGAACGGCTTGGATGAGGAGATGGAGATGATCGAAGGGACGAGGAGCGCCAACGGAAGAGCGGCTGTGATGGAGGGATCAGGGGCTTGATCAGATGGTTCATATGCCGCCACGTGGCGAGCTCTGGAAGAGGCGCGGACGGGCGGATCAGATGAGGCCCTGGAGATGATCTGACGGCGTGGATTTAAGGCGCACGTGGAAGCAGCTAGGCCGTTGGATCTATAGCGTAATCCAACGGCTGTGGCTGCGGGCGACTGGGGCAAGGGGAGCGGGCCGCGTGGCGCAACCAGAGGGCGCCACGTGGCCTGCTGTGAATGGCTGGAAGAAAATGAATGTGTAGAGAGAAGAGGGGGCGAATTTGGAAAAACTCAAAACATGAAAGTTGTAGATCTCGATGAGATCTACAAGTTTCATGTTGACCAAAGACGGAGATGAGGTCAAATATGATACATAAATACAAAGATACAAATATACATATATGTAGTATACAAGGTGGCCCAAAAACCCAACTTTCTCATACGAGCTCCAGATTGGATGAAATTAGTCTCATTTCAAAGGTCTTTTAATGTGTAGTATTCTAAGAGTAAGTAGACCTAGTTCGGAGTTTGTATGAGGGATTTATGTGCATTTTAGTGTACAGGGGTTCTAGGGCTTTATTGACTAATTTACAAGGGGGATATTTGGCATTCTTCCCTATATTATCAACTAAGGAGTACATATTATAAGGAATAGGTTATTTTAGTGAGTGGATATTTTACAAGGGATTTTGGCTTCTTATTTGAATGCAAATGGACTGCTAAAATGAATGTATTATGTATGTATGAATGAATGCTATTTATGCATTATAAAGGGAAATATGCCTCTATTTACTCAGGAACAAGGCTCTATTTTTGACTTTTGAAGTGATGAATCACAGATTCATCAACCCCCTATACTTAAACCTTGCTCGTCCCCGAGCAACTAAATGAAATGCAGAAGTGAAATGATTTTGGGTTCCATACCAAGGTCATGAACAAAAGTTAAAAATAGAGCCTGACTCGACCTTTGGATTAATTATGTGTCGGAACCTTATTGGGATCTGAGTTTAAGACTTAACAGACTTCAAGCTCCACAAGTCTTCTATTCAAGACGCCTCAACACACCAGATCAGAACAAGTCTACATACACAAACTCTAATGACCATGAATCTTTCCATGCAATGTAAGTGATATATGGCTCTCCACCTCAGAAGTAACAAAGAAACAACCTCCCCCAACCTGGTAACTCTAATGCCTCGGTCTAGCAACTCTTTCCTCGAGAAGCGGGGTATTCCCTTCTAAGTTCAAGTGCAACCGGCTCAAGAAGAGGGGGAAGAAGTATAGACTTTTGGAAGCTCAGCCAGTGTAGCTAAGTCTCCTGCTGCAAGCTTCATGAGATGTAACATGGGGACCATAAGCTTTTGCTTTTCTTGACTACATACACTCCGGTGGGGTTATTAAATTTTCAATCCGACCCACCACTTCTTTGGAGTTCTTTTTGGCATTTTTTTTCTTTTTTTAAAGTGCCTCTGTACAACATATCTACATGGTGCAGCATATATACAAGAAGTTTCCTCTTGAGCCAGTAGACTATCCCTCTTTTGAAGCTTTATTGCAACCCACGGCTTCTGTCTTTAGCCTTCATCACCACTAGGCCAAGTTGAGACGCACTTCCTTCACTAGAAGAAGAAGAGAGGTTCCGCCTAGAAGTACTACCCTCATATGCTACCCCAAGCCAAAGGAAACTGCCTCCTCATCACCTCATCCGTAGAGAGCCATGTGTAAAGTGTTGGTGCACGTCAAGCCATTGTCTCTAAGAGTCATGTGTGTGTTGTTAAGTGCTCTACTCAGGCTCATCAAGATGACATATGAACATAGACTTGCAGACTTAAAGAATTAAGTCACCTGACCTGAAAAATCTTAACTCCAGTTCCTATAAGGTTCCTCTGAAATTAGGTGGATTAAGGTCAAATCAATTCCATCCTCAATATCTGCTCATAACTTAGTTCAGAACCCACTAGCTTTTCATTTTGCCTATGCAAAGTATGCCAATGAGATGTCATGCTATGAAAATGCAAGACTCTTTTTGGATGCAGAGATGGTATGCAAGATTAAACAAGAAGCCTTTTAGTTTCAACTTTTTCATTTTATTTTCTGTTGTACAACAATACATAGTATCATATTTTACAGGAGTATTATTTTTGTTTTATACAAGTAAAATATTTATTTATTATTTTATTATTATTATTATTATTTCAATTTTTACCACCCGTACTTATTGCATAATATATACAAAAAATACGCGAAAATACGCGAAAGTACGAGTTATGGGTAAAGTATATATGTAATATATACACGCCCCCCTATACTTAGCGTGTGCTATGTCCTCAGAGCACGAAAAGCGACTAAAAAGACATAGCTCGGGCTAAGCGTAGGAGAGCTAAAATAACAAAAAGTATAGAAGTCGTGCCACCCCCCTATACCTAGGCTCTGACAGCCTAAGTGTAGAAGAAGATCAGAAATGGGGCAGACGAGGGAAAGATGAGAAGTGAATGAATGTATACAAGGCGGTCATCGGTCCCCCCTATACTTAGGCTCAGGTCAGCCTAAGTATAGGACGGAAGTGAGTATGAGGACCAATGTGATCTGGAGAATGTACAAAAATCGACTCAAGTGACCCCTCCCCCCTATACTTAGGATATGGTCATCCTAAGTATAGTCCAAGATAGTGATGTAATGAGACGGGGATGAGTTACTAGAGTCGCGGGAGAAAGGGTAGGATGTACAAAAATGATGATATATACAGATGAGTCGGTCTGAATCTTTCGAGATGCTGCGGATGGCTGGAGTTCACTGCTGCAAGGTCTCATACGCGGCTCGAGGTGTATCTGCTGTATCTGTCTCGCGCATGAATACAATCTCCTCAACATGGACTAACTGCTCATTGGATTCGACGAAGTGCTTCAACATCTGTCCATTCACTAGGAATGTCGGTGCGTCATCTGCAAGATTTGAGATCTCGACACATCCACTATCATGCACCGTACGGACGACAAATGGGCCTGTCCACTTAGACTTCAACTTGCCTTGGAAAATCTTCAGCCTAGCATTGAACAACCATACCTTCTGTCCAGGAACAAAGGTCTTTCGTCTGATATATCTATCATGCCAACGCTTCACCTTGTCCTTGTACACCAAACTGTTGTCGTATGCGCAGTTTCTGACTTCCACAAGCTCATTCAGATCCATATCTCTCTGCTTCTGACCCAGGTGTGTGTTCCAATTGACCTTCTTGATTGCCCATTCTGATTTGTGCACTAACTCTGCGGGCAAGTGGTACGGCTTTCCGAATACCATTCGGAATGGGGAGGTGCCTAATGGTGTCTTGTAAGTTGTCCTATACGCCCAGAGGACTTGATCCAAGATCTGAGACCAGTCCTTCCTGTCCGGGCGGACAAGCTTCTGCAATATGGTTTTCACCTCCCTATTTGACACCTCAGCCATACCATTGGTTTGTGGGTGGTAAGGACTCGCGACACGGTGTTCAATGCCGTAATCCTTCAGGAGTTTCTTCACCTCCCGATTCACAAAGTGGCTACCCCCGTCTGATACCATCATTTTGGGGATCCCGAACCTAGAGATTATGTGCTCTCTGATGAATTTGCAGACAGTCCTGCTGTCTACGGCTCGGGTCGGGATAGCCTCCACCCATCTGGACAGATAGTCTACCGCAAGAATGATATATTTGAACCCGTGGCTGACAGGGAATGGGCCCATGAAATCGATACCCCAGGCGTCAAAGACATCACAAATGATGACCGGCTGCATTGGCATCTCATCCTTGGAACCAACGGTTCCTCCCATTCTCTGGCAAACTGGGCACGACTTCGCGAAGGCGGTGGCATCGCAAAACAGAGTCGGCCAGTAGAAGCCACACTGAAGTACCTTCCATGCGGTCCTCTTCCCGGAGTGGTGTCCTCCTGCCTCCAAACTGTGGCATAAAGAAAGGACACTCTGGTATTCCTCCTGAGGAATACACCGTCTCCAGACACAATCCGGTCCTTCGAAGAAAAGGATCGGATCCTCCCAATGGTAGTATCTAGCGTCCGACTTTAGTCGGTCGATTTGGTTCTTAGGCCAATCTTCGGGAACTTTCTTGGAGACAAGATAATTCACGATATTGGCGTACCATGGGAGTGAGTCGATAACAAAAATCGACTCATCAGGGAAGGAGTCTCGAATTGGTGAAACCTCGGAAGTATTAAGATCTTCGAGACGAGAAAGATGATCGGCCACTACATTCTTCTTTCCAGGTTTATCACGGATGTCCAAATCAAACTCCTGGAGAAGTAAAATCCAACGAAGAAGACGCGCCTTCGCGTCCTTTTTCTCCATCAAATACCGTAGTGTCGTGTGGTCAGTGAACACAGTTACCTTGAATCCAATTAGGTGAGATCTGAATTTGTCCAAGGCAAACACTACCGCAAGCATTTCCTTTCCGTAACTGTATAGTTACGTTGAGCAGAATCAAGCACTTTGCTTGCGTAGTGAATTGCAAAAGGGACGCCATCTCTTCTTTGTCCCAACACAGCCCCAACAGCATAATCAGAGGCGTCCGTCGTGATCTCAAAAGGTAGAGACCAATCTGGGGGCTTGCAGGATGGGTGCATCCATAATCATTCCTTGTAAAAGCTTAAGGCCTCAAGACATTTGTGATCAAAAATAAACTCCATGTCTTTGCCTAAAAGCTCAGTTAACGGTCGGGCAATCTTAGAAAAATCCTTAATGAATCTCCGATAAAATCCAACATGCCCGAGGAACGACCGCAATTGCTTTACGTTGGTGGGTGGCTGGAGTCGTCTGATCACATCCACCTTGGCAGGGTCAACCTCCATTCCTCTCTTGGAGATGACATGCCCCAACACTATTCCCTCCGTTACCATGAAGTGACTTTTCTCCCATGAGAGCACCAGATTAACCTCACAACATCTTTTGAGGACTCGGTCCAGATTCCTAAGACAGGAATCGAAAGAATCACTGTGGACCGAGAAGTCATCCATGAAGACTTCCAGGAATTCGCCGACCATTTCGGCGAATACAGCAATCATGCACCTTTGAAAAGTACCTGGAGCATTGCATAGCCCAAAAGGCATGCGCCTGAAAGCATAGGTACCAAAGGGGCATGTAAACGTGGTTTTTTCCTGGTCCTCTGGAGCTATGGCTACTTGATTGTAGCCCGAGAACCCATCTAGGAAGCAGAAGAACTCTTTCCCTGCTAGTCTCTCTAAGATCTGATCAATGAATGGTAGGGGGAAATGATCCTTCTTTGTCGCGGCATTCAAGCGTCTGTAATCCGCACAGACACGCCATGACGTGGGTACTCTCATCACGATCTCCTCTCCGTCCTCATTGGTGGTCGTCTGAATTCCCGACTTTTTCGGGACAACATGGATTGGGGCCACCCACTCAGAGTCGGAGATTGGGTAAATGAAACCCGCGTCGCACCATTTCTCTATCTCCTTCTTCACGACCTCTCGTAAATTTGGATTCAACCGGCTTGGAATTCACGAGAGGGCTTGGCTTCGTTCTCCAAGTAAATATGGTGCGAACACAGAGTGGGATTTATCCCGTGGAGATCGGAAATGCTCCAACCTATCGCTTTGCGGTTCTTCTCCAGGATCTCTAGCAAGCGAGACTCCTGCTCCTCGGTCAATTGCGAACTGATGATGACCGGAAATTTCTTGTCTTGGCCCGCAAGGAAGGCATACTTTAAGGTTGTGGGTAAGGGTTTGAGCTCAGGAATAGTGTGATCGTTTAAGAAATCTGGCTCAATCTGATCTGGTTCAGTGTTGGAAGTGGTTGGATTGTTCTCTGTGATTGCTGCCACCAAGTTCGGCTCTGGAGTCGGATCGTCAAAGTCTCCATACAATCGGCAAACACCTCGTCCGACTCGTCATCCTCATCTTCCGATTGTCCTAGAGATGTAAGGACTGACAGGCCCAACTGGGCCTCTACGTCGTCGAAGATGTAGGGCAATGCAGGCTCAAAGCTGTACTCATTCCTGAGGATCTCGCAGACTGACTCGTGCACTGGATCATCTTCGGAGGAGATGGACACATCGGTGCTGGCTGGGTTCTGTCTCCATGGCCCAACTAAGTCTACATGCTCGCAGTCTGTTCCGGTGGAAGAGTACTCGGTGCTGGATTCTGAATCCGGTCTCTGCCATCTTGTTTGCTTCATTTCAAGTTCCTCATCTCCGCCTGGAGTTTGGAACTGAATCTTCCCGATCTTATAATCAAATAAGGCCCCTGCTGTTCTGAGGAAGGGCCTACCTAAAATGATCTGGGAGTCTCTCCAATTACGAGGGGTTTCCATATCCAGGACAGTGAAGTCCACCATGTATTGTTGTACCTCGACTTTGATCACAATGTTCCTCAATTCTCCTTGGGACCTCTTGGTTGATTTATCAGCAAACTGTAGGAGGGCTCTGATTTCCTAAGAGGTCCGAGATTAAGCCGCTCATAGAGGGTTGTAGGCATCAGATTGATCGAGGAACCATTGTCCAGGAGAGTGCGTGCAAATGCGATGTCATCAACATGACTCACTACATAATGTGCACCCATATCTCTTCGTTTCCTTGGAAACCAGTTCTTTATTGCACAAGTCGTGGCTACTGATAAAACGTGTTTCTCAACGCGGCTTTTGGTCTTCCTGCTAACCCTAGTAGGTGTGCATCTCAACTTTAAGGTATTTTTGGAATGCAGGGGTCATCTCCACAAATTGTCAAAGGGGATTGTGACCTTGATATATTTGTTGCAGAATTCAGCCATCTCAGGGTCATCTTTTTGGATTTTTTTGGTTTTCTTCTTTCCACCCGTAAGAGCTCGGGGGAAAGGGATTATTGACTCTAACTCAGGTTCGAAAACTGAAATTTTCTCATTGACTTCAGGAACTGAGTTCTTAACAGTACTCTGACTCTGATACAAACTAGGACTCTGACTCTGACTGAAAAGAAAATGCTGAGGCAAAACCGGTGACGCTTCTTCCGCGACTGCTGGACGATCCTCCTCAGATGGAGGTGCGGGCTCTTCATTGGTTTCTTCTGACTCTATGTAAATGCGAGAATGCTGCTTCGAGGACTCAGATATCCTCTTCTTCTGCCGGCGATGATGGTGGTGATGCTCTTCCTCTTCTTCCTCCGAGTTCTCCTCAGGTAGAGTGTCGGAGGCTCCTTCCTTCTGCTCCCGTGCCCGATCAGGTATGGTCACGGTCCTTTCGCTCCTGAGGGACATGTGATTTACATTATCGTACGAAAGGATCTCATGTTCAGATAAATAATTATCTGAATAATATACCTGATCTTGAGGTCGGTTCTGGCCATGGAGTATGTTGTTCGGGTTGGCCTGAACCTGTGCGGGAATCGGGGTCTTTGGCACCATCTGTTGGTCCTGGGTACGAGAGACACGATTAATATCGGTTCTCATATCCAGATAATCATTTTGCATCTGTTGGACCCTATCAGACAGAGTCTGGATCGCCAAGGTGAGGGACTCCAATTCAGTGGGCTGGGCTGGCTGATGTGCAGACGAGGTTCTGTATTGGCCCTGCTGGCCATGCCGATATTGCTGCTGCTGATGGGATGGTGCTGGCCCCTGCTGATAGGTGCGTTGCTGCTGCTGGTACTGCTGCAGCTGGTACCCTTGTTCTGGCCTGGACTGAAAGCGTGGTGTGGGAACGGGCCTGGTTTCTGGTAGGCTGGGGATGAACGGTGAGACTGATCCTTCCCCATTTCAACCTGCCTGACAATCGGGTCATGGCTATACCAAAGCCCGTTGATCTCGTACACTTGCGGAGGCTCCTCGTATCCCGTCTCCACTTATGGGGGTGCATGCTGGTCTTGCTGGGTGTAAGTCTGATCCCAGCTACTCTGAGACCCAGGTGCCTGTTCTTGTACAAGATGGACTCGATGTACAGGTACAAGTGGTGCAGAAGGGGCAGGTAGCTTGATCTTAGCTACCTTCTCAGAAAGTCCTCCACTTGCTTCGGTAGACGCGAAAGAGACTCAAGTTCCGCGACTCTCTTGTGGATCTGTTCGACCATGGTAAGCTTGTCGGCAATCATCCCTATGCTGGGGATGAGGTCCTCAGTCAGATCCGCTACAGTCCTTCGGGTTATCTCATTGGATAGGATTGAGGGAGACAACTGATAGGCCCTGGTGGCCTGCGACCTGCCGGTTTTCGCCATCTGCTCCAGGATCTTCCATACGGCGTGCTCGTTTTGTTCAGATAGTTTCCTCCACAGGCGGCACTGACTAACCCCTGCATCTCTGGGGTTAGACCACAGATCAAGGTCTGGACTAAGATCGCCTTTGAAATGCCGTGGCAGGGGCATTTCTGTACTAAATCATTGAACATATCCCAAGCGTCATGGAAAGGTTCACTAGGTCCTTGGGCGAAGCTGGCGATCTTCGTTCTCATATGGTTTGTCTTACTGAGAGGGTAGAACTTTTTCAAGAATAGGTCCTTGAACTGCATCTAGGTATTGCATACCACCCCTAAGTTTTTCAACCAATGAGCAGCCTTATCACCTAAGGCAAAAGGGGTGGCCTTTAGCCGAATATAATCTTGGCCAACATTGGGATGGCTAAGATTGTTGCACACCAACTCGAAGTCACGGAGGAAAGTGTATGGTTCTTCATTTAGGTTTCCGTAGAACTTCGGAAGCAGACTAAGGAAGTGGGGCTTCAGCTCAAATGCCTGGGCGGGAACTACAGGTGCCAACCAGTTCTGAATCTCGTTCTCCGCCGGGTTATAGGTATCGACCATTGGTCGGTCGATTCCTTCTGCTACTATAATCTGCCCCATCCGCGTCGTGAGATCTGCATTCTTCTGTTCGGCTTCAGAGAGGCGAGCAAGAATCTGTTTTATTTGTTCCTCATCCGGTGGTACTTTTGGCGGCATCTTGTCTTCTAGTCCTGGGAGAAAAGTAAGGTCGATGTCAGAGGATAAATCAAGGAAAGGATTACCGAGGCGATGATCTTCCTCGATAATCTCGGAGGAGATGAAAGGGTTGGTTTGAGAGTTACCACCATGAGTATGAGGGAACCAAGACTCAAGAGGGTCATGAGTCCTGGGTGGTCCAAGGTGCGCTTGGGCCGATGAAGACGAGTCGCTTGGGGGACTCATAGAGAGATCGGTGAATAACGCGTCGAGATCTCCCCAGTTACTCATCTTGATATGGCGAGAAGAAGATAGGGTTTTACTCCTACCTGAAGCAAGCAAAATCAATCCAAAACCCTGGGTTCACACTCAACACAGTGAAGGACTCGAAATCGAGTCCGATTAATCTTGGGATTTTTAAGTGTGATTGTTCAAACAAGATAGCAAGGATTACGCAGCCTATAGGGAAGTCGGCTTAGAGCCGGATGCGTCTTCCCTGTTTATCCTGTCGCCTAAGATACCGCCGATCCTCCCTTTCTGCGCTCCTATCCGGAGTTGGGGACTCAATGACGTGCCCCTATCTACCTGCAAGCAGGCGGAGGCTGACAAAGCTAGGCCTTGTCGCAGAGTACCGCTGGTTCGCCCCTATCTACCCGCGAAGGCGGAGGCTACTTGGTACTTGTCAATGAGCTTAAAAGTACCCCACTCGTGATATTTGCTAAGATCATTTGGCTCGTGATATGGAAGGCAGGGATTTGGGCTCTGCCTTAAGGTGTTCACACACACCCAAGTACCCTCACTCAGCCTGAAAACATGGTCGGGGATTAATCTCCCGCAAACAATTTTCAAATTTTATTCTCTTTTTTTGGTCAATACTGTTTAGCAGTCCCGATTTTAAGTTAAGTTATCACTGATTAAGTCCACCACACAGCACGCCTATCGGACAGTCCCAATTTCCGTTTAATTAAATGTGAAAATCAGAGGGAGAAACCGAGAAAAAGCCGATGCAAGATAAAACAATGATGTTATGCTGAGTTCAGGAGACTTACAGTGATCCCTTCGCTTTTATGCAGGATGCAGAACAGAATTGAAATTTTATCTAAATGCAAAAGCAGACGATGAAAGCTGCTCCTAGACAGGCAGTTCTATTAGCGTGAAGAACAGTTTAATTTGGCTAAGTACTGCGGTCTAAGTGCGTCTTTTAAGTGATTTGTGTGGTCCTAATGATTACGAGCACAAGCAACTCCTAGATTGGCTCGGGGAGCCGCTAGTGCAAGCTAAGTTACAATTCAACCACACAGCACACGGGGACACGATTCCACTATTTTTACACACGCGACAACCCGAACGGGAACCGCTGGAAATGATGCGAAAAATGTGGAAATAAATGAAATTACAGGTTCTCTCAAATCACTCCAACAAATTCGAATGCGTGTTCCTCGAAGCGTCTTCGACTCCGGTGTCCCTCGCACAAAAAGTTGAGGTCAGATAAAGAACGACACAAAAATGCAAGAATTTAAAAGACAAAGAAATATTCACAAGAAAAATCGGGGGTCAGACTACCCAGGGAAAGAAAATCAAGCAATCGGAATTTCACCAAAAATTAACCTAAGACGTGCCTCCCCAGCAACGGCGCCATTTTGATAGCCCGCCCGCACCCTTAATTAATTCGAGAAAATTAATGTCCAAATTAATGTTAATCGTTCGTTGCAGTCGGATACGAGAGGCTAGTCAAAAACCACTTTAATTAGTTTCGAGTTAATTTCAAGCGGCAAAATTTTTTTACTTGGTGAAGTCCAAGGTCGAACTCAGGGAGGCAACTATCTCCTTAGGTCAAATTTTAGCAAAATCCAAGTGTGAGACTTTCAGGGAAAATATTTTTGGTCTTTTTCTATTTTCTATGCAGACACATGCAACCCGCAGGCCAATAGAACAATTAATTCAATTAAGATATCAAATGAAGTCTAAAAATTCTAAAAATTGGCCAGATGATTGATTATGATGAAAATGGTCTACCCTAATTTTTTTGGAATTTTTAGACACTAAATGAATTTACTGTGAATTAAATATGCAGACAGGGTGATTTTCACTATTTTATTTTTGATAAATATCAAATCACAATTTCTTCAAGAGATAAAATTATCCTAGATATCACTCATGATGAGGACTCCAGGAAAATTGACAGATCTTAATTCCAATGTGAAATGAATTTACTAAAATTAAAATGCGAAAACCACTCAACAATTTATTTAGGCCTCGATATGTGTGCAAATGACATGAAATTTTTATGGCATGTTAAGAATACTGTCCTTAGGCTACTATGAATTTTTGAGGATTTTTGGAACCATAGAAAATTAACTAGAAATTAAAAGGTTTCACTGGGCAAAATATTCCAAAAATGTACCAATTAATTCATTAATAATTCTACTGAAATTACAAAAATGTGACACGTGGCTCAATAGACAGAGGACAAGTTTCTCAACAAAATGCAATTTTTGGAATTTAAAAATGATGTAGTATGCAACCTAGGAATGCGTGCAAACAAAGGGATGTAAATGCAATTCGGGAAAATAAAATTACATAAAGTAAATATGCTGACAGGGACTAACATGCAATTACATATAATGCTGGGGACTCGAGTGCAATTTTTCCAACAAGCACGTGCTCCTCACGTGAGCTCAGCTTCTCAGGGACCTTTTTGCAAATATGGAAAGTCCCGGGGGCCTCTGTGTAAATTACCCAGGCCGCACATGCTCCTCACGTGGGCGGCTTAGGCTCGGATGGCTGCGGAGGCTCGGAGAAGCTTCGGGCTGTCCGAGCCTAGGTTCGGGAAGAGGCTCAGACCCTTTCTGCGTGGCTCGCTGAGGTCCGTTGGATCAAGCTTGATCCAACGACGATCTGGGCGTCGATGAAGATGGTGACATGGCTCGCTGAGGTCCGTTGGATCAAGCTTGATCCAACGGCGATCTGGGCATCGATGAAGATGGTGACGTGGCTCGCTGAGGGCCCTTGGATCAAGATTGATCCAAGGGGTGTCGGTGCTGACGCGTGGCTCGATCAAAGATCGTCAGATCTATGTTGATCTGACGGCTCCTGGCTGCTCCAGATGTCGATGACGTGGAGGGCTAAGTGCCGTTAGATCAGGAAGGATCCAACGGTACTGGTGAAGCGCGGCTGAGTGCGACGTGGGATGAAGTCTACCGTTCGATCAAGGTGATCGAACGGCAGCTGGAGCTTCTCCTTCAACGGGCCTCCGCCGCCTGCGGAGGAGATGGATGGGCTCCAACGAGGTGGCGTGAGCTCCGCCCGTTCCTCCAGATGCCGATGAAGCTCTCCGAGGTGTCGGAGATATCCCAGTAGGAGCGTGGCGACGCGGAGAAGGCGTTGATGGTCCCAGGAGCTGGAGAGGGCCGTCGGAGGTTGCTGACGACGAAGCTCGAAGTCGTCTCCGGCAGAGTTCCGATCAGTGACAAAAGAAGTACCTGCAAGGGTCAGAAGACTAGCCGAAGCTCGGGCTTGCACTTGTGGAGGTGGGAGGATGGTTGGCGTGGCCTAAGGCGGAGGGAGGTGATCGGGCGACGGTGCTCCGGCCAAGTGGCGGAGCTGGAGATCGATAGATGATGAGGTGCGTCGTTGGCGGGGTAAAAGTTGACAGCGAAGATGAGAGCTCCGACGCGGAGCTCGGCGGAGTGAAGGCGAAGCGCGAAGATGATCGTGGACGTGTAATTAAATCGGAGAAGATAAAGAAAAATTAAGAAAAAGATCAGAGGGGGAATGGAGGGGGTTCACCTGGGGATTGGAGCTCCTTTTCGGGTTCCAGGTTTTTGCTCGAGGGACCAGTGATGTCCCGAGCTCAAGCAGCTTCTCGGAGGAGTGGCTGCGACACGGCGGTGGGCCGAGGATCTCGCCGGAGGAGATGACCGGTCCTTGCTCGAGGAATAGGTCGCTTGCTGTCACCAAACGGTTGCTCCGAGCTCGGGGTATCTCTCAGGGGTGGCGGATAGCCATGACGGTGGCTAGTGATGGTGTATTTATAGGATGGAGGAGGCAGCAGTGTTGGCGACGAGGCGAGGTTCATGGGCGACATGGAGCGACTCTGGTGGTCGTAGTGGGGAGTGAGGTAGCTGGCGAGGATGAGGGACGAGTGGGTGACATCGTGGAGGTGGTGGTGCTCGTCTGTGGTGGTCGAGGAGCTGCCAAGAATAGGAAGGAGGCGCCCCTCCGCAAGGTAGAGAACGTGGGAGAGAGGGGCACCCGAGGTAGGAGACGAAGTTTCCACCGTTGGATATTCTGATCCAACGGTGGTGATCGAAGCGGAATGGGACGTGTGTGATTAGATCGGGGCGCGATGACGATGGGCCGTGATCGCGCCACGTGGAGGGAGCTGGGCGAAGCGCGGGCGAACGGCTTAGATGAGGGGATGGAGATGATCGAAGGGACGAGGAGCGCCAACGGAAGAGCGGTTGTGATGGAGGGATCAGGGGCTTGATCAGATGGTTCATATGCCGCCACGTGGCGAGCTCTGGAAGAGGCGCGGACGGGCGGATCAGATGAGGCCCTGGAGATGATCTGACGGCGTGGATTTAAGGCGCACGTGGAAGCAGCTAGGCCGTTGGATCTATAGCGTAATCCAACGGCTGTGGCTGCGGGCGACTGGGTCAAGGGGAGCGGGCCGCGTGGCGCAACCAGAGGGCGCCACGTGGCCTGCTGTGAATGGCTGGAAGAAAATGAATGTGTAGAGAGAAGAGAGGGTCGAATTTGGAAAAACTCAAAACATGAAAGTTGTAGATCTCGATGAGATCTAAAAGTTTCATGTTGACCAAAGATGGAGATGAGGTCAAATATGATACATAAATACAAAGATACAAATATACATATATGTAGTATACAAGGTGGCCCAAAAACCCAACTTTCTCATACGAGCTCCAAATTGGATGAAATTAGTCTCATTTCAAAGGTCTTTTAATGTGTAGTATTCTAAGAGTAAGTAGACCTAGTTCGGAGTTTGTATGAGGGATTTATATGCATTTTAGTGTACAGGGGTTCTAGGGCTTTATTGACTAATTTACAAGGGGGATATTTGGCATTCTTCCCTATATTATCAACTAAGGAGTACATATTATAAGGAAGAGGTTATTTTAGTGAGTGGATATTTTACAAGGGATTTTGGCTTCTTATTTGAATGCAAATGGACTGCTAAAATGAATGTATTATGTATGTATGAATGAATGCTATTTATGCATTATAAAGGGAAATATGCCTCTATTTACTCGGGAACAAGGCTCTATTTTTGACTTTTGAAGTGATGAATCACAGATTCATCAATGCGATCGGAAGCGACTAGTCGTACTAGTTGCTCGATGCAGCGGAAATTAAAATTTTTCATATGACGAAACCACATGATCCAAGAACACTTCTCGGATCGTTTCATCTAAACCATAAACAAGTAATAGGATTACCTCTTGAAGCGTGGATGCGATCGAGTCTCTAAACGAAGAGACCTCCTGTCTCAAGTCCGATCCGACGGAGGAGATGCTTGCGAGCTTGTTGATGAAACACGTGCTTCTCACAATCCACATTGATGATCCAAGTGGCAGATCTCCTGATCTCGACACATGCGATCCAACGTCTTCTTCACGAGCAATGCACGCCGAAGGAGACGGAGATCCACGAGCAAACGATCGGGAAGCATAACGACGATGTTGCGGCGATGAAGAACCTCTCTAGGGCATCCATGGAGGATGGCACAAGAGAGAGAGAGGAAGAGAGGGCGTGTAGAGAGAAAGAGAGAGAGAGAGAGAGAGAGAGAGAGAGAGAGACTTATGTTCTCATTGTGGAAAGAAGAGCAATGGGGTGCTTCTCCTTTTATAATATTTTGGGAGCCATGGATCTCAATCCATGGGAAACACAAATCCAATAGCTCTCATTTATTTGTGTTTCTTTTAATGGCTAAGATTTTTGTTGGTAAAAACCAACAACAATTAATTTAATTTAGATTAAATCTATGTTGATAAATCAATATAAATCAATCCTAAATTAAATCAATCAAGCATTGAGATTATGGAATGAAGATTGCCTCCTTCCATAATATGGGATTTGGTTGCAATCTCATGTAATCTCATGATATCTCATGAGATTACATTATTCCATGGAAATCTCCATGATTTACAACAACACTTGTTGTAAATTATTCAACAAAAATAATTCATAATTATTTTGTGAATATTGCAATCTTGCCATTGGAAAATTGTGAATCACATTCACAACCCAAAATAAAATGTGAATTATATTTTCATTTTAATGTTCAATGTGAATCCAATTCATATCAACATTTAATCAACAAATGTAAATTACAAATAGCTCTCTCTTATATTATAAATCACATTCATAATATATATGATCAATATGGATATTGCTATCCACATTATTCATATCCATGATAATTAAATCACATTTAATCATCTTGGATCTCTATTCTCATGTTCCCAAATAATATGAATCACATTCACATTATTTATATCTTTGATAATTAAATCACATTTAATTATCTAAGATAATTATCCTTATAATATGAATAAAATTCATATTATTCATGATAATTAAATCACATTTAATTATCCATTTTCTCAATGCTCGGATACATTTATCAACAATAGAATTATCCATGAACTCTTTCAAGGATAATGTGCTTCCTCCGCGAATACTTGGAGATAAGGACAGGGCGATTGTATTGTTCCATGTATAGTGACTTGGATATTGAGATTACATCTCAAATCCAGATCTCGGGCCTCCCATAGATGCTTGATTAAATCAAGACCGCAAATCTAATCTTCTCATTGAATCTGAATCACATTCAGATCAATGTCCAACATTTAGACTAAGATCAGATTACTTCTCTACTGAGAGGAGTCACTAAAATCCAGACCCGTTTCATCACTCACTAGGAATGGAAGCGTTATGGTTATACAATCATTTATAATCACATCACCCTCATGTATACATCTTGCATACTGGAAGACTCAGAATAAACCAGAAGTATAAGACCAATTTTACACTGTCTACTTCAGGGTTTTGTCATTAAGTTTCTCATTCGATCGTTGGGAGTTGATATCGATCATATACTTTCCAAAATCATATGTCATACCTAGGTCTTGATCATATACTTTCCAAAAGTATATATCAAATCTATAAATTCAGTCAATCTTCCAAAGCGAGACGACCGTGCACGGAATTTGATTCTTCCTAATATATGATGAGTGAGCTCATGCCTTCCGGTTCAGTAAATGAACATGTATGATCCCTTTGAGAGATCGTATTACTCATATGCCCTTATATGCACACCAGCGTGCCGGTGTATAGACCTTGGTTAGGTCATTAACCTATTGGTCTGCCAAATGTACATACTCAGACATATAGTAACAATCTGTCTCCGGTCAGAGGATGTGTGCTTATATCGTGACAGCATACGATATAGGACTTCGGTTATCTCGATCTCGTTAAGTCAACTCTTTGACCTAACTAATCTGACACCTCCGAATCTCTATTATTATGCAGAGTATCTGCATCAAGAGGTCGGTCAGATATCAACCTAACTGAGAAAGGATTGCCATCTCCTACTCAGGATGGAGATCATCTCTTAACAATCATTTGACGGTGCTTGATGAGACCTCCATCTAACCCTTTAGATATTCATCCAAGCACCAACCTCTATGATTCCATAATTGAATCAACAGTTGTATGATTATTAAGATGGCCATGGTACATAACCTTAATTGTACTAAGGGACCTATTATGGAAATTATTTATTCTTCATTTCAGATCAGGGAATGATATTTGCAATAACATTTATTGCATAATGGCTCGTCGTGGGCTCGCATGTCCAACAGTACTAACTTCAAATCCGATAAAATCAAATCTATAATGTATATATTACTAACACTAATATAAGAAAAATACCAAAAAAATACTAACTTGTAAAATTGATCAATAAAACCCCAAACCAAGTTGGATACATTGGACCTTAGAATGCACATATCTCTCTCATACAACCTCCGATCTAGGTCTACTCACTTTTAAATTAATACACATTTAGAGACCTTAAAAATGAGACAATTCCATTTATATCGGAGCTCGTATGCAAAATATGGGTTTTGGGCCCCCATTGTATAGTATATGTATGTTTATTTGTACCCTCGTATTCTATTACTTATTCGACCTCGTTTTCGTTTTTGGTCAACATGAAACTTGTAGATCTCATCGAGATCTACAACTTTCATGTTTTGAGTTTTCCCAAATTCGACCATTTTCTCCCTTTTATTTCACATTCTTTTTAAGTCATTCAGATTGGGCCACGTGGCACCCTCTGGTTGCGCCACGTTGCCCTGCTCATCAGGTGCCACGCACCCCTCTTTCTTGACCGTCTGATGGCCTCATGTCCCTCCAAATCCCAACCATACATCACTGCATCATCTCCCAACAGTTTGATCTGGGCCAAGATCTCATCCATGCCGTTCACCAGCACCTTAACCTCAGAGCGCAACGTGGCTGCATCTTCAATGCCAGATCTTCTCCAGCACGCTTCCATCCGTGCCGCTCATTCCTACTAAATCCGGACCCTTGGATCGTCTTCCAATATCTCATCTACGCTGTCTGGTAGCACCTTCATCCCATTCCACCGTGTGGCTTGACCCCTGCTTTTCAATCAGAATCCCCAGATCTAATCCTGGCCCTTCGCTCGTGCTCATTTCTGGTCGTTGGATCAGAAGATCCAACGGTCCAGAGCTCATCTTCCACCTCCAACCGCCGTCCTCGAGCCATGTCACACCACCTCACGTCGCTTCCGCCCCCTTCCTATTTTTGGCGCCATCATGACCACCATCTTCGCCCATGGAGCACCCCACGACATAGCCCCGACATCCCTCATCCTCGCCAGAGCCCACAACCACCATGATCCCCTTCCTCTTCGCTCCTCAAACCCCACGAACCACACACCTCCATCGCCTGAACCTCCATCCTCTTCCTATAAATACCCAGCCTCCGACCACCTTCGAACCTATCTGCCATAGCAAGAGGTATCCTAGATCTCCTAGCTACCCATTGGTGACAGCAATTGCGAGTGAAAGTGAGTGATGTCAGGTCTTCACCTCCGGTCAGATCCACGGTGTAGCCACGTCGTGCCACAGGTCCTCTGACGAGCTGCATGAGCTCGGGCCCTCTACCGACCCTCGAGCGACGACCAGAAGCATTATCCGAGCTTCCAATCCCCAGGTAGATACCTCCATTCCTCCTCCGATCTCTCTCTTGTTTTCCTTCATTTTTCTCCTAATTTATTCGGCCTCCTCGATCGATTTCACCCTCCACCGACCTTTCATCGAGCTTCGCCTTGGATCTCCCATCTTCGCAGTACCATCCATTCACCCTCACGACACTTCGATCCCTCTCCGACCACAGCTCTTCCTTCACAACAGAGGAAGACTGATACGAGTGGTTTTTGAAATGTTCTCGATTACCCGACTGAACGAACGACAAAACTTAATTCGATCATTAATATGGTCGAATTAACTAGGGTAGACGAGCCTTCGTCAAAAAGTCATTTTTGTATGGTCATTTATTTGATTGATTACTTGTTGTGATTATTCATTGATGTATTTTTATTTAATTAATTGTTTATTTATTGTTGTAAACATTTGTTGATCTGTTGAGATAATTTTATTATATATTCTAATGCAATCTTTTTTGCAACTTTGATGCGAGGGCCCGCCACGCGAGGACGACTTTTTCAAAGGCCGATGCAACCAATCTTGAAGGAGGTTGGTCTTATCTCGTGACCAGCTGCAGAGGGTGTCAAGGAAGCAAAGAGAAGAAATTAGCGTAGGAAAAAAATCAGTTTTGTAATTTATGGTGAGAGAGAGACAATTTTGGCATGTAAAATAACTAGACTCTACTCTTCACAACAAGGTCCAGTGCCCGAGTGTCTGTTCACCTGGGGTCCTCGTCACAGTTTTTCATGTTTTCTCACCTTCTTTTATTTTATTTTCTGTTGTTTTGAGCTTTCTGTCTTATTTTACTTTGTTTTGTGTGCACGGAGCCCTTAGACTTAGGTTGCTTGACTTGGTAACTAGGTCCACACCTTAATAAGAATGCATGTTCCTATAGTCTCTTACGTATGGATCTAGTCAAACTAATAAATGTTAGTTGTTTGGATTCAAACCCACACGTCGTGAGAGACATCATACAGTGCTAGCAGGACCCGTTGTGGTAGGCACCGAGATGTCTCCAAGATCGGACTCTAGGGTTGGTCTTTAAATGGCTAACATATGGTTCTTCATGATTTATAGTAGCTATTGTTTAGGGCAATTTTGTCGATTGCACACTGCCATTTAAAAATTCTGTTTCGCATACCGCATGAAGAGAGCTGGGAAGCATTGTAAGTCCTCTAACTCAGCATGCATCATTAGATTCAATGGTGAGATCTCCATCAATGAATCAACTTGTACAATTTTTTCGCTCTCCCTCTGATTTTGAGCACCTAGGATTTAAATGAAAATCTAAAATGAGGAGACTGCTAAATAAACTTTGACCTTAATGAAAATTCGTAATGGACTATCATTGTTTTGGATTCATAAAGCCCTCATTGTTTTCATATACCTTAGGAGGGGACCAAAACCCCTCCCATGAGCGAGGCACGACCCGCAAAGGATTAGAGCCTAAATCACAGCCTATAATTGTCTTGTGTATCACCTGGATTTCCGAAGTATTGGTGCTTCTATCGTATGTGACCAAGTAGGGCCTTGTCAGCGATGGTAGTTCCCGCCTTGTGTGGAACACCGACATGGTCTGAAGTACTGAGCTTAGGCCATGCCTTCATGAGGGTGTCTGACTCATCGATTTACGTCCGAGTAGGTTCTTGCACGCTCACGGATGATTCCATTTCGAGCGAGAACTGAAGTATTAGTTTCACCTATTGATTTCCTCTCTTTATTTCTTTGGCTGAGTAGGGATCCAAGAAGGGTTACAAGGACCTCCAAAAGTGCAGACTACATGTTACAAAGGAGGAAGACAAGTACGGGATACTTTTCTGGTAATACTCTCTCTCCTATAGGGTTAGCGTGCTAAGGACTTGTTATAAGATATGCCTGAAATAACAACTTTAAAATTGAAAATATAATAAGTAGACGAACCTTTACGGCTTCACATGGTGTGAGTTGGAGAACCCAATTTTGTATTGTGTTTGTAGGGATCTAGATTAAGGTTCAAAGATCGAGTCTCGCACACTTGCGCAAATTTTGTCATGTGTTCCTTTCCTTGACCCCCGCTCCATTTGAGCCCTTCTATTGTTTTACACTCCATTTTGTTCCTCGTTGAAAATCGTATCTTTCTTCCCGCATTGATCTCCCTCTTGCTTCACAAAGTTGATCCATGGATGGCTTAGTCGAGACCCCGCCGACACCTACATCGATTCCATGGACTCGACCTCATCAATAATTTGAGGCGATTCCCGAGAACCCGATCCGAACTTTGAGGATCGATCTCCAGACTCCTCATCTTCTATCCTTCCTTTTGCCTACCCAATAAACTGGGACCACTCTTGTCCCACTTTCATTGTTGTGAATGAAAGTCGATTACAGTCTATATCCTTTTTTCATTCACAACAATCTGGGATTGACCTTAATTCTAGACTCATCTTGGCAGCTGGGAATCAATTTCAAGTGCTCTGATTGGTATTCTCTCATCTTGTAGATAAAAGCCAAACCAAGCCCTTGATCCCAATCCAGAATTCATCTCCTCAGATTCAGACCTCGAAATGGCACCTCAAGGAAGAGGAAAGGGTTAGTAGCCTCCCCAACCTGATCAAGGAGAGATGCCTGATCAGAATTAGGTGAATGCACAGTTATTGGCATCTATCCAAGCTATCTAGCAGTAGCTGATAGAGAAAGACCTACCACAGACTACGTTTCAGGACATGTTGAATGATGTTATGAACAAACAGGGAGGAGGTGGTGGTGGACCCCGTGATGACAATCTAGACGAGGAAGAGTCTGAACAAGGGAGGCCAAAACCCACGTTGATAGAAGCATACAACCCTGGAGACAGTCAGATGACCGAGTGGATCCTCATACCACCGGTGCACGCTCACTTTGAGTTGAAGCCTCAATTCCTTGCTCTTCTCCCTTATTTCCATGGGAATACCAATGAAGATCCTTACATTTATCTGAAGTAATTTTCATGCATCTGTTGTACTACCCACTATCCAATGTCCCCTCGGACATTGTAAAGATGATGGCATTCCCCTTCAGTCTAATGGGCAAAGCCCTCTACTGGGTTAACCATTTGGGAAAGGTTGTGACGACATGGGAGGAATTAAAATCTGCCTTCCTGCATAAGTTTTATCCTCTCGGTCGGCTCAACCAGATGCGAGCCAGAGTTAGTAACTTCTCTTAGGGAGCCCATGAATCTATTCATGAAGCCTGGGAGAGATTCACAGATCTGTAGGAGAAATACCCCTATCATGAGATTCCATGGACCAGCTTGGTCCAACACTTTTTTGTGAGCCTGAATGTAGAAATCCAAAGGCTCATTGACACATCCTGTGGGGGCTCACACTTTAACAAGGATGAAGACGTTGTCTGGCAGATTTTTGAGGAAATGGTTGAAGGAAAGGCCGCACTCTCTTCACTCAAGGTGTACAAGAAGCAGCCCTAGATCCTTTATAAGCAAGTCCTTATGGCAGCATCTCGTGAGGCAGAGAGAGATGAGATCTCCAACCTTAGCATTATCGAGGGCCATCTCTCGAAGGTTGATATCATTGAAAAGCAATCACATGACCTCGAGAAACTCGCTATGATCGAGAAGAGAACACAGAATCTCGACAAGCTGAACCAGATCACCAAGCAGTTGGAACTGCTGGTGGGCACCATCAGTTCTATCCAGTCGGCAACACCATCTCCAGATGCTCTAGTTGAGAAGAAGGATGATCCATCATCGCCACATCAACCTCAGCCGAGCCAGCAGCCACCGGCAATCCAGCACATATACTACGTGCAGGCGCCCGACCAGGGCCAGCCGCAGCAGATGGTTGTCTACCAGCCAGACTTCCGTCCGTCATCAGATCCAGCCTTCCCACCACCACCCTAGATCCAAGAAGTCAATGGTGTTTGGTGCAATGATGCACAGCCGGTCCGTACTACCGAACACCCTTAAGGCCAGCAACAAGCCAACAGGCAGTACCACCAACCACAGGGTGGTTGATTTGGTTAGTCCTCCCAACCTCCGTCGTAGTATCACCAACCTCCCCAGTCTGTCAATCAATGGAGGCAGCACCAACAATATCAGCAGCCACAATATCGACAGCCACCGCCATACCATTAGTATGCGACTGCCCCACCTCCACAGTATCAGCAGTGTCCTCCTTCCTCCTACCATCAGTATCAGCTTCCTCCACCACTGCAGCACCAGCAGCAGTTGTCGCCTCAATTCCCGAACACTGAGCAACAGTGTAGCCCGCACGTTGAACCAACCGAAGCGAATCCTGTGAACCCAACCCTCAATTTCTTGGCCCAGCTTGTCAAAGGGCTAGCAAATATGACAAGGAAGTTAGAATGTGAGGTCCCGTCTATACCTGTAGAGTCAGATGATTGTGTTATTGTTTTATCTAATGTTGTCACTCTCAGGAGCGGTAGGGCCTTGTCTCTGCATGCCATCAACAAGGGGAAGAATAAAGCTTTAGGTAAATCGTCATCTTCTGCATCAACAGTACCAGCTAGAGAGACGGGTGAGGAGGAAGAAGAAGAAGGAGCCATTCTAGCCGCCACTCGCCACCATCACCAAAAAGAACAATAAAATCAGAAAAAGTAAAAAGAACAAAAAGAAGATCATCGTCGAAGTAAAGTCGTGCCATCCATGGAGGAGCCTCTAGCAGCAGCTGATCCTATGCCAGCCGATGGAATGAAGGACCCACTTTTTGCCTGTCCACCAGCACCATCATCTCAGCTTCCATATTGTACTCCTTTTTGTGACCCAGGTGTACAATATATTGTGGACAAGATTTATGTTGTAACTAAAAACTCTATTTCTAATTCCAACAATGTACATATTTCTTTTCTTGATGCAATAGAAAAATCCAAAAAAAATGCAAAAAGGAAAAGTGCATTATCTGGTCCTAGAGTTATGGATATCATTAATAACTTAACTGATGAAGGCCATGGAGTACATGCCAGCTGTGAAGAAAGGCTTGAAAAGGGCATGTAAAATCAAGCATCGCCCAGCATGAAATAATAGACGTCGACAGGTTGAGAAGCATGTCCTCACCATGGCCACTGTAGCAGCCATCAGCAACCTCCCACAGAAGAAGCAGGATAAAGGAGCACCTCTTATCAGTTGCGAGATTTCCGATCAAGTCTTCGAGCGCACTCTGCTTGACGATGGTTCTTCCATCAACCTTCTACCTGCATCATTATTGCAAGAATTTGGGTTGGGTCCTCTAAAGCAGACACGTATGATCCTTCGGTTCACTTAGCGGTCCATCAAGTGACCTAGAGGTCTTTTGGAAGACATTGTGGTGAAGGTGTGGGAAATGCAGCTTCTAGTTGAGTTTGTAGTCCTTGATATGGACTCTCCCTCACCCTTACTCCATACTCCTATCATCCTTGGCCGACCATTCATGTGCACCTCAGAAGTTATGATTGACTATCGGTCTGACAAGATTACATTCAGCTCGGACAACAAAAGAATCACCATAAACATGATTAGTGAGCCCAAGATTGTAACTGATGAGGGACATGCAGCACCGCCTGAAGCAGACTATGACTTCATTGCGGAAATCGGAGACATACTGCTTTCTTTGAACGATCCATGGACACAGGAAATCCTCTCCCAGGAGGAGGACGTAGAAAGCACAGTCGACATGAACTCTGATGATAATTGGGAGACAGATTCCAATATGTTGATGCATCTTTTTGACTCCAATGACTCACTCCAGCCCGAACACAATGAGCCTAGTGCAGAACTGTTCGGCACATTTTCAGAATCTCAACAGAGCACTGAGGTTAGCAACTCTGCAAAATTCCAGGCCACATATCCACCCACTAGTGCAGTTTCCGAAGTAACTGATAAGTTGGCCAGATCAGAACCGGAACTCAAGCCACTTCCAGCAGGCTTGAAGTATGCTTTCCTTGCAGGTGCATAAAATATGTATCCGATCATCATCAGCAGCATGCTGATCCCAGAGCAAGAATCTTGACTTCTCGAAGTTCTAGAGAAAACCACAAGGCACTTGGTTGGCATGTATCAGATCTCTGCGGGATAAATCCTACGTTGTGTTCACACCACATTTACCTGGAAGAAGATGCCAAGTCGTCCTGCGAATTCCAAAGAAGACTGAATCCAAATCTCAGGGATGTCGTCATGAAAGAAATCACGAAATGGTGTAATGCAGGCTTCATTTATCCCATCTACGATTCAAAATGGGTGAGCCCCTTGCACGTAGTTTCAAAGAAATCTGGGCTTACTGTGATTACAAATGACAGAGGAGAGAAGATATCTACTTGGGTACCAACATCCTGAAGTGTTTGTGTTGATTACCACCCTCTTAATGCAGCACCGAAGAAGGTCTATTTCCCCTTGCCATTCATTGATCAAGTTTTGGAAAGACTAGCTAGCGAGGAGTTCTTCTACTTCTTGGACGGGTACTCCAGATATAACCAAGTGGCAATCACCCTGAAGACTAAGAGAATACTACCTTCACTTGTCCATTCGGTACCTATGCTTTCAGGAGAATGCCCTTTGGATTGTGCAATGCACCAGCGACATTCCAAAGATGCATGCTTGCGGTCTTCGCTGAGATGGTAGGCAGTTTTCTAGAGATGTTTATGGACGACTTCCATCTATGGTGATAGTTTCGATTCTTGTCTTAAGCACCTGGACAGAGTACTTTAGAAATGTCGTGAAGTAAATGATGAATCCACATTTCATCATCTTTATTCTATCATTTTGGCCTCAAAAACCTGGCAAATGCATGTAAATACCATTAATTTCAGCATCTTCGCATTCATACATGTGTATCTAAATTATGCATAAAATACTGTTTTTAAAGCCAAAATTATAGAATAAATAAAAGAAAAGAAAAAGAATAAAATATTGTAAATATTTTATGACCCAAAACCCCGAAACCTAGGCATCTTGATGAATAGGTCGACAAGGAATAAAGTAGGGGGAGATAAGGGCCAGAATACCACAAAAATACCTTTTATTTCATTCATTCTTTATTCATTTTGGGATGTATTTTTGGTTCCACTTTTTACACTTCAAATAAAGAAACTTTGTTATGAAAGTTTTAGATAATTAAATATAGAAAAATACAAAAATGATTTCACTCAAAAATAATATACAGATAAAAAGTTATGGTCTGAATAAAATTCCAGAATCCCAACTTCCCAGACCTGTTTCTCTCAAATAAAAACTCCAAATGCATAAAACTCACCCTTTAATTGTATATAATTTTAAATAAGCTATTTAATGGCGGTGGTTTCGTATTTGGCGGAGCTACGCTTTGAAAGTTGAGTTTTGGAACCCTGTTGTATACCTGTACAGATTAAAATATTCATTTTATTATTTATTCATTATTTTTATAATTGTATATTTTTATAATTTTGTAAATATTATTTATAATTTATGTGTACATTAAAATAAGAATAAAAACCACATAAAATACAAAAATAAAATATTTGTATAGCATACCGAGGTATAAGACCTATACACATACATATATAATTCACACTTTTATTTTATTAGATGTACAAAATACTCCAAAAAATAAAAAATTTTGTTTGTGTATAAAAATATTTCATAAATTTATAAAATATGACACAAAATAAATAAAATTAAATTCACAAAATAAAAATAAAATATTAAAATACATAGATATACATACATATACAAGCCTAAAAAGGTAACTTGCAATTATAAACCTCATAAAAATAATTAAAAAATCATATTAAAATACTTCATAAAATAATAAATATTTCTCATTTTATAACCTAAAAATAATAAAATCATTTTCTATTTTTAATTGAATTTACAAATCATTTTTTAGGGATTTTTCCTGGTTGGTCCACGTAGACCAACCAGGTGCCAGTCCACGTTGACCGGCGGGTCAACTGGCTGTCCCTCTCCTCTGTGCCTGTGTCAGACCTCGTTTCTCCCCCTCTTTCTTGATTTTTTCGAGGCCAAATCTTGCATTCTTTCATGTCGAATCCTTCACGACTTTTGTACCTCGATTGTTGGTCTTTCACGCCCCTATCTCTCCTAGGGCTGGGGGTCGACAATTCGAGCGATCTGCTTCGATCATCTCAGCCGTTCATCAACCCCTTTTATTGAGTCGTGACTTTCCATTCAAACTTTGAACCCCTCCCACACAGTCTTAGCTCCCTCTTTCACGCCCACGAGCTCGAGGAAGGTGATGATGAATACCCATTCATCACTCTTTATTCTTATATTTTAGCTACAAAAACCTTTGCAAATGCATGTAGATATATGTAAATATAAATAATTACCAAAAGCATGCATTGTGTAAAAACCTATAATTAGCATGTTTTTGTGCAAAAATAAAAGAATAAAGATTAAAAAGAAAAAGAGGGAAATATTTAGAATAAATATTGAGCAACCTAACCCAAGGGAAGGCTCAGCATGGGTCTGACCGCATAAAAGCCCAAGTAGAGGGAGATAGGAGCTCATGTGTAAATATTTGTGAAAATAAATAAAATTATATTTTCCCCACCCAAAAATTATGCTTGTACATATTTGTATATATTTAGAAAATATTAAAAACAAAATAAAAATTTGAAAATTAAAAAGATCAAAAATACCCTTTCACCATGTACATAGACCATGCTTCTTTATTTATTTAACCTTGTAAATAATAAAATCATTTTCTAAACTTTTTGTAAATATTCTATGCTATATATTGTAAGTAAATAAAACAAAAAGAATCAAAACAAAAATCAAATAAAAATAACAAAATTAAAATTACAAAAATATATTGTACAAATGCCATGTATATAATTGTACATAACTATTTATTTCACCTATGTATATAAATAATAAAAACAAAATAAAAATACCCTTTTATCCCTCATTTTATTCTATAAATAAATAAAATATAAAATAGGAATAAAATTGTACAAAAATAATAATTAAAAATCAAAAATCAAAAAAACTACATAATGTACATATACCTATATATAGCTACATAATGTAAATACCTCATTTTTATTTCCAAAAATTAATTAAAAATCACCAAAAATAGAAAAAAATAAAATAAAAATATTTTGTGTTTTAAGTTTTTGCTAATTCCGCCGTTATCTAGCCTAAAATAAATAAACAAAAATAGAATACGTGGCAGCACCTCATTGGCCCACGGAGATGTTGACCTCCGGTCAACTCCCTCCGCGGACCGTCTTCTCCAGCGGATCTCGCGCCCGACCTGTTTTCTCCTCTTTTTCCGCGCTCGATCCGCTCGCTATCTCCGCAAACCCCGGGTCCTATCGCTTCTTCATACATCCGAGACCCTCGCCGGGGTATCCACATTGGGATTCGCGCTTCTCACAGCCCTACCCGACCAACCCTAGCCGGACCCGCAACTACTTAAATACCGAGCTCCGCCACCTGATTCTGCTATCTTTGGCTCTCCATTCTTCGTCCCGTGACCTCCACAGCTACCCTCGAGGTGACAGCTCCAGGTTGGCCGTGTCGCAGCGAGGAGAGAGTGGCCGGACCACTGATCCGGCGAATAGCTCCGCCGTAGCTCCGCCATTGGTGTGAGCTCTGAGCCTCAGGCCCAGACGACCCTCGAGGCTACGACCGGGAGCTTCCCCAGCTCCAGCCCAGTCTACTTCGCCGCCCAGGTAATCCCTTAGCTTCCCCCTTTCATCCAATTTTCATTTTGACCCAAATCGCACCGCCGCCGTTCTTCGTCGATTCCGACCACCTCGCGCATCCATTCGATCATCGGAATCCCCATCCATCTCCGCCTTCCCTCCGCGCACCTTCTCCGCCCCTCCGTTCAACCCAGCTCGCACAGGAGCTGGGATTCGAATCCCCTCGCCGTCACTTCGTCGGGGTTCGCCCGCACCGACGCACAGACCACCTCCACGACGCCTAACCGGGTCGAGGCATTTTGCCCTCGACCCGCGAAGCTCCTGAGCCTTTTTGCAGGACCAGAGGAGGCTATCTGAGGCCTCCCGACATTCAGACAGGAGCTTCTCCTCCGCCGACCTCGCCGGAGCCCTCCAGGGCTCGGCTGGGCCATCGGAGCCGACCATCAGCTGCGGAGAATCATCGCGGACCTTTTCCGATCTTCAGAGGCAGCAAGGGAGGAGACCAGCGCTTGCACGAGGCCGGCGAAGCTCGCCAGCCGACTGTTCTTCCAGCATCTTCCCCGACCGTTCGATCGTCCTCGACCTCCAGTTCGTATCCAGACCGTTGTTCACTTGAAGAGAGCCAGACACCGTCAGATCTTGGAGAGGCGATTAGGACCGTCCGTGCACGAGGGGTAGCCACCGAGCACCGCACCCGTT
This sequence comes from Ottelia alismoides, assembly GCA_037367405.1. Lineage (NCBI taxonomy): Eukaryota > Viridiplantae > Streptophyta > Magnoliopsida > Alismatales > Hydrocharitaceae > Ottelia > Ottelia alismoides. Next base: position 164,412 of record JAZKJV010000436.1, read on the forward strand.
CGATCTTCCACGTGGCGTACCCTCAGCCGTCCGATCGCTGCGAGAGCCTCAGCGTTGGAGCGCCAGCCATTTCCAGCCGTCCATCTACACACATGGCGCGCATCCATCGGGCGACTTAATAAAGGGTAATTTACCCTTAGGCCCTTCCTTATCTTTCATTTCGTTTTAGTCCTGTAATTATTTTCGTCAGTTATTTAGTTTTAGGGTATTTTGCATATTGGACCTCATACTTTAGATATTTGCACTTATACCCCTGTCTGTGTGGAGCCACGTGCTTCGTCACGTGTATGTTTGGGTTATTTGCAATATATTCCCTGTAGTTCTGGATGTTTAGAAATGAATGAAAACTTTTGAGTATTTGCATCTATGCCCCTGTGAATGTTTTAATTGCGCATGTGCGCTTATTTTAGGGTAATTTGCATCTGAGGTCCCCAGACTTTTGGTACGGGTTACCAATTAGTCCCCGAACCTTAGTTTTATTACATATAGGTCCCTGAGTGCCCCAGGCACGCGCTTGGCGCGTGACTTCTTGGGTTAATTGCACCAGGACCCCCAGAACTTTGGGTATTTGCACTTTGGTCCTTGTGCACAGTGCCCTCTTGTCATTTTTGAATAAAATATCAAATCACCTCCAAATCCAACGAAAATTTGACACATGGCTCCTGCCATGGTGTAGGATTTTTGTAGATTTTTGAGGACATTTCTGATCTTGTTTGCTATTTTTAAAAATTCAAAAACATCTATTTTTGGCACTGTTCAGTTTTAAAAATCACAAAAAAATATAAAAACCCCCCTAAAAATTCTGTAAAAATTAGGTATTATCTCGTGTCCCTTGATTTTCTAGCCAATTTTGGCTATTTTTCATCACTGGAAAACCTTAAAAACTTAAAAACCCTCAAAAACCCATAAAAATTCCAATAAATGCATTAAAAATCCAAAAACAATAATTTTGGTACTCAAATTTTCCTTGTTTTACCTAGTTTACAGGAAAAATACCTCCAGGTCCTTTTTAGGTCCTTAGATATTTTATCTGGGGATTTTGGGCCTGCCTGGACAGTACCTTGCATTTTTGCTACTGTTTGATTTTTAGAAAATAAAATACACATCAGAAAAAAATTCCAAAAATTCACCAAAAACATTAAAAAACATAAAAAAACATAAAAATATTTTTGTCTGAATTTTTGCTTGCTTCTTGATGCATTAAATAATCTGTTGAAGTGTGCTTGCTTTTGCTTTTCTTATTTTCTTCACATATTAAAAATTCCAAAAAAATTTAAAAACAATTAAAAACCACTAAAAAATGTTTTCCCCTTTTTTTTCTCTGATTTTTTTTTGATTACTTCGTAGGCCTTCGGCCAATCCGTGCTCCTTGAGTTCGACCCTGGGTGTTATACCAGGTTAAACATATAGCAGGACCACTTCCTCGCTTCGATTGATTTTATTGCTATTAGTGGTTCGATTTTTCTTGATTTAGCGCATCTGAGCGACCGAGGTCGCAACGACCATTTTTGTACCTTTACCTTAGTCTTTCGGACGCTTATCAGAATGGCGCCGTTGCCGGGGAGCACGGCTTAGTAGTCATTTTTTAGCTTTTTCCGCGGCTTTTGATTTTCGCGGCTTTTTGTATAGAATTGTGTAGATATTATTTTTCTGACATTTTCTTACAATAATCTGGTTTGACACTCTTGTTTTTGTTTTCTTGCGAGGGCCCGAGGATCGAGGCGGCTTCTTCGGAAGCCGACGCAACCGCGAGAACCGGAGGCGGCTCTCTTCTTCACAGAGCCGCAGGAGAGTGCAGGAAAGCAAGCAGGAGTGCGGGAGTCGCGGAATAACCGCGGATTAGCATAGTTTAGATTAGGATTTATTTCCAGTACTTTTGATTATTGTTGTAATAATACAGGTACAGTCAGAGACAGTTGGACTCTCGGGTCTGTTTCGCCGAGCACCGATGTGCTCGGGGGACCCTTTAGATTTTTCGCGGTTTTTCGCGGTTTTAGCTTTTTAGCTTCCTTTTCCGGTGTTTACGCGGTTTTTGCTCGAGCCCCTAGACTTAGGAATTTCTGGTGATTGTGCCGTAATTAGTAGGATCCACACACCTAACTGCTTATCTGTTCCCATAGAACGTTAATTGGACCTACTAATAATAAATAATAAAAATAACTTAGCCGCTTTCCTGAGAGCCTACGCGCCGCGAGCCTGCCCCGTCAAGCACTACTCCTGAACTCGACATGTCGAGAAGAGGAGGGGTGGGTCTAGACCGGACTCTTTGGATCGAGGGCGAGTGAGTGAGTTAGACGGTTCTGCGCTAGAAATTGCTCGTTTAGGATCGGTTTTTCCCGTTGCATCATTTAGGTAGTTTTCTTTCTGTCTTTAAATTCTGCGCGGATCACTTGCATGTAGAGTGCTGGAGACAAGGTACGCATTTCTATATCAGCATGCATCATTGATTTCTCGCGCATCGGCTTTTTCGTCTTCTCCCCCCTGTTTTCGGACTAAATAATCAGGAGAACCGAAAAATTCGTTAGGCCTTTTGTTTGATTTGAAAAATATTAAAAAGAAAAACCATAAAATTGGGACTGGCTAAGACTATTGATCTTAAAAACCGCTCACCCTAAAAACTTTGTCTTGGGGAGAGCAACCCCCTCATTGTATGGTTTGGATGCGCGAGAGAGTGACCCGCACCCTAGGTAGAGCCTCCCGGTGCTAGACCCGACTGATTACCGACTCTTCCGTGCGGGCCAGTCGGTTGGGATAGCATCGGATATCCTAACAGGTCACGTAAGCGCTCTGATATTTTGTGTGGTCACCAAAATAAAATAGACAAGATAATTTGACCGAACTTTCACGGTCTTCAGCTCGCGTTGCGTTGGTGAACCGGGGGTTTGTTTTGTGATCATAGTTGACTCCAGATCTCATCCGCCTTACTCGCCAGATCAAGATGATGGGTAGACGGTCTCTTAGGCAGCCTCTGGCTGCACCGCTTTCGGGCACGTCTACTCGATCATCTAGGTTGGCCCGCGAGAGCCGAGACCAGCTCTCCGAGCCCGAGTACGATTCCGCCCTGTTCCCCCTCGACCCCCTTTCTTTCGGCACTGAGAGACATGAGCCCGAGGAGAGATTAGCAGATTTGACAGCACCTGAGTTGGGCTCATTTGATTTTGCAGACGTCGCTATGGCCGCCAGATCAGACGATTACCCCGGAGGTCCACAGGGAGACCAGCATGTTGTATTTGACCAGGGGGCGATCAACTCCACCCTGATCGCATCACTCGAGACAGTTCAGCAGCAGCTACGCGATCAGGGGGCATTCATGATAGAGATGAGGCGAGAGTTGGAGAGGCTCAGAGCAGAGCGAGACCAGCAGAGCGAGCCTGAGGAGATGCCTGATGCAGAGGCCGCAGCTGCAGCGGCCGCAGCAGCAGCAGCCGCCGCTGCCGCCGCTGCGGCAGCCGCCGCGGCAGGAGGACCACCACAGCCGATGCGGGCGTTACACAACCCCGGATCTACTCTGATGCATCACTGGGTGGTAGTGCCAACGATCGTGGGGGACTTCAAGTTCCCCCCGAACACCTTGCAGTTACTGCCCCGTTTCCACGGACTAGCCACTGAGGAGCCCCACCTCCACCTCCAGGAGTTCTTGATGATCTGCAGCACTGTCCACGATCGCCACGTGGACCAGGACACGATCCGGATGATAGCCTTCCCTTTTTCACTGGCAGATAGAGCAGCCACCTGGCTGAAGCATCTAGGGAAGTTTGTCTACACCTGGGAGCAGCTCCGCACCGAGTACTTGAAAAAGTACTATCCACTCGGGTGGACGAATGCAGCAAGGGCCCTGATCAGCAACTTCTCCATGTTCCCCAATGAGCAGTTTCACGAGGCATGGGAGAGGTTCCGAGAGCTCCTAGACAGATGCCCGCACCACGACATCTCCAAGCCGAACCTAGTTCAGAGCTTTTTCAGCGGGTTGACGCCAGAGCTTCAGGGTCTGGTGAACGCTTCTTGCGGCGGGTCCTACTTTGCCAAGGACCACGATCAGGTCTGGGCCATCTACGAGGAGATGTCCGAGAACTACATGGTGATGTCCCAGACCAGGTTGTATTCTCAGAGACCCCAGCCACAGCAGCCAGGACCCGTGCAGTACCAGCCGGATCAGCCTCTGGCAGTACTGCCGCCAGACCCCTTCGATGCAGAGCCATTGATGGATGTCAACGGGATTTGGTATGACCGCCCCCAGCCTGGGATCCGACGAGACCATCCCGGATTCAGGTGGGGGAGTGGTGGTGCCCAGCCCCAGCAGCAGCCGTCAGGACAGGGAGGGCAGTACTCCCAGCAGAGAGATCATCACCAGTCGCAGCAGCAGCATCCAGCACACCAGCAGCACCAGCCATCATCCTTCGGTCCTCGTCCCTATCAGCAGCAGGGACAGTCGTGGAGGCGTGAGCAGCAGGCTCACCCGATTCAGCAGCAGCACCCGTCCTCATATCCCTCTTACCAGCACCATCAGCAGCAGATCCAGCAGCCTCACCCACAGAGAGGCTACCCATCGGGCTCCCACGAGAGCCCCGCTTTGGATGACATCGCCCGCCTCCTCACGGACCAGCAGGACACATTCAGACGGGAGATGGACGAGTTCCGCCAGGAGATGCGGGACTTGGTGAGAGGGAAGGCCGCCATTCCAACCCAGATTGAGCCGAACCCGAACAATCTCAAGAGGAAATCTGAGCAGGTAGTACATACTGAGTTAGCCACTCCTAGTGACCCATTTGATGATACATCTTCGGATCTATTTGATGCTGATTTTGTCACACTTAGGAGCGGTAGGACCCCAGCAGGCGGCGGCGCCTCATCTGAGCTTCACCACGAGGATACTTCAGAGGCGCCACATGAGGAGGAGGAGAGCGGTACTGAGGCCGCTCCAGATGATGATGGTGGCACTGATGCCACCAAGGATGCTGATCCTACCGGCGGTACTGAGGCTGCCGCTTCACCAGTTCGAGGAGGTGGTACTGACGCCACCAGTAGAGCCGAGCCAGCCCGCGGTACTGATGCCGCGAGACGTCTACTACCAGCAGCAGCAGCAGAGCCAGCTCGTGGTGGTACTGAGGCCACCGGTGTTTGTACAGATAGAGATGTTGTCTTTCCTCGCATTCCTGTATCTCAGAACTCTGTTATGAATAAAGGAAAAGGTTTACTTTCTTCTGGTCCCACTGTGATGCATGATGTATATGTGGATCCGGTCCTTGAACCGTCTAGACCTTTTCCTAGTCCTTCATCTGAGAAGGACCCTGTGATCCCCTTCCCTAGAGCCCTTCAGATGGGGAAGGGGAAGAAAAAAGAAAATCCAAAAAAGAGAGAGCTTGAGGAGTTCAGCCAGAGCATGATTGATAGGTTCCACATCCAGCTGACCCTCCAGGAGGCTTTGCAGCACATCCCCCTTCTCCAGCGATCTTTGAGAGACAGGACTACAGTCAGGAGGAGGAGGAGGAACCACACTTCCGAGATCCATGTGCTGACGAAAGCCACGTGTTTTGCGATCCAGAACCGACTGCCAGCCAAGAGGCCAGATTCAGGGGCCCGTATGTCAGATGCCAGATCAGTGAGCAGAGGTTCGACCGTACTCTTCTAGATAGCGGATCGTCGATCAACCTTCTTCCGGCAGCCCTTCTCGACCGCTTCGAGTTGGGCACTCTTCGACAGAGCAGGACAGTCCTTCAGTTCGCTGATCGATCTGTCAAGAGGCCGAAGGGGTTATTACGAGACGTTATCGTCACGATTCAGGGCCTGAAATTCCCCGTGGACTTCGTAGTGTTGGACATGGAGATCCCTGAGTCAGTGGCCGATACCCCCATCATCCTTGGTCGTCCGTTCTTGGCCACAGCCAAGGCGGTGACTGATCATGATAGCGGGAAGGTGTACTTTCACGTCAAGGGAGAGAGTATACAAATAGAGACGGTCGAGGACTACAGAGCTAGAGAGAGAACCCGCTCAGATGCGAGTACAGATTCGGAGCAGCTGACAGACACAGAGCCAGACATCCACCAGGACTGTGATTTTGTGATCACAGACGATGAGGCAGCTTGGGCAGATCCTGCAGCACAGACCATCCTCTCATATTCAGATACAGCTGATGACGAGATGATAACAGAGGAGAGTCTGGAGAGCACAGCCCTGGTTCAGGATACCATAGAGGCAGCAGAGCCGGTCCTTGATCGCGACACGATGTTTAGTGATGGTGGTGCCGAGGCCACCTTGTTTTCCGGTGGTACTGAAGCCACCGCGATCGATACAGATCCCTCGGATTCAGAGTCTGATTGGGCCGATTGCTATGATCAGATGCCAGACATGAGTCCACTTGAGCCTATAGATGCGGAGGAGGTAGATGCAGAGCCGAGCAGAGACAGTGCAGTTGAGCAGCCTTCTCCCGATCCAGTTTGCGAGAGTACGCTTTCACTTTCCCAGGCAGATTTGGCAGACCTAGCAGCTTTCACTCAGTTTCTTCCGCAGCCAGATTTGCCAGCACCCAGCATTCCAGAGCTGAAGCCGCTCCCTACTTCGCTGAAGTATCGATTCCTTGCGGGCGATCCAGAGATGTACCCAGTCATCGTCTCCGCTGAGTTGACTGGAGAGCAAGAATCCCGTTTGATGGGGGTTCTTGAAAAGAACCGCAAGGCGATCGGATGGAGCGTAGCGGATCTCCATGGGATTAGTCCAGCAGTGTGCTCCCACCATATCTATCTTGAGGAGGGGGCTAAGCCGTCGCGTGAGTTCCAGCGGCGACTGAACCCCAACCTGAGAGAGGTCGTGATGAAGGAAATATCAAAATGGTGGAGTGCAGATTTTATTTATCCCATTTCCGACTCCAAGTGGGTCAGCCCCTTGCATGTGGTGCCCAAGAAGACGGGCATCACGACTGTGATCAGTGAGTCGGGAGAGGAGATCGCTACACGAGTACCCACCTCTTGGAGGGTTTGTGTTGACTACAGGAGACTCAACCAAGCCACCAAGAAGGACCATTTCCCCCTGCCTTTTATTGACCAGATCATTGAGAGACTGACAGGGAAGAGCCATTATTGCTTCCTGGATGGGTACTCGGGCTACAACCAAGTGGCCATCGCTCCTGAGGATCAGGAGAAGACCACCTTTACCTGTCCCTTCGGCACATATGCTTTTCGACGCATGCCATTTGGGCTATGCAACGCCCCTGCGACTTTTCAGAGGTGCATGCTGTCGATCTTTTCGGACATGGTAGGGGAATGTTTGGAGGTCTTCATGGACGATTTCTCGGTCTATGGCGACGGATTCGATTCTTGTCTTGACTGCCTAGACCGGGTACTCCAGCGATGTATTGAGTATCATTTGGTTCTCTCTTGGGAAAAGAGTCACTTCATGGTGACTCAAGGGACGGTGCTTGGCTACATCATCTCCAACAGGGGCATGGAGGTTGATCCGGCCAAGGTTGATGTCATTAGGAAACTCACACCGCCATCCAATTTGAGGCAGCTACGGTCATTCCTCGGGCACGTTGGATTTTATAGGAGATTTATTCAGGATTTCAGCAAGATTGCCCGACCGTTGGCTAACCTCTTGACGAAAGACACAGAGTTCCTTGTCGATGACAAGTGTCTCTCGTCCTTTGCGACTCTCCAGCAGCATGTTATTGAGGCTCCTGTCCTCCAGCCGCCTGATTGGTCTCTCCCATTCGAGATCATGACGGATGCCTCTGATTTTGCCGTGGGGGCAGTGCTGGGGCAGAGGAGGGATGGAGTTCCGTTTGCCATACACTACGCTAGCCGCACATTGGATTCCGCCCAGCGGAATTATACGGTCACAGAGAAGGAGATGCTAGCCGTAGTGTTTGCCCTAGATAAGTTCAGATCGTATATCATTGGATCTAGAGTGACTTTGTTTACAGATCACACCGCCATCAGGTACCTCATGGCAAAGAAGGATGCCAAGGCCAGACTGACTAGATGGATCCTTCTACTCCAGGAGTTCGACATTGAGATCAAGGATAAGCCTGGAGTCAAGAATGTGGTGGCGGATCATCTCTCCCGATTAGAGCAGCCTGAGGATTCTGAGAAGATTGATCCCATTCGAGATACCTTCCCAGATGAGGCGATCCTTGCTATCGCCTCACTCCCGTGGTATGCCGATATTGTGAACTTTCTCGTTGCAGGGAAAGTCCCACAAGATTGGCCCAGGCAGAGGCTTGAGACCTTCCTTGCGAGGGCCAAGTCCTACCACTGGGAGGATCCCATCCTTTACCACGAAGGAGGGGATAGCGTCTGGCGTCGGTGTATTCCTCAGAAGGAACACCATAGCGTCCTCACTTACTGCCACAAGCTTGAGGCAGGAGGACATCATTCTGGGAGGAGAACGGCACAGAAAGTGCTCCAATCCGGCTTGTGGTGGCCTACCCTCTTCAAGGACTCTGATGAGTTCGTGAAGAGGTGTACTGACTGTCAGAGGATGGGCACTTGTGGACAGCGTGATATGATGCCGATGCAGCCCATTCACTTCTGTGAGGTTTTTGACGCATGGGGCATCGATTTCATGGGTCCATTCCCTAAGAGTCAGGGATTTGAGTACATTCTGTTGGCCGTTGATTATGTTAGTCGTTGGGTGGAGGCTATCCCCGCCCGAGCCGCTGATGCGAGGACAGTTTGCCGATTTTTGAGAAAGCATATCATCACGCGGTTCGGGGTTCCACGAGTTCTGATTTCTGATGGGGGGTCTCATTTCATCAACGACCAGGTAAAGGCCCTTGCTAGCGAGTTCGGCATAGATCATCGTGTTGCCACACCTTACCATCCACAGACGAATGGTCTAGCTGAGGTGTCGAATAGGGAGATCAAGAATATTTTGCAGAAAGTCGTCCGCCCTGACCGAAAGAATTGGTCACAGCTTTTGGACTCGGTCTTGTGGGCATATAGGACGTCTTTCAAGACTCCATTGGGCACATCTCCCTTTCGCCTCGTATATGGCAAGCCGTGCCATTTACCTGTTGAGCTGAGGCACAAGTCACTTTGGGCAGTCACAGACATTTTGATGGATCCAGATGGTATGGGAGACCAGAGAAGGGCAGAGTTAGCTGCCCTGGAGGAGCTTAGAGATGCAGCTTTCTCAAGCAGCCTACATTATAAGGAGAAAGTCAAGGAGTGGCATGATTCTCATATCAGCCACAAGCATTTTGAGATTGGACAGAGAGTATGGCTGTTTGATGCGAGGCTACGATTATTTCCAGGGAAGCTACAGAGCAAATGGAAGGGACCCTACTTGGTCAGAAAGGTACACGACAATGGTAGCATTGATATATCCGAGTTGTCTTCTGATAGTACCTTTCGAGTGAACGGCCAGCGGCTCAAGCCATTTCTAGATCATGAGCCGCGGGACGTTATTGTTGCCCCTATTCATTTTGCGTGAGATGTGGTCTCTTGACTCACATCTTTTGCATCTCACGCCTGATTTTCACTGTTCCTCTGCCTGTATAGATCCAGTTGTCCATATCATTCTATTCTTTAGTCCCACATCCCTTTCTCATCTTATGATTATGCTATACTTAGGGTGTACTTTACCCTAAGTATAGGGGGGATGTAGGACCTGCGGGTATTCTTTTTATTCTTTCTGCTCCTGTTTTGTTGCCTATACTTAGGGATATTTTACCCTAAGTATAGGGGGGGCAGATTCTGTATCTTCTTCACTCGGATTGCCCTTCATGTACAGCTTGCTATACTTAGGATTAGTTAATCCTAAGTATAGGGGGAAACCACCGAGTTCCTCTCATTCTATTCATTTATTCGTTTCTGTACTTAGCCATTCCTTTTCACTTCCCTTTTACTAAGCACGAGCTATGTCTTCTTCATCGCTCTAGATCACTCTGAGGACATCGTTCGAGCTAAGTATAGGGGGGTGCATATATATTTCATATATACTTTAGCCATAACTCGTACTTTGTGTGAGTGTGTTAATAAATAAAATGGCTAAAAATCACAAAAATTAAAAATTTTTCATGTACATAAACTTCTTTTATCATGCACATACATAGCTAGTGTACAAAGTATTTTTGTAAAAATGATTTCAAAAATCTTTTGTGTAAAGCTTGTGTAAATATTTTGTATCAAAATTATGTATATAGTACAAAATTTTTCCAAAATGTTTTGAAAATCAAAAGTTTGCAAAAATATTGTGTAAATGTTTGTAAATATCTTTTTGCAAAACTTGCACCTCATGCATCATCCATTCATGATTTCAAAACATTTTTCAAAAATTTTGCATGATTGTAAAATATTTGTAAATAGCATCTTGTGTACATATATGTATATAGTTTTTCCTGGATGAGAGTTGACATTTAAACTAAGCCTGGAATTAAATTGAGAAATGGAGCTTGAATAAGATCTTAATCCACTTAACTTTAAGAGGAACCTTATAGGATTTAGGATTAAGGCTTTTCAGGTCCATAAGGACTTAATTCTTTGAGTCCACTAGGCTATGAGCATATGTCATCTTAATGAGCCTAAGTAGAGCACTTAACAACACACGCATGACTCTTAGAGACAATGGCTTGACTTGCACCTGCACTTTACACATGGCTCTCCACGGATGAGGTGGTGAGGAGGCAATTTCCTTTGGCTTGGGGTAGCATATGAGGGTAGTACTTCTAGGCGGAACCTCTCTTCTTCTTCTAGTGAAGGAAGTGCGTCTCAACTTGGTCTAGTGGTGATGAAGGCTAAAGACAGAAGCTGTGGGTTGCAATAAAGCTTCAAAAGAGGGATAGTCTACTGGCTCAAGAGGAAAATTTCTTGTAAATATGCTGCACCATGTAGATATGTTGTATAGAAGTCCTTGAAAAAAAATGCAAAAATGCAAAAGAACTTCAAAAAAGTGGTGGGTCGGATTGAAAATTTAATAACCCCACCGGAGTGTACATAGTCAAATAAAGCAAAGCTTATGGTATCCATGTTACATCTCATGAAGCTTGCAGCGGGAGACTTAGCTACACTGGCTAAGCTTCCAAAAGTCTATACTTCTTCCCCCTCTTCTTGAGCTGGTTGCACTTGAACTTAGAAGGGAATACCCCGCTTCTCGAGGAAAGAGTTGCTAGACCGAGGCATTAGAGTTACCAGGTTGAGGGAGGTTGTTTCTTTGTTACTTCTGAGGTGGGGAGCCACATATCACTTACACTGCATGGAAAGATTCATGGTCATTAGAGTTTGTGTATGTAGACTTGTTCTGATCTGGTTTATTGAGGAGTCTTGCCCATAGATTGGTGGAACTTAGAGGCTGTTGGGTTTTAAGCTTAAGTCCAAATAAGGTTCCGACACATTAATAATCCAAAGAACTGATCGAGCTCCATATCCCAATTTAATGAAGGCAAGTTTAATAATCAACCTTGATCCATGTACATCCTCTTTTTCTTTTTCTTTTTCTTTCTTTTTCACTTCTTTTTCAAATAAGTATTTGCTAAGGGACTAGCAAAATTAAGTATAGGGGGGTGATGAATACCCATTCATCACTCTTTATTCTTATATTTTAGCTACAAAAACCTTTGCAAATGCATGTAGATATATGTAAATATAAATAATTACCAAAAGCATGCATTGTGTAAAAACCTATAATTAGCATGTTTTTGTGCAAAAATAAAAGAATAAAGATTAAAAAGAAAAAGAGGGAAATATTTAGAATAAATATTGAGCAACCTAACCCAAGGGAAGGCTCAGCATGGGTCTGACCGCATAAAAGCCCAAGTAGAGGGAGATAGGAGCTCATGTGTAAATATTTGTGAAAATAAATAAAATTATATTTTCCCCACCCAAAAATTATGCTTGTACATATTTGTATATATTTAGAAAATATTAAAAACAAAATAAAAATTTGAAAATTAAAAAGATCAAAAATACCCTTTCACCATGTACATAGACCATGCTTCTTTATTTATTTAACCTTGTAAATAAATAAAATCATTTTCTAAACTTTTTGTAAATATTCTATGATATATATTGTAAGTAAATAAAACAAAAAGAATCAAAACAAAAATCAAATAAAAATAACAAAATTAAAATTACAAAAATATATTGTACAAATGCCATGTATATAGTTGTACATAACTATTTATTTCACCTATGTATATAAATAATAAAAACAAAATAAAAATACCCTTTTATCCCTCATTTTATTCTATAAATAAATAAAATATAAAATAGGAATAAAATTGTACAAAAATAATAATTAAAAATCAAAAATCAAAAAAACTACATAATGTACATATACCTATATATAGCTACATAATGTAAATACCTCATTTTTTATTTCCAAAAATTAATTAAAAATCACCAAAAAATAGAAAAAAATAAAATAAAAATATTTTGTGTTTTAAGTTTTTGCTAATTCCGCCGTTATCTAGCTTAAAATAAATAAACAAAAATAGAATACGTGGCAGCACCTCATTGGCCCACGGAGATGTTGACCTCCGGTCAACTCCCTCCGCGGACCGTCTTCTCCAGCGGATCTCGCGCCCGACCCGTTTTCTCCTCTTTTTCCGCGCTCGATCCGCTCGCCATCTCCGCAAACCCCGGGTCCTATCGCTTCTTCATACATCCGAGACCCTCGCCGGGGTATCCACATTGGGATCCGCGCTTCTCACAGCCCTACCCGACCAACCCTAGCCGGACCCGCAACTACTTAAATACCGAGCTCCGCCACCTGATTCTGCTATCTTTGGCTCTCCATTCTTCGTCCCGTGACCTCCACAGCTACCCTCGAGGTGACAGCTCCAGGTTGGCCGTGTCGCAGCGAGGAGAGAGTGGACGGACCACTGATCCGGCGAATAGCTCCGCCGTAGCTCCGCCATTGGTGTGAGCTCTGAGCCTCGGGCCCAGACGACCCTCGAGGCTACGACCGGGAGCTTCCCCAGCTCCAGCCCAGTCTACTTCGCCGCCCAGGTAATCCCTTAGCTTCCCCCTTTCATCCAATTTTCATTTTGACCTAAATCGCACCGCCGCCGTTCTTCGTCGATTCCAACCACCTCGCGCATCCATTCGATCATCGGAATCCCCATCCATCTCCGCCTTCCCTCCGCGCACCTTCTCCGCCCCTCCGTTCAACCCAGCTCGCACAGGAGCTGGGATTCGAATCCCCTCGCCGTCACTTCGCCGGGGTTCGCCCGCACCGACGCACAGACCACCTCCACGACGCCTAACCGGGTCGAGGCATTTTGCCCTCGACCCGCGAAGCTCCTGAGCCTTTTTGCAGGACCAGAGGAGGCTATCTGAGGCCTCCCGACATTCAGACAGGAGCTTCTCCTCCGCCGACCTCGCCGGAGCCCTCCAGGGCTCGGCTGGGCCATCGGAGCCGACCATCAGCTGCGGAGAATCATCGCGGACCTTTTCCGATCTTCAGAGGCAGCAGGGGAGGAGACCAGCGCTTGCACGAGGCCGGCGAAGCTCGCCATCCGACTGTTCTTCCAGCATCTTCCCCGACCGTTCGATCGTCCTCGACCTCCAGTTCGTATCCAGACCGTTCACTTGAAGAGAGCCAGACACCGTCAGATCTTGGAGAGGCGATCAGGACCGTCCGTGCACGAGGGGTAGCCACCGAGCACCGCACCCGTTCGATCTTCCACGTGGCGTACCCTCAGCCGTCCGATCGCTGCGAGAGCCTCAGCGTTGGAGCGCCAGCCATTTCCAGCCGTCCATCTACACACGTGGCGCGCATCCATCGGGCGACTTAATAAAGGGTAATTTACCCTTAGGCCCTTCCTTATCTTTCATTTCGTTTTAGTCCTGTAATTATTTTCGTCAGTTATTTAGTTTTAGGGTATTTTGCATATTGGACCTCATACTTTAGATATTTGCACTTATACCCCTGTCTGTGTGGAGCCACGTGCTTCGTCACGTGTATGTTTGGGTTATTTGCAATATATTCCCTGTAGTTCTGGATGTTTAGAAATGAATGAAAACTTTTGAGTATTTGCATCTATGCCCCTGTGAATGTTTTAATTGCGCATGTGCGCTTATTTTAGGGTAATTTGCATCTGAGGTCCCCGGACTTTTGGTACGGGTTACCAATTAGTCCCCGAACCTTAGTTTTATTACATATAGGTCCCTGAGTGCCCCAGGCACGCGCTTGGCGCGTGACTTCTTGGGTTAATTGCACCAGGACCCCCAGAACTTTGGGTATTTGCACTTTGGTCCTTGTGCACAGTGCCCTCTTGTCATTTTTGAATAAAATATCAAATCACCTCCAAATCCAACGAAAATTTGACACATGGCTCCTGCCATGGTGTAGGGTTTTTGTAGATTTTTGAGGACATTTCTGATCTTGTTTGCTATTTTTAAAAATTCAAAAACATCTATTTTTGGCACTGTTCAGTTTTAAAAATCACAAAAAAATATAAAAACCCCCCTAAAAATTCTGTAAAAATTAGGTACTGTTTATCTTGTGTCCCTTGATTTTCTAGCCAATTTTGGCTATTTTTCATCACTGGAAAACCTTAAAAACTTAAAAACCCTCAAAAACCCATAAAAATTCCAATAAATGCATTAAAAATCCAAAAACAATAATTTTGGTACTCAAATTTTCCTTGTTTTACCTAGTTTACAGGAAAAATACCTCCAGGTCCTTTTTAGGTCCTTAGATATTTTATCTGGGGATTTTGGGGCTGGCTGGACTGTACCTTGCATTTTTGCTACTGTTTGATTTTTAGAAAATAAAATACACATCAGAAAAAAATTCCAAAAATTCACCAAAAACATTAAAAAACATAAAAAAACATAAAAATATTTTTGTCTGAATTTTTGCTTGCTTCTTGATGCATTAAATAATCTGTTGAAGTGTGCTTGCTTTTGCTTTTCTTATTTTCTTCACATATTAAAAATTCCAAAAAAAATTAAAAACAATTAAAAACCACTAAAAAATGTTTTCCCCTTTTTTTCTCTGATTTTTTTTGACTACTTCGTAGGCCTTCGGCCAATACGTGCTCCTTGAGTTCGACCCTGGGTGCTATACCAGGTTAAACATATAGCAGGACCACTTCCTCGCTTCGATTGATATTATTGCTATTAGTGGTTCGATTTTTCTTGATTTAGCGCATCTGAGCGACCGAGGTCGCAACGACCATTTTTGTACCTTTACCTTAGTCGTTCGGACGCTTATCAGGTGACAGCTTCCTCTCCAGAGCTTCAGGTTAGTCGAGCGACGCCCGAGGCGGCTCCAACCACCTCTGACGTTCGCCGGCGTCGAGGTATCTTCTACCTCAGGTTCACCCCTTCGAGGTCTTCGTCTTTCATTTATTTTCCTCGAATTTTATTCACCGTAGCATTAGGATCAGATCCCCTCAAAAATCTTTGAGTTTCATCCATTGATTGGCCCACACACACCCCTCGTCGGAGTGCTCCTCCGGCCACCACCGTGCGCCATCGTCTCTCGCCTCCATTCCACCCCGCGGGGTCCAGGCATTTTGCCATGGACCCTCTTACCCCCTTTTCGCAGGTCAAAGAACATTGACTCGAGCTTGGGGCTCGTTTTGAAGTTCGCCGGAGACCCGTGAAGCCCTCCAGCTCCGTCGTCTTCTCCAGCGACCTCCAGCCATCCCCGGAGCATTTTGGAGCCCCCAGGAGATAGAGGAGACCTCCAGGAGTCTCCAGGCCATTTTCGAAGTCCAAGGAACGTCGGAGGACGGAGCTTGAGCTCGGGGAAGTTTGCCTCGCCGGCGCTCCTCCCCTGTTCTTGCTCCGCCCCTCTGCACCGTCGGATCGAGGCTGAAGCTCCAGGTGCACGCTGACCGTTGGATCCTTCCGCGCCTCCACCGTCAGATCTTCAGAGGAGATCTAATCGTGGCCATCCGCTGTGAACCGTCATTGGTCGTTCTTCGTGCGCCACGTGTCAAGTGGCCTCACCACCGTCGTTGGATCGCGCGCAAAGGGGTATTTTGCACTTTCACCCCACGTCATTTTGTATTTCTATTTAGTCCATAAATTTGCATATGTAGTTTAAATATTTGTCTAATATTTGCGTAGACACCCCCAAACTTTCATTAATTGCAAGTAGGTCCAGTCCACGTCACCTCACGTGCCTGTGCACGTGAGGGGACTGGGCATTTTGTAGGGACCCCCCTGAGGGTTTATTTATTTCGTATTGGTCCAGGAAGTATTTTAGAATGTGTAATTTTTTGGATATTTTGTGTTTCAGCCCCTGGAATTTTTGTATATTGCATTAAGGTCCTCCTCAAGCGCGTGTATACCACGTGCGGGGTTCGGAATATTGCAGACGTGCCCTCACGGTTTATGTATTTGAATTTGGTCCTAGAACGTGGTTTATTAGTAATAAATTTTGTGGAAAATTGTACTGTGGCCCTTGGATGTTTGCTTATTTACAAATATGCCCTTGCTAGTAGTGTAGTTTCTCTTTGTTGCCTTTATTTATTTCATGCATCCATAAATTGCTAAAAAATTCACATAAATTACCTTAGGTTCATGTTGCATCATATTATCACGACATGTTTTTATTTCATATTTTTATAGCGTTTTAATATTTATAAAAATTCAAAAGCAAGCATTTTCAATACTATTTGCATTAGAAAATCCATAAAAATTAGTAAAATTTTTGAAAAATTCCAAAAAACATTATATTTTGTGTGTCTTAGCATCTTTTAGCGTCAATCCAAAAATCACTAAAAAATTCAAAATAAAACTCCTAAAAATTAGAAAACCCCTAAAAACTTCATAAAAATCTAAGAAATTCAAGAAAAATCCTAAACTACAATCTTAATTTCTATATTTTCCCTATTTTATTGCCTTTTTTTAAAAATTAATTTGAGGAATTTTGGATACTGTTTGATATTTTTCATCCTCATTTTAATTTCGTCCAGTAGCCTAGTTCACTATTTTCTAGTATTTTTTGCCTTTAAAAATCCTAAAAATCAAAAAAATCTATAAAAATCACAAAAACATTAGAAAATTCTAAGAAGCCCAAAAATATTTTATTTTCTGATTTTTGATTATTTTTACCTATTTTTATAAAACCATGTCCTTCTCTTTTCTTATATTGTGCATATATTCTATTTATAGAAAAAGAAAATAAAAAATATATATAAAATATAAAAACAAAATACAAAATCAGTAAAGTAAAAATCAAAGTATAAAAATATAAAAATTAAAAATCAAATAAAAATTAAAAAAAAATAAAAACCCACAAAAGTTTGCATTGGTAGACACATTATCACATTCATTTTTGTTCATCATTGACTTGATCTATCTTGCTTGCTCCCTGTGTTCGACCTCTACACACTTGCACGCTATACACATTTTTTTAGAGTTATAATAAATTTTGACTCCACACTTGCTTATTGTTTGATTGTTATTGTGGGTTGTGAGCGGTCGCCGCAGCGACTTTTGTCTCCGCCTTGTGTGAGACATATTTAGACCCTTGCAAGATATGTGTTATCAGTCAATCTAGTATTGTCATGGGAAAAGAGCCACTTCATGGTTACAGAAGGGATTGTGCCGGGTCAAGTCGTTTCCAAATATGGCATGGAAGTTGACCCACAAAAGTGAATGTGATTGCCAATCTTGAGCCACCTCATACAGTGAAGAATGTGAGGTCATTCCTGGGGCATGTGGGATTTTACAGAAGGTTCGTCCGAAATTTCAACTGCATTGCCCAACCTCTTACAGAACTTCTATACAAGGAGACTGAGTTTAATGTTGATCAGCAAGTTCTCCTTTCATTCAATTAGCTGAAGGATCTCATCACTCAAGCTCCAGTCCTACAGCCACTAGATTGGTCTCTTCCCTTTGAGATCATGACGGATGCGTCAGACTTTGTAGTTGAGGTTGTGTTAGGACAGAGGAAAGAAAAGGTACCATATGCCATTCATTACGCTAGCAAAACATTAGATGAAGCTCAGAGAAATTATACGGTGACAGAGAAAGAGTTGCTGGTTGTGGTATTTGCCTTGGAGAAGTTCAGATCTTATTTGCTTGGATCTTAAGTTACCATCTTCACTGACCACTTTGCTATCCGTTATTTATAACAGAAGAAGGATGTTAAACCCAGACTGATTAGATGAATCCTTCTCCTCCAGGAATTCGATTTGGAAATCAAGGATAGGCCTGGAGTTCAGAATGTGGTAGCAGATCATCTCTCCAGAATTGAGCAGCAAGAGCCTCCGCTGAGCAGTGCACCCATCACGGAAACCTTTCCTGACGAGTCGATTTTGGTTGTGGATTCACTCTCTCGGTTTGTTGATCTCAACTACCTCGTTTCGGGGCTAGTACTGTCGGATTGGACGAAGATTCAGAAGGACAAAATCTTGTCGACAACCCATTTCTACCAATGGGAAGATCCTCTCTTATTAACGGAAGGACCATATTTCATTTGGCGCAGGTGTATCCCTCAGGAGGAGCATCATAGTGTCCTCGAGAATTGTCACTCGCTCGAATCTGGTGGACATCACCCTGGAGATAGAACGACAACAAAAGTACTTCAATGTGGCCTTTGATGGCCCATACTATTTAAGGATGCAGCATCTTCCGTCAAAAGAAGCACTGACTGTCAACGATTGAAAGGCACCCTCACAACAAAAGATTTAATGCCCCTAAAGATCATTCAGATAGCAGATGTATTAGATGTTTGGAGCATCGATTTCATGGGACCTTTTCCCAATAGCCAGGGATATGAGCACATACTTCTTGTCGTTTATTATGTGAGTCACTGGATTGAAGCTATCCCCACTCGAGCTGTAGACAGCCGGACATTGTGTCGTTTTCTAAGAGAGAACATCATCTCGCGGTTCAGAATTCCGAAGATTCTGATATTAGATGGGGGTAGCCACTTCATTAACAAAGAGGTCAAGAAATTAGCGAAGGAATACGGCATCGAGCATTGAGTTGCATCTCCTTATCATCCCCAGACCAATGGCATGACAGAACTTTCGAACAGAGAAATCAAGACAATCCTTCAGAAACTTGTGAAGCCGGACAGAAAGAATTGGTCCCAACTCTTGCACTCCATCCTGTGGGTATACAGAACCGCTTACAAGTCTCATTTGGGCTTGTCACCTTAACTTTTTGTATATGGGAAATTGTGCCTTCTGCTCATGAAATTGATTCACAAATCCTTGTGGACAATCAATATGTGCAATCTAGACTCATAAAGAAGTGGTCAGAGAAGAAAAGATGATCTGAACAGAATCCTGGAATTTTGAGATTATGCATACGATAACACATTGATGTACAAGGAGAAGGTGAAATGCTGGCATGACCGGCATATCAGACGAAAGACCTTCAAAGTTGGACAGAAAGTGTGGCTGTTTGATGCAAAGTTGAGGATCTTCCCGGGCTAATTGAAGAGTAAATAGACAGGGTCGTTTCAAGTACGAAAAGTGTGTGACAATGGCAGCATTGCAATATCATAATTGTCTCCTGACGCACAACCATTTGTTGTCAACGGTTAGCTATTGAAGCCTTACCTTCAGCCGGACACTTTCTTGGCCGTTGTCGACTCGATCCACGTACTACGCTCAGATGATACATCTACAGCACTAGCAGCATCAAAAGATTCAGATAACACACCTCAAAAACTTTTCCTCTGATCTCTTGTCTTTTCTTCTTTTTAGTTCTCACTTTCGTCCTACATATATACACATATATATATATATATCAAAAAAACAATCAGGTGGATCGCCCCTTTTTGTCAGTCTTCTATACTTAGTATGTACTTTGTCCTAAGTATAGGGGGTGTTCACCCCAATTACCTTCATTATTTATTCCTATTCATTGTCTTCTCTTCTTTCCTATCATTAGGGATTTCTCACCCTAAGTATGTGGGGGAGACAATTCGAGTACGATCTTTTCATTCTCATCCTTGACCATCCATACCTTGTGTACATTCTACTATACTTGGGATTATTTAATCCTAAGTATGGGGGGACGGCCAACTTCCTGTTCATTTATTCATCTCCTCATTCCTTTATTCTTTAGACTTTTTCTATACTCAGTCCGAGTTATGTCTTCTCTTTTTCTCTTTGATCTATGAGGACATCGCTCAAGCTAAGTATAGGGGGTTGTATATACTATGTATATACTTTAAGCCATAACTCGTACTTTTGTATTTTAAATAATACTTATGGCTACAAATAATGTTAAATTCATCACAATCTTCTAATAAAAAGATATTTATAGCTCCTCAAACTCTTCTTGTACATTCTGATTAATAAATCATGCAAAAATACTTTTGCAAAATGTTTGAAAAATAGTTTGAAATACTACAAGAATTTAAGCTTTTCGGGACAATAACTGACGACGGTTCCATGTTGACCATCCCTATTGATAGGTTTTGGGGACGATCGTACGACAACCGTCGCCAATACCCACATACTGGGGGACGGTCTGCGGGGCATCATCTCTTTTTATAATGAGGGAATAGGAATGGTAGTTAGTGACCGTCCCCTCTGCCATGACCAAGGCACTGCTCAATTTTTTCCTCTTGAGAGACCTTTGGGGACAGTTATAACCATCACCAAATGTCTTCTGTTGGCGTCGCTACCGATCTGGGGCCCTGTGTGGTGGACCAAAGGGGATGATTGTTAATGACCATCCCCTCTACCATGACCAAGGCACTACTCAAATTTTCCCTCCTGAGGGGCATTTGGGGATGGTTATGACCGTCGCCAAATGTCTTCTGTTGACGTCGCGATCGATCTGGGGCCTTAGGTGGTGGACCAAAGGGGAGTGACCATCCCCTCTACCATGACCAAGGTAGTGCTCAATTTTTTCCTCCTGAGGGGCTTTTGGGACGGTTATGACCGTCTCCAAATGTCTTCTGTTGGCGTCGCGACCGATCTAGGGACTTAGGTGGTGGACCAAAGGGGACGATCGTTAGTGACCGTCCCCTCTGCCATGACCAAGGCACTGCTCAATTTTCCCCTCCTGAGGGGTTTTTAGGGACGGTTATGACCGTCTCCAAATGTCTTCTATTGGCGTCGCGACCGATCTAGGGGGACCAAAGGAGATGGTCGTTAATGACCGTCCCCTTTGCCATGACCAAGGCACTGCTCAGTTTTTCCCTCCTGAGGGGCCTTTGAGAACGGTTATGATCGTCTCCAACTATCTTCTGTTGGTGTCGCGACCTATCTGGGGCCTTGGGTGGTGGACCAAAGGGGACAGTCATTAGTGATCGTCCCCTCTACAATGACCAAGGCACTGCTCAATTTTTCCCTCCTGAGGGGCCTTTGGGGACGGTTATGACCGTCTCCAAACGTCTTCTGTTGGCGTCGCGACCAATCTGGGGCTTTGTGTGGTGGACCAAAGGGGACGATCGTTAGTGATTGTCCCCTCTTGCATGACCAAGGCACTGATCAATTTTTCCCTCATGAGGGGTCTTTGAGCACGGTTCTAGTCGTCCCCAAATATCTTCTGTTGGCATCGCGTCCGATCTGGGGCCATGGGCGGTGGACCAAAGGAGATGTTCGTTAGTGATTGTCTCTTCTGCTCGCTCGCGACTGTACCCCATTAGTGCGGAGCAGATATTTTCAATTAGTTGCAAGTATTGGGGACGATCAAAACAACCGTCTTCGATGGTCAGATCGAAAAAAACCCCTTCAGTCTCCTCATTTTTCCATTTCAACATATGCTCCCCACGCCGCCCCCCGTTGCCTCCTCCCCCCCTCCCCACCCCCTCCCCCGCCGCCACCTGACGTCCTCGTTTGCTCTCGAGCTCGTTGGCTTCCTATATCTTAATTTCTAGTGATTACCAACAGACCTTTACGTTTATTCTTCTCCATTTTGCTCCGTGAAAGAGATACAAAATTGCTATAACACAATTTTATCATGTTTAATTCGTGTCCATATGTTCTTGTGTTCCCAAAAATGAGTTTAAGGTTTTTGAGTCCTCAAGTTTCTAACTTGACCAGTCTAACAGAAACTAGGTGTAGCTTTGACATTGTGAACTGCTGTTAATTATACTTTGATGCAGCTTGTTGTGCATCTTTTCTTGTTTTTTCATCCTTTTATTTCTTATCTGGAAAATAAAAGTGATGGCTTGTGCATTACTACCAGTCATAGCTGAGAAGGTGAGGGAGGAGGGTGTTTTGTAGGAGCACCTACCTTGGAATATATTTTTCCTAAAATATCAGTCTAAAAAGTTTTAATGACGTAAATGATAGTCAAGTGTTAATATTTACAAAGATACAGATTATACTAAATTGTTATGGAAATTAATGGTTGATTATTCAATGGGAAATATTAGATAGTATCTATAACTCAAAGACTTATTTGTAGTCTGGGTAAAGACTTATCTGTTTGTGGAGTTAGTTAAAAGTTGCAATCATGACTTGGATGTACTTGCTATTATCTTGATGTATGCCTTTCTAATGCTAAAACACCTAGGTGAATTGACAATAATTATTATTCTAACGGTGCTGTAAGACCCTCTCCTGGAGGCATACATGGGAAAGTAGATGGATGGTGGAGGTTGTTATCTAGGAATCATAATGTTATGCTTGATGTCAATGTTTATGGTTAGGAATTATACACTATTACTATACTACTATACTATACTATACATAATGTCTTCTTTGAATAGCTTATTTCATTTCCTTTGCAATTATATTCAACTTTGATCTTTTACTATATTCCCTACCTCATACCTATAGTGTAGGAAAAAAGTAAAGAGTACATATAATTTAATTTTCTGATTGTGCAGTGAAATGGATAAAATATGGATGGATAAAAGATACGATGATTTTCAACAATATAAGAGAGGAGTGATCATGTTCTTGGATTGGGTATTTCAATTAGAAAGTGTTAATAAAAAATTTGGTGGTATCAAAATTTATCGTTCATGTGTAAGATGTAAGAATATTAAATATAATGTTAGAGAGAAAGTTTATAACCATCTTATACTCAACAGATTTTGGTTGCATTACTCCATTTAGACTGAACATGGAGAGGTTATAGAGCATATACAAATGGATGAGGATATGGATGTAGGTGTAGGAGCCGCTACATAATCTTTGAATAATGTTAGTCACGAGTTATTTGATTTAATGGATGACTTAAGAAGACCTGAAACATAACACATTGGTTTAGATGATAGGTTTGAGAGTAGTTTGCTAGATGCAGAAGCTATGTTGGATACTGGGGTAGAAATGACGCGTTTACAGTTTTTATTAGAGTTGTTTAAGATGAAAGTAAGGAACGGATCAACCGCTGCAATGATGACAGATGTATTATCTTTAATCCAAAAGTTATTAAATAATTTTGAGTAGTTTCCAAAGGATTGGAAAGAGGCGAAGCAACGATTCCGATCGCTAAGTCTGAAATACGAGAAAATCGATGCTTGTGTTAATGATTGTGTACATTTCCGAGGACAAAATTCGTATTTAGTACTTTGTCCCTATTGTGAAGCTTCTAGATATAAAGAAGAAAAAAGTAATTTAAAGAGGAAGAAGAAGTCGATTAAGATATTATGTTACTTCCCATTAATTCCAAGATTACAACGTCTCTTTATGTCAGAAAAAACCGCAAAGTGGACGGCGTGGCATTCTCATTCAAATAAAAGAGATGCTAATGGAATTATTAGACATCCATCTGATGCAGAAGAATAAATAAAATTTGATCAGAGATATCCTCGTTTCTCTCAAGATGAGAGAAATATTTGGTTGGGATTAGATTTAGATGATTTCAATTCGTTTTGTAATATGAATTTGAGTTATAGCATTTGGCTCGTGTTTGATGGTCTATAATCTACTATCATAGATGTCAATGAGTTCTTCATTTACGATGATGACATTGCTGATTCCCGCAATCGATGTGTACCTACAACCGTTAATAGATGAATTAAAACTATTATGGAGTACAGGAATACCTACATATGATGCATGTAAGAAAGAAACATATGCATTGCATGCCGCACTGTTGTGGACTATAAATGATTTCCCAGCATACGCAAATATGTCTAGTTGAAGTATTAAGGGAAAACTCGTGTGTCATGTCTGTCTTGAAAAAACACATTCAACTTGGCTTACTGGAAGTATGAAGTATTGCTATTTGGGTCATCGTCGATTCCTGCCACCAAAGTATAGATGGCAAAGGACAGATAATATTAAGAAATTTGATGGTTTACCATTTGGACACCGACTTGATTTAACTCGTATGAATGGCAACAATATTTGGGAACAACAATTACTTGTACAAAGCAATTATTTAGGACAGGCTTCAAAGAAAAGTATGACTGGTGGATGGAGGATACAAAGTATTTTTTCAAAGAGTTACCATACTAGAAATATTTACAAATTCGTCGTAATTTGGATGTCGGGCATATTGAGAAGAATGTTTTGGAAAATATTTTGGGGATGTTAGATCTTTCAGGACAATCGAAAGATAATTTAAGGACGAAACATGATTTAGTTCAACTTGGTATACGCGAAGAATTACAACCAATTGAATTAGACAATGGATGGATTACTATACCGGAGCAATATATACATTAACCAACAGTGACGTGATAAAATTCTCAGCGTCCTAAAAAATTTGAAAGTGTCAGATGGGTTCTCGTCCCAATTGTCGAGATGCGTAAATGAAAGAGAACGTAAGATAACCGGATTGAAAAGTCATGACTGTCATGTTTACATGGAAGTATTAAAGTCTCAGCTTCCTAAAAAAATTAAAAGTGTCAGATGGGTTCTCGTCTCATTTGTCGATGTGTGTAAATTCAATATCGTTGGATGTATCCAATAGAAAGATACCTTCGAAAATTAAAATTTATGATCTTTAATAAGACACAACCTAAAGGATGTATTGCTGAGGATTATCTTTGTGAAGAGTGTATTAATTTTTGTGAAATGTATATGGAAGACGGAAGCGTATGTTTCAACCGATTTGAACGAAATGATGAAGTTGAAGTCGTAGTGTAAGAGGACGAATCCAAATCATGGGTCTTTCAATCATATGCAAGGCATATATTCAACGGTATCCGTCATGTAATATCCGACGAGGATAGAAATCTCATACACTACTATATTTTGATGCAGTTATTAGAGATTGATGAGTTTTTTGATGAGAACAATTCATTATTTAGTGAGACTCACATTAAATCTCAATTCATCAATTAGTTCCATTCACGTGTAAAACAGTTAAAGGAAATGAAATATGACAAGTGTAACTTTAATCTTGACATTCTTGAACGTATACCGTATTCACAAGTTATTTCATACAAGGGTTATATCGTTAATGGCTACAGATTTAGAATAAAGTCCGCCGACGAAATGAAATCAATGCAAATGTCCGGTGTTATAGTAAAAACAGAGTTACCTTCAGGTTTAGATGGCCACTGTGGGGAAATAGTTGACATAATAGAGATCAGCTTTACTCATGAATGTCGATGTATTCTTTTTATGTGCAACTGGTTCGATTTCGATCGCGAGGGGATATGATATCGAAGATATAGAAATGGGATACTTCTTTAAAACAATCAGGAAAGTTGCAAACAAATGAGCCTTTTACTCTTGCCAGTCAGGTAGAACAGGTATTCTACATTCCATACAACTTAAAGATGGGTGGATCATGCCCGTGAGGACAGTACCAAGAGATTTTTTTGATATCAATGATGATGATGAGATGTTAAATATAAACGATGCATATTAAGCTGAGATACAAGAACATCCATCTGATGTTGTAGATGCGGATGTGATAACATGTACTGGAAGGTTTTTTGACAGTGTTGTCGATGTTTAAAGTGTAAATTCATCAATATTTTTTTCCAAAATTGTTTGATTTAATATGATAAATATACAATTCTTGTTAAATCATTTAAATGTTTCATTATATATGTAGATATGCCTCCACATCCTACACGCATTCAGGATGCACCACCTGCACCACGTGCAGGGAGTGAGACCTCCGATCCTGATGGATCGAGTGGCTCAGCTAGACGAGAGGCCCATCACAGTGCCGAGTATTGGACCGATTGTGTCCCGGTGAGACACTTAGGGTACGGATAGTTGAAGGTGATGCAGTGGGGGAGAACTCGACTGTGTTTCAGAGTTACCTGGGGCAAGTATGCAGAGCCAGTGTTCCTATCTACGTTACAGACTGATGTTTAGTGGAGCAGTCAATAAAAGATACCATTTTTCATGATTTGGAGGTATTTAAAACTAATAACAAACTAAAGTTGTTGTTGAGTGTATAAAATTAAATAATTTTTTTTGCATCCTTTACTTTGCAGTCTAGTTTTTCATGGGATCGTGACCCGGCCACGGATGCTCTAATTCTAGCATATGGCATGGAATTACTGCGTAAAGGGCCGAGTAAGTACAATAAATTGGTTTTTCATCATTTATGTATATAAGTAATTTTCTTACAAATTTTCAGTACTTCGACCTGGAGCTTTCATTGGAGACACTTTTGGTGAATTGTCCTCCAAATGTACCCGTTGAACACTGGAAGGCGTTGATATATATTTGGATGGGGGAAGAACATGTGGTACGATATATATGTGTGTGTATTATCAATTATTTAGGATTATATTTTTGCAAAAATTACCTTTGTATACGATATCTCAAAGCGAAATACTCAAAATCGAAGGAAAGGTTTCAAGTCTACCCATAGAATTTGGAGAAGGAATACAAATCAACTGAAGGATGACTTTATAAGTAATCTACAATATTATTATGTTTAAATTTCATCCGTTATTATATCTTAAAATCATATCGTAAGTTCTAGTTATCTTTTTCACATTAGGCAGTGGAGAACAATCGTGTGCCCAAGCGGATGGAAGTCTTTGAGAAGTCTAAGACTCGCGATGTGGGTGGGAAAGTTCATTGGGTAGATCATGCCTATGGTCCAATTCATGTAAGCCATTAATAACAATTTTGCATCTGTTTTAATAATTTAAATGGATTTTAAACTTACTTTAATAAAATTTCAGGAGGAAATGATCAGACTCAGGACCGCTGGCTCTCTAGACAGCACTGGTACGAGTCAGACACCTACTCCTAATGCGGCCATCCTCCAGGCGACCGGTCCAGAGCATCAAGGATGAGTTCGTTGTGGTGGTCATGGTTCCATTATATGGAACTGGTATGGAGTAGGGAGCGGCTCGTCATCTTCCTCTCAGAAGACATAAAGGGAGAGGGAATTAGAAAGTCAAGTGTCTTGCATGAATATCGAGATTCGGGATTTGCGATGACAAATGACAATTTTTAATGCATTCATGCAGGCACATCAAGGTGCAACGTCGATTAGCCATCCAACACAAGTGGATAATCTAGTTGCGAGGCTAGGTGACGATGATGAAGGAGAAGAAGGAGAAGAAGCGGAAGGAGAAGAAGAAGAAGAAAAAGATGATGATGATGATGATGATGATGATGATGATGATGATGATGATGATGATGATGATGATGATGATGATGATGATGATGATGATGATGATGATGATGATGATGATGATGATGATGATTATGATTATGATTATGACCACGACAATGACAATGCGGATGAGGATGACGCTTAGGATTAATTTAGATGTTTTCTTTAGTTGGTAGGATATATAGTTTAAAATATTGTATAATTAATTTGAACAATTACTTTGCAAAGCTTACTTTGTCTAAATAGTTTGAATAGTTTATGGTAGAGTAGTTTCATTTGAATCTCTTAGTGATATTTCATTCATGACCATCATGTTTACTGTTGCTACAACCTGAGTAATTGTACTTGTTAGATCTTGATCATACCTTATATAGGAACTTATTATGAGTCATTGGTCGGATCATTCTAACGTTATGTGATTATACAATTGGTATTATCTACAACTTTCAATATTTAATGTGTGTAGAACGCTGAAAAAATAATAAATCTTCAATAATATATGTATTTCATAAGAAAAGTTGTCACTCTCAACCATGTGTGATACTTATATCATGTAGCATCATGTTTGTGTTGTAGACTTAACATATCCGTAAACAAAACTCAAATCATATGTACATTAATACACAAGGAGCTATTAGGTTCCATCCATGTGTTCAAACTTTCTTCTTAAACCCCATCATATACCACCTTAAACGATGGCACGGATCCATTTTGACATGATTAAGTATTCCTTAGATCAATGGTTAACATAAATAATTATAATTTGAGACTCTTAAATCTTATAGTTTACTCTTGAGAGGTACCCAACTAGCCTCTTTAACAATATAGAATTCTGACAATGACTCAAAGTCTCATCAGGTTATTTAGCATTATCATGATTGTAAAAACTATCATATCATGAATGAGAATTTAATAATGATCAAATATATGGAGTAGGCAACCCAAGGGATTGGGCATGCACCACTGAGGCCTCGGTTAGATGCCATGAAGATCGCGACCCCAACGGACGAGCACCTAGCAGCCCGATAGCATCTGGAGTCGCTCGACGGAGTAGGCAGGTGGCATGGTTGGCGTTCTTGATTTCACACTTATACACAATATTAAGACGAAGTGGAATTGGGTGTGGCCGCATCAAATTCTATTTCAACTATTATTATTGTGAGAGGTGTTCTGGGATGTGGTTTGAAGTTGGAGAAATGAGGTTTTTGATCGTTTTCATATTCTATTTGAACAAAGGTTATTGAGGGTTTACTCAAGATGACTAAGAAGTTCCAGCATAGCGGATGCCTGCGAGGCGAGTACTTACGTATGCTAAATTAATGACAAAAATGTGCCGTGATCGAATATCAAAAATCTGTATTTGTATACCATAGTGAATTCAAATTAACGGATAGAAATATTGAGATTAATGTGGTAGTCCTCAAATAATAATTATATTAATAAATAAAATTTGCGACCATGTAGCCCCTTGTAAGTTAGAATAATACGGTATATTCTAGTTTCTACAATATATGCAAAAGTCTCCAGATAGAATCAAGTTCACATGTCTTACTACTCATTAGTTATTATAATGTTTGTCTCGTTACTAGGTAATTGCTCATAACGTTACCCTCTTGTGAACCCAACAGGTGTACCTTAGAAGCAGCCACAACAGTAGTAGCCTTTTGAGGAGGTCAGACTTCCTACTTCATGCTTGCACCAGACAGGTGTGTCCTACTTAGAGTATTTTATTTGTTCCTACATTATATTCTATCTGAGAGACAATGTAATGAGATAATTGGAGAACTTCTTCTGCAAATTTATAATTATATGTTGTATCTCATTTTATGTGGACATGGACTTGATGATTATTATCAATGAGAATGTATGTTTCATTTTAATTTCCATTTTATATTATTCTCATTTTGTTATATATATTTCAAATGTTGATCGAATGTGCATAAGATAGTTTGATTAGTATCATAGATCGTGGGCGTATTTGGATCGTAGGTCTGACGTTATAATACCATCGGTTTCGTTAGTCGGAGGGACGGGGTTTCACATATGGTATCAGAGTCCGATACTCCATTCTCTCTTTTACATATTAGAATATCAATGGGATTTGAAATATAAATATAGCGACAAAGTCTTCTGACTTTGGCATTAGTTAAGGAGAATTATTCAAGTCCTATTTAATGTGTCCATTGTCTCTCTAACCATGGGAATAATTTCTAATATAATGATTCTGTAGGCAATCATGCCTCCTCATGTTGACCATGATGTTGCACAGCAGTTGGCCTTACTAGCTTAGGTTGTGCAGAGTATACAGAAGTATCAGGAGGTATTGAAGCAAAGGCTTCTTTAGCAGGATGGCTCCTCGTATCAGCCCTCTCGTGAGGAGGACAGTGTTCATCCTTCGGTGTCTCTGGACCCAGAAGGATCAGAGGACCAAGAGGCATTGGAAAAACATCAATGACCTGCGCAGCATATCAGAGGTCTAAGGCGCCACAATTCTTTGATACCGACACACGAGATGAGGCTGAACTGTGGATGGATCATGTATCCAAGGCTTTACGGATGATCCATGCTTCTGAAGAATCTTGGCTTACAATCGTGAAATTTTCACTAGCAGGCTATGCTGAACGTTGGTGGTATGCCACCAAGGAACATCTGGAGGATCCCATAACATGGAAAATATTTCTTGACGAGTTCCATAGCCAGTTTTATCATGATCACTAGGTTGAGGATCAAAGGAGGTTGTTTGTTGAGCTGAAGCAGGGGTCAATGACGGCACAAGAATATCTCATTTGCTACATTGAACTCCCCCGCCACACCAGTGACTATTGTTTTTCTTGAGGAGAATTTACAGAAGTTTATTCGAGGATTGCATGATGATATGCAACACTAGTTGTTTACTTTGGATTTCACTTCCATCAAGGAGGTAGCTGCTAATGCTGCCAAGATGAAGGCAACTTAGAGTCGGCTTCAGGGGGGCCATCACATTTCCAGCCACATCAGTTAGGAAGATCTACTCGCCGATATTTCTACAGAGCCCGTAGAGAGCGTCGTTTCCACCTAGTGATGACCACTCCTACCGTCAGCAGGTTTGCTCCTACACCTACTTTGGGGCAGGGCCTGACGAGTCACGGTACTACTTCCTACCGCTCTTCTACACACTCACAGAGTTGCAAGACGGGAGGTGCTAGCCTTGTCTAAGGAGGCTCCTTTTCTTAGTCAGGAGATCGTAGGTGTTTCCATCGCCAGCAGTCGGGCCATTTCAAGGCCAAGTGCCCTTACTTGCCAGTAGCTCAGGTGGATATCAACCAAGTGTACGGCCAACTTTCTCATCTGCACATGCATGGACTAGCTTCCCATCGTGGAGGTCGAGGCTTTAAACGTCCTCCACCACGACCAACCTTCAGTGTTGCAGGCTCTAACGCCCCACCACAACCTCAGGGACAACTAAATGCAATCACACAAGAGCATGCCCATGCCTCAGGATCTGTAGTGCAAGGTATGATTTCAGTGCATGGTATATCCTTACACGCCTTATTCGATTCGGGAACTACGCACTCCTTTCTAGCATGTCGAATAATATCCAAGTTAGATAAAGAGCTAGTCTGTGTTTCATCTCTTTACTACATCAAGGGCCTAGGGGGGCAATTATTCATAGTGCGACAAGCAGTGGAAAATGTAGCAGTGCAGATTGGCGGGAACCTAATGCCCGCATATATTTTACTCATTCAGTTAGAAGATTTTGATGTCATCTTAGGTATGGATTGGCTCGAGCAGCATCACGTGTGACTTGATTGCTTCGAGAAAACGATAGTGTTCCGTCTCCCAAGCATACCTACCTTTCAGTTTGATGGATGTACCCAAGATAGTGAGGTCTTATATGTATTGGCATTGAAGGCCCAATATTTTCTCAATCAGGATTGCATATGTTTTCTCACCTATGCAGTGGAGTTACCTGCCCAGGATCGCATGATTGAAGATGTCAGAGTTGTGCAGGATTTTCATGACGTATTTCCAGAGGATTGACCTGCTACCACCAGGGAGGGAGATCGAGTTTGAGATCACCTTGATACCCTATACACAACCCTTCTCCGTCCCTACATATCGAATGGCACCAGTCTAACTCGGGGAACTCAAAGTAAAACTATCGGAGTTGTTGGAAAAGAGATTCATCCATCCCAATACATCACCTTGGAGAGCGTCGGTTCTCTTCGTGAAGAAGAAGGATGGGTCTATGAGATTGTGCATCAATTACAGTCAATTGAATAAAAGGACAATAAAGAATCGTTATCCGCTTACATGAATAGATGATCTTTTTGATCAGTTGCAGGGTGCAGCGGTATTCTCAAATATTGACCTACGATTTATCATTGATTGAGAATTAAGCACATAGATGTGCTTAAATCTTCTTTTCACACCAGATACGGCCAATGTGAGTTTGTGGTCATGCCTTTTGGACTCACGAACGCACATGTCGCGTTCATGGTCATGATGAACAGAAATTTCCATCAATATTTGGATCGTTTTATGGTGGTTTTCATTGATGATATCTTGATCTACTCAAGTGATGAGCATGAGCAACATCTTCATACTATTCTTGAGACACTCAGAGAACACAAGTTGTATGCAAAATACAGTAAGTGTGAGTTTTGGCTTACCGAGGTAGCTTTCCTCGGTCATGTAATTTCAGAGCAGGTGTGGCAGTTGATCCAGCCAAGATAGAGGCAGTAATGTCCTGGGAGCATTCCAAGACAGTTACCGTGATACGCAGTTTCTTAGGTCTCGCTGGCTACTACAGACATTTTGTTAGGGGCTTCTCACAGTTAGCCCTACCACTTACTCGACTAACATAGAAAGATGTACCCTTCGTTTGGAGTGACAAGTGCGAGCTGAGCTTTCGTACGTTAGAGGAGAGACTGACGAGCACTCCGATCCTTACCCTTCCTTCAGGCACCTTAAATTTTACGGTGTATACTAATGCATCGAAGGAGGGTTACGAGCAGTGTTGATGCAACGTGAGCATGTCGTGGCATATGCACCATGACAACTAAAGAACCTTGAATAGAATTAAACTAATGACTTGGAGTTGGCAGCTATAGTCTTTGCGTTGAAGATATGGTGTCACTATTTATTTGGGGTCACGTTTGAGATTTTTACAGATCACAAGTCTCAAATATATGTTTGACTAGTGGGAGTTGAATATGAGGCAAAGACGATGGATGGAGATGTTGAATGATTATGACTGCACTATCTCTTACCATCCGGGTAAGGGGAATGTATGTAGTAGCAGATGCTTTGAGTAGGAGGATACATACCGAGGGCACTGCAGCATGGATACATACTTGGGATATGCTCACGGCACGTAGTGAGTGGTACACATTTGATAGTACTATAGATGTCGTAACTGTACCTGCTAAGTACAGTGGATTATGGAACAGGATTGTGCATGGTCAACAGATAGATCAGAAATTACAAGACTTGTACCATTGATGTTTGAAGGAGGAGTTTGATGGATTCAGAGTTTGAGAGTCTATCATATGGAAAGGAGACCGTGTCTGTGTCCCTGACGATGAGTTGAGGAGAGACATCGTAGATGAGGCTCATTATTCTAGATTATATATCCACCTAGGGAGCACCAAGATTTACAGAGACCTCCGTCAGCACTTCTGGTGGGAGGGGATGAAGAGAGATGTTGCAGAACATGTTAGTCGTTGCCTTACTTTCTAATTGTTGAAGGCAGAGCAGAAACGTCCTCCTGCTCGTTGTGGAAATGGGAGAGTATCTCTATGGATTTTGTGACATCCTTACATCGTACAGTAGGTGGATATGATGCTATTTGGGTTATTGTGTATCGGTTGACCAGTGAACATGACATGCGCTCCGGTAGATCTGGCCAAGTTATATATTCAGCACGTTGTTTGCTTTTATGGGATTCCCAAAGAGGTTGTATCTAATAGAGACTCTCGTTTTACATCACATTATTGGGGAGAATTTATGAAGACCCTAAAAATTGAACTGTGTCTTAGTTCAGCATATCATCCGCAGACAGATGGGCAATCAGAGAAGACAATTCAGACCCTTGAGAACCTCCTCCGAGCTTAGTGGCAAGGTTCTTAGAAGGACCATCTTCCCTGGGTGGAGTTCACTTATAATAACAGCTATCATACTAGTATTGGCATGGCACCTTACAAGATATTGTATGGACGAAGATGTATCACTCCCTTATGTTGGCAGGGCATAGAAGATATTTATTCTACTCAGATAATCGAGGATATAACAAGAGCGGTTGAAACAGCTAGAAAGAAACTATTGACTGCGCAGAGCCGCCAGAAGAGCTACGCTGATCAAAGACATCGCTATCTTGAATTTGAGGCCGGAGACTTTGTATTCTTGAAAGTATCTCCAATGAGGGGTATTCAAAGATTAGGTGTCAAGGGCAAGCTGGTACCACGGTTCGTTAGCCCTTTCGAGTTTTTGGCCCGTATTGGGAAGATAATATACCGAGTAGCACTTCCACTTTACTTGGCTAGCGTACATGATGTATTCCATGTGTCAAACCTCCAGAAGTATATTCGAGATCCTCAGCATGTGATTAGCTATGATGACCTCGTGGTTGAACCAAATTTATCTTTCCCTTAGATACCTGTGCAAATTTTAGACCGGGCAGTCAAGAAGTTGCGACGGAAAGACATTCCTTTGGTCATGGTATTGTGGCAAAGTCAGAATGTTGAGGAGACCACATGGGAGCCCGAGACAGATATGCAACAGAAATACCCCTATCTTTTTGAAGGTATGATCACGAAACCCCATTTCAATCCTCTTTAAGATTTTTTATGGATTTTGTTCTCTTTAATATTTTTATGCCGGAATCTATATCACATTCAAAACATATACGTTAAATCCTACATCTCGAGAACGAGACTTCCTTTAAGATTTTTATGATGTGGAACCCTATAACTTTTCCCCTAAAATCTGGAGTATTTTTGACATCTAAAAAATTAAATAATCATGACATTTTGTAAATCTCGTCGAGAACTTCCAACAAGCCCAAAAGCATCCAATTCCAACACTCCTACCTCAAGATATTGATGTTTTAAGTTGGATGATCAAGATCCATATATGGATCCGAACCGGATCCGAAATTAGGATCCAAATCATCTCTCCTTCTATAAATAGGAGGTGGTAGGCTACCCTCTCAAAACCCTAGCCACCACCATCCTTTTTCCTCATTGGAGCATCACCACCTTGGTCAGGTTTATCATCGGAGGGTTACCGTCGACGGTGGAGAAGGTGCTTCGATAAAAAAATCCACAACTGTCATCGCGTAGGGGACTTCAAGGTCACCGTGGTGCACGCCTAAATAATTTGGCGGAAGATATGAAGAAGTGGGTTCACAAAAACGGTCTTAACAAAAAAAGAAGTTCGCACTGCGATCGAGCAACGGAAATACCATTTCTGTGCGAGAGAAGATCCTGAGGGAACATCCTCAGAGGTAACGATAAACACCCCCTCTTGGTGTTGGTTTCACACACTTTTGTAACCACATATGCCAATACAATCATAGCATCATAATATATTGTTGTAACGATAAATACCCCCTCTTACAGTTGATTTCTACACGATTTTCATAGATGACTATCTTGGCATTTGTGTGATGCATTTTTTTATATATCGCTACTTTGATTCATAATCGAAACATAGATTAATGGTGCCTGTAAATCCTGATTTCAGAAACTTAGTGCTAGATCCTATTCTTATAGGGTATGCTTGTTAGAAAAAAAGGAATTCGTTGTTGTTCTTTTTCTCGGTTTGTGCGATATGTGAGAACATTGTTTTAATGTTAAACGTACGGATTGATGGAGTTAACAATGGCTTTGTTGTATATTATAAGCCATGTAAACTGAGATAACATGCACGTAATCCACAATTGCATATCCCTTCATACATAAGATAATGTTGCATCCACATGAGATATGTGTGAATTTCTTATTCCATGCACATGCGGGACCTCGTTGAGGTATCCAAGATATGGACCAAATTGATGATATTCCATTTCCTAGAGAAGTAACAGCCATTGCATGTACTAATTAAAAAAATGGCAAAGTGTGTACACCTTAAGTTTTTTAATCATGCGTTGATATTATGTCTATTAATGTACACGTTTTTTTATCATATATTAATACCATTTCCATTTAATGTTGCATGAGATGCAATAGATGAATCTTTTTATGCAGCTCACGCACACTAAATGCGATTTTAATCATGAGGGTACATCCATTATTAACATTTCATGCGACAGGGCATTGAGATATACGGTGCGCAATAATAGATATTTCATTCTTGACCATCATGTTTACTGTTGCTACAACCTAATTAATTGTACTTGTTAGATCTTGATCATACCTTATATAGGAACTTATTATGAGCCATTGGTCGGATCATTCTAACGTTATGTGATATATCCAGATGGTATTATCTACAACTTTCAATATTTAATGCGTGTAGAACGCTGAAAAAAATAATAAATCTTCAATAATATATGTATTACATAAGAGAAGTTGTCACTCTCAAACATGAGTGATACTTATATCATGTGGCATCATGTTTGTGTTGTAAACTTAACAGATCCGTAGACAAAACTCAAATCAGAGATACACTAATACACAAGGAGCTATTAGGTTCCATCCATGTGTTCAAACTTTCTTCTTAAACCACGTCATATAGAACCTTAAACTATGGCACGTGTCCGTTTTGACATGATTAAATATGTCTTAGATCAATGGTTAACAAAAATAATTATAATTTGAGACTCTTAAATCTTATAGTTTACTCTTGAGGTACCCGACTAGCCTCTTTAACAATATAGAATTATGGCAACTCAAAATCTCATCAGGTTATTTAGCATTATCATGATTGTAAAAATTGTCATATCATGAATGAGAATTTAATAATGATCAAGTAGATGGAGTAGGCACCCCAAGGGGTTGGACATGCACCACTGGGGCCTCGATTAGATACCATGGAGGTCGCGACCCCAACGAATGAGTTGGATGACACGTTGCACCTAGCAGTCCGGTAGCATCCGGAGTCGCTTGACGGAGTAGGCAGGTGGTGTGGTTGGCATTCTTGATTTCACACTTAGACACATATTAAGACTTGGAGTAGAATTGGGTGTGATCACATTAAATTCTATTTCAAGTATTATTATTATGAGAGGTGTTCCGAGATGTGGTTTGAAGTTGGAGAAATAAGGTTTTTGATCTTTTTCATGTTCTAGTTGAGCAAAGGTTCTTGAGGGTTTACTCAAGATGACTAAGAAGTTCCCGCATAGCAGAGGCTTGTGAGGCGAGTACTTGCATGTGCTAAATTAATGCCAGAAATATGTCATGATCGAATATCAAAATCTGTATTGTATACCGTTGTGAATTCAAATTAATGGATAGAAATATTAAGATCAAAGTGATAGTCCTCAAATAATAATTATATTAATAAATGAAATTTGTGACCATGTAACCCCTTGTAAGTTAGAATAATATGGTAGATTTTAGTTTCTACAATATATGCAAAAGTCACTTGATAGAATCAAGTTCACATGTCTTACTATTTTTGCATTAGTTATTATAGTGTTTATCTCATTACTGGACAATTGCTCATAACGTTACTTTCTGTGAACCCAACAGGTGTACCTGAGCAACAGCCGCAACAGTAGAAGTCTTTTGAGGAGATCGATCTTCCTATGTCGTACTTGCACCAGACAGGTGAGTCCTACTTGGAGTATTTTATTTGTTCTTGCATTATTTCATATTCTATCTGAAAGACAATGTAATGAGATAATTGCAGAACTTCTTCTGCAAATTTATAATTATATGTTGTATCTTATTTTGTGTGGACATTGATTTGATGATTATTATCAATGAGAATGGATGTTGCATTTTAATTTCCATTTTATATTAATCTCATGTTGTTATATATATTCCAAATGTTGATCTAATGTGCATAAGATAGTTTACTGAGTATCATAGATTGTGGGCATATTTGGACCGTAGGTCTGACGCTTTCGTCCCATCGGTTTCGGTAGCCGAAGGGGCGGGGTTTCACACCGGTGGCCAGTCGTATCTGCAGAAGGTCAAATGGATCCGGGCCCCATCGATAGGGGTTTGGAGCACTTTTGGTTTCAAGTGACCTGGAGCTTCAAATAGGGCTCTGATTCCATGCTCCAAGTTGTTAGATGCTCCTTCCTACACAAAAATGTTACGGAGCTCGAAGGGATTTTGTTCGGATCATTAAAAAGCTGAAAAGTAGGGGGTAGTGGATGGATAGATAAGCTTCATGCAAAGATGGAAGATGAAGCTCGTATTCACTTGATTCGTGTGGAATCAAGAAGGAAATGATTGGGGTTTTACAAAGAAGATAATGAGATATGAAGTGAGAGTGAAATGGTGGGTCAGAGACAAGTGATTGACAGTGATTTTAAGCTGGAGCAGGAAGCCACAACTAACAAAGATCGTCTAAACTATGCTAAATTACAATGTAAATGTGAGAACTAAAGCTTAAAATACAATTCTAGAATGAAAAGAAAATTAAAAACCTAAAGCTAGTGTCTCAACATAACCTGGATCGGGGAGTAGGGGGCTTCGCCGGCGGAGGTCCGGTGAGGCTTGGATCAGCTCGAGGATGCCTCCTCCTCACTGCAAATCGAAGGGTGATGCTTTCTGTCACCAAGAGCACGTCTTATGCTCGAGCTGGAGGGATAAGAATCATTCACGAGGGATCAAACAGAAGAAGGGGACGCCTAGGTTTATTTATACACAAAGTTTTTGGCGAAAGGAGTCACAAGATTGTAGGAGATGGAGTAGTTGTTTGGATGATCAAAAGTATCGGTGAGATGGATGAAGATGGTGGACACACGTTCGGTGTAGGAGACGAGGCATTTCGAGAAGTGGGATTTCTCGAAAAAAAATCAGAGAATGGAGGGGGTTGCTGGGTTTCTGACACGAGCGGCTAAGGGAAGGAATTCCTTGAGCTCTGGTTGGTCAACATGGACCAACCAGAAAATTGCAAGGCATAAAACCTTTATTAAATCAATAGGAAATAATAAATGAATTTATTAAATAAATGTCAAAATATGAAAATCGTTTCTGATTTTATGTATAATTTTATGGGCATTTTAATTTATTTTTACAATAATTTTTTATTAGGTGCTAACATTACATGTATATACATAGGTATAAATACATATATTTAAAGTTTTTTATTTTTATTTTGTATGTTATATTTTATTATTGTATGCACATATTTTATATATTTATAATATATTTAAATACATATTTTTATTTAATTTTTATGATTTAATTTGTATAGTTAAATAAATAAGGATATATATTATAGGTATACACCTATATATTGTATTTCAATGTTTATTTTAACGCAAATTTAATGAA
Organism: Ottelia alismoides; assembly: GCA_037367405.1. Classification (NCBI taxonomy): domain Eukaryota; kingdom Viridiplantae; phylum Streptophyta; class Magnoliopsida; order Alismatales; family Hydrocharitaceae; genus Ottelia; species Ottelia alismoides. The sequence continues at coordinate 203,212 of JAZKJV010000436.1, forward strand.
TTTATTTGTGCTTATATTTTATGTATTTCAAATAGTATTTACAAATATTTAAAATTATAAGAAATCTAAAAATGTAAGGACTTCTTTTCTTTGGGCATATCAGACTACCTTTCGTACCCCTCTAGGAATGAGACCATACCGTATTTTTTATGGCAAAGCATGCCACCTTCCTATAGAGGTCTACCACAAATCCCTCTAGGCTATTCAGAAATGCCACCTTGATTGTGATATGAATGAATGAATAAATTGAATAAAATATATAGGTAGGTACAAGGTACTATGGGGACCCAAAAGCCAACTTTCACATCTTAACTCTATTTTTAATGAAACCACCATCATTCGATAGATAATTTGATTTTATGAACAATAAAGGTGAGTTTTGATGAATTTAGAGTGTATGGAGGAGATACATGTCTGTGAGGTTTTATTTATGGCTTTTTCATCAGTGTGTCTCGGGTGCATTGTGCATTATTTTAGTGTGCAACTATTTTTGTATTTTTCTATGTATTTTTACATATAAGTTTCATGTTGAGGTTTTATTAATTGAGGTGTGTATAAAAGGAAAATAAAATAGGGACCAAAAGCTATTTATCGATGAATAAAATTAGGGATTTTTTATGTGTTTTTTGTACAATTTAATTGCCCTATCTCCCCTGACTTTATTCCTTGTCCACCAAGTCAATACTACCTTGGTCTCGGGATCTAGGTTCATTCAATATCTTTGACACTTCATTTCTTTTTATTTTATTTCCTTTACTCTTTTATTATAAATTAAATAAATGCTTTTATACATTATTTATAGGTCAATTATCAAATGCTATTTTGTACAAATTAATGATATATAAATACATTTATCTATATATTTAAGGCCAAAATGAAAGAATAAAGGTGATGAAATGGAGATTCATCACCCCCTCATACTTGCCTTTGTTAGTCCCTAGTAAACACTTATGATAATGAGTACATAAAAAGAAAAAGAAAGAAATAAAGACCTTGGAATGGTTGTGATTCTTAAATTTAGCTAAAAAAATCAAATTTTGGAGCTTAGTTAAGACCTGCAGATTTTGTATGTTCGAAATCACAATAACGTTAGGAATTGTGATACAACATCCCTTAGGTTCTACATTCCTCCATTCAGTTCAATCCACTATCTGGTCTGAATCGTCCTTCCAGACGTATACTCTTGTAACCTTGAAATGATAGATACCGTGTGTGTGAATTGCGTTAGCTCTTCCCAGACAAAAAATCGATGAACTACCAAGTAGACTCCTCCTTTAGTAACTCATCCTTGGGGACATGGATATTTCCTTTTGAGTTCAGTTACGTTCTAGTTCACAACGAACGAGAGAGAATATAGAAGAAAGGAAAAGAAGTGAAAGTGGACTATTGTAGTCAGACTTGCTTGTGAAGCTCACTCAGTGTCAACAAGTCTCCGCCCATAAGTAGGCCTTTATAGAAGCTCAAAGTTTTTGAAATTTTTGGTATAGGCCTTTTTTTTATATTTCTCTTTTTGTTATTGCTCTGCATTCTTTTTTGCCCTGATGGATATAGAATCTTCTGCTCCACCCCTATTTTGGGGTCTTGGAAAAATTATGCTAGCAGGCTATTCCTCATCTGAAATTTTAATATAATCCAATCTTTGGTCGTTAGATGTCCATGATACGAGAAGAACAGACGGTTAAAGTACCTATTTCGATAGTCCCCAAGAATTCTTCTTGAGATACCCTTGATGAAGCAGCCTAGTATCATCCTGACTTAGACTTCGAGATATTTAAACAATCCATCTTGGTTGAGCTACGTGCTAAGTTCAAGATTTTCAGCCAAGACCTTGTCTCAAGAATCGTATGGATGACTTGAAAGGTTCTAGTTAGCCACACTAAATTGATTTATAATCATAGTCTCATGGAACCTAAAGAATTAAGTCCCAATTCTAGTGCTTAACAGGTTCCTCTTAAATTAAAAAGATTAAGGTCTAGACAAAGCTCCAATCTTCAGACTTTATTTAGACTTGTTCAATTGCCATTATCATTAATGCACATGAAATACAATGCAAGCAAACCTTTTTTGTGAAACTATTTCCTGATTCTGAACTTTTTGGGGATTTTTGAAAAAAATTTGCATTTTTTATGCAATTTTGAAAATATTTTACAAATTATTATGTGGTTTTAATAATTATGAAATTTTTAGGGATTTTTATAGAGATTAGTGCATGGTATATGTACGAATATTTACACGGGAGTATGAATGCATTTATAAGAAATGGGTGTGGATTTTCATACTGGAAATTTGTACAGGAGTTAGTTATTATTCACAGGTTTTATATATAAGGAATATATAATTTATAAATAATTTTATTTAATTGGATATTTAGCACAATTATTTACAAATTTTTCAAAATAATTTGAAAATATTTTTACAAACATTTTGAAAGCTTTACTTTTGCAAATAATTTTGAAAAATAATTTACAAACATTCACAAAGTTTAAAAATCATTTTACAAAGATTTTTTCATATGTATGAATAGATTTTTGAAAATATTTTTGCAATCATTTTCCAAGTCATTTGCAAAGTACTTTTCAAAAACATTTTATTCAAATAAATGAAATAATTTTTTGCAAATATTTACAAAAGATTTTTGCACATGTTTGAAAATATTCTTAAAGATTTTCAAAAGGTTTCAAAATATTTTTTAAGATATTTTACAATCATTTTTCAAATCATTTTGCAAAATGTTTTTAAACCAGTTTATTAATGATATTTATAAAGAATCTTGAAATTTTTTATACATTTTTATAGTGTATATTCTCTACAGTTGATTTATTGTATATCTTTACCCATTATATTGTATTAACCATATTATTAAAAATACAAAAGTATGAGTTATGACTAAAGTATATACAACGTATATATGAACCCCCTACACTTATAGTGAATTATTTCCTTAGAGTAATCAAAGAAAAAGGAAGACATAACTCATGTTGAGTATAGAAACATCTATATTACAATGACTAAATCAAATAATGAGAAGTAAATTGCCCCCCCCCCCTATACTTAAGATGAATGAATCCTAATTACAGCAGACTGTACACAAACATGGATGATCGAGGATTAGAATGTACAAAATCAATGCCGCGACCTGTCCCCTCTCATACTTAGGGTTAAATATCCCTAAGCTTAGACAAAATATCAACAAGTTAAGAGACAAGCAAGAGAATAATCAAAGAATAATACGAATACACTCATCCCCCTATACTTAAAATGAAGTATATCTTAAGTATAGCACAGATGAATGGGATGAGTGAAATAAAGGAAGAATGAAAAACAGCAAACAGAAATGGAAAGAAGAAAAGAAGAAAATTATTCAAAAAGGTTTTTGGTGCAATGTCTTAATTTGTTGCGGCTGTTGAGAGATCTTCTTGAAATACCACTTGTATTGAATTGACTACGGACATGAATGTAGCATGCTCTAAGTATGGCTTCAGTAATTGTCTGTTGAAAATGGATGGTTGTGCGTCAGAGGACAAACCAGATATCAAGATATTACCATTTTCACACACATGCTTGACTAAAAACATCCTGATCCGCTTGCTCTTCAGCTTGCTTAGAAAAAGTTTCAACTTTGTCTCTGAATTTAAGCAATCGGTTCAGATCAATCTTCCTAGTCTGATCAGCCTTCTTGGAATCCAAATTGCATATGTTGATGGCTCTAAAGATTTGTGAATAAGTTCCACAGGCAGGTGGCATGGCTTGCCATATACCATGTGATAGGAAGACATGCCTAAAGGTGACTTGTATGTGGTATGATAAGCCCAGAGAATTTAATCAAGCAATTGTGACCAGTTCTTCTTATCAGGATGCATAAGCTTCTGTAAAATTATCTTGATCTCCATGTTTCAACATTCAGCCAAACCATTGGTCTGTGGGTGGTAAGGAGATGTGATACAGTTGATCTAACTAAGGATCCAAGGAGCGATCGTGTGCGCTCACAAGACGAGACACAATCATTGAAATGATCGCTCCCAAAGATCTCAATCAAATCAATAATTAACCCACAGATAATAATCAAGTGATGCTATACAAGATCAGGCTAAAATTTATTATAACCTAGATAAAAAATGTATAGTATACAAGTATTTTGGGCGTCGAACCACAGTGAGCTACGGGAATATGCAAATAATTATTATATACAAAGAAGAAACAACTATTTTTTGTATTTTTGGTGCTTTCAATTTTTTATGTTTAAATATATTTATTTTTATGGCTTTTTAATATATATATATATATATATATATATATCCTACTCAGCAGAATACAGAGGTAGTACTTATGGCGGAACGGGCCAATCTGGTCTTCACAAGAAAGTGATAGATGGACATGAAACGACTTATTAGCAGATTAATAGAGAACTTTGGAATGGCGTATACATCACACATCCTGGATCAAGTTCAAACTCTAGGTTTCCAGCAAGCCATTGCTACATCTATTTCCTTAGGAATTAATGATCTTTTAACAAGACCGGATGGTTAGCCCAAGATGCTGAACAACTAAGTTTGATTTTGGAAAAAAACATCATCATTATGGGAGAATGTACATGCAGTAGAAAAATGATGTCAATCCATTGAGATATGGTATGCTACGAGCAAATATTTGAGACAAGAAATTCATCCCCATTAGATTAGACCAGGAAAGGCATCTGGAAATCTCATTATTAGTTCACATTCAGAGCCATCAGGTCAGAACTCCTGGCAGAGGTAACTTCTTTCATACGTGCGCTTGAATGAGAAAGAGCCCCACCGCAGGGAGGGGATGTGCTGGCAAGAAAGCTCATAACGGAAAAGAAATATCCAATCGCTAAAAGTATCGTCCGCCTATTATATATGACAGCTTGAAAAACACACACCAAAAAGAAATTAGATATCTCATATGTCGTATTCGGCTTTGACCCTAAGCGTCTTCTTTTCTTTCTTCCGTCTTATATAAAAGGGAATTGACGTGGAAAGACTTAAGGGCCCAGTGATCTAGTTATCTTCATCTAGACGTGCCTATTCCGGAGCATCTTTGTGTCTCGAACTGACGTCTGCCTCACTTCTTTCTCCCTCATTTCGGCGGAAGGCAAGACGAACAAGAGCAAAACCAAACAAACGAAGCATAGCTCGAAGAGAAGATCCGATAGGACTAGACCGAATAGCTAGCGAGTGGTTCGCCCTCAGCTTGGGGGCTAGTTATTGACCCTTTGTTATCTTGTTAGGACAAAAACCTTCTTCCCTTTGGTAAGATAGTCCACTCATCTTGGAAAATGCTTCAGAAGGCATATCTCAAGTATATGGCAATTGATAGAGTCATCCTTTCTCGTCATTTCCAGTATGATGCGCTAAATTTGTTAGCATAAAACATCGCCCGTCCTCCGTAGTGGAGGAAGGAAGGCCAATCTACAATCTCGAGAGCGGCGGAAAGCTAATTCGTCAGTCTGACTTCAAGGATAGAGCGTAGATGAGACGTGTGGAGAAGTCCGCAATGCTGGTTGCCCAAAGAACAGAAAGAGCCGCGCACAAGCCCTTCACAGTTGATTTGACCTGGGAATCACTAGTTGGGGATGTTGAACTGAGGACTGTGTACCCATGGTTTGCAGATAGTCTACCCGTCTGATGCTTAGCTCTTACCTACCGTACATATTTTTTTCAAATAACTTGCAGCGAAGTCAATGAAAACTCGGTCTGCCTCTATCCTAGGATAGGGAGGTAGAATGTTGTGATTGAAAGAGGGGTGAGCATGTATGGCATTCCCTTCAGGCCCGGCAGAGGTTGAATGCTGGCGCTTGCTTTCTTTCAATCAAGTAGTCAGGAAGGGTAGTCCCCCTAGTCATGCCTCGGCATGGGCATGGGACTAAGCCCGTGATGCCAGCGGATGCAGTGACTTCTGGATGGAGGAAGCAGTAAGAAAGACCTCAAATACTGATTGTTTCTATATACCCCTTCCGTTCTCCAGATATGAATTCAATATCAATATCTGACGAGGTAGAATCAGAGTACAGGAAAATTGATGCCCATATATATATAGGAAGCTAGAAAGCAGCAGCATCTTTTTTTCTGATCAATCCTGAATCTGCTACTAGCATTCCGCGGGAAGAGGAGATCTTAGCAACCTCCATTTCTCTTTTTTTTGAGAAAAAGATGTGAATTTCTCATAAGATATCTGATGGTTATATATATGGTTTTAATTTTATAATTTTTATTTTCATTTTAAATTTTTTCTGATTTTTTATTTCTTTATATATATTAAGTAGTACACAGGAATGTATATATACAATGATATGTATAATATATATGATATAAAACATAAGTATATTATATATATATATATATTAAGTAAAAACAATTAGGAATAGTCTTCTTTGAAGGAATAAAATATTTTTAAGCATTTATAGTAATAATATCTATATTAATAAGCTTATAATTATAAATAGATATATATAGTCTATATATGCTTTTATATTTAAAAATATACCTAATAATGTTCAAAAATATAAAATAAATCGTTTTTTATTTCTTTAGATTTTTCAAATTTTTAAATTTATCTAGGAATTTTTTTCTTATTTGTAGGTAATTTCAAATCAAAAATACTCCAAATCAGGGAGTTTATAAATAGGTCGAATGTTTTAAGGTCTTGATATTAGATAAATAGTCCAAAATTGCTTAAAATTATTTTTAACATGTAGTAATAAATTATATATATAATAGAAAACTAATTTTTTGTATTTTTGAAAATACTTTCTAAGTTTTTTAGGGTTAAGAGGGTTTTTTAATTTTTAAGGTTTCGTTTTGATTTTTTGTGATTTTTTCTGTAGCTATATTATATAGTAGTATATGATATATATTTTTTGGTATTTTTAAAAGTGTTCTTCTAATTTTTCTGTATTTTTATATTTAAACATGGAATATATAGCATCAAAATAAATATTAATAAACTGAAATGCAATGAATGACAAATAAAAATTGTGGCTTGAATAAGCATCATTCAAAGCACAATTAGTAATTTTTACACGCGATATAGCGATTTAATCCAAAAATCAATGCACAAAACAATCTATACAGAACGGGCATATTTGCAATATAAATAAACTACGAGGGTGTATACGCAAAGTATCCAAAAGTTTTGAATTGATTTACATAATTTAAATACTAATCCTAAATAACCAAACCCGGGAGGGTATGGTTGCAAAATAGCCAACTTATGTGGGGTGCCACGTAAGTCGACATGGCACTATAGGATATACAAGGGCCTAGTTGCAAATGTTACACAAAAGTTTGAACATAATAAAATATTTAGGGGACCCAATATTAAAGGTAAAAAAGTGGGGTTACTTAATAAATTACCCCTAATATACACGTTATCAGATGGCTGACAGGCATCTATATGGCGTGATGAGTGGCTCTTGGAGCGTACCACTTCGTTTAATCTCAATGGTCCAAATTAGATCTGGGTCGTACCTCTGATCGAACAGTGGTTGGGCGGCTTGGAAGAACACTTGAAGAACAAAGCTCTCGCAAGCTTTGTTCGTTGATTCTGCTTGATTCGGGCCTCCTCTCCCCTCATTAAATGGTGCCTCTCCCTCTCGGGAATGATACACATTTGCAGGTGCATCCATAGGGCCCAGAGCTCGTCGGAAGAGCTCTGGAGGTCAGATGACCTGGAGCTCATGTTCAAAGCTGGGTATGGAGCTCCATGTGTCCTTTACGTGTGTGCATCTGCATAAAAATGTTGAGGGGTTCAATCTGATATGTTCGACCCTAAAGTGAAGCTAAAAGCATGTTGGGTAGGCGAGTCAGGGTAGCTCTGGCAAGGGTAGCAAATGGAGCTCTGATTCCCATTGATTCTTGCATAATCAAGGGCTAACATGGGGCTTTGATGGAGAAGTGAAAGGAGAGAGAGAGAGAGATGAAGGTGATTGGTGGTCAGAACAAAGTCGGGTCACGACAGATTTGGTGCGGAGCCTAGAGATCCGACGGTTTTTGATTTTTTAAAATTACGCTAAATCTACAACTGATTAACCAAATTAAAACCTAATCTGCGCAACGGGAACTAAATGCAAGAAATATATAGCTGCTCGATGAGCTTGAAAACTCAGAGCAGGAGAGTTCGTCAGAGACGAAGCTCGGCTGACCTAGATTACGTGAAATGACCCCTTCTCTACGTCGATTAGGCTCGGACGCACATGCTATCACCAATGGCTTCAATGAGATGTGCTCCTAATGGGGTTACAAGGTAGAATCGGGATCAAAAACAAACTGAAAGTTGGAGGGAGATATTTTTAGGGTGACTTCTTGCCAAAAGATAGAGAAATGGTTGGAGGATCGAAGATGGTAGGTGGGGATTCTCGTATGGGAGAGGGTCAAGGACGAAGGGGCTATGGAGTGGAACAGGTCTCGAGAAGGATGAAGGTGAGGGGCATGCATGATAAATTAGATAATTATAGGGGTCTGAAGTTCTGACAGGAGGTGAAGGTACAAATGAGGTAGTTGATCTGCCGATCAACAAATGCAAGTCTCTGGTTGGTCCACGTGGACCAACCAAAAAATGAGATATGTAAATCCCTTATAAAATACTACAAAAATATAAATGATTTACTTAATTTTTATTAAAACATGAAAAATAATTTAATTTTATGTTGTATTTAATAATGATTTTTATGTATTTTTACACGTTATTTTATTAGATGATACTTTTTACATGTATATATAGGTATTTATATATACATGTATGTAACCTATTTTGTTTTTATTTTAGATTTCATATTTTATTAATATATACTATATTTTATATATTTATAACTTATTTAAATATATATATTTATATATTTTTACTATATTTTTTGAGTTTATTTATATACTTAAATAAATATGTATCTATATATTATAGGTACTTACAAGTATAATTCATCTATGTATTAAGTTATATTTATTTATTGATGATTTTAGTTTTATTATTTACATATATTTTAAATAATATTTTCATATTTATAAAAATAAAAAAGTGAAAAATATAAAGAAAAAATATATTGAATATTATATACAAGTCATATTGCACAGTGAGTGCCCAAAACCTAACTTTTGCATCTTAACTCTGAATTGAATGAAATCACCATCACTAAATAGATAATTCTATTTTATAAACAATAAAGGTGAGTTTATTTTGAGTTCATATGGAGAAGATACCGGTTTACAAAGTCTTCTTTGTGACTTTTTATTTTGTGTATCCCGGACACATTGTGCATTATTTTTCAGTGAAATTAATTTTGTATTTCTCTTTATACTTTTATATACAATATTAAGGATTAAAATTTATTGATTTGAATTATAAAAATAGAAAATAAAATAGATCCTAAAATGTAATTATTGGCCTATAAAATTAGGGTTTCTATGTTGTGTTTTCAGTACAATTGGTCGTCCTATCTTCTCCTAATTTATTCCTTGTCGATCAAGTCATCATGATGGATGAGTCTTGAGTAGGGTCACTCGGTGTCCTAGACACTTCATCATTTTTCTTTTCTTTCCTTTATTTTTTTTATTTTAGAATTAAATACAATATTTATATAGTATTTTATGCAATATTATTTGTAATTTATTGAATGTTCATTTTGACAAATTAATGGCATGTACATGCATTTAGCTAGGGATTTAAGGCCAAAATGAAAGAATAAAGGTGATGAAATGGAGATTCATCCCCCCTATACTTGCCTTTGCTACTCCCCAGCAAACACTTATGCCTATAAGTGCAAAAAAGAAAATAAAGAAAATAAAAAGAAATAACTTGAAATAATTTTCGACTTTTAAACTTGTCGTTATAAAATCAAAGTGTGGATCTTAGTTAAAACCTGTGGATTATTTGTTTGTTCAGAATCGCATTGAGGTTAGGAAGTGTAACACAACAACCCTCATGATCCTATTATTCGATTCTTTTCATAGTCTGGCTAAAAACATCCTCTTAGTTTATGGGACATTGCTCAGGTTAAATACAAAGTGATATAGCAAAACTCACTCAGATGCTCCCCTTATATCTAGATTAAAATAACCGAAGTATAAGAAGAATAAGACGAGGGAAGGTGGTCTTGACTCGGGTCCCCCTATACTTAGGCTGAGAATAGCCTAACTATTGGATATGCAATAAGGATAGAGGGACTCGTGGTGAATAATCAGTAGTTGTACATGGTTCCCCCTATACTTAGGCTGAAGAGTTGGCTAAGTATTTGGATGTGGAATTAAGGATGGAGAACCAAGGGTTGGTTAGATTTGGAAGGGAGTGGATTTACAAAGATGGTCAGGTCTGAGGAGAAGGGTGTGCATCTAATGTTACGGGAGGGGTAAGGAGAATAGACATCCAAGTCTCAATCATTCAAGCAATACCCTTGATTCACCAACTCACACGTAAAGGCCAACAAGTGTTGACCATTTATCTTGTCCAAAATTATGGGTGATCATCTAGAATTGAAGTCCATTACACATGTTTAAAGATAGATTTTAGGCACATCCTAGGGATACATCCTTACCTCTCATCGATCAATCCAAGTTTATTTTATTCCATTAAGGTTATCATTGTATTAATGTGAATATAAATCAAACGAGTATCATCTAGCATCCAATCCCAATTCCATTACGGTGGTTAGAGGCGTAATGTTTGGGGACTCGGTGATGGTAATAAGGTTAGTTGTGTTGGGTTTTTAGAAGCGTAGGGGCTATGGGTTCCTCGAGGTTTGGCGACGGAGGAAGAGATAAGAGGTTAGGTTTTGGGGGATGGTCGGAGTCGTGAGAGGAACGGTGATGATAGACCAAGGAGAGGAGATGGGTGGCTAGTCCGGAACAAAGAGGATGCAGAGATGGGGCAAAACAGAGGTGTAGCGATGGTGGGCGAGAGGTAGAAGGTGATGGTGCAAGTATTATTGGATCCAAGGTTGATCCAGCGGCTAGAATGTAGCACATGCCTTGCACATGAGGGAAGCGAGTGAGAGGTGGATGGTGATGGGCTATTGGATCAAACTTGATCCAACGACCAAGATGATTGGTGCAAAACAACAAAGTAGGGGATTGATTGGACTAAGGGAGCATTGACGAGAAGGTGAGGTGGGCAAATGAATGATGGACATGTGACTTTGACCAAGATCATTGACGTGTGCATAAATGTATAAATAAATACACTAAAAATAGTAAATGGACTCGAAGTGTAAAAAATGTTCAACATGAAAAATGTTTGTCTAAATGTAACTACCATATTCATAAAAGACTCATATGCAAATGGATTGTGGAATGAAAGATATAGCTTTTTGGTGATATTTTACGCATATAAGATATCATTTTTTATTTTGTAATTTTTATTTGATTTTCTGTAAATGAATAATGTATGCAAAATTCAATATGATATGCACTGATGTAATGGACTCAAATGCAATCTTGAATTTTTGTAAGTTAATAATAATTAGAGATTGAGAGGTATATACAGATGAATCGGTCAGTTAGCTCAATTCAATACCAATCTTTTTTATTGCTTTTTTGCTTTTTTTATATTTTGATTTTTATGTAATTAGTTAAAACATAGAATGAAATAAAGAAATGAAAAAGAAATAAATAAAGAAGAGTCAAATATGTACATGAAATGACAGGTCAAAATCAGTGAATATGTACACTACACAATTAGGTCCTACAATCTAATTTTCACAAATGAACTCTGATTCTTTTGAATTTGATCTTGATTTGTAGATAATTGAATGTATATTAATTCAAAAATGAGTAGAGTAGATTTGGACAATGTATGTGAGAGATATCCGCTTAAACGGATTTTTACCCTCAAATTAGGGCTTGGGTTTATTTCAAATATGTATAAGTTAGTACTTTTTAGGATTCTTCATAGATTAAGGTTAGTGAGATGTACACAAAGTAGACAGGTTTAGGTCAATTGGAGTTATGATTAGTTAATTAAAAATACTTTAAGTTAAGAGAAAATGTACATATGGTTATGAAAGCAGAATGTAATGCTAATTTATACAAATTAGTTACAAGTGCATGAAAGTTAATTTTGAAATATTAACGAACCTAATTTCTCAGGACGAAGCTATTTTCAACTAATTAGAGTTATGAATCATTGATTCATCAAACACAAGTTCTTATCGAGTTGAGCTCAAGTCAAGTTTATCAAGCATAAGCTTCATTGGATTTTCCTACCATTTGATTAACATAAAAAGAGTTAAAGCGACATCATGGATCGTGAGGTATAAAGCATGAAGAAGTTTGGGACTGTATCGTAATTGCAGAAGTTTTTATGGATCGTGATTCGTAGTGTTCATGTATTAAAATTAATTATAAGTAATTCTTGAAACCCGTGTCGACATTCTTCCTAAAAATTCACATTGATGATAGATTAACGAAAATAATCGCATCGAATGTAGTCAAATTCATTCCCACCTCTAGTTGAAATATATGAACTGTTGTAATCATTTTTCAAAGGGTAAATTACAATTTGGGTCCCATCTATGAGTCATATTCCAGAATAAGTCCCGATCTTTAAATTGTAACGATTCGGGTCTCAAGACCATTAATGTATGGAACTTTTTGATGCTAATGACGAGTATGCCCCTGCCTTGTTTAGAAGTCGGAACTCAACTCTCATTCCCTTCCCAACAAGGACATATTCGTCATGAACTTCAAAATTTCTATTTCCTAAATGGTCCTGGGACCTGAATCGTTACAATTTAAAGATCGAGACCCATTCCGGAATCTGACCCATAGATAGAGACCCAAATTATAATTTACCCTTTTTTTAAAGAAAATGAAATCAACAGTCCTAGTTAGAACCTTCCAAACAAATAAATACTTCGAGATAAAATTGGAAAATATATTTTTTTTCTTATTTCATCAAAATGTCTGAAACAATTGTACACGACAACCCAAACAAACCCGAAAATATCAACCCGCTCCCTGCCCTTCATCAAACAGTTGGTGTGGTTGGTTCCATGCACCAATCCGCTCCACCGTCACCATCCTCATCCCAGCCGACCTTCCCTCCTTCATGCAAGGCCGACGAGCTTCTCGCTGAGCTCCCACACCTTCTTGGCCTTCTCCGCGTCGCTGGCCTCCTTTGACAGCTGGTTCTCAAACGACGCCGACGCCGCGTTCCAACTCCAGTACACGCCCGACTTAGTCAGGCTCGGATCGCTCACCACCTTCAATCACAAGCAACAAAAGAACCCACAATCAGATGAACCCATTTTTCCCTGCTCATCAGGAGAGTCTCACGAACTGAAGGTTTACCTGAGCCAGCCTCTTGCCGGATTCCTCCTCGGAGACGAACCCCTTGGTAATATATTTCTGGAAGGGCGGGAAGAGCAGCCGGAACAGGGGGATATGCTCGCGGAACAACCCAGTCGTCGCGATGCATCCGGGGTAGAGAGAGGAAAATGTTATCCCAGTTTCCTCGTTGTACCTCCTGTGGAACTCTTGCATCGTGAGCATGTTGCACACCTTACTATCCTTGTAAGCCTTCGCCCCGTCGAAGCTCCCGCCGTCGATCATCGGCGATGTGTTGAGCCCGTTGAGGCCTCCCGCCAGGCCTCGGAGATCCCCGAGGTTGGCCTTGGGAGGCACATTGCCCGCAAGGGTGTTGGTGTTGCCGGTGATCGATCCTACGATGATCAGGCGCCGAGATGGGAAGTCGGACTTGTTCAAGTCGTCGAGGAGGAGGCGGGATAGGAGGAAGTGGCCGAGGTGGTTGGTGCCGACACTTAGCTCGAAGCCATCGGCTGTGTAGGTGGGCTCGCTGGCGGTCGGGAGGTAGACGGCGGCATTGCATACGAGCACGTCCAACGGCATCTCGGAGCGGCGGAAGGCGGCGACGAATTGGCGAACGCTCTCCAGGGAGGCCAAGTCCAGGTGCATTATAGTGTAGTTCTCCTTGGGCATGCCCGCGGATTTCGCGGCGCGCTCCGCCTTTAGGAAGTCCCTTTAATTAATTACATAACAAGTTTGGGTAAATTTGCACAAAAATGCGGTAAATATAATTAACGAGGAGTGATACTATGAGAGCATGAGAGCATGCATTCTGGACCACATGATTCTGTTTTCTCTCTCCTGATCTTCTCTCTCCTAGTTGGATATGCTCTCATGCTCTCATAAGTTTTAGCTCTCATAGGATCGTTCCTCAAATTTTATAATATAAAGGTGGATCACGATATCAGTAAAACGGGTTAAATGGAAACAAAGGACTTGGGTCGATCCGATCCAGTGCTCAATCTTATACCTGCAAGCCATGATAACATGCCATTTGCCGGTCTCGGCAAGGGCCTTGGCGGTGGCGAGGCCGAGACCGGAGGAGGCACCGGTGATGATGATGGTGCCCTTCCTCAGCGTCTTCTTCCCCTGGGCCGGTGACTGCGTGGCCGACGGGCTTGTCACGGATGCTGCCTGTGCTCTCACAACTCCTACGTTGCTCCTCTGCTAGCACACAAGTAAATTTCAGTCTCGGATTAAAATACTAGATAATCCATGTTCACTCTTTTATCTACAAACTCCTATGTTAAAAATCCCATTTTACGCATAGTTCCTCGTAAAATATTAAATCCTTCACGGGTCCTCATCTTTTACGTGATTTTTTTATAGGTAAATAGTGGGATATTTACACTATAACCCCTGAACCTTATCCCTATAATTACGTCATGATCACAACTACTTTAATCTTACTAACTCTAATATGTGTGCAAGAGAGTAGAGTACAGGGGTTGTATTGTAATCCCAAAGATTCTAGGGGTAATTATATAATTTGACAAGATTTCATGGGCTACGATGTAAAATCCATTCCTCTTTATCCACCTGTTTCTACTGGCACAACTGATTATTTGCAAGAATATTGTAGCAAAAACCCCGACATGGGGCCGATTTGGGCGGATTCGGCCGTGTAGTGCTGTTCGTGAGGCCCTCTTCACTCTTCTGAAGTGGGGAGGGGACAGGCACGGAGAGGTGGGGCCTGCCACAATCATTTTATGTACTAAGGTTTTCGTAGGGTGTGACCTACGGGAGGATCAAATCATGTTCCCTTCTCTACGCTTCCACTTTGACCAAGGTTTTCGTAGGGTATGACCTACGGGAGGATCGAATCATGTTCCCTTCTCTACGCTTCCACTTTGTCTCATCTTTTTCCTGGGGTTGGTTATGGTCTTCGGGGGCTTTCAGAAAGAATATATTATCCTAGGTCTGCCGTAGATAAGATGGTTGATTCTGTCCTCCTGAAATCGTATTTCTACTTAAAATCCATTTTAGATCAAAGGAAAAGGGTTTTTTTAGGCATGTACCCCTTTGAAATTCTGCAATTACAATTATGCTTCTATATTTTTCTAAATAATACTTGTGCTCTTATATTCTTATGAAATTATCAGTTCTGCCATTCCGCTAAAGTAAAATAAGGCCATATATTAACTATAATAACAGAAGGGCAAAACAGTAACTTTTGCGATAATATTGAGGCAGAAGTGTTACTGCAAAATCCAAGAAAAAATTTACCAAATTAGAGTGTGCTAGAAGAGTGGGAGCAAATGGCAGTACCTTCGCCTTGAGAGTCGTCTCGCACTTGGCATGGTTAGACACAGAGATGCCCAAGAAGCTCGATTCCTTCACGCCCATCTTCCCCTGTTCAAACGTGCCGATGAAACCGGTTCAACGTGACGGCGAGAGCTAGAGAACATGGATTGCGAAGGGGACTTACCTCCTTGGGGATGGAGAGGGCGGAGGGGAGAAGAGAGGAAGCTTGGAGAGCCATTTCCAAAGGAATTTGATGTCGTGAGGGAATGCACCCAAAAACCTCTTGTCCTCCTCTTCTGATGGAATCGTGGGGTTTTACGGGATCTTTCGCGGATATATAGTGGGGAAGGGATAAGGTGATAATGAGAGGCCAGGAGGGGGCGCCACGTGGACGGGGATCCTCCAATGAGGGGCTCTCGTTTGGATTCCCCTCGCATGATTCGCAGTGTGGGAGGCTGGGAGCTCACAGGGCTTCCTCGCAGTCCACAGGTCCAATAGCATCCCTTCTCAGATTTTTTTCTTCTTTTTTTATTATTTTTTTTGTTATTTAATGAAAACCATGAAAATGGATGTTGGTGTTAGATGTCAGTAACTTTCTTAAGATCTAGATTGTGATAAAATTAGATGGGTAAATTACAATTTGGGTCCTCATCTATGGGTCTGATCCCAGAATGGGTCCCAATCTTTAAATGGTAACGATTCGGGTCCCAGGACCATTAATGTAAGGAACTTTTTGGGGCTAATGATGAGTATGCCCTTATTTAAAAGTTGGAACCCAACCCCCATTCCCTTCCCAACAAGGACATATTCGTCATGAACCCCAAAATTTCTATTTCCTAAATGATCCTGGGACCCGAATCGTTACAATTTGAAGATCGGGATCCATTCTGGGATCTGACCCATAGATGGTGACCCAAATTGTAATTTACCCAAATTAGATTTGTTAGCATCAAACCTAAGTAGCTCGAGGTCAAGCTATCAAGTAGTAGTTGTCTGCTCCCAGACAAATTTGTGTCAATATGTAAGCTCATCTCTCTTATCTTAGATTTGTAGCTGAACCGTATGGATTGAGTACTGTGGTTGGATTTAGGTGTGATCGATTATTTACTCAATTTTGAAATAATTATATTATCCACAGAAATTACAGTGAATTTGGATATTTTTGTCAAATGGGTGCATACAGCTCGACTGCGTTTTAAATTAAGCAGATATTTGTTATTGGTTGGCACCTTGTCTTTTCACCCTTTTTCTGAAAAAATTTTTTATTTAAAAATTTTCGTGTCCAGCTAACACTTTCACAATTAAGAACTCGAGATATTTCGGTTCTATGTATTCTCATATCACTGCTAGTAATTTAAAAAATGTGGCACTTAAATGGGTACTCAAAGAGTTATAATGAGGAATAGCATAGTTATGTTAGATAAGATCGTTACACAAGTGGTATTTATTTGTATTATTTTTTGGCAAGAGGAAGAACTTGGAGGAATAAAAAGGAGAATCAGAACGATCTGCAGGATCAAAACGTTGACCGTCTATATAGATACCATTAAGAATTATCACCATTCCTACTTATTTCAATGGCCCCGTCAGGAAATGTCTTGAATGACATCACACCAACAAACTAACTAATTAAATCAATACGATTCGGATATAGCATAATAATCCCAAACACAAATATCCAAATTAATTTGACTCATGTTCAATGATTTGGTTGAATTATTGAGTTACCAGATAACATCCGTCTTCGCATTCAAGCACAAGGAAGATTGACAATGTGTCAAGAAAACAAGGCCAAAATCATTAGTAAGAACTGGTTTGGCAACTAATTTGGCGATACATCCATTCGCTCCGCATCACTGCAATGCAGACTGCAACCTCTTCTTTCCATAACTCAGAAAATAAGTTCAGCAAAGTTCAAATACCTTCCATGGTGCTAGCATGTTATTCATGGGCTATAAAAAACTGAATATTTAACATGCTAGCCTCCTCAGACAGGCTCTGACTTTCCACCTACGAAAAATGTGGAGAATCACATGCTTTCCGTGGACATGAAATATCGAAAACACGAAGCCATGAACTGTAGCTTCAGCATA
Source organism: Ottelia alismoides (assembly GCA_037367405.1). Classification (NCBI taxonomy): domain Eukaryota; kingdom Viridiplantae; phylum Streptophyta; class Magnoliopsida; order Alismatales; family Hydrocharitaceae; genus Ottelia; species Ottelia alismoides. The sequence continues at coordinate 220,859 of JAZKJV010000436.1, forward strand.
ACAAGATGAAAGCATACAATGACTTTGCATATGTAGTTATTACATTACATTAGACAGCACCTGCATATTAGAAGGCCTTGAGGTTCATGATATGCATACACTACAATCAGTAAGATTCCTCACAAAAACATGCAACCATCATGTCGAGAGGAACGCCAACTCTTCCAAGCATGGAAAAACTAAAACTTGAAATCTCTCTTCTTCGATTTCCCTTCCTTGTCTTGCATCTTGCGTTTCCGCTTCTTTTCGGCCTACAATAGAATTTCAGAACATTTTAAGTTAGCATTCAAGCAAAAGGCAGAAGGAAGAAGAAAAAGGTGCTGAGGGGTTTTAAATTACCTCTGCAACCATGTCACTAAAATCTTCCTTTTGGTTACGCAGTTTTTCTTCCTCTCTTGCTTCCTCGTACCTGATTCATAAATTAAACAAATAGTAAATCTCCATTATTCGGTGCAACTCATAAACGTGTATAGGACAACCAAGGTATGCAGTATGGTACTTCGCTGGAAGAACGTCTTCCATAGATTCCAACTCTTCTGGCTGTATGGTAACATCGACTTTGTCTGCCTTTTGTCCACGCAACAGGTCAACCTGTATGCATATTTTCAATTTAGCCGACTTAATTATTTATCCGTGTATTATCGGAACCAGACAACACACGAGGTTTTTGTTAAATTTAAAGAGGGAAGACGTGGATATCCTTACACGACAGCTTATGAGGGTGCAGTTCAATTAATGTCGGTGTATATTCCAAAAATAACAAATAAGGTCGATGCTTATTTTGCGAAATTTAAGAAAAAAACTTATTATTACTACTACGCCGCAATCTTGTGATATCTACTTGGAAATTAAAAGCCCCTCTGGCAACTATCTCCATGTTGCTTATTTCAAGTTGTCCAGCACTATTATTTTATAAGAGTAACGGTAAAACAATCAAAACCAATATCAGACACTAAAAAACTCACTCTTTTAGCAGCAGCTGCCTTGTCTTGACCACCAAAAACATATCTGTACCAAAGAGAGGAGAATATAAGTTACAATGTAATATTTTTATTTATTAGAATCCGAGAGAACAAAGGGCATCGAGCTCCTATGCAGATATCAAGGCAGTGAACATACGTATGAGATGGTTGAAGCAATGTCCCTGGAGCAATCCTCTCTTCTTTCTCCTCAAGAACCTTCAGTAACATGGCATACAACTTAAACTCAGCAACCAGCAAGATATAAGTTAGAGAAAATGAAAAGGATAAACAAACTGAAGGATAATATACCTGGTACAAAGGTTCTTTTCTTTGTTGCTTACGTAGGTCGATAACATCAGGAGTCTCTACACCCGTAGGAGTGCTGCATAAAGAAAACACACAAAAAAATATAATGCAAGACACTTTATCATGCTAAGCAATTCTGACAAGAAGCAAAAATTGGTACCTAGACAGACTATCAACTGATTGTATGCCATCCTCCAGTTCTTCCTCCTCCAGTGTTTCTTCTTCCTCCTCCTCCTCTTCCTCCTCCTCTTCTAGATCTCCCCAGTGCTTGCTCCTGTCAACTGGCTCTTCCTGAAATGGAAGTGCTATTAAAGAAGAGAAATAGAAAAGTAACAGTTGTAGTAGCCGCATATTGCTTGAAGTCAGAATTTGATTCTGAACTGGATGCAGAGCCATGATATTCACCTCTCTAATAAGAATGGGGTAGCACATGCACTAACAGCTGAAATATATGTATACATACATACATACATATATATATATATATATATCAAAAATAAATAAAGAACAAAAATAAGATTATAGGTTAAAACTTGAATACGATGATAGGTTTGAAAATGGGCAGAATTTCGATGATGAATTTCAATGATGGTACCAAGCTTTAACTGCTTTCTTTCTGAAATGACCATAAACCTATGCTCAATTCATGCCTTTCCCCATTATCGTTTCCTCACAATTACTAATCGGAGGGTGTCATGCCTCATTCATCCTCAGGCCTCAGATTCATCAAAGATTCCAATTCTAATGCTATTTTCTTGTTCTGAATGGGGCATTTAAAGGTTCATGTTCTACTGCAGGTAAAGATTCATCTTTTAGGCTTTTACCCGGTCATTAAATTATCAGTTATAGACTTGTAGGTGGGCAAATCTTTGGTGCAAGTTTCAGTCACAGCTGAGGGTAGAAGTTGGAACGATACATTAGTTTGGTAGGCATTTATATGTGCATCGTGGCAGGAGCAGGGTCAATTAGATCATATGCATGTACACAAACAATTTGAATAGAGGTTACAGGTCCTTTTGCAGACGTCAATTCACAGATTTTTTTGTTAAAATACTCGAAAAGAAACAAGGTAGCACTTCGATTTTGTTGACATTGAGAAATGGAAATTTTATCTAAATTCGTCTAAATTTTATCGAAATTTAAGGTCAGTGACAAGCAACAAAATATTTGCCGCACTAAAAAAATAAGAATAAACATGATTTACTATGTTCGTGGCAGCTACAAATGACCGTCCTAATCCAGAAAATCAAATTTCTCAAAAAATAGAAGAGGTGAGGGCTCTTCATATTATCCCCCAAACACCCAAATCGCACCACAAACACACCCAAATCTCACCACGAAACAATGAGTAAACATAAGAGAGCAGCATCCCCATCTAAGGGCATTACTCTTATGAGATTACACATAAAAAAGCAGTATACACATCTAAAAACATTAATCTAACACTCCTTTCCCACTCAAATTGCAGCTTGTCTTAAAAGATGCCACGAACACATCTTCACTCGACACAACTTCTGTTGCGCTAGGAGACAATATCAAAGGAAATACTACTGTGAGGCATAGAAAAAGAAAGCATTTGGAGACATGTGATAAATAAAGATGCTCACAGATGAATCCGGTAGTTTGTTGGATAAGTATCTTGAAAAGGATTCTTTCACAAAAAAAGTTCAAAGAAGATATCTCGTTCCACTGACAACAAACAAAGAACGATGGATGAAAGACATTTCTTTTTTTAATCAAAAGAGGGGGAAACACTGGTTACCGGTGCCCACCCCAAAATATATTAAAAGGCAAACTTACAGGAGGAGCCAGGTCATGAGGAGAGATCTGGCCAGATGGATGACAATCTCCACATAGAACCGCTCATTTCTAAACAAAATACCATTATGTAAAAGCCAGATAGCCCACAACAAAGCAATCAGCCTCCAGAGTTCCATAGCATATCTGAAATGGTTTGTCTTGTTGGAGTATTTGTTTAGAAGCGTCACTTGTGAGGAAGATGGTAACCGGATCCCTCCAGGATCCACTTATCTCATCCATGAGTTTAGTCTCACATCTACCGTCTGTGGGGTGTGGAGACTCAGTGGGGGTTATATATAGACCTCCACACCCATTGTATCCAACAGATAAGAAAAGCAATAGACTATCAGCCCTCCGGGGCATTCTCCCGTGGTTTCATCCTGCTCCTTAGGGAGTAGGGTTCCACTTAAAAATCTTGGTGTTCCATGCTAATCTTTCTAGTTCATGCTCTATTTATCATTTTCGCTTCCGCATTCCTATTTTCTAACACGGTATTGGAGCGGGTTCGATTCACAGGTTCTCATTATATTCTTTGTTTATGATTCGAGATTCGAGATTTGGTTTTAGGGTTTCTATCAAAACCCTAATTGTCGATTTGATCGAGATCCCATTCTCAATGTTCTTGAAGATTTTTTGTCTCTAAAAATCTATCTTCAAGGCCATGCTCAGCGGCATCATCCAGATCCAGGTCGCAACTCCTCCCAACCAATCCTCTCGAGCACAAGAACAGGGCCACCATCGGGACGGCGCACAACCAACAAGTGAAGTCCCAGTTCGAAGAAGACGTCTATATAGGATTCTTTCACTGCACCAGGAGGTTGCACCGCATCTCCTGGTGCATCTCCTAACGCATTTGCAGCAACATCTCCTGGTCACATCTCCATCGACGGGACCTCCAGGCGCTGCTCCAAGACCTCTAGGCGCAGCCTCCATCCTTCAGGCACCTGCAGGCCGCATCTTTCCATTGCGCACGCAGAAACCCAAGCAGTTATGCGATGGCACTTGAAAGGAGCCCCCAAGCGGAGTCCCCAGTTTTCCTCCAAGCAGCGTGAGATCGCGCAATTCAACTTTATCTCCAGGCGGCGTGGCATCATGTTGCTCTTGTTTGAGGCTGCATCGTGGGCGGTGCTTCCCAAGCAGGCATAGCTCAAGACTTCGGCGCAACAGCGCCTCTCCTCCATTACTAAGGAGCTCCAACGGTGCAGCCCTATCCCAGTCCAGCAGCGGCAGCTCCCGATTTGCAAAGAGAAAGGGTTCCCATGATGGGAACCCTAGGCCTGAGTCGGCTGTATTTAAAAAAATGTTTTTTTCTATTGCTATTGTAAGCCCTAAGATGGGTCGAAGAAAAGTGAGATGAGCCAGAAAAAAAGAGGAAAAAAAGTGAAGAGGGGGGCATCCGTGTTTGGTCCATTGGACCACGATAAAAAAAAGGAAGGCTGCAAATTCGATTAAAAAAAAGTGCGTACAAAAGCAAAGCCGTACGCATAGCATATTTTGAAAAAAAAATGATTCCACAAAAATGTGAGAAGGAAAAAACCGAAAAAAAATTGGAAAAACAGCTTTACAAAATAGTTCGTAAAAATGATATCAAAAGCTGATAAAAAAATGAAATGAGGATCGGCTTATTGGTATTGTTTTTCCCCCGTTTTTATTTTCTTCTCCCAACATAGTCGATGTCATGTACTTCGGCTAGTATGGGAGAAAGAGAGTGTATTGTGTAGAGTCACAAATCTTTCAGATTTAGATGTCAGATTTCATACCAACCGGATTATTGAGACTCTACAGGGACATTTCAGACTCGACGAAAAATGGTTACAAGCCCTCAATTTTAGACACGCACAGGTATGTGGTCTTTTCATATGAGCATATGTTTGCCATCTTTTGTGTGGTCCCCATCATTCTCGTTTCAACCAAAGTTTTCATGTGAGCCAAATAACTCCAGAGTAGAGGACCATTCCCTACGCCATGTGGGCTAGGATTTCCATGTGATTTCATAGGGACTCCAGAGTAGAGTACCATTCTCTGTGCCATATGGGAGAGACCCAGTTCTCCGATGAGGAGAATTCTTCAGACTCCATTCTCAAGCGATCGTGAACTCCAGTACGAGATCCTTCAGAGGTTCCTATGAGAGAGAACCCATTTCGAGGACCCTATGAGAGAGACACATCTTCAGAGATCTGCGTATGGATAATTAGCGATGCTCTTTTGGACCCTTTTCAGAGATGGAGCAGTTGTCCACATGTTGTGGTTAGCCAAAGTACTATGACGAGGAGACTCATTTTCATTTGCAGTGACCCTGACAGGCGTAATACAGAACACATGCTCTCCGACGAGGAGATTCAGTTGGACTCACATTCTAGCATGTTCGACCTCCTCACCTGTATGGCATGAGAAGCAATGTCCTCGACAGCAGTCGGTAGTTGTGCGCGTTAAGTTGATATTGTCTGTAGTGCCATGTATTGTAAGTTGAGTTTTCTTTGTTTTTCCAAGCTGAGCATTGCATGCTCTAGCTTGAAGGGGAGTGTTGGATTATTTGTTTATATGCGTCAATTATAAAGATATAGGTAAATGGATCCCTCCAATATCCATTTACCTCATCCATGAGTGTGTCCCACATCTACCGACTGTGGGATGTGGAGACTAAGTGGGGGATATATACAGACCTCTACACCCATTGTGTCAATATGAGAAAAGCAATAGACTATCGGCCCTCCGAGGTGTTCTCCAATGGTTTCATCCCGTTCAGAAGGGAGTAGGGTTCTACGTACAAATCTTGGTGTTCCATGTTAATCTTTCTAGTTCATTCTAATGTTTATCATTTTCACTTCCGCATTCCTATTTTCTAACAGTTTCCAAAGGATAAGAAAGAGGAGGAATCTAACCATGCAATATCTGCCACATCCCAAACAACGAAAAGGACAAATGATCAAGATCTTAATAACCAATCTGCGGACAGGACAAGAATCGTCCATGCTGGGGTGAAAAGGGGCAATGGTGTCTCCTAGTAAGGACGCGCTCCCAACACTGAATCCAGAGAAATACCTTAATTTTCAATGGGAGTCGCAATGTCCAAATAAATTTGAAATCATGCTCCATATCAGTTGCAGAGGAGCCGCAAAAAAAAGCAATCATTTCCATATAAGCTTTTGTGATAGAGATGTAACTATCACACCAAACCAAATGATCTCACCCCTTCATTGGTCTTGTGTGGCCATAGACAACTCAATAAAACTATAATTCATCAAACCTATGTTCTGAGAAGCATGCAGAAAACTCGATGCCCACTGACCATTGTTGCACTCCCAAAAATCCTTAAGGCAAGCATCACGGCAAGAGGCCAAACAAAGAGTCGTGAAGAACGGTTTTGTAAAGATCCAATTGTCCAACGAAAATATAATGGAAGAACCATCATCAATAACCGACTTGATGTGAGCACGTGAGACAAGGAGCACAGTATACACACCTTTCGAGAAAGCCGTATGGAAACGATGTACACACGTAGGAGTGTAACTTACACTGTGTAAGGGCTTTTTGTTCTTTGTCACTTTGTAATCATCTTTCTCTTTAAAAAAGGAAACAAAACATACTTAAAGCCTTAATAGCAACCACCCAATAACCAAATCTGTCGGATCATGGCAGCTCTAATCTAGATGTCCAAGGTTTCGCTACAGATCAAAAAATCCAACGATGGAATCTTCTTCACAAAATGTGACGCTCATTAGATAATAAGAGGGACCTCCCCAGCTTACATAAATGCCCACACGAGATCCTAGCATTGTCATGCTTGAGAGAGCAAGGCTTAGAATAGCAGAAGGGCAAGGTGGCAAGGTTTGGAGAGGGCAAGGGGCAAAGCTATCGAGGCTTGAATGTGGAAAATTTGGCAAGAGGTGGGGCAAGGTCGCAATCGCATGCTCCAGGTTGGCAAGGTAAAGATTAAGGTAAGTGGAAACATGGAGTTTGTTTAGTCAAGGATAGAGGAAAAGTGAGAGGTATACCAACATCTCCAGAAGAGGAAGTAGAAGCATCGTACCCCATGGTCGGAGTTATGTTGTTGCCGGATCAACTTCCAAAATTTGATGAAGGAGATAATCTTCCATCAAAAAATCGATAATGTCGAGCTTGATACCATGTGAACTATAAACAAGACAAGCAGATAACAAAAACAAACTTGAATTGTGTTTCACAACAATATCAAAGAACCATTGTACTCAGCGAAAAAAGGAACTCTCAAAGGACTAGATCTTCATATAAAGATTACAAAGAAATAAAAAAACGGGACTGCTTATGTAGCTCCACCAACATACCTAAATCGCATCACTGGATAATGTGGGAATAAACATGGGAGAGTGGTATACCCATCTAAATACGTAAACCCAATTGCTTGTCTGATCTAGGTCTGATTTGGGAGTCTAATCTTAGATCATGAATCCTCTTGCAAAGGGCACTCATGCACACACACATTTGCTAGGTTTCGATGAAGATCGCTGGAAATCCTCTTGTGGAGTCTAGAGCTGCTGTGGAACGATCGAGAAGGCTGCCGATTGTTGTTGTTCCTTTGGTGATCATACTGTTAGAGTTTTGGAGGTGCATTCCCTGGTTGTTGGAGGGCCAACCGTTGTGGGGGAACAACCATTGTGAGTAGTAGCGATCGCGAAGACCGCTGCATGTTGCTGCTGAGTGTTGCAGGTTTAGAGAAAGGCTTGCAGTTTGGGATATGCATGACAGATGTTTGACGAATTGTCTGCGAGAGAGAGTACACTGTGAGGTCTCCTGAGCTGCTGCATTTAAGGTTTGGGATATGCAGGACAAATGTTTGACGAATTGTCTGCGAGAACTGGTACATGGAGGTTTCCTGAGCTGCTGCATTTAAGGTGTGTGAGAATGACCGAGCGAGCAGCTAGTAGCGAGATTGTATTGGAAGAGGGGTTTGGGATTGCTAACTTCCCTTCATCAACAGCTATAAATGGGAGAAAAACTGAAGTGAAGAAGGCTGACGGCTCGTGTGAAGAGAATGGGAAACGGCTCTCATGTTGCACCCTTGTTTGGTGATCCAATACGGGTTCGAAGTCTTATCTTTATGAAGAGAAAATCTATTGCTGAGATCAATTAGGAGGCTAATTGCTTATTAAAGCCATTTATATTATCCCTGATTGCTAGATTTGGGCAATTTATGGCTGATTTAATAGACTTCGGGAATATTTTGAAGATAAATCTGACATATTATGGTGAAATTCATCATGGATCTTTAGGCTCAACATATTCTTATTAGATAAATTGAATTAATATTAGATCATACGTGATGGAGATTTCAAATAGTTGGTGAAATAGGTTACTATAACCAGGTAGTCATCCTATTCTAGGCCAAATTTGTCGACCACTCAAGTTCCTACGATATGGATAGGACTTCCATATTTAACTTTTCATCTTAACAGCCCCAGGGTCATCAAGTCTATTGCACAAGTAGTCAGAAAATACATTTGCGTAGATAAAGATGTGATGGCATTTACAAAGCCAAGCTTCATAAGGGTTTATCTGGTAGTTCAGAATAGTAGCACCTCCAAGGGCTCATTCAGGAAAAAACCAAGAGAAGTGATAATCTTCTACTATGGAACTTGGGGTTGTGAAAAGACTTAGTACAAGGCAGAAGAAAGCTGGGATGGAGGTCTTGAGATGCTCCAGAGTGTATTTACAAAGCCAAGCTTCATAAGGGCTTATTTGCAATTTAAAATAGTAGCAGCTCCAAGGGCTCACCGAGGAAAAACCAATTAGAAATGATAATCTTCAACTGTTGAGCTCGAGGTTGGGAAAGACATGGTACAAGGCATAGGAAAGACGAGATGGAGGTTTTGAGATGCTCCAGAGTTTTAATAAAGATATTGAATGGGGTGATTCCTCTTGTTAAGGGTTTCTCTCAATGAGAGGGAAGCGAAAGCAATATATCAATTAGCCAAAGAATGGCAAAACACTAAAATGATTTGTGATCAAGGGGTTAACACATGGTATGCTAATCTGCCACAGAGGTGCAAGGAATGGGAATCCAGATTCGCAATACATAGAAGAATAACGAAATTTAAAAGAGTTTGATGCTGTTGTATGTAGCGGAAGTGGGAGGCAAATCGAACACGCAGAGAAGAAAGTACGAGAACAACCGACGGTGGGCTACCTGAAGGGAAGAAGATGATTGAAAACCATAACCTAAGGTGGTTTATATAGGACTCTTCTCAAAGATAGATCCTCCCAATCCCAATACAAATATGATCCAAAGCCTAATGCCAATAGGACATTAAATTCAAAACAGGATAGCAAAATTCAAGGCGTTATCAACAATCCTCACCTAGAACTAGATCATTAGATAACATATCAGCAACTGCTAGACTTCACCTTGTCCAAGCTTGAAAAAATCAACCGTAGTAAAATTCAAGGCATTATCAACAATCTTCACCTGGAACTGACTCCTTAGTAACAGAATAGCAACTGCTAGACTTCACCGATGTCCAAGCATGTAAAAATCGATCGACTAGACAGGCTAGTCGGCCCGATTAGTCTAGTCGGGGGATAGTAAGCCGACTCGACTAAGCATAGTCGGCCAATAGTCCCCACCCTCGACTAATCGGGCCAACAAGTCGGCCGATTAGTCGATCGAATTTTAAATGTGGGTATCAAATCTGATACCCTGTTCAAACAGATTTTTTAGGGGCCATGCCTAGATGTTGTAGACGGAACCGCATACCAATGACGAGACCCATGCACTGGTAGGGTATGGAGGGGGACATCGTATGGTTAGGAATAAAGGCATATCAATAGTTTATACCAATTCATTTTTGTATTATTATTAATGCTTGATTACTATGACACAGAGCAGATTTATTTTTATTTGATATTCATCTAATGCTATTGGTTAGTGTATTTATGCTATTTATTTTTATGAATGTTAACTTTTTTAATAAGTATAGTATTCTTATTAACGTGGGAAAAGGCTTTGTTGTTGTTATTGTTGTATAGTATCTGTGTTATGTTTTTATGAATGTATTATAGTACTGAAAATATTTAAATATATGCAAATATATATGAATATATGTATAAAAATGATTTAATATTTAAAATAATTAAAATTTTTCACAACCAACTAAAGCCCAACTGATTAATCGTTGGACCGCCGATTAATTCTTAGTCAACGATTCAATCAACCGAATATCAACTTCTACAACCTTGTTGATGTCTTCCCCTTTATGTGGTTACTACCAGCAATTAACATTGAGCAAAGTCCAAGCAATGTCTAAACTTTCTCCCACGAATTGCTTAGGTGAACATATCGGCTAGATAATGCTAACGTTCTTTATCATGTGTTAACCTTCTTTATCATGATCATCTTCTCATAAACGGGTGAAGTGATGGCTAACATCAATAGACTTGTAACTCTATTGATGGGCATGATCCTTAGCTAGGTATATTGCACCAAGGTTGTTACCATATATAATAGCTTGATTCTATTGTAGATCAAGACCTCCAAGTAAGCTTTTCAACCAAATGCCTTCCCCTCCATGTGGTCACTCAAATGTTTGAACTTTCTCCCACGAATTGCCTTGGTGAACATATGAGCTAGATAACACGATGTACCAACCTTCATCACCTTAATATCTTCAAAGAAACGGATAAAGAGATACCTGACATCAATAAACTTGATACTTTATAAAAGCAGACGATCCTTAATTATGCATAACGCACCGAGGTTATTAAGATATATAATACCTTGATCCTATTGTAGATAGAGATCTCCAACTAAGCTTTTCAACCAGATGCCTTCCATCGCAGCTCCCGTCAACAAACATACACTCTCCCTATGTAGTAGACAAAGTAACCAAATATTATAAGGTAGATTTCTATCTAATGGCAAAACTCCCCCAATTAATACATAGTGTATCATTCATCTCCCCTCATGATGAAATTTGATTTTTGGGTAGGGAAGAAATTTAGCTACGGGATGAGGGAGAAAAAGAATGCAACAATGGCATTGGGTTTTGGGGGAGGAAATGTAAAGACGCCTAGGGGGAGAGAGTAGGAAAAGATAAAAGCGAAAACTCCATTTCATTTCAACTTCAACTTCTTTAAAACAATGATCCTTAGCTCCTTTACATAGACGAGTGGAATTAAAAAATTAAAAAAAGAAATAAAATAAAATCCTAATAACCCCCAATTAGAGTCCTATATTGACTCAACCAAATAACTAATTGTAGATCATATGTAATCTCATTAGTTAAATAACATTAAAAAAATGCAATGAACTCAAATTAAATAAAATGACTACCTTAATCCCAATTCGATTGCACTCTAATTGGACAAAAACCTCGTATTTAACAAAAACCTTAATTCTTAATTTCGTGATGCATTAATGCTCTATCGTTTTGAAAAACTCATTTTTAGATGAGGTGATTAATCTTTGGTTGCAATACATACAGAATTGATCTTTTTTAGGAACAGGTTGATCTATTAATTTGTCAATAATCATTTATCTTTTCCATTGTCCCACTTTATTTGTAATTTGGAGCAGGACAGTTGTAATTCGGGACTTAGTTACAATTCGTTTACCCCGTCAATAGAATAAGCCATTGTGACAATTGTATCCATGTCTTTTTTTAGGAAGTCCCTCTTATGATGCCACGGTTGGTTACAATAGCAGAGGACCTCCTTACTGGTTTTCTTTTATTTTGTTTTTTATTTTCTCGTCTTTCGATACTTCTATGTGGCACAATAGCTCTTCTCATGGGTCGTTACCAATCATACAGCTTGTCCATACGGTTTGTAGAACCCTTATGATGAAGTTCGTGAGTATGGAGACTCGACAGAGCTTCTTCTAAGGTAATCATTTCTCTATCGATTTATGAATGACTGAACAAAGTTCTCAAACAACATTAGGAACAAAACCAATAAAATCAAAATAGCATCATTGTCCTATTTCTAGCATCTATATTTCTCAAATCTAGAAGAAACATATTTAGATGATCAAGACGTTATTTAAGAATTAAGAAGGATAACTTCTTCTTTATATAGAGAATGTAGATTCAACAACTTGTTGGTCAAAGACTTCATCATCTAAAACTTTAAGTCTCAACCACAAATTCACTATAGTTTTCTCGTCTGCGACCTCAGCAATGATCACGTTCACCAGACAAGACTTGATCTTGAGTGCTTCTTTCTTCTTGCAACAACAACTTTGAGGGTTTAAATGTATTTCTCTTATCATTGTCCGACAATGCCCAAACGCTCTGCAAAATGAACTTCTCAATCTTCATGCTATGCGAAATCACCTCCTTCTTGCTTCAAATGGACCTAACATATTCTCCGATACCAGTTTGTGGACGTAGTGGAAGTGAGACGTAGATCAAACACACAGATAAACAAGCAAGAAAACAACCATAATATGGAATTTACATGGTTCACCTGCAATTGAGCTGTCTTTGGAAACGAACGTGGATTTCGCTCAACATGATGGAAGAACCGAATATAAACGACGACTCAAAACTCTAACCGTATAGGGATTTATATGGAACCGCCCTTATAGATGGACCCTCCTAGTCCCAATACATATAGGATCTAAATCCCGACGCAAATAGAATCCAAGTCCCAAACCTTGGAACCCAATATAAATAGGATTGTAGGATTAAAGAAACTATCCATACATGTTACTGATAATGATACATCCTTTCTAGATTGTAAGATTAAAAACATTGAAAGACAACAATGGAGTTTGGACTCACAAAGACTAAAAGATGATTTTTCCTATAGAGAAAAAAGAAGATTTTTGGATAGGAGATGATAGAAAATAGATAGAAGAAAGATATCGTCACAGATAATTCCGTGAAGAAAAGAGGAATAAATATGGATGATGACGAAAGAGGAGCATGATGTCTTACTTCAGAAGGAAAGCTAAAAGCATCCAAACTGCTTCGATCTCTTATCTTTACGTTAAAAGCTCTATTGTATACACGTCAATTCCAGGGTCATCACTTTTACTTTTCAAGGTTGTCATGGCCATAGCATAGGTATACTCTTGCTTTATTTTAAGGATTTTTTTAGCCATCGCATAGCTAAACTTTACTTGGTTCAAGGCCACATTGCTCATTTCTAGATGTAAAGGCCAAGTGCATCCACTTTTTTGAGCTTCATGTATACATATTTTTAATCTATCATTGTGGTGAGCTTCATGTATACATATTTTTAACCAATCATTGTGCTTGCCTGAGTCGCACAATATCAAGTTTACAAATAAAAATGGGAGTGCACAACGAATGTGTTTAAAAGGTGGCACAGGGGTTGCAATCTAGGTGCAAGGTGGTTGTAACTAAGAGCCAATAAAGAAAGTTTATGGGAGGGAGCCTAAAGAGAGTGAAACATGGAAGGAAATATCGTGATAAATCATTGATATATCGATATCGAGATGAGGCCCATATGACTACCGATATGGCAATATATCCTCCTTTTCAAGCATTTCCTTCACAAAAGTGTGTCGATATGGGCAATATTTCGGCGATATATCACCGAAATATCGCCGAAATATCGTATCGATATGATATCGAAACGATATCGAAATCGATACGGCCTTCTATGGAGTGAAACGGGGATCTAGACAATTTAAAAATGGTGGAGCAAACAAGCTGTTGTATGGGAGGTTTCAAAAGGGGTAGAAAAAGTATGAAGGCATGGTGGAGAAAAAAGAACCTAAACCCAAGGAGTGGTCGGGTGGTAGAGCAGTGTGCCTCCACTTTAAACGACCCGGGTTCGAATCCTAGTGGGGACGCTCCGGACCCCCGAAATTACCAGGCCTACTATTAAAAAAAAAGAACCTTGGTGGTCAGTCAGAGGTGGCAAAGAAGCATTTATAATAGGGTCTTCTAAAAAGGAAGTCTAGATGAGATCAAGATAGAGGAGCCAACATGATATCATGTAGGTGTTCCAAGAATGGTCGAAAAAGCACGTGGCTTGGATGAAACAAGAGAATCTAGAAGGTTGGTCAAAGGTGGTAGAGAAGCTTTTGTAAGAAGTTTTCTATAGTGGAGAATGAGGGTAAAAACTAAATAGAAGGATAAATGAAATTGGGTAGAGAAGTTGGGTAACATGGAGAATAAGGACTGACAGTGATACTTCCAAGGCACCTGAAAAAGGGCGATCCAATGGTCAAAGGATGAAATGAGGGTGCAAAAAATGATTAGAGGGGTCAAGAGACTCAAAGGGGCTTCTATAATCGAAGCAAAGACGGTGATCGAAGAGGGATTCTAGAGGAACATTGTACTATTATCGAAAGGAGTTATCAAGAGGGTTTGGGAGGGCAGTGCGAGATAATCAAAGGGAGAAAAAAGGTGGTGTGTTGTCACTATGATAGCTATTATTTTAATTTTGTTTTTATTTTAATTTTCTTTTTTGGGGGTGTCTATGTCAAGGAGAGATAATGACAAGGGTGATCTAGAAATTTTAAAGAGCATATATGGAATGTATGCTCAATGATAAGGATGTTTAAGACTTTACAGATGTAAATTTTAAAACATATTCCATTAAGAAAGATACTTTTAGAGACTTAGATTCAATCTTTCCAAGTTAAGGAATTGGTGGAGATGTTAGGATTAAAGCATATTCATTTTTTCATAATAAGGTACTTCTCTTTGAAAAGAAAATACTTCAAAACTGCAACGAGACCTGGAATGTTTAATGGTAGCAAGTATTGAACAATTAACTACAGCCATGTAGTTGAGATGAAGATGCTTCCCAATGAGAGTTTCACACAAAAGGTTGATGAGCCATCAATAAAAGATTAATGTTAGACATCTAACTACGGCGGTCCATACAAATGCAAAGAAAGCTATCTAATGCTCCAATTTTAAGGTCTTAAAAGTTTAAAGAAGGTAAAATGCCAGAATTCTGGCTAAGGTGGTTCAAAAAAATGCTAAGAGAAGCATCAAGTGCTTCAATTTGAAGGTCTCAGAAGTTTAAAGAACCCCATACAAGGGATCATGAAAAAACCCAAAAATTGTCGAAAGAAGATTGTAAAGAACGAGGAGATTTTTCTAGATCTAAGTGTTGGTATAAACCAAACACAAACTAGATCGGTATGGAAGCCAAGGATAAACAAAATCAACAACACTTAAAAGTGTGAAAGGACTTAGTTGTCACTGTTGGTGGTGATTTTGGATTTGAATTTTTAAAGGATTACATTATATTGAACATAGCATACCTTTTTCACCATGAAATAAAAAGTGAGGCTGTCCCCTCAAACGCCAGCTTTATAATTAAAAAAGCTATCGTAGGAGATTGTGCTATTGTGAGGATTTTAGGGTGTTATTGTAAAAAAAACACAAGACCGTACTGTAATAATCAAAGTTTACAGAGTAACAGAAATATAAAAGCCCTGTGCAAAAAGGCAGAAAAGAATAATTATCCTGCATTTTTTAATAATAAGCCCGATATTGTGTAGCTCAGGTAACAGCTTTCATAACAAGATCATGGCTGACGGGACAACTCAACTGATACAAGAGACACGACAGTAGACGGTGCAACAGACCTCATAATTAGGCTGATCCTGCAGTTGAAGACCGAAAACATCACCATATAGTGGGCGTCCATACTGCATGGCAACATCAGTACATATGAGAAGACTAAGAAAAATGAACCATTCAAATTATATCGAGAAAAAAACTAGATCTCATTTGAATAACTTAATAATGGACCTATAATATCAAAAGTGAACATACTTCATCAACGGGTGGTTTACCCCAGCCTCCAGGATGATAGCCAAAACTGGTTCCAGGCGGGATTGGAGCATTCAAACCAGGAATTTTCAGATGAGGATAAGATGGAGGGGGACCGTATCTCTGGCAAGAACCCAAAAAAATCCCAATTAGAAAATGACATAACAGATGTCAGCCAAGTCAAGTAAGCAGTCAACAAACTTCTACCTGCATATTTATTAGCCATGGAGGTGGGGCATTATCAGGCATGCCAAGTGCTTCTTTCAAATCATGTGACAATGTGCCTGGTTTCATCTCCCTCAGCTTCACCTGTTAGCCGCCGAACAAGATATGTAAATATCCAAGAATGACATCAAAAAGAAGATACCAGAACCAAATATCTCAGATATAATAGAGTGGTTTCCTGATAAACAACAGATACCAAAAAATCAGGGCATTCACCATTCTCAAATTAATATGGACAGCTCAAACTAAAAAATGGGTTCATAAGAATAATAGAATTTATTAAGATATAATATTACCAACTAACCACTAAGAAGTTATACAATGCATCCATTGAACTGAACATGTTCAGTTTTGAACAAGCCACAGCGATATAAGATTACCTCAAAAATCATACATTATAAAGTAATTATCTTTTTACCAGAACCAAATATCTCATATATAATAGAGTGGCTTCCTGATAAACAGCAGATAACAAAAAATCAGGGCATTCACCATTCTCAAATTAATATGGACAGCTCAAACTAAAAGGGTTCGTAAGAATAATAGAATTTATTAAGATATAATATTACCAATTAACCACTAAGAAGTTATACAGTGAATCCATTGAACTGAACATGTTCCGTTTTGAACAAGCCACAGCGATATAAGATTACTTCAAAAATCATACATTATAAAGTAATGATCTTTTTATCTCTTCAAAAAGAATAAACCAAAGTAATAACAGCAATTAAAAAAGAGCTTGCCAAAAGCAAATGTTCAATTCAAATCAGATATGGCAGGTCAAAACCATGGAATGAAATTTCGCGAAATTTCGCCGAAATTTCGGTTTCGAGAGGTCATGGATATCGAAACTCCTATATATATATATATATATATCGATTTCCCGGATTTCGACCGAAATTTCGGTGATATTTCAACATTTCGATCCATTGAAACCCATTTCGATTGAAATTCATGGATCTCAGTACAAGTACAAAATTTCTTGGATTTCGACCGAAATTTCGGTGATATTTCGACATATCGACCCATTTCGGTTGAAATTTATGGATACATGATATGTTGAGAAAAGATGGTACATACATCGATTATTCAACTTGGGGAGCTTCTTCTCCTTTGGGTTTAAGCAATGGAGATGAAAAAACTCTATAGCTTCTATATATTTGATAATTGATATAGCTTGTTCCTTTCATTTGTTTGTCATTTATCTTCGTAAATAGATGCATCTTTATTGTAAGTATGTAATTAATTCTGTAACTCATTCGAACTTTGTCTGCGACGGTTATTTATATGAACAAAACATTGTTTAATTAATCATTATCTACATTTTTAAATAAAAAATTCTTTTCTATTATGAACAAAAGATGTCTTCTAAGTGTTGTTAACTTAGTTATTTTGATTTCCATTTCCAGTATCTATCAGACTGCTCAACAATATGTCTGATATGACCGATATGGTGTGATATAAGGCGCATGAATGAGAGATGTGTGTGATATAAGTGTGCATTTGTAAGATGTTGTTTTAAGATCTTGGATTGGATGATATTAATTTCCAGTACATATCAGTCAAGAATCAACATTAACATCGATTTGACCGATATGACCGATATGTGCGATCTAAGGGGCATATATAAGCAATATGTGTGATATAAGTGTGTATTTGTAAACTATTTATTGTTGTAATAACTAAGAAGATCTTAATTTCCAAAAAAAATCATCGAAAAATGGCTTTTTTGAGTCATTTTCGACATTTCCACCGAAACGGTCGAAATTTACCGAAATTTCACCGAAATTTCGGTTTTGGAGGGGACCGAAACGAAATCGAAATCGAGATTTCGAACCTTGGTCAAAACAAGCAGCTTGATCCCGATAAACCAACAATTATTGTTATAGTTAAAGCACATACACCATTTGTCATATGTTTCCAGACCAAAGTGGACAGAGAAACATGTATTGTCCATGCAATGTAGCTCGGCACAAAACTATTCAACTTGGCCAAAGATGGCCAACAGAAAAGGCATCAGGATAGGCCAAAGATGCCCACATCTTCTTCAAACAGATGTGGGCTAGTGAGTATGTCTATCTGATGAGAAAGTATTAATGACATGTTGATTTCTTAGCTTCAGCATACACATCTATCATGCAATGAGGAATCAACTCTAGCTATGTTTCGATTCTCACTGACTCGCTAATCACAACCAGGGTTATCAAACTCAAAGCAACACAAAAGCAGCATTAAGAGACTGCACAAACTGTACAAACATTCCAAGGGAGAAGCTAGTGCGTGCGGAATTACTGAAAATGGGTATATTTTTCTAGAGAGACTTTATAGTCAGGTTGACTAAGTATACAATACTGAAGCCAAAGGTAGAAAAGACAATATAAAACCAGTTCTCTGATGTGGTTTTGAACTCAAAAGCAGAAGAGAAAGCTAAGAAACGAACAAGTTGCTACCATATTAACAACTCTCCAAATTTTGTTAAACTTAAAAGGGAAATAATGGAGACAATTGCTTTGGTTTGAATATTATGTAGTTTATTAGACGATCACCTACATGGGGTGACCATCCATCACACTTCTCAAAACAAAAGGAACTAACATTTGATATGATAAACCAGTATTCAAAAGGTATACATGTATAACGATACACAAAACCTCAATTCTACTACCAGAGAGCAGAAACAAAACCCGTGAAGACCAATTTACATAGGAAGGTTTTCAGTGATTATCTGTCAAAATATTCCAGATTTATCAACCAAACTGATGATAAAATACCTCAAACTCTTTCCCCTCAAAATATAGATCACCGTGAGTTGTTAATTTTGGCTTCGTTTGGTACTTGAAAAAGGCATCATGTAGAACCTGAAAAAGCACCAAATGACAATGAATACAATGACGTACAGTGACCAAGTAGGGGGGAAAAGCACACCTGATAGTCAATGTCCATCTTTCCCATCTTTGGTTGCATACGCTCACGTTGTTTCTGCTTCAACTTCTTACTATCCTCCTTTTCAATATATGCCTGGATATCATAAACAAAAATAGTATTTTAGGAAGAAAATCAGATGACTGGTAAAATATCATCAAGAGAAAATATCTAGAATAAGAAGTCAATTTTGGTTCAAAACATAAAAGAGTCCAACAGCATGATACACTTTCCTTTTTTGGAGAATGAGATATGATTATTTATTTACCACAATTACTATTATTTACAGGATAAAAAACAAATAAAATTTAAATAATGTCACGAAAAGATTAGTACAATGAAGGCAAGAGTCAGCAAGCAACCAATCTATCATTGTCTACTTATTATCAACTACAGTATCATATCATTGCTTTTACTAGTTAAATCAAATTGAAGCGAATACAGTTGAGCCATACAAAAGAAATGGGTGTGCCCAAAGTGGGAGTTGACACTCAATGTATGTTTCAAGAGTCGAAGCATATATATGCTCATAATTATTGATTTATGAATGTCTTTACCGAATGTGCCACAACTAAAATGGTGAAGCCTTCTCCCACTATAAGTAGGGTCGGTTACATGGATTCTTGCTCAAATCCATGTTGAAAGATTCGATTATTTTTTACGCTAGTTGTCAACTACCTAACGCAACCCCCACAAGGGGGGACTTAAACCATGGTCTTTTGGGTGGTAGGCACACTGCACAACCACCAGACCCTAAATGTGTCATGACTGATCAAAAAAATAAAGCCACCCACCACATGGAATGCATTTTATGAGTGCACCAGGCTTGGTTTCGCAATAAGTGTAACTGTTGCCGGATTCACAGTTAGTACAATATGGTTGGACAACTGTTGTTGAAACTCAAAAACATAAACAATTAAAAATTGAAATTCGATTCCAAACCGCTGCATCTCAATTAAGGAACTTTCAGGAGACTAACAGCCAGTGCTCAGCCTGTATAGAAACCAAGAACATTTGGAACAACATCCTAGGAATACTTCCTAGAAAAAGACATGTACTCAGGGGAGGGTCTAAAGGGGTAGGAGTTGGAGATTTCTCTTCTCATCTTCAGCAGCAAGACACTGTAGGAGCTACAGACAATACAGGAGGTCAGAATAGACACTACTGTGTAGGAATATAAATAAATGCATCCTGTAGAGCAGTAAAGAAGTCTTGGACAGAACCCCACAACCTTCACGGGATATCGGATATTTATCCTACTCTGGAGTAATCAAGACCTCGGCAGATGATAAACGAGACTCCTCCCCTAGTCTATATCTAGGAATCAGACACGTTAAGCTGCATATACAGTCCCATGACTCCAAACAACAGCAGTTGCCTCGTCAGAGAAGAAGAAACCCTAAATGGTTCGAACCCAATGGCCCAACATTTAAAAAACGGGAGGGAAAACACAAGTTCTCAAAAGCCTATGCACTTGTTGGAACAAATCTTCACATGAAATTGTTTATTTGGGCCAGAACTGTACAAATCAGTTAAACATGTAAGTATGTAACATCATACTTCATGAAATCTCATTCTTCACCCTCTTTTGATGATGTGAAGCTCAATTCATTCGAGAAATAGAAAGGATGCTGGTAAGGCAACCATTACAAGGTCTGGGTGTGCAACACCATGTCCATGGGTGCACATCATTTTTCCTTCAAAAAAAGAGCATCCACTGCAAGGAGCCTTGTGCGAAGGCCTCGTAACAACTGATCAGAACACAATTAAGAACCTGAAAACATAGACAGTGTCCAGGCCAATGGTGGAAATGGCACTGAAAAGTCAAGATGGAACTTGGTTGGTTAATGTGAAATGGAGGGAAGTTTAGGATCTGTTGGAATAGAGGTCAAGCAACCATCACGGTGTTTGGAGGGCTTTTGAGGACTTAAATGCAATGTAGTTAATCTAAGTAGAGACCTTGTTTCAATTCTTAAGGATAATGGGACCTAGCAAGAGATCTGCTAGATATTCGTGTGCCCAATGCCGACCAAGGTCCTCTGGCTGTGCTACATGTGATACAACAGACTTGTTGAATTTATTGATCTCTAATCTCATGCAATGGGACCAGGAACATAAGAAGGACAATTCCAGCTACACAGCTTCCAGTTGCCATTTGGAATCGAAGCTTCCTGTAGCCATTTGGAATCGAAGTGTGACTGGTTGCTTTGGCTATTAGTCTTCCATTTTGAGACTGCGACCTTCTCCATTGCAAGGTTCAACCTCTTTTGGATTTTCTGACAAGATTTTAAGTCAGCTCTTTAATTTTCGTTTGTATAGAGCCAATCAGTTACCATCTCATTAATTCTGGATCTTTCTATTCAAATATCCCCAAGAATTCAGGTTTTCCAAATAATCATCCAATATTGAGAATTATTCACGGAATGCTTCGATAAAACTTAATAAAACCAGAAGGACAAAATGGGAGATAAAGGGAAGATGACAAGGGAAAGAAGGGAGAAAAATGCCAACCAAGGTCCTCCGGCTGTGCTACATACAACAGACTTGTTGAATTTAGTGATCTCTAATCTCATGCAATGGGACCAAAAAAATAAGGACAATTCCAGCTACACAGCTTCCAGTTGCCATTTGGAATCGAAGCTTCCTGTAGCCATTTGGAATCGAAGTGTGACTGGTTGCTTTGGCTATTAGTCTTCCATTTTGAGACGGAGACCTTCTCCATTGCAAGGTTCAACCTCTTTCGGATTTTCTGACAAGATTTTAAGTCATCTCTTTAATTTTCGATTGTATAGAGCCAATCAGTTACCATCTCATTGAATCTGGATCTTTCTATTCAAATATCCCCAAGAATTCAGGTTTTCCAAATAAGCATCCAATATTGAGAATTATTCAAGGAATGCTTCGATAAAACTTAATAAAACCAGAAGGACAGAATGGGAGAAAAGGGGAAGATGGCAAGGGAAAGAAGGGAGAAATGCAATGGTGGGAAAGCCCGAAAATGCACATAGTTGAAAAGGAAAACATGCCGAGCCACACGGTGTTTCCGGAAAGAAGCACGAAGATGCGCACAGGATGAAGAGAATAAAGGGAAAAGAACGGAGATAAACTATCGGATCCCATTCCCACATAATCAATCTTTCTCATTGATCGAAAGAGACTTTAACTGGGCACGCATGTTATTATCCTAATAATTAAGCTTCAAAATTAAACAAATTCTAAAAAAATACCAGAACAACCTAATGAATAATACACAAAACTACAATTTAAAGTAGAAAAAAATACTTGCTGAATTCAAGCAAGAAAGAATGGTTATGCTGCTACTTGCTAGAGCTAAAATACGATTAATTGGACATGTAAATAACACAGTTGCACAAAACAGCTAAAAGAAAGGGAAACACGGGTTATATGCACTTCTATTATTTTTCTAAATTGTATTTTTTAAATACATATTGAAATTTTTCCTTCTGCCAAGCATCATACAGATACACATGAAATCAATGAAAGAAGAACATGATGAATTGAATGTTCCAGACCATCTTATGTAATATCCAAAAAATCACGGGAGACTGGCCAACAAGAATTTAACCTGACGAATTTTCTCAATTCCAGTCGCAGCAATAAAATGAGGAAGCTGGAAAGGTTGCTTCTCAATACCACGTTTTCCCTGCAATGATTCCAAGTTTTGTGAAATCTGAAGATACAGAAAAATGGCGAAATTGTGGTGTGCTAGATAACATCTAGAGAAGCCACTAAAGCACACATTCCCAGTTTTACTAAGGCACATTAAAAAATTGAAACATATACTAAGGCAGTGTAACAGCTCACTAGATCTGCAACATAAAAAGAAGAGATTCAGTCTATAACACATGCAGATGATCCTAGAGCACAACTATGAAAGAATACCTAAAGAAGACACTAGAGCACATATTCCCAGTTTTAGCAAAATTAAGATACTCTAATAATGTCGCAGGAAGGTAAACAAGACTACATCCAAGTATGAAGGTGAACCAATCCAACATAACCCCTTAGCATATACTGATGCTTTCAGGCTCCAATGTGACTTACAGACATCCAGTTCCCTGCAAGAAGCATTTACATGTATAAGAGGGGTGAAAGACTTTATTATCATCACCCACTCTTGTTAAATATATTACAGTATGATCAAATCTGTATCTAGCATTTTCTGTTAAAATATTATACGTCTAAGAGGCACGACTCACCTGTAAAAACTTCCGCTTCTGAGACCAGTGCCTGGGTACAGGTACCGTGTTCCTATAGGATTTTAAATAAACAAGCAATTTAGGATCTGCTGCTGTGGCATCCCATACCTGACAACAAAAGCATGAAGAGAAACTTTGTTATCGCAATGAACTGATTAGTGATCAAGTTTCTGCTGAAAGTTGACGGAAACGAAATAGAGAAGAGGATACAATCTGACATAAATAACGCATTTATATCTCTGCCACCACAGCATATTTGATTTATTTGAGATAAAAGGGTGCACCTCATTAAGAGATGCACCCGAACTACAATTAATAAAATGAAAATAATACAATTTACAAGGACCAAAGCTTTCAAAAACCTTAGTATGTTCGCCACGGTATATGTTGATGTTTTCTAAAAATATCCTGCAGGGGCAAGGTAAGGTCACCTAACCATACAGCTTTTACTCCAAGAAGACAAGCACAAAAGCATCCCATCTCATGTCCAAGGCCGCCCAATTCACAACTATAGGTAATCGGCACAAGAAAATGAAGAAATCCACAACCATTTGAAGCAGTAAGCACGTGGATACTCTATCAACATATGCCCCAATATATGTTTTGCCTTCCATATCTTTGCATTAGATAGTGCTCATGCAATAGACGGTGTTTCATTCATCCGGACAAACTTTCAATCTCCTCCCTATCGCCTGGTAACCAAAGTTCATTTTCCCATCTGAGATGGGCATCATGGGATCCACTGATGTCCCGTTCTAATAATTTAATAAATGACTTGGTTGGGAGATAAACCTTCTAGCAAAAAGAATTGACAGAGCTGCAGAGTGGCGATTAGGGTTTGGTGGAGTAGCGAGCAACGAGTGGAGGTGAGTTTTGTCATTTATCTCCAATGTGCTCTTTGTGTTCTTGTGTTGTATACCTTTTATCTCTATTGAGGTTCTCTGAAGATCAACCCCCTGACCATCGACCACACTCTCCTCCTCAGTCATCCCTTCCATCAAAGCCATTCCCCCGGGACCTCCCTATGTGTGCCATTCTAAGGCCTCTTTCTGTCATATGTGCTAATAAACTCTACCTCTCTGGGATGAGGTCATCTGCACCTTGTATTTCATTAGGAATTAATATCTTTCTTGACGATCAAGTGACGTACCACTAAAGGATTATCATGCGCACTCTAATAAATCTATCTAGTATAATTATTGAGAAGGCAAACATACATGACTTTTAATTGTGTTTTCAATGAAGATGTGCAGATGCCGTTATGGATGGATTGAAGTATGCTGGAGCGGGGATGAGAGACTACATCTTACATAGAACGTGTGGATAATAAAATGCGGTATGATAAGGTTTGATGTCCTGGGAGATTACCTACAATAGGGTTGGTTTGGACTCCCAATATCATAGAATAAAAATAGCAAGTAGAAGTTATTTGAATGTCCAATGAATATCAAATGTCTAATGAGTATCAAATGTGGTATGATCTTTTATTTGATGAAATTCGATGAAAATAAAAACATCAATCGGTCCACATTCATCTGTTTCAGATTTCGTGAAATATCAGTGAAATTTCGTGAAATGTCGGTGAAATTTCGTTGAAATTTCGGTTTCAATATGGAACCAAAATTTCGAGCAAAACGTTGATATGGAGCCTTCCTTCACAATTGTTACTTGATTTGGGCGAGATGTGACCGAAATTTCGTTGGAGTTCGCATTACATATCCTTCTCTCGTCATTTTCTTCCATCGAATCCGATCCCCCCGTGCAGCAAATGTAAACATAGAGAAAACAATCACAATTCCCTATTGCTGGAAATTGGAATTAACGGCTAAACTTCCCTCGTTTTTTAGATTTAGGTTTCAATTTTCATCTATTAGGTCGTCAATTCAACAACAATAACAAAGCCTATTCCCACAATTAGATTTGTTGCCTCCATTCAGATTTATTTTGGATCATTCTCGGACTTAAATTCAAATAACTAAGATTTCTTTAGATAGTCTCATTCCAACACTTCTTAGGCATTCATCGCCCTCTCTTAACCGGCTCAACATCCCAAATCTCACATCTTCTAACCGGTGCATCAACCGACCTCCTTTGCAAATGGCCAACTCATCTTAATCGATTTTCTCTCCATCGGAGCTACACCAACTTTCCTTCTAATCGCATCATTCCGAATCCAATCTTTTCATCTATGACCAGTGTTTCAAATTTCACGAAATTTCGCCGAAATTTCGATTTCGACACTCCACCGAAACCGAAATCTCAATATGGACCCTTCCTTCACAAATCTAGGCTGATTTTGGCCAAAATTCTAAAATTGTTTCATTTTTTCGCCATCGCAAAACGAAATTGAAATCGAGATTTAAAACCTTGTCTACGACCCACACATCCACCTTATCATTTTCATCTCTACTATCATTCTTCGCGTGTGTCTATGGTTCATATGCCAACATTATAATTCATAGAGCATGGCAGGTCTCACAACTACTTCGTAATACTTTCCTTTGACTTTCAAAGAGATTTTCTTATCACAAAGAACACTAGAGGCTATCTCCACTTTAATCAATCTGCGTTTATTATGAGTAACATAGGCATCAATTTCACCATCCTATTGCAAAAAAGATCCCAAGTATCTAAAAGAATCTTTCTTCTAAATAATATCATCTCCAATCTTCACATTGAGTCATTCACCATTATTTCCAGCAAATGTACACTCCATAAATTCAGTCTTAGTTCTATTTATATGAAATCCTTTTGTCATTAAGGCATAACTCCATGCCTCCAACTTCTCATTTACTCCATCTCTTATCTCATCAAGACAATATCATCGGCAAACAACATACACCAAGGTATCCCATCCTGAATATGACTAGTCAACTGGTCCATAATCAAAGTACAAAAGGAATGGACTTAAAGTTGAACATTGATACAGACCGATGCTATTGTTAAAGTAGTCGGTCTTCCCAAGCTGAATGCATGAATCCTTACACAAGGTGAAGCCCTGTCATACGTATCCTTTATAAGTTTAATGTATAGCATAGGTACTTGCTTCTTCTCCGAAACTCTTCACAATATCTTCCGTGGGATTGAATCATAAGCCTCTCCAATTCAATATAAATCATATGGAGGTTCTTCTGTTTAGCTCTATAAATCGCCATTGTTCTCCTCAACAAGTGGATAACTTCATAAGTTGAGTGTCCTGATATGAATCCAAATTGATTTTCAGATACTTAGAAAACATGCCTCGACCTTCTTTTGATCGCATATTCTTGAATTTTCATAGTACAACTCGTCTGTTCGATACCTTTATAACTCGAACAATTTTAAATGTCTCACTTATTCTTATAAAGAGACACCGCAATGCTTCTCCTCCATTCTGTAGGCATTTTCTTGTTTCGCCAAATAACATTGAATAAATTTGTGAGCCAAGTCAAACTCTGTTCACCTATAATCCTAAAAATTCCATGTGGATGTCCTCATGTCCTACTCCTTTCCCAAGTTAGTTTCATAACCTTTGAAGCCCCCTCTACTTCCTTTCTTTGTATCCGCCTATAACTTGCATGATTCAGATAACATTCACTACCAGCAAGATCTCACAAAGTAATCTCGTTATTCCTTCCCAATGAAAAACTTGTGGAAACATTGCTTCCACTGGTCTTTACATCCTTCTAAGTAACAAGTGCATGTTCTTCCTCATCCTTGATGCATCTCACTTGAGAAAGATCTTTATCTTTATTTCTCTAGCTTCAGTCAATCTGAATGTATCCTTCTGACCCTCCTTTGAGTCAAGCATTTTGTACAAAACTTCATAAGAATTCGACTTAGCTTCATTTATAACCTTCTTTGCTTCTATTCCTCGATATTTTGTAGTTCGTGGTAGTTTCCTCCATTCCATCCTTATACATAGCTTCAAAGCAAGCTCTTTTAATATTAAGTTTCACATGCATCCCTTTACTCCACTACCAAGCCTCTTTTGGCATGGAATTCTTCCTTTAGACTCGCCTAGCATCTCTTTGGCTACCCTTCGGATACAAGATGCTACCGCCTCTCACATCTTTTTTGCACTTCCCTTACAATCAGTGTTCACGAATGCGGCCTGAGCGGCCGCATATGCGGCCGCATATGCGCGCGCGGACTTAAAGACGTGCCGCACACGTGAATCGGGCCACTATGCGCCCCAAGCGCATGAGCGGACCGCATATGCGGTCTATGCGGCCGCATATGCGGTCCGTTCGGCCGCTCGGGTGTTGTTTTTCTGTGTCGGATCCCGTAGGTCCGATTACGCGTAACCTCCTCATCCCGAACCCGATTTAGGGTTTTTAGGAATGGATTAGGGCTTCGATCCTCTCCCCGACTCCTCAAGTTCTCAAGTCCCCGACTACTCTTGCGAGCGCCAGGCCTCCTCCGATCTCCTCCGCCTCCTCCGCCCCTAACCAGCCCTCGAATCGCGAGCTCCAGCGCCTCCACCGGACTCCTCCGCCTCCTCCGCCCCTAACCGGCCCTCGACTCACGAGCGTCATCGCCTCCACCGGCTTCCTCCGCCTCCTCCCGTGTCTTCCGCCTCCTCACAGGTCCTCCTCCTCTTCACAGCTCCTCCGCGATTCCAACTTCGCTGCCTCCTTACAACCTCTGTTCCTCTTCACAGCAGTTCACTGTGCCTCTGCCGGCTCCGCGTCAGCCGACGATCCCGTACCTGTTGTCAATTCATTGTGCGAACAGCGAAGGTTAAGGTCCGTTTGCATTTTAGTTTTTTTTTCAATAATTTTCCCATTTTTCCATTGTTATTCTCTCATATATCTGTTTGGTGGCATTTGATTCTTTACTTGGACTTTATCTTTGCTTCCAAAATCTGTCTATTTGCTGTTGATAACAAAACCATCGTGTAAACACTCATGGAAAATAAAGCTCACTTATTTGCGACAAATTTATATTTACAACGTTCATTTGATTCGTCGTAAATAATAAATCATTTATAATAAAATTTCAAAGACTTTATGTACGTCAATTTGTGCAGGAAACTACTGCAATTATTGCATCTTTAAGATGGTATAACGATCCACCACAACCATGCTATTGAAAATACACAACTTTCCAGTAGTGTTTATTCCCAATAATAGTAGAAGTTGCACGCAGTTGGTGATTTTTTCTCCTTATCTCTTTGCATGGATGGCTTCATTTTGTCAAAGAGGTTCGTTTGTTTATTTATGATTATTCGGTTCACACTAGACTTTAGATAATTAAAATTTAGTGGGCACACCCGAAGAGTTGGGAAAAATATTAATCAATTATCGATAAAAAAGCGTGGACGTCCAAAATATTAATCAGTTAGTGGTTCCACATGTGCCCTTATTCCTTCATGTGTATCTTATCTGTATATGCATATTAAACTTTTTGTCTATATTTTTATCTTATAAATTTATAATTATGATTGAATGCCAGGAAACTATGGCATCTAGACTACCATCTGACAGCGGTTCTTCTCCTACGCCTGGAACTGGAAGTGAGCCTCTTATTGAAAGAAGCGATACTTCGGAGTTTTTTGTTCCTCCCGGTTCTAATGATCCGGGATGGAAGTATGCTTTTCTAGAGAATCCGAGTACCCCGAGCATGGTCACTTGTCGGTTGTGTCGGAAGGTTGTGAAAGGAGGGATCAATCGCATGAAGCAACATTTGGCACACATTAAAGGCAATACATCATCTTGTCCCAAGGTGTCTCCTGAGGTGAAGAAAGAAATTATGGACAACATGGAAGGAATTAAAGCGAAAAAGAATGAGAAGACCTCGAGGATGAAAGAAATTCAAGGGCAAGTCTCTATTAAGATTAATCAACCCTTGGATGATGAAGAGAGGGATGGGAAAAGGTTGCGAATTTCAGCTCAAGAAGTACCAGCGGAGACTCTCCGCCAATCCTCAATCAAAGATACCTTTGCCAAGGAGGAACGTGCACGCGTGAATACATTTGTGGCAAAGTACTTCTATGACAATGACATTGCTTTTAATGTTGTCAAAAGTGACTCATTTCTTCGAATGTGCGAAGCAATTGGACAGTATGGGAGGTCGTACAAGCCTCCAACATACTATGAGCTAATTGAAACTCTTTTGAAGGAACAAGTTAAGGAAACAAAAGACTTCTTGCAAACGCATCGTGATAGTTGGAAGACTTCTGGGTGTTCCATTATGACAGATGCATGGACTGATAGGAGAGGAAGGAGCATAATGAATATTTGTGTCAATTGCGTGCTTGGAACTAGTTTTCTGAATTCTATTGACTCGTCTGCAGATTCTCATACCGCGGAGTACATTGCTTCCTTAGTGGATAAGTCCATTGAGGAAGTTGGGCCTGACAATGTAGTCCAAGTAGTGACAGACAATGCATCTGCTAATATGGCTGCTGGCAGAATATTGAGAGCAAAGTACCCACGGATATTTTGGAGTTCTTGTGCAGCACATTGCATCGATCTCATGCTAGAAGAGATCGGTAAAGAATCAAAAGTGAAAACTGCCATCACAAAAGCAAGGACATTGACTGTCTTCATATACAGTCATGCAAAAACATTGAGCTTGATGAGACAATTTACGCAAAAGGGCGAGATAGTGAGGCCAGGAACAACAAGATTTGCTACCACATATCTCACTCTGCAATCTGTGATGGAGAAGAAGGATAAGTTGAGACTTATGTTTTCTTCTGATGAATGGAGAGCTTGTAAATGGTACAAGACCAAGAAGGGCGAAATGGCTTTAGCCATAGTTTCGAGTCCTTCATTTTGGACTCAAGTGTCATTGACATTGAAGGTCTTTTCTCCATTGGTACATGTTCTGCGGATTGTTGATGGAGATAGGAGGCCGGCTATGGGCTTTGCATATGGTGAGTTGCAAGATGCTAGAAAAGAGATCATGGGCATTTTCAAAGATGTCGAAGCATCTTACAAACATTTTGTTGATGCCATTGACTCAAAGGCAAAAGGAAGACTGGATAGTCCCCTCCACCTTGTTGCATATTATTTGAATCCCTACTTTTTTTATAGGGACATTGCTCAAATCCAGAGGGAAGGCCTTGCTCTGAAGGGATTCTTGGATTGTATGGATATTTTCTATCCTGATTTAGAGATCCAAGATATCATCACCAGGAAGGAGTTGCCTTTATATGAAGGGGCGGAAGGATCATTTGGCAAACCTTTGGCTATCAGACAAAGGTCAATCATTGATGACGACTTCAATCCAGGTATAATTTCTCACTAGAATTAATAGACTTATATCTTTAATGATTATTAACTATTTTTTCTTGAAAATAGCCCGTTGGTGGGAATTACATGGCATGGAAACACCACAATTGAAGGAAATGGCAATGAAAATTTTAAGGTTGACAGCTTCTTCCTCAGGCTGTGAAAGGAATTGGAGCACTTTTGAGGCGGTAAAGTTAAAAAATTGGTGCCATACATCTCACATGCTACACTTCATTAATGTGGTGGTTAATGATATTTTTATGGTGATTTTGTAGATCCATACAAAGAAAAGGAACAGGCTTGAATTCAAGCGATTAAATGATTTGGTGTATGTCAGATTCAACGCCAAGTTGAGGGATCGCCATATGAAAAAACGAAATGATCCATTTGCCACAAATGATAGAACCCATTTGCGAGATTGGATTGGTGAAGATGATGAAGGAGATGATGAAGTTTTCCAAGGATCGGGGCTGACATGGAACTTAGTGGCTGATGCAACTGGCATTGAAGATTTGGTTCAACATAGAAGAAGCCAAAGGCATGCTACTGGTTCAACCTCAATGCCAAGTTTGAATGAGGAAGAACTCTTGTCCGATGAAGAGAGTGAAGATGAAAATGAAGACAATATCCCAGTGGAATTTGATGATGACTAGATTAGAATTGCTTTGGACTTAGTAGAATATTGTCGCTTGAACATTTTATTTTTCTTATGCTATCTTAATTAGTACTTTTACTAATGTTATTTATTTTGAATCCCAGCTCTTTCATATACTTGCATATTTTGGTGATTGTTGTTAATTACCATGTGTGCTAACTTTTTTATTGAAGACTTGAAGTATTGACCCCCATCATATGAAAGTTATTTTTCTTAGATGTTCTGTTGGACCACAATTATACATAAATTTAGTTCTGTTGTAGTCACTTTTGTATTTATTTATTTATTTTTAAATAAAAAATTAGGAAACCGCTTAGAACCGCTTATACCCCGCATATGCTCCCGCATACCGCTTAAGCGCTATTCGGTGACCTGTCCGAACGCATACGCATACCGCTTTCCTGAACCTTGCTTACAATTCCAATATGTCTTCTAAAACCTTTTCCTTGAAGCTTGATTATTTCAATTGAAGATTCTACCATTTAGTTCTAATGATATTGGAAACCATCCTCTTCTTTACGAACCCTTTTATTTGCACATTATGACTAGCAAGAGATGTTGAGATGTCAAGCTCTCTCCTGGGATAACTTTGCAGTCTTTGTAAGACAACTAATCTCTTCTCCTCATCATAAAGTAATCTATATGTGTTTTAGTCGAGCCACACTTATAAGTAATTAAATGTCCCCCTCTTCTTAAAGAAAGTATCTACTATGAAAAGGTCATAAGTCAAAAAATCTGGAATGATCGTTCCCTCTTTATTTCCGTCTAGTTAAATAGGTAGTTTTATTTATCAATTTTTATATGGTTAAAGAGACCGGGTTGGAAATCAAACATCATTTTTGTTCTTTTATCTTCCTCTCATGTTGCACATCTTTGCGTTTCTCTTCTCAAATCCAACTACAAGAAATATCTCCCGTTCTTTGGCTCACACTCCCTCTCTTTTCTCTCATCATGTTCTTCCAGATTATATAAAGCAATCAAAATGCCATCTTGATGCACATGGAATAATGAGGTAAGAGGAAAATATAAAGAATTAGAAAAAGAAGGGGAAAACATGCATGTAGCTTAGAATATTGATAGAAAGTGTGGGTGCGCGGGTTTTTTTAAAAGAAGAAAGGGCTGACACGGTATAGGTGTGTCCCCAAAAACTTCACCATTTATCACCAGTAAAGATTACAAGTCTAAAATAGGCGTGAAAAGATTACATCACATTTACATATTCCACCCCTCAACAAGAGATTTAGCATGTATCACCATATTCTCGTCATACACACGCTCGTGTTGGAAGACCGCACCGTTTTTGGCAATCCAAATTGCCCAGATCATCACTATCATCCACCATCTCTTCCTTTTTGTACCCATCCAACCAGCCCTTATGCGCTCTCAAAAGTCCGCAAACCCATCAAAGTGCCTTGCATGTTCCCGAGCAATTTCCAGGCCTCAAGCAAGCACCTACATTTGAAGAACAGATGGTCTGCATCCTCAATCGCATCCTAACATCTCCGACAGACAAGATCCGTAGTCATCACAAACTGCGCAAAACGTACTCCCGTCAAAAGCCTACCCCTCCTAAAAAGCCACATGAACACCTTTACACAGGTAGGGACTTTCCATTTCCAGATTCTGTTGTAGTCATACTCAAAACCCCTCGGAACAAAAGCCGTAACTCCCTTTAGCGCTTTGTATGCCTCACCCACGAAGAATGTACCATCGCGCCAACACCAGCAGTCCCTTCCCTCTCTAGGCCTTCCACGCCCACAAGCATCACCATCAAGTCCACCATACGTTGGTCTGACAAATCTGATCAGAACCAGGGAAGGAAGGTGTGGCCATCCCACACATCTGCCAACGAAACATCATTGTTCACGGCCATCACCATCAACCTCAAAAAACGAGTGCCAGGTATACTTTCATCGCTCCAATCATCCTTCCCGAACTTGAACTCCCTACCATCCCCCACCACTCATGAAGATGCGAACCTCATGTACCACCTCGCAAACATCACCCCATATGCAGAACGGCTTCCTCCCAGTCTCTCGAGCATTCGATAATGAGCAACTGGTGCCATAAATTTTTTGGATCGTCCTGCATGCCATGCAATCATAATCACTCCAAATGCAAGAAATACACTTTCCAAGCAGGGCCTTATTCATTTCTTCCAAGTTGTGCACCCTAAGACCACTATCCTCCACGGAGCGAGTGAAGTCTTCCAATCGATGAGGGAGAAGCCATTCTTCTCACCAGAGGAGGACCAAAAAGATCTCCCCATGAAACTTTCAAGCCTTCTTCGCACCCTCGCCAGCATCAGGCTGGACGAGAAAGAAAATCGATATTGTCTATATGATTGGTTTTAGAAGCACTAATCTGCCCCTTTTGACAAACACGCAGATTTCCAGCATGCTAGTTTCTGCTTCAGATTCTCTATAACAGGCAGCCATATGTGGCCCTCATCTTACCCTCCACGAGAGGAATGCCCAGATAGCGCATCGGCAGCTGACCACGTGGAGATCGTGGCCAAGTCTCACATCTACCCACCTCCTCCTCATTCGACCCCAAAGAAACAAATTCTGACTTGCCATGTTGATACCAAAACCAGATACCCTCCCGAAGATATCAAGAACTACGGAAATTCCCCAACAGCTAGCATCCCCTCCTTCAGAGAACAGAATCGTAACATCAACATACTAGAGCAGCGGAATTGAGACCTTGTCACGAACATAACCAGTACATAAACCACTCGAGACCGCCCTGATCTACCATGGTGGACATCACATCAGAAACCAGAACGAAGAAGAGTGATGCTAAAGCGTTGTATAGTCGGGCGAGTATTCGGTCAGTCGGTCGAATAGTCAGATCAAATATTCAATTTGAGCCAATATTAATCAATAAGAGAATATTCAGCCAGAGAGACCCCTCCCCCCCAAGGAACCGAATATTCGGCCTAGCCAGTCGACTATTGCAACCGTGTTTTGGCTCATTTTCTAATCAACCACCTTATCTCCTCAAACACTAAAATTGAAATATTAGTTAACAATCTTTGAGATACATCATTTCAATCAATATTGATCTCCCCTCCAAACCTCTCGCTAATCACTCCACCAAAACCCTTCCCCTCAGCCCATCCTCTCCTCCCAGCCTTTTGAAGCATCTTTCTACGTAAAAGTTTACAGTCACTACCAACTTCAGGGAATCAGCTTTCCTTACCTATTTTTTGTTTATAGCATTCATTACTTTGAAACCACATAGGCTTTGTTTTAGCACAACAGCAACTTTTTTACCACGTTTAGTTTTCCTCGATTTTCTCCTCATCCTACTGAATTAACGTTAAAGACTAAATTGCATAAACTTGATTTCATGGCTACAAGTACAGCATTAACAAAGGAGTTAGGCAGCTTGATTCTGGAGGGAAACATGAACATATTGACAAAATACTCTTCATATTATGCCCACTCTTCATATTATGCCCAAGACTGGCATGGTTTACATTCAATAGAAAAGCAAGCAATATCTCACTTCATATATCCAAGCTTGCAAAAATCGGCCGACTAGACCGACTAGTCGGTCCGATTACTCGAGTCGGCCTACTAACCGACCCGATTTGAGAGAGTCGGCCATTAGTCGGGTGGGCCAAGTAGTCGGACCGACTAGTCGGTCTAGTCGGCCGATTAGGCGGCCGATTTCTGCAAGAAAGATCCGAGGACCCGAATACGGGGATTCACTCCGCGACCCGAACGAGTGGATTTTAGGTTACTGTCGGACAGTAACCTAAAACCCATGCGACATTTCACCCTCTCGGCTTCTCCCTCCCAGCGCGCGACCCATTCCCTCCTCCGCCGCCTGCTCCCGATGCCGCTCGCCGCTCGGTGGTCGTTCGCCGCTCGGTGATCCCAGCGCGACCATTCCCTCCCCGTTGTTTTCTCTCCTGTCCCTCGCCATCCGATCGCCAGCTCCGGTTAGGGTTTTTTTTGCTATTTTTTTCCAAATATCTATTTCGAAATATACTATGAATTCAAGTTGTGATGTTGTGATGTGAATGTTGTGATGCAAGAGAGAACACCCGTAGTTCTTCCCTTGCTTGTATAGTTTCATCCCCCTTTTCGGATATATCAAAGGCAATCCATAACCTATTTATTT
Source organism: Ottelia alismoides (assembly GCA_037367405.1). Classification (NCBI taxonomy): domain Eukaryota; kingdom Viridiplantae; phylum Streptophyta; class Magnoliopsida; order Alismatales; family Hydrocharitaceae; genus Ottelia; species Ottelia alismoides. The sequence continues at coordinate 256,040 of JAZKJV010000436.1, forward strand.
AATAGAAATTCATTTGTTGAATTCAACACAATAGACATTCTCAAGAATCTTTAAATTTACAAATCATCATTTTCCTTTTTAATTCTTTCTTAGTATGTATTCATCTAGCACCTATATCTTCAGCATCTCCTTGAGTAAGGGAAGGATACCTTAAGTTTAAAAACATACAGAGGGTTTAAAAACATACAGAGGGCCTATATCTTCAACATCCCCTTGCTTGTGAAGTTTCATCCCCCTTTTTGGCTATATCTGGAAGTTTTTTTGATGTGTTTGGATGCTTAAACTGTGTTGATATTGAATTGAGATGACAATGGTCAATATTGAATTGATTTAGGTGTTGTAGTTCATTTGTTCTTAATTAAATGCAAAATGAAAATGTGTGTTCTTAAAGTAATAATTATTAACTTGTTTATATCAAGCTTTAACTTGTGAGTTTTAGCTAATGTAGATGGCAACACCTCCCACGAATGTCGCCTCTGGTGGTGACTCTTCCTTTTATGTGCCACCAGGATCAAGTGATCCTGCATGGCAATTTGGATACCTTTCAAACCGTGCGGATCCGAACACGGTTACTTGCAGGTTGTGCAAGAAGGTGGTAAAAGGAGGGATTTTTAGGTTCAAGCAACATCTTGCGCACCGTAAAGGCAACGTGGCTCCATGTCCTAAGGTGGATGAAGATACGAAGAAGATGATGATCCAGGACTTGGATGACGTTGCTAGAAAGAAGAGTCAAAAAGTTGTTGACCTTGCTGAAATGAGAAATGAGATTAATATCGGCATCATTGGAGATGCTGGATCTGCGAAAAAGCATCGATCTTCCGAATCTCTGGAACAGACCGTCGTCGTTCAAGGAACACGTCAGATGAGCATAAAAGATGCTTTATCCAAGGACCATCGTGAGAGGGTTGTCTCCTATATATGCAACTGGGCATATACATCAGCGATCCCTTTCAATGCATTGATCACGAAACAATTCAAGCAGATGGTAGCGGCAATTGGGATGTATGGTCCAGGTCTCAAGACTCCTACGAGGTATGAGATTAGCGGACCATTTTTGAAGAAGGCGGTGAAGAAAATTTCTGATGACTTGCAATGTCATCGAATTACATGGAAGAAAACAGGATGCTCTATAATGATTGATGCATGGACGGACATGCGAGGACGGAGCATCATGAACTTCTGTGTCAATTGCTTCTTGGGGGCTTCATTTTTTAAGTCCATAGATGCTTCTGATGAGACACACACCGCCGAGTACATTTTTCAGCTCGTGGATGAGTGCATAACTGAAGTTGGCGTGGAGAATGTTGTTCAAGTTGTTGCGGATAATGCTTCGGCAAATATAGCAGCATGGAGGTTGCTGCTCACAAAATATCCTCAGATATTGTGGACTTCATGTGCTGCTCATTCCATTGATCTTGCTTTGGAGGAGATCGGCAAAGATTCGAAGGTGAAGAGCGCAATTAAAAAGGCGAGGACACTTACTATTTTTATTTATGCTCACACTAAAACATTGAGCTTGATGCGGAAGTTTACAAACAAGAGAGACATCGCTAGACCAAGGCAAACGAGGTTTGCTACTACTTTTCTCACTCTAGAAAGCATTCTAGAGAAAAAAGACAAGCTCGGGTTGATGTTTTCTTCATATGAGTTGAGGACATGCAAATGGTACAAGACCAAAAAGGGAGAACAAGCGACGCCCATAGTCTTCAGCGCTACTTTTTGGAACCACGCCGCATTTTCATTAAAATTTTTACACCTTTGGTTCGTCTATTGCGTGTGGTTGATGCGGATTACCGCCCATCCATGGGCTTTGTTTATGGAGGGCTTGAAGAGGCAAAGAGAGAGATAATTGCATCTTTTAATAGTGTGGAGTCATCTTACAAGTTTTTTGTGGATGCTATTATCTCCAAGACCAAGGGCAGACTTGATACTCCATTGCATCTAGCAGATTACTATTTGAAACCATACTTCTTTTTCACGGAGTGTGGTGGTGATGCGGATATTGTGGTGAAGAGAGGTTTTATGTATTGCATGGAACGATTTTGTCCAGATTTGGATATACAAGATGCTATCACCACAAAGGAACTTGTTGATTATAAAACTGGTCGTGGGGCAATTGGGAAGCCATTAGCCGTGAGACAGAGGATGAGACAACAACAACAACAACAAAGCCTTTTCCCACAATTAAGTAGGGTCGGCTACATGGATTCTTCGCCTCCATTCAGATATATCTTGGGTCAATCTCGGACTTATATCCAAAAAACTAAGATCCCTTCGTATAGTCTCTTTCCAACACTTCTTGGGCCGTCCTCGCCCTCTCTTAGCCGGCTCAACATCCCACCACTCGCATCTCCTAACCGGTGCATCAGTTGACCTTCTTTGCAAATGACCAAACCATCTTAAGCGGTTTTCTCACATCTTATCCTCGATCGGAGCTACACCAACTTTCTTTCTGATTGCATCATTCTGAATCCGATCTTTACGTGTATGTCCACACAACCATCTTAGCATTTTCACTTCTGCTATAGCCATTCTCTGCACATGTCTATGGTTCACAGGCCAACATTCAGAACCATAAAGCATAGCAGGTCTCACGGCTGCTTTGTAAAACTTTCCTTTAATTTTCAAAGGAATTTTCTTATCACAGAGAACGACGGAGGCTCCTCTCCACTTTAGCCAGCCTGCATTTATTCTATTAGTAACATCTCCATTAATTTCTCCATCATGTTGCAAAATAGATCCCAGATATCTAAAAGAATTTCTCTTCTGAATGTTATCGTCACCAATCTTCACCTCGATTCCTTCACCATTGCTTCCATCAAAGGTGCATTCCATATATTCCGTCTTAGCCCTACTTATACGAAAACCTTTAGTCTCCAATGCATGTCTCCAAACCTCAAGCTTCTCATTTACTCCATCTCTAGTCTCGTCGATCAACACAATATCATCAGCAAATAACATACACCAAGGTAACTCATCCTGAATGTGACTTGTCAACTCGTCCATGATCAAAGACAGAGGATGAGAAATGATGAAAATTTCGATCCAGATATTTCAGATATTATTTTCTATTAATGTAATTTTGATTATTGTTGATTTCATTGACCTAACCATTCTATATTTATCAGCTAATTGGTGGTACAATTATGGGGATGACACACCACATTTGAAACGCATGGCCATCAAGATCTTGAGCTTGACTTCTGCATCCTCTGGATGTGAGCGCAATTGGAGTACGTTTGACTCGGTAAGACTCTAGTGACCCATATAGTAGAAATACTAGTCGTAAATTAGTAAGTGATATAGTCATTAGTCACAATTTTTGTAATGTTGCTTACAGATTCATACCAAGAAGAGAGGCAGGTTGGAAACAAAGAGGCTAAACGATCTTGTGTACGCTTGTTTCAATTCCAACCTGATGGAACGCCGTCTTGAGAAAGGAAAAGATCCGCTTTCCTCTCGTGATCGTGCATATTTACGTGAATGGACTGGAGAGGTTAATGTACAAGCTCAAGATGAGGAGGTCTTTCCAGGTTCCGGATTGACTTGGGGAGCAGTGGCTCATGCAAGTGGTGCAGAATAGAATTTGGAGCTGTGAAGAAGTCAACGTGGCAAGGGAGCTTCATCTTCGAGCTCAAATGTTGCATCTATAAATGAAGAAGAGGAGGAATTTCTACCTAAAGACATAGTTGAAGAAGAAGAAGATGGTGATGAAGAAGATGATGAAGAAGAAGAGATTGATTTGGATGATGACAATGATGGAGATGAATGACTTTTTATTTGATGCTTCATGTTTGCTTGAATTATTTTTATTTTGAAATGCTGTATCTGTCAGTGAACATTAGCTAATGTTATGTAGCAAACATTTGTTCTTAACTTGCTACTTTTTCCTGCAATTGCTTCTTTTTTTAGCTCTTATAAAATTGAAAATTGCTAAATCTATGCATATTTATGATTGAGTATATAATATATAGATTGATATATTAATAATAATTTATATATTTAAAATAATAAAAAATTCAAAACCAACTAATGCCCGACTAATTCCGACTAGCCGTCCAACTGCCGACTAATCCTTGCATATATCAGACCTTAACTATAACGCGTATATTTATTTTTCACAAACTTAAGCCTGCGCACCAAAACCATGAGTGATTGAAATTGACAACAACATGATTAGTACTTCGTAGTTTACAGCATCATATAAGAATCGAAACGAGGTTTCGCTCTAGTGCTCTCTCACATTACCTCGACCACATCAGGCCTTGAGCATATTTGCTTTAGTTCCGCAATTTTCATACGTCTTTGGAGCTGCGCCAAAATCAAAGAGATGAGAAAAAAAGGAAAGTAAAAAATCTTTCAAGAAAAAAAATAGAAACAAAAATTGGAAGACTACAAAGACAGGTCAAAGAAGACAGACGCACCTTCTTCTTTTTATTGGACACAGTTTTCTCCTTCTGTTGTGTGTCTTGCTCCTCCTCGTCAGAATCAACATCAGAATTTTTCTTGGCTGCTGCTTCATTAGCCCCATCATTTTTGCTAGGATCCTGCAAACAAACAGAAAAATAAGAAACAAACATCAATTTGCGGAAGTCTTGGCGTTGCTAAATCAGAAATGTAAATTCATTTCATTTAAACCTCTTACTACCTCTGCACCCCCAATTGCATCGCCAGGGGTAAACACTTCAAGAACCTTTTTAAAAGTTTGTAGAAAAAAATCATCTAACTCAGCCTTCTCAGGAACATACTCAACTTCAACTTGAATATCCACCTAAAACAGTGCAAAAGAAAGTGTTAAAAACACACATCAATGAATTTTTATTAAAACATGTAGTGGGCCTCATAATATCCTGAGTGCGGCATTTATAATTTCCCAAGCAATATTTCCTGTTAAAAAAGGTTGTTTCCCATATAAAAACCGATGGTGTTTATTGTCACACATTACAGGATAGTAAAGTGTTAGTTAATCATCCATTCAAAGAAGACAGTGATATATATGACCCCAACCATTCCCATCAAATTCTCAGAAGTTTAATTTAATTGATCAATTGCACTTGGTCATGGCAAAAACTGGTGAGCAAACTTTCAAAAATATAGAAGCAAAAGGTACTTCTAGTACTCCTCTCCTTCAGAACGAGAAGATTGAAATAGTGGACCGCATCGAATATCATGACAGTAAAAGAACTACCAAGTAGAGCTACACTTCATTCAGATTCGAGATAACAAAATGGGATGTCATATTTTCCCTTGGTAAGTGTGCCAAAGGAGACACGAATTGGCTTGACTACCAGCATCTTCCAAGTATACAAGAGTAAAGAAAGAATGCCTAAATGCCAACTAGTCGCCTAAACAGAATGCCTACACTCCATAGGGAAAAGAAGTAGGCCTGAAACAGTAACCTTGACTCCCTGGTATGAAAGAAGCAACCGGAAGACTGGAGTGAAATATGCTCTGTGCATGTTCAGAAACAATATATCTGGTTATGTACACTGATAATCAGAAAACATATTCATGACTGCAACTAGAATCCCAATTTTATCCGATCTGAGCATTCGACGAATTAACAATTTCCGAAGGTTTCGCTGTAACAATCTCTCCCTATGTGGAGTATTCAACTTCCTTCACTAGGCATGTGGTAACCGGGGCGACTCACCGCCTTCCGCATAGGTGCTTGTGTGCCACCAACGAACTACAGATAGTATACGCGGAACCTAGAGATTCTATTCGAACTATATCAGAAACCAAACCTTAATTCCCATAGATAACAGATGAATTTGACCTTCGGATAAATCATAAAACAACCGCAACCGACAAAGTTCGTAGATCGACCTTCGGGCGATTAGAGGCGTCCTCCTTCCCGTCTCCCTCGTCGTTTTCGGCATCGCTGTCGTCACCTCCGCCCTGCTGCGCAGCCGCCGCCTTCTTGTTCTTCTTCAGCTTCCGCCTTCGGCGGCGGCGCTCGGCCTCGCGACTCTTCGCCTTCGCGCCGGCGGTGACTGGTAGCGCGTCGCCGTGGGGGGTGGAGGCGAGGTCGCCTCCGCCGGTTGGGGGCTCCGTCGGGATAGCCATGGCCTTGGTGGTGGCTAAGGTCGATCGCGAGAGAAAATTGGGGTTTGGAAGAAGCGGTGCGGCGGGGACTTAGGGTCGACTTTGGTTACCAGTTATAAACCGGTTTACCTCTCTATTTTGTTTGGAATTTATGGCATCATATTCCTTAGGGTAAATTAAAAAAAGGACCAATCTTTACAACGATTCCCAAATTAGGGACTAATTTTTAGTTTGTAACAAATAAGGGACCAACTTTTAACTTAACGTTATAGTCCCCAACGTCGTCAATGGGCGGCTCAATCCATGACTGTAGTTGACGAAAATACCCTTGGGCAGTAGAACATTAAGTTAAACTTTAGTGTTACAAATGTGTATCGCAAGGACAGCGACGCCGAGGGGGCTCCGCATGTGAGGTGTCCCGTCATCTTGGGGAGCGTGGGAAGGCAGTAGAAGAGCGCTCGCCTGAACCTCAGTGACACATGCCATGCCGCAGAGTCGCGCGAGTTAGCGAGGCCCACGAGCCCCAACGAGATGCCCCGGAACGCGTTGGAGGGATCCTGGGTGCACCCAAAGAGGAAGTTGGGGAAGATGTCGTTGGACGTCTGGGTGAGCACATCGGTGCTGACATTACCTAACATGGAGGAGAAGTCTCTATACTTTAGCTTGAAGGCGCATCTGTTGGAGGTGGCGCAATCCAGGCTGCCGGTGACGTTCCGGCAGAGAGGGTCAGCACGGGGAAGGGGTTTGTAGGAAGCAGGGCATGCAGGAACGAATACGGGGCTGGAATTGTCGTCATACGAGAGGTTGCAGGGTTGGCACTGAACCCAGGTGAGATCACTACCGGTGTCGAAGGCGAGAACCTGCGTGACGGTGAGGGTGTCGAGGCGGGTGGTGACTAGGAACTCACCGAAACCGGGTTCTTGCTGCACAGGAAGGCTTGCCTGTGCCCAGCTAGGGTTACATCTCGGTGGAGAGGTATCGAGGTACAGGAGTATGTCGTTTATGGCAAGCATGCGTTCCATGTCTTGATGGAGCAGACGTGAAACGTTGCACGGGAAGCTCCACGCGAATGGCGAGCATGGCCCGATTTATAATGAACATCGTGCGACCTGCATCTGTAGCACAATACCAATCATCCAATCAATTAAGATGCCATGCGATCATGTTAGTAGTATAAGATAGGCTGTTGAGGCTCCACTTGATATCCTGGAATTTGTCCTCGCAACGGTATGCATGAGAAGATGATCAGGGTAAGGAGCAAGAAGAAGGAGGATGTTTTGGCCGGAAGGCGACGGAGGTGGTAAGGGTAGGGTGGTACGCCTACGTCGAGAAGTCGGCCACGTTACTGCAGCGGAAGCCTAGAGGCCCATCTCCGCCATCCACAGCGAGGAGAGGGGATGAAAAAGAGGCCGGAGGGTGCTCTTTAGGGGTATTTTCGTCAACTACAGCCATAGGTTGAGTCGCCCATTGACGGCGTTGGGGACTATAACGTTAAGTTAAAAGTTGGTCCCTTATTTGTTACAGACTAAAGATTACTCCCTAATTTGGGAATCTTTGTAAAGATTGGATCCTTTTTTGTAATTTACCCTATGTCTTATTTCAATCCTTTCCACCCTTCAAACTATCCAAACAATTACTATTCAATCACATTCCTTATTTCAATCATTTCTACCCTTCTAATCATCCAAACAACTACTATTCACATCTATAATTGATTATCGGACCGAACATGCTGGATTGGACATCGACAAAAATCCGAGTCCATTTATTTTTTGGGATTTCAGTCCGGACCGCGGCCCGAAAAATTTTAGCTGGGCCATCCCAAACCTGAACCCGGTAACTTTTACCCTTTAAAAACTTTTGATTTTTTTAAAAATGCTTAATTCAATCGGTGATATGGAAATGTCTTTTTTAAAAAAACTTTTTTTTTCAAACCTTGTGACAAATCTAAGAATTTTGACATCCTATGGCATTTAAAAAAAATGAAATGTTTGATTTTTTTCTCTTCAAAAACTTTTGATTTTTGCATATGCATTTTATTTTTTCCAAAACTTTGAAATATCGATGCATGGTAGTATCGTTGGAGAGTGGAGATAGGATTTGGGGGGATTGGGGTGGGGTGGACCACGAGGGATTAGGGTTGAAGTAATATAATGTACATACTATCTTATATAGGTATGGGATCGGGCTTCGGGCTGAATTTCGGCCGGATTTTCGAGCCGGACTTCGAGTCGATCTCTACTCGGTCCGGACCCGATCCATTCTAGAAAAGGGCTCTTTTTTTAGCCCGAGCCCGACCCAAATTCAAATGGTTTCAGGTTCGGACCGGGCTTAATGGATCGGGTTGCGTATCGACTCTATTAAGCACATGCAGTGGTTTATTGGCAGGCTATATAGGTTCAACGGGGCATCAAAACCCCGCTGAACCTGTATAATTTTTTTTCTGCACTCCAGTTTGGGTGAGCACATGTGCTCGCTAGGAGCTCCGTAAATGATCGCCATTTTTTTGTAGGGGTGATCATTTCGGCGAGCACATATGTGCACGTCAACAAGAGCGCGAGGACATAACGTCCCCATGTGCTCACCCACCTGCCAGGGCGACTCTCGTATCGGCGACCACACAGTGAACGAGCACATGTGCTCGCCCAGTAATCAGGCGTGCACATGGCGTGCAGTTGACGTGTACATTGTGAGCCATCATGTGCACGCCCATCACGTCTTTTTTTGTAGTGAGTAGCTTGTATGAAAAGTCTTTCCCCATCTCATGGGTGTATTTTTTGACTAGGCATATCCCTCCCCTGGATTGCATTTCCATTGGGTAGGCGAGATAGAAGAGTCTCTTCGGAGGTTTCCTCACTGATGAACCCAAAAATCAATCAAACAATCCGGGTAAAAATAATCACTCTCGGGTGAATATAATAGAACTAGGGTCGTTGCGACCCGGATCTCGGAGATAAATCGGCTCGATCAAGAAAAATAAAAGAGCAGACCACCAATCAACAAGATAAAACAATAAAAGCAAAAATAGTGGCCCTGGCTATGAGATTAGCCTGGTGTAGCACCCAGGGTCGGACTCAGGGAGCACGAGTTGGCCTTGCAGCCTACGAAGTAGTCAAGAATGAAACAAAGCAAAAACAAGTATTTTTTGTGGTTTTTAATTGATTTTTTTGGATTTTTAATAATGGAGGAAAATAATAAAAAGGTAAATACAAAAACAATCAACAAATTATTTAATCACTCCAAAACATTCCAAAAATTCAAACAAAAATGTTTTTAAGTTTTATAGGTTTTTTTACTATTTTGGTGAATTTTTCAGATTTTTCCAATTTTTATAGACTTTTCTAAAAATTAAAAAGGATGAAAACAGTGAACTGATGTCCAGTAAGGCTTGAAAGATCAATTTAAAATATCAAATTGATCTGTAAAAGCCTGGAGGTATTTTTTATGAAAAATAGAAACAATAAAGAAAATTCAGGAAAAGAGTTTATTAATTTTGGAGTTTCCTACAATTTTTTATAATTTTTATATGTTTTTAATGGTTTTCAATTTTTAAGGTTTTTATATGTCCAAAAATCACGAACATTGCATAGAAAATCAAACACACACAAACTAACAAGTCCTAATTTTTTTAAAATTTTTGAAAGAGTTCTTATATTTTTTATGATTTTCTAAATCAAACAAAAGAAAAAACAACAGTTTTTGAATTTTTAAAAATAGTAAAAAACTCAAAAATGTACCCAAAATTTAGGAAAATTTTTACACAGTGGCAGGAGCCACGTGTCCAAATTTCACGCAATTTGGATTAAATTTGATATTTTATTTAAATCAAACAAAGGCTCACAGTTCACAAGGACCTAAATGCAAAGAAACATATTTCTTAGGGCTGGATAATAACGTGTGCGAAAAGTATAGGGAGGAAAGTGTAAAAAGCCCAGATATTCAGCACATGTCCAAATAAAACCACGCACAGGGTATAAATGCAAATATCACAAACTAAATTCCATTTCATAACACATATAAACCCCAAACCCTTACATGCAAATATCCCAGAAAGCCACGTGACGATGCACGTGTTCCACGTAGACAGGGGCTTAAATGCAAATAAAATAAGCACAAGGTCCTCAATGCAAAATATCCAAAATAAAAACAACTATGCTAAATATTTACAAGACTAAACTATCAAATGCAATAAACAGAGGGGCCTACAAGAAATTTACCCCTTGTTAAAAGGCGACAGCCGATGAAGCGCCACGTGTTTGATCGGACGGTGGAGGTGGGACTGGGATCTCTTCGAGGGCCAAGGGCTCGGATCAAACGGTCAAGGGCTCGCCACGTGTCAGGTCGGATGGTAGAGGTGCTAGGCAACCCTTCGCTTGGATAGACGGTCCTGATCGCACCTCTGGTGGATCGAACGGTGAAGTGGCTCCTCAAATGAATGGCTGAGATCACATCTGGAGCGTCGAGGCTGAACGAACGGCGGAGAGAGGTCCTGGATGAACAAAGCTCCGGCGAACTTCGCCGGAGCACCACGTGTGCACTGGACCTCCTCGGGGGCTGCAAAGATGTGGAACAGAATCGTCGAGGCCTCCCGTAGCTGGTGGACTCCCCCGATGAGGCCGGGAAGCTCTGAGGAGCTCCGGCGACGAGGGCGAAGCTGGGCCTCTGTGCCTGGATGTTCAGACCCTCGGATGGGTCTCATTCGACCTGCAAATAGGCACAAGAGGCTTCCTGGGTCGAGGGCAAACTGCCTCCACCCGGTTAGAGGTGGATTAGGGGTCGGGTGCGTCGGAATGGAAGACCTCCGGCGAGGCGACGACGGTGGAGGTCGGGCCTTCGTTCCGGGGCGAACCAAAGTGGGTGTGTGGGTGCAGAAGGTGGAGATGGGTCTCACGGAGATGACAGACGGGTCGGATGAGCGGAACGATGATCGGATGGCCGGAATCGATGAGCGACGGTGAATGGGTGAATTGGGCGTAATCAACAATTAAGGAAAACTAGGAAGAATTAGGTCTACCTGGTGGATGCAATCGACTAGGGGTGAGCTCGGCGATCTCTGGGTCGTAGCCTCGAAGGGACGTCGATGCCCGAGGCTCGGGGACACCTCGCGGCGGCGCACGGCGGCAAGATGTCACCGAATCAATGTCTAACGGGCTCCTCTCCTCTCTTCGACACCACCCTCACAAAGCTGTCACTCAATGGAAGGGGATGGAGGTCCTGGGACGAAGGGGCAGCGCCAAAGATGGCATGAAAAACGCGGCGAAGATTCGGCTATACAGTGGCTCAGGTCCGAGAAGAAGAGGTCGGGTCCGGCTTGATGAAGCACGGACCCCTAGGCATGGTATCGGGTGAGGGTCTCGGATGCACATAGAGTGATTAGGACCCGGGGTTTAAGGAAATGGTGATCGGGTCAAACGGAGGTAATTGGGAGAAAACGGGTCGGTCGTGAGATCTGCGGGGGAGGAGGTCCGCGGGGGAGAGTTGACCGGGGGTCAACATCCCCGTTGGACCAATCAGAGCGTGCCATTCAACAATTATTTGGAAATTCATTTAAAATTAATAAATGACTTATTTTCGAAAAACTAAAAACATGAAAAATGTTTACTTATTTTCAAATTATTTTTTCGTAATTTTTATTTATTTTTATAAAATATAAATTATGTATTTACAAAATATTATTATATACAGGTACATACATGTATTTATTTTTTATTTTTATTTTTAATTCTTTATTTTATACAAATATTCCAGTTTTATATTTTATTTATTTATAGAATAAAATTTGGAATAAAAAGAGTATTTTTATTTTATTTTTATTAATTATTTACATAGGTTAAATAAATAGGTATATACATATATTTACATGGTATAGATACAAGGTGACTTTGGATTTTTATTTTACTTCTTTTTATTTTTAATTTTCTAATTTTTATTTTATTTATTTACATCATGAAATAAGGGATGTGAAAACATTTTTATTGAGTTTTAGTTATTTATTTATAAAGGGAAAATAAATAGATATGTAGTTCTATGTACAAGGTATACATACAATGATGGAGGAATTTATTTCTTTTATTTCTTTTTTTTATTTCCTTTGTTTTTCCCATTTTTATTTTAATTTTATATTTACAAACATATACAAATAAATAGACACACATTTTTTAGAGGAAAATAATTTTTATTTATATACATAGGTATATGTACACATTTGAGCTTCCATATCTCTCTCTACTTGGGATCTTTTGCGGTCAAGCCCATGTTGAGCCCTCTCTTGGGATTAGGTCGCTCAATATTTATTCTAAATATCTCCCTCTTTTTCTTTTATTTCTTTATTCTTTTATTTATGCACAAAAAGCATGCTAAATATGCATATTTACTCAATGCATGCAAGATGGTATTTTATTCTATTTACACATATCTACATGTGTTTTGCATAGGTTTTGTAGCTAAAATAAATAAAGAGTGATGAATGGTATTCATCACTCACCGCTTAAGTTTTGGTCACTATTCTTGAGCTTGGTTACAAGAGCTGGGTTTCAGTTGACTTGGTTACATTTGAGCTTGGGTTCAGTTGAGTTAATTATTGTTCCACCAGTAGGTCTTGGCAAAGAGAAAATATCATATATGAAATTCATCTTTAACAAAGTAAGAGGTACTGCCACAGTAGTCATAGAAGCTGGTGGACATGTTGGGAACTTAGTTAGGATAAATTTTCCCCACCGCATGCCTATGGAAACACCCCAACACTAAGGCTTCCTTATTGCCTTAGTCATAGTGTGAGGTCTCATCCAGACCAAGACCACGGACTATCAACTGAGCTTGAGAGATTTAACAAGAAAATAATAAGAAAGCACGACACTTCACTATACTTACTAAGATCCATCCACATGACTCGTAAACATCGGAAAGAGATATGGATCACCTCGATCATATTAAGCATTTGATAAATCAAAATATGTGAAATGGGGTGGGAAAAATGGAAATTTTTACGGTTAATAAGGGAAATTACGATTGTTAAATGAAGCTAGTGGACGTATTGGGAACTTAATTAAAATGTATTATATTCCATCGTATGCATACAAAGGTCCCCCGACTGTAAGGCATTCTTCACGCCTTAGAGTCATGGTGTGAGGTCACACTCAGTAAGATCACAAACTATCCACTAAACCTGAGAGGTTAGAGAAAGAAAAAGATCAGAACATAGACTTACCATCCATATTACCAAGATCCATGAAACATGAATCATAATAAAAAGGCGATAGCTTAAATGTGGATCATATACTCAATCTGTGAAAAATGTCAATAGGCAATTGAGGTAGGATGAGTGAGTTAGGGGATTCACATACATAATAAACTTGAAAACCAGTTTCCATGCAAATAGCTCGTTAAATTCATTTGGCAAATCCTATTTACTTGTTTTCTTTTGGAGCCACTGAATTACCTATTTTTTTAATTAATTAGATCGTGATCAACTTCTGTTGATGTTATTTCTCCATAATGCATGGATTGCAGAGTAAGTACCTGCGTTGTAATGGTCCGACAGTTGAACCTAAGTTTCCACAGTTACTCTCAACAGGTAAACCTGTTATAGTTTTCATTTATGATAATATTAATGCTTCTCTTTCTCTTCTGTTACAATCTGGGATACATTTACATAATGTAGTTTCTTTGTTGTATGTAAATTTATATGGAAATTAATGCGAAATAAATTGATGATACATTGTTAGTTTTGTTGCTTATTAGTTAATTGTGAATGTCATTTTAAACGAAAAGTTTTCCAACATTTCGATGCCCTAATGCAATCTATAGCGACCATGATACCATGAGTAATGTGTAAACATGTATCCTAGATCCGCGGGCGGGTGTCACACCGATGAAGTAGGCAGGAGGTTGATAGAAGACTCGCTATCAAGTATATCATGATCAAATATCTGGTTGAAAATATCACAATGTATCAAAGGGGCTCCTATGTCTTTCTTTTTTTGCGGGAGGTTGCTGATCGTGTTAACAATTTTCATGGTAAGGATATGTTTTTTCTGCTCGGTTGCATCGATTCTTGCAGGCTGACGCTTAGATGAACATGCATCTTTTGGATCCTTCTTCAGATTAGGCATGTATTCCATGGCTTGTAACATTGACATTTCAAGCATGATATTATTTAGAATTTCAATAATAGACGGATCATATAAAGTTGTTTTTAATATTATGATTGTTTTGTTTTTCATTGCTTCTAGAAATGGAACAGACACATTTCCAAAAGCAGCATCTCTTTCATTGCAAAAGTTAGCTTGTACATCAGGACAATTAGAAAATGATACAACCATACAATACATGGGGTGAAATAAAGATTGGAAATTCAACCTTGTTGACTTGCACAGGCTTTATTGGTAGTTCTTCCATCTCCTTGGCTGCATCGAATCAGCCTCTACTGTGATTGTTAATGTTTTGATTTCTTCAATTTTTTGTCTTTTTGGTGATTCAGATTTGTCTCCTCCATGTGCATTGATCCCATGGCTTTGTGGTGGCTCAACTGTTGGTGCAGAAGACTTGCCCACAGAAGCTTTATTTTACCCCTTGGCAACTGTAGATGGTTGTAATGTCCTACCACTCCTAAGATTCACAACATTAGATAACATAGGATCAAGAATATCAGAATCGAGGGATGATGGGGTACTATGAGCTACCTGTTCCCTATGCTTGAAATTGTCAGGAGTGGCCCTGCGTTGGTATGATCATTTTCACAGTTGTAAGGTTATCAATATTCTAGCTCAGCTCATTCGTGTTATTAATCAACTGAGCCAAATAAATCCAAAGTGGGTTCACGAGAGCGGCATCGGATGATTCAACAACATGGTGTTACTGAGGTTAGTATAAGTGAGAATGTTGATGGAAGTTCTCATATTGATGCTAAGGGTACTGTTGGTATTGATATTGAGGAGGAGGGTAATTCTGATATAAACCTACTAACCATTGTTGATAGAAAGGTTGGTGATAAGCCGACGACTGGAAGTTCCGTCTCCAGGTGTTGGTGCTAGTGTTGCCGAAAGTTTTATCCATCCTGATTCTGGTGGAATGGCTGGTTGGCTTGTGCTTGACCCATTTGGTGTCCATCGGACGGGTTATAGTCTGTTCAATTGCCCAAATGACATCCACTTCATTGATCTTCAGGGGTGGAGACGAAGTGAATGGCTCATAATAAGCCAGGGCTTCTGGACGATAGAAGATCATCTGCAAGTGTTGTAGTGATTGTGAACCACGATCCAGTGCTTGCACATAATACACATGTTGGATCGATTGCAGCTGCGCCAAACTCTACAACTGCAGTGATGGAGAAGGTGTCTTCTCTCTCGGCTCGGTTGTCGGAGTGTTGGCAAATGCGCTCATGGCATGGATGACATTGATGGTGCCGACGAGAAGCTCCGACTACTATGTGATCAAATCAAGTTTATCCATATTCTTTGTTCAATATTCAATCACATTAAGTTTTTCTAAGTATTGCGACCGCTTTTCTATGATGTCTACCTTGGCTAGATGGCTCCCTATCATGCTCAGGCTGGAACTCTCATATTTCCTGTCTTTTTCATACTGTGGTTGCCATCATATTGATGCCCTTGTGAAAAATACGTGGAGTCTTAATGAATGCACGAGATGAGCATAATTCACCGATCCTTCGGCCATTTCTTTAAATATTTGCCACACCGCATCCTCATTTTTATTAAAGTGTGATACTCCATAAGAGACATCCATGAGTCGTTGTGTCTACTGGTGTAATCCCCCAAAGAAGTTTTGCACTAGGCTTGTCTTTGGTAAATCATGGTGGGGACACTTCTCCTAAAGATCTTTGAATCATTCACAAGCTTCATGAAAGGGCTCGGGGATAACTGTGAGAAGTTAGATATGAGAGCTCTCATCTGACTGAGACGACCAAAAGGTAGTACATGTGTGGAAATGCATATTCATTTCTTTCCTGGTCGTGACCACTTTCCCGAGATGATTAATCCAATAGAGAGTCTTATCCTAAACGCTAAAAGGGAAAGAAATCTTCTTCACCACCTCAAGTGGTATGTTTGTATAATGCATCGTACTGAATTGTTGCAGATGAATATATGATTCTTCATTTGTGTTTCCATGGAAGGTAGGTAGGAGAGGTAGTAGTGAATCTGCAGAATGCAGATCCATTCAGCGATCCGCTTTGCTCCAAGGTTGTATATCTATCTGAGAGTCAGTTTATGCTTGATCTCTCTCTCCTCATCCTCCCCACCATGGTTTCCTCCTAAAACTCCACCTGCTCCTCCTTGTTTTCAACCTCAGTTTTCACACTCCCTCATCTTCTCCATTAACATTTTTCTGAAAGGTCACCAGGGGCATTGGCTTGGTTGATCAACTATTGTTGGATGATCTGGATGGATGTAAGCATCTGTGCTTGACTTTGTTCTGATCCACAAATTGGTCGGGTGCATGTGCCTTTCCTTATCTCTGAGGAGGCATCTCTAAATCGATACTGCTATCTGACTCGGGATCGGGCTTGTGATCTGCATCGTAAAACGAGCCATGATCATTATATAGAAATAATGGAGCCTGAAAAGATAATTCGAGATGAGAGTCACAATGAATTCATTGGTAACATGTGTGTAATGAAATAAGAGAATTCAAGAAGAGAGTCATCCTGAATCCTAAGTGGAGTGAAGATCAGGGAGCCCAGAAAGAGGTTCGCATAAGCCGAACACAACTCTCTGAAGTTGCCATGGCGAAGTAGCGATGCTAGCATCGTGGAGTCGATGTAGGTGTTCACGGAGTCCCAACAAAAATATCCAAGATGTGACATCATGATGGCAAGAGAAGTGATATGATGACAGAATAAGAAGATGTGATAGAAGAAGGATTCAAGAGGAATTGAGAAGAGAATGCTCGAAGTGATAGGATGAATAATAAGTAGAAGAAGTGAAGTAGAGATGAAAGGGCATAAAATGTGCAAAATGTTTGATCCTAATTTGCTTTGATACGATCCAAACAAACCTCAAAATAACGGTTGATTCACCATCTCAACACAATGAACCGTAAGAGTTCGAAAATTATTTTGACAGTTTTATTGGTTATTTTCAAGCAATTATCTTATCACTTGTCCTTAGAGTCTAATTCTATAGGCCAGTGAGTAGTAGATGATAATCATCGTGTGCTTTCCACCTCCTTTGTAAACAGAAGCATAAACTATTTTTGAAGTCCTTATTTCCGGATATGGATCCACTACTCAACCAAAGAAGTAGAGTGAGGAAGCCGGTAATGGTGAATCAAATACTTCGAACCATTTCTGCGAAAGGACAAGGCCATATTCGGACGCGGGACGATGAGACATATATCCCTATGAAGGCATGGCCTACGCTCAATACTTTGGACTAGGTCGGATGTTCTACAAAAATGTCGTAACAACGTTATCGACTAGGTCATACTCACCCATGTATAATAGAAGTGCCAATACTTCATGAATCCTGGCGAAAAACAAGGTAGTATCCATGCTAGGATTTGGGCTCTATTCCTTATGGATCGTGCATCACTATGTATGGAAAGTACCTGAAAATAATGAGGGCTTTAAGAACCAAAGACAATGAAGTTCATTACAGATTTTGGAATCAGGTCAAGTTTTCTTTAGTAACCCTTTTTTAATTTCTTTGTATTATCACATGTTTAGAGTGTTTTTATGCAGAGACCTAACGATTTCTCAATTTTCCTTTATTTTTCTTAAGTTCTCAAAAATGAGGGAGGGGGCAGCAAAGCAATGCAAGCTAACGTAATGCCGGAAAACTCATTATCGTGCCATATGTTGTGTGCTCGGTAAGAAGACTCACCTTGCTTCCCAATGTTCTCCATGCGTGATGTCAGACATAATCGAAATTACACTAAAGGCATGCTACGGTGTGAAATCACCCCAGATCATGAATTGTTAATGCGTGAAGCATAATTTAAATCTATGTCCTAGTGAAGTGACTATAGGAGCATGAGATATATTAAACTTGAGACAGATCACTCGATCAAGCAATCCCAATATCTATGGGCTCATTCATAAGAAATAAAGAAAATAAAGGCAGAAAACATAAACTATGGGAAAAAATAAAAACAAGTGGAAAATAGGGATAATTAAAGGGTAGAAGGCGATAAAAATGCAAGAAAACCGACGAGGCCCCATGTAAACAATTACCTAAGCAATGGACCTCGGTGTATCAATATCCAAAGTGTCCAAGTGTACATGTACTATTAAAAATTAATAATAAAAACAAAATAAATATATCTCTCACACTGATTACTCTGCACCAATGAAAATGACGGCTCGCGGTCGCCTTTGCGGCTTTCTCCTGTAGGTTAGTGAAGAATGATCGGCTCCACCCCTCACACGTGCAACATCTATCCGAAGACGACCTCCCTCGATAAATTGTCCCTCGTAACATAAACAAGGGACATTTTCAGAAACAACTATGAAACATTTATAAGAAGGACAGTATAGAAAGCTAAGTAAATAAACAAGCAAGAAAACAAAGTAAATGAACCTAAGTTCCTAAGGCTTTTAATATATCTGATCGTTGCTCCTCAATGATGGTGCCTTTAAATAAATTCACGACGATTAGGGATTCCAATGCATGGTCTTGTAGGGTTTGTGGTACCCGACAAGTCTGGTATGATGATCACTATGTCAACCACTCTTGCTATACTCGGATCCTAAAACACTTAAATAAATTAACAATCAAAACCTACAGATAAGATAACCGAAATCGATGCAAATGTAATGTGAGTTGTGAAATTTATTTAACTCAAAATGAAATATATATAAGGTAAACATGTAGAGTATCGTTCATGGGAGCAAACATGGATAAATCGCAAAAATAGAACCTAAAGTAAACGATTAAAAAAAAATATTTTTATTGGTTTTGCATCCTTTTAGGTTTTGTTTATTTTTGTGGGGTTTTAATTTATATGTGAATTATATGTGATTTTTAATTGTATTTTATATTTTTATGCATTTTTATTTGTGTAAATATTTTTAGTTAATTTTATAATTTATTATATACCAATATATGGAGATAAAAGAGAGATAAAATGTTTTTTTGTATTTTTGAAACATGGTAGATAAATTCAAAATGGAAAAAATAAAATATATTTGTTCATATATATTTTTATATGTTTATGGCATTTTTAGGGTATTTTTTAAATTTTTATGGATTTTTAAAGTTTAAAGCAAATAACATAAACTAAACAAAAAATACATGAGTTTAAGGGGATTAATAAATAACTATCAAATTAAAAAGGGCCTAAATTTAATATCAAAAAATATGTGAGTTTAATGGAGCTTTAAAACGTAATTTCTGATTTTTATGCGATTTTATAATATTTTTACAAGTTTTTATGTGTTTTGTAGTTTTTAAGATTTCCGTTTAGTAATTTTTAATGGATTTTGGATATGTTGTAAAATACATAAAAAAATACACGTACTCTATTTTTGTGTAATTTCTAGATCCATGTTTGAATTTTTTTATGAATTCTATAGTTTAAAATAGTAAAATGTTGCTTGTTTTTTATTTTTTGTAATCTGGAAAAAAGAACAAATACCTTAATAAAAATATGTGTTATAGAATATCATATAAGGTCTTTAAAATAAATTTCCTAGAATTTTTGGAGATAATTAGCTAATTAATGTAATTAAAATAAATAATTAATTCAACAATATAGGGACTATTTTGCAAATAAAGAAACCCCAAGCATGCTTTCATGGCACAATATCAAAGTCTAGGGGTCAATGATTAGTCCATGATTCATTAACTTTCCAGTGCATTTTGTCTTAAAACCCTTAACACATGCATGTAAATATGCATTAAATGTCATCTCTTATCAAAACATCTCTCATTCATAACGATGTACTTTTATGCATTAAAAATGTAAATAAATAAAAGAATAAAAATAAAGAAAATAAAAGGAAGTAGATTGTAGATGTGTATATGTGTACAATATGACTATTAAATATAAATATAGATGAAAGATATATTTATATTACATAGCTCCCGAGATCATGTCAACATGGATTGGTTGACAAACAATAAAGCGAGTAGGATTAGGAAGAAAATTACAATAATAATTAATTATACCATAGACATTATTACTTATTTGTTCTTTATTTATCAAAACTTTATCTATTTTTAATTAACTCATTTGTACATATTTTTCACAAACTCTTCTTACTTGTGTTCATAAAAATATGTTTATAAAAATAGTAAAAAAAATCCCAACATGTATATATGCTAAGAAATCCAGCATTCAATTGTCACCTTTTCAAACTTCGATCATCATAACTTCTTCGTACAAACTCCAATTTCACACTATTCACATTACTCACCTTCAAAGTTCCTAAAATTATATTATCTGATAATGAAAGTGATTTCATTAAAATCAGAGTCCGTTTGCAAAAAGACGTTTTTGGGACTTATTGACAGCAGGATTTCTTGGTTATTTATCTTTTCTGAACATACTATTTATAGTATCGTTGATTTTATAATTTTTAATATTTTCTTGATCTTGTAGATGATCTATAAATTATCTAAGAATTTTAAAGCCATATTTAATATTTTAAATAATTCAAAATTTCTAATTTATAGATGATTTTGAACCACGGATCACATATCTGTATTTATCAATATATATATAAACTAATTTATTAAAATCCAGAAAAATCACACAACTCATAATTATTATTATATAAATTATTAAATAAAAATAATATACTATTTATTAAATTATTGAACTGAAATACATGAGCTATTTGTTAAGTATATTATATATCTATTTATTAATATATGTTTATGGTTCATAAAATATTCATTATTTACTATAATAAATTATACCAAAAATTCTACAATTTAATTATTTATAATTTTCATTTTCAAGCCTATTTGAATATCGCTATTTACTATTTATTGTTTAATTTACAATGAATTTACTTATTCTGGCCTATGAGGTGCTGACACGTGTCAGCACCTCAGGCCTTCCTCTCCAAGAACTCCATTTTGATGGTTTGTTTCAACTGGCTGACTTTGCCATTTTCTGCCCACTTCGTTCTTCACTCTTTCTTTGATCTTAACCCTCCATCTTACAACCCTAACCAACCTAATCGACGCCAACCATTAGATCACTACCAAACCTCTATTAATTAGCCTATTTATTGACCTAAAGATCGAGTGTTGAAACTCAACTCTCTCTACTCCAGAGCAGACTGACCGACCACTCTACTTCCTTGCTCCGCTCCAGCCACCTCAGGTGGTGACATCACCCAAGCATGTCTTTACGTGGAAGAAGGATCGTCGGAGGAGGTTCCAAGGCCCACCATTGGCCTTGAATTGGAGCGTCTCTGCCGTGTACAACTCCATCATCACCAGCCGTTGAGCTACCATCTGTAGGGTCCTATACCTTACACTCACAGGTAAATCCCAATTTCATTCTTTCGATTTCCTCGATCTTCCTGCATGAATATTACATATAATTTCATCATTCGAATGACTTAATCACCGTCTTTGATTCAATCATCAAAATCATCCTTCGACTAGTTTCAAGCCGCATTTAATTTCACCCATATTTCCCTATTCACATAATCATATTGAACCTACAAGAACACTTTATAATATTGACCAATTCCGTCATGAATCGAGCACTAATATTTAATTTACAGGTCCATTAGAATCTCTAGAGCTCATCTATTAGTCATCCGATGCATCATCTTCCTCGCCAATCACCTAATCGAGTTACAGAACCGTTTCCTTGTTTTCAAGACCCTAGCACACAACATCGACCATCATCCAAGTCTTCCGCCATTTCCAACTCCACGCATCCCTCGTTGTAGGTGAGCTCGAAGGGGGAGGAGCCCCATTCTAGCCCTACAGGAGACACTATAGCCTGTCGTGCCCACACCATCATTGGATAAGGAAGAAATCACCATCGTCCGTTCTATAATTCGGGAAGAAATCCACAAAACTTGAGCTACATGCTTATGACATGTGTCTTTAACGCGTGGCTCAGATCAAGCCTCAGAATCCAATCCTGGTTGCAGATTCACGAAGGGGTTGATGTTTTGTAGGGATACCAAACCGACTTTCAAATATCTCCGGAAATTAACCTGCACCCCAAAAGTTTATATATTTACATTTGGGTACGCGCATGGGGACCTAAGTGTAAGGATGGTTTTTCTTGCAATTAGGTCCTTGACTAGGGATCTAATTGAAAGAAATCATTATTCCTTTTATTTCGTTTATTGTATTTTCTTTCTGCATTGCTACATAGACCTTGGACACTTGTTGACATGTTTTGGGCATTATTTCTAACATACATTTTTTCTACATTTTATTTTGCATTGAATTTCGAAGAGTATTTAATTGCTTTTTGTTGGATTTTATTCTTCATTGTTCTAATTCGATCCTGTTGCTTGAGCGATTCATCTATTATATAGTATCACTATTTTATCTATCATCCCTACATACCATATTGTAGATAAATTGTTTGAAAAATATCACTTCGAAAAAATTAAAATCTGAAAAATAAAAATCAAATAAAAACAACAAATATAAAAGTCGATCAAAAAGATCTTCTCATCGAAGAAAAGAATAAATAAATAAATATCACAAAAATAATCCGTTTACTCGAAAAATCCGAGCACAATTTTCTGCATCCTTTAGTTCGACCCAGGAACGCTTGCCTAGTTAAATATTTAGCAGAACACGAGAATTTAGGAGAAGTCACTTTTGTTCATTCTCCCTTTATCTCTCTCTCTCTCTCTCTCTCTCTCTCTCTTTGTTATGGAATTCTTTTGTTTGATTAATCGGATTTCGCTCACCGGTTGCCACAAACGATGTTGTTGACCACTAACAAAACCCAGTTATCTGTCAATCAACAATTTAACTATTTTAACCCGCAATTTAAAAATGCCTGGCAGGGGTATAATGCAATCAAACTAAAGTCTAGAGTAAGGAATCCATATAAACCAATTAAATACGAGTTTAATTAGAACTAGCATGGACTAAAGTCAATTCCCCAAAATATTTTCATCACTTCGTAATAGGTCCAAAAAGTGCAGGGGGTACTTCCAATACATAAAATAGCTTGATTTAAATATTGAGAAATTTTCTTTCCATTTGTGTATACTTTCATTGTTTTTGACTTTATTTCCTATTTTAAGAATCCAAAAATAGCTGCTTGTTTTCATTTGTGCATTGTTTTATATTTTAAATTATTTAAAAATATAAAAATATAAAAATATATAGAAAATACAAAATAGTAAAAACTTGTCTAAAATAAAAGAAAATATTTTTATTTAAATTTTATAGTTATTTTTATTGATTTTTTAAAATTCAAATAGACCTTTGTTTCCTTATTTTTACATTTATTTTATTTTATTTTGTTTAAAAAAATTAGAAGATAAAAAATTGCAAAATTAAAAATCACTAAAAATAAAAACAAGAAAATATAAAAATAAAATATAAAAATCATAAAAATATAAAAGTAATAAAAAACGCATAAAAACACCAAAAGAGAAAAGAAAAAAGAACTTCGTTGATTTTTAGTATTAATAACCCTCGGGTATTGTAGCCTCCCTGAGTTCGATCTTGTAGGCTATGTAGGTAAAATAAATATAATTTCTCTTGAGCATCTTCCATGTTTAGTTTTCTGCTTGAGAATAAAATTTTTTATTTGAGACAATTTTGGGTTGCGATGACTATAATGACATTGTGCACATTTTATCATTAAAAATTAAAACAGGGAAAAATTCTTCTCATCACTACAAAAAAGAAGCCAATATAAAAAAGAAGAATATTTGACCATAATGGACAATTCTTCAGGTAGCCTGCAGATCGGGTGGATGTTTGGCTACACCGGCCAAGCTTTACAAGAGTTGATTGCACTCGTCACTCTTCACTTCTTTCCTCGTTCCTCTAAACTTCTCCCTCCACTCGTTGTGAACTAGCACGTTCCTGAACTTAAAAGGAAATACTTGATTCCCCGAGGATGAGTTACAAGTGGAGGAGATTGCATGGTAGTTTAACATCTTGTATGAGAAGAGCTAACACCCTTCACACACCAAAGACAAATATTCAATGTTCATGTGGGATGCTTTAGGAGGGATTGATTTAAGATGACTTTTGAGTCTGATCGGAATAAGGACTTGTACAACTTGGAGACTATTGTTAGTAAAATCCTAATTATCATAATGAGTTCCGCCACATTATTAATCTAGAGGTCGAGTCGAGCTCAATTTTCTCCTTTTATTCATGACTTTGGTGTGGAATCAAATATCATTTCACTTATGTATTTAATTTAATTGCTCGAAGACGAGCAATGTTTAAGTATAGGGGTTTAATTAATCTGTGATTCATCACTCTAAAAGGTGAAAATGGAGCTCCGTTTCCGAGTATTTAATTGCATTTATTCATCTATATTGTATTATTATCATTCATGCATGTGTAAATAAGATTCATATTTTAGCATTCAAAATTGCATAAACAAGAAGCCAAGAAACTTGTATACATTATCACATGTATATTCTCATAACTTCCCCAATTTTCAATTATTTTTTAAATAACCCCAAATAAAATAAAATCAATTTTGTTGTGTACATAATACTAAAAGTAATCAAGGAAAATATCAAAAAATAATAACTTATATAATTGATCAATAAAACTCAAACCCTAGTTTGGAGACAAAAGGTCGTAAATGCGAAAAACTCTCTCATACAATCTCATATGAACCATTGCTTACATTTGAATTAATATACATTCAATTACATTCAAAACAAGAACAAATTAAAAATAACCAGATTTCATATATGGGACTTGAGTTTTGGTTCCTCATTGTATATTATACATATTGCTTGATTTTGATCTTGTTGTTTTATGTACAAAAACAACTCTTTTTAATGTATTTCATTTTTATTTATTTTATTTGAATTACGATTTAATAAATTGTATGAAAATACATATTAAAATTGAAGCAAAAAACAAAGAAAATAAGACACTCTGAGTCTGTATATATAGTATGTATACATGTCTCTCTTATTTTATTTCTATAATTTTTAATTTTTAAGAGTATAAAACAATTATATTAGTATGTAAATATTTATTTTGTATTTTATTTGATTTTATTTTGAATTATATTTTATTAAAAAAATGACAACAAAATTGTAAAACCTAAAATACAATATTTTATATTCATAGAGTACCACCAAAAATATATTTTGTACAAGTTTTGATTTTGGTCCCTTCATGAAAGTTATAGATCCTATCGAGATGAACAACTTTTATGAAGATCACTTTTTGATTTGGCATCATTTTCTATTTTTCCTTTTTTTGTTCTTTATTTTTTCTGCGAGTGACACATGGCCGCTCCTGGAGCTGTCATGTATCGCCCCCATTTGCCCTCTTAATTCCCTTTGTATTTTTATTTTAGTTTATTTTTATTTTATATGTGACACATGGCTTATCCATGGTCACTCGATCTCGACCGATTGTACGATCGTGCTCCGTCTCCTGAACCACCTCTGCCTTTCCCGGTGGCACCCCTCGTGCTCTACCTCCCTCGGCCGTGATCCACCTCCTAGCCTACATCTCCGCCTCCCTCGCTTTTGCACTCTCCCACCCCATGCCTCTTTCATTGAACCTAACCACCTTTAAAACCCTGACAACCATCGCCCCATCCATCCATTTGCCAAAGAAGAGAAAGAGGGAACTCCACCAGCTCTACAACCTCGTCGATGACAGTGACGTGTCTTTGGGTGAGAGAAACAACAACATCTCTCTTTTATGGTGAGATCCAAGGTGGGATTGACTACCTTGTTGCCGTTGCGCTTCGCAACTGCTGATCTCCTTCATCTTACGAAGTCAAGCGAAGCTGGAGCTCACTTGAGTTCCAAATCCCCCAGGCGAACATCTACACGTAGCTCATATTCCTCTCCTCCTACTCCTCCTCCTCCTCCACCTCTTCTTATTTTCTTCTTCTATTCTTCCCCTGCTCCTTCTCCTCTATTTTTTCTCCTTTCTTCTTTCATCCTCTATGTGAGATCCCTCTTATTTGGATCTAGGCTCGTTGGCAAAATTTGCTCTTATATATGTCAAAAAAGTGGGTTTGAGTATTCTATCATATAGAGCTCGTCGAGACCTTTCCAGCGAATCTAAAAATGCAAAAATCAGAGTTTGGGAGCTTGAGTTATGATTATTTTAGCGAGGCAGGATTCAGATCTAATTCCGATCCAAAACCATATTCGTATCTGGGTTGGACCCATAAAACCCTCCCCTTTCCAAAAACGTATGGAGAACCCAACCCTCAATTTCCATCCCCCTTCCTCCTCCCTCCCCTCACTGGAGCTCGTCGAAGTGCATCGGATCGACGATCCGAAGCCGCCCCCACATAGAGGAGGTCGAGGTCATCCTTGTGTGATGTTTTACGTCGTGAACGGAACATCGAGTACGTCGTTCTTCATGGGTGAAGAAACCGAGGTACCAAGAAATTTCGAGGTACAATGCTCCCTTCTTCTTACTGCTCAAAGAAATTTTGAGGTACGATACTCCCTTCCTCTTATTGCTCACACGTTCTATCAAACTTGCATACATATTACTGGCCACTATGCTATGATAAACTTTACAATGGCGGATGCGCCTCTAAACACTGAACTCTCGTGTACTTTCTCACACGTCAATATCTGTGGCATTTGTTTGTCACACCTGATTCTGCCATTTATAATATGATGGATATTAAACTGATCAGAAGGTCTCGATACCTGCTCAATTTTGTGCGTACAAGATTATGTATGCTCGTTCCAATTTTTTTCAAGAGGACGAGCACAAACAATGGCATGCACCCACACTCTGTGTTATTAATTAACAAAAGGATATCTTTGAAAATGCACATGGATTCAGATAAATAAGCATACCAATGGGGTTTTTTATATAAAAAATGCCTGCTTTGGAATTTCTTTCGTCATTGGTGAGAGATCTACGTGAACTCCAGAGTTAGTATACTGTGCGAATATTGGTCTGGTCACGAGATCATAATTTCATTCCTATCAAACTACTTGCACTTTGTTTCAATCACTGTGTTTACTGTACGAATCATGAGATTGGCCTGAAGTTCCTGCAGAGATACAGATTGAAATTTTTTCCGAAACAATAGAATTTTGGGTTTTGAATAAGCAATGATTGTCTGTATTTCCAGAAATCCAGAGAAGCACATATGCGTATGGTGCCTCAAAACCAATAGCTTTAGTTGTAAATAAAATCTAATTCTTGTGTGTATTAAAATAGTTGTTCATGACAGTCCCACTGAAATAGAATTGTATCTTCTGTCAGTCCGAACAAACTGATTAGAATCTTAAACTTCCATTCTAAGATCACAACAAAGAGGATTATGACTATCTGTATAATAACTTAAACAACACTTCCAACTTTACAGCTTTATAGAGGACAACAAGCCCTAAGGGCGCAATCTAACTGATAGCTATTCTATATCCTTGCTTATTGGTATGCACTGTCATAGTCATGTAATTGAAGCCCAAAAGAGGTTTACAGATATATGTGTAACTTACGCCCCTTTAGATTGAGATATCATTACGGTGAATCCATTCTTTTGTTTGACACCAATCTCTCCAATAGTATGTAGTGATATATGAGAATAAGTTGATTTTGTTGAATATTACAACATCATATAGTTATCTCTGTATCGTTGGCTAGCAATAATAATAATAATAATGGATATAAGTTGAAAATGATGAAAATGGGTCCACTGTGGGTTGAATTAAGTTAATCTAGATGCGTTGAGCCTCAATGAGCTGGGAGCATCTTGTACATCGAAATGTATAATTACGGGGGGTATCCGGAGATGTATATTTCACGGGTTCGGCGCACACCTTTCTCGCAAGGTTCTTGTCCATGCCATGGTTAATTAGTCTTAAGTGACATGTGGGTCATGGAGTAGTTGCTGCAGGGAGGGGCATGCACCCTTGGGGCCCCAGGTAGAGGCATAAAGAGCCGCGATCCCAACCGTTGCTACATAGCTGCGACGGTTGGAGGACATGTTGCTTGGCACACCGATGAGTCACCACGCGATTTCAGCCTCAGTGCCCGGTGCTTCTAATGCAGGTCAAGTAGTCATGGTCGATGGTCTAGTATTTCGCTTGTTCACTTAGAGTTAACACTTGTGTATTGACTGGTGTAGTCCACATTGGTTAGTATTTCGAGTGGGAGCACTAAGAGAGGAGTTCCAGGAAATGTGGTTTAATAAAGTTGGGAACGAGATATAAATCTCATGCGCATATGGAGGATTGGGTTATTCTTGGTGATTCTGAAGGATATTGTTAGATCCTCAAGCGCATCACGGAAGCGTGATCGTCGTATCGGATACGACGAAGAACGACTAGTCGCACTAGTTGTTCTATGCAGCGGAAATTAAAAAATTTTATGCGACGAAACCACATGATCCAAGAACACTTCTCAGATCGTTTCGTCTAAACCACAAACAAGTATTAGGGTTACCTCTTGAAGCGTGGTTGCGATCGAGTCTCTAAACAAAGAGACCTCCTGTCTCAAGTCCGATCCGACGGAGGAGACGCTTGCGAGCGTGGGGATGAACCGCGTGCTTCTCGCAATCCATGTTGATGATCCAAGCAGCGGATCTCCTGATCTCGACACACGAGATCCGTCGTCTTCTTCACGAGCGGGGCGCACCGAAGGAGACGGAGATCCACGAGCAAACCATCGGGCAGCATAACGACGATGTCGCGGCGATGGAGAGCCTCTCTAGGGCATCCATGGTGGACGACCATGAGAGGGAGAGAGAGAGAGAAAGAGAGAGAGAGATTTGCTTCTCAACTATTGTATGTCTATTCCAGAAGAGCAATGAGGTGCCTCTCCTTTTATAGGGTTTTGGGATCCATGGATCTCAATCCATGTGTCAACACAAATCCAATGGTCCACATTAATTTGTGTTTCTTTCAATGGTCATGATTTGTTGCTAAAAACACAACAACAATTAATTTAATAAAAAATCAAATATATAATAAATATAATTTGATTTATATCAAATCAATCTCCATTGGAGAAATAGGAAGGAGGCAAGCCTCCTTCCATAAAGGGAGGTGGACGGCCATGAGTCCTATAAGGACTTGGTGGCCGTTCCCTCTTCTTATTGTGGAAGGGAGCCTCCTTTCTATTTTATATGAGATTGCATTATCTCATGATTCTCTCCAATATTTGCAACAACTTTTGTTGCAAATTATTTCACAAAAATAAAACCAATTTATTTTGTGAACATTGCAATCATGGCATTGGAAATTTGTGAATCACATTCACAACCCAAAACAAAATGTAAATTACATTTTCAATTTAATGTCCAATGTGAATCCAACTCACATTAACATTTAATTAACAAATGTAAATTACAAACATCTCTCTCTTATATATTATAAATCACATTTATAATATATTTGATTAATATGGATATTTCTATCCACATTAGTCATATCCATGATAATTAAATCATATTTAATCACCTTGGATTTCATTTCTCTTGTTCTCAAATAATATGAATCACATTCATATTACTTACATCTTTGATAATTAAATCATGTTTAATTATCTAAGATAACTCTCTTTATAATATGAATCAAATTTATATTACTCATGATAATTAAATCACATTTAATTATCCATTTTCTCAATGCTCGAATACATATATCAACAATGAAAATATCCTGAACCCTTTCAAGGATAATGCGCTTTCTCCGCAGATACTTGGAGATAAGGACAAGGCGATTGTATTGTTCCACGTATAGTGACTTGGATATCGAGATCACATCTCAAATCCAGATCTCGGGCCTCCCATAGATGCTTGATTAAATCAAGACCGTAAATCTAATCTTCTTATTGTATCTGAATCACATTCAGATAAATGTCCAACATTTGGACTAAGATCAGATTACTTCTCTACTGAGAGGAGTCACTAAAATCCAGACCCGTTTCATCACTCCCTAGGAATGGAAGCATCATGGTTATACAATCGTTTATGATCACATCACCCTCAGGTATTCCCAATACATGTACATCCTGCATACTTGAAGACTCAGATTAAACCTGAAGTATTTGATCAACTTATACTGTATACTTCATGGTTTTATCAGTAAGTTTCTCATTCGATCATTGGGAGTCGGTATCGATCATATACTTTTCAAAAGCATATACCATACCTAGGTCTTGATCATATACTTTCCAAAAGTATATATCAAACCTATAAATTCAGTCAAGCTTCCAAAGCGAGACGACCGTGCGCACGGAATTTGATACTTCCCAATATCTCATGAGTGAGCTCATGTCTTCCGGTTCAGTAAATGAACCTGTATGATCCCTTTGAGATATCGTATTACTCATATGCCCTTGCATGCACACCAGCGCGCCGGTGTATAGACCTTGGTTAGGTCATCAACCTATTGGTCTGCCAAATGTACATACTCAGACATATAGTAACACATCTGTCTCTGGTCAGAGGATGCGTGCCTGTATCGTGACAACATACGATATAGGACTTCGGTTATCTCGATCTCGTTAAGCCAACTCTTTGACCTAACTAATCTGACACCTCCGAATCTCTATTCCTATGTAGAGGACCTGCATCAAGAGGTCGGTCAGATATCATCCTTTAGAGATAAGGATTGCCATCTCCTACTCAGGCTGGAGATCATCTCTTAACAATCATTTGACGGTGCTTGATGAGTCCTCAATCTAACTCTTTAGATATTCATCCAAGCACCAGCCTCTATGATTCAACAGTTGAATCAACAGCTGTACGATCATCAAGATGGCCATGGTACATAACCCTAACTGTACTAAGGGACCTATTATGCAAATTATTTATTCTTCATTTCAGATCAGGGAATGATATTTGCAATAACATTTATTGCTTAATGGCTCGCCGTGGGCTCGCATTTCTAACAATCTCCCACTAGCCCAAAGAGCCATTGATGGGCTAATCATTTAAACCCTCACTCATGTGACAATCATAGGTTATTTAGAAAATAGTTGGATAAGCTGATCAGTCACTATGTTCCTGCGAGACTATGCCAAGTCCTTTTACGACACTTGCATATCCCCAGTAACAGTGCTCGCATCTAATGCGAATGTTGCATCTCATGCAACCAATACTCAATCTTATTAATGCTATTATAGTGTCCTTGACACTATAGCTTAATAATTGTTATAACCAGTATTTCCATAATCCTTATTAGAATACCCTCATTCCTGGAGATCTCTATCTCCAAAGGTATCCAAAGTTAAGACCTTTTATATAGTCTTAATTCATTGAAGATAAGACTTTGAGATCACTATCTCGAAAATCTTGTCATCTATGAAGATTTAGTTATCACTGCAACCAAGTGTTTTATTTCCATAGTAGGACCAGTAACACTTTACTACTCCCACTATGGCAGATATCTGACTTTTATACACATCTAGCATACACTTAGCTTCTCGTAACTAATGCACAAGTGCAAGTAGTTCTAGCATTTAATTCCTCAACTCTTTGAGATGCTATACCTTTAGACAGGTCAGAACCATATCTTAAGGGATGGAAGCCTTTCTTGAAATTTTCCAAAAAATGGAATATGTTCAAGGTGTACTACTATTGTGACAGTCCCAACTCCCTCTTCTCTATGCTTCTGAACACCTTCAGAACTAAGATCCAAGAGGTATCCTTGAGATCATATCTCAAGTTATGGAACAACCAGATAATAAAACACTTATGATTATCCTTAAATCATTTTAAATGATTAGGATATCATCTACATTCAGCATGATGAACACAAAGGCACTCCCACTAAGCTTCACATGGCTCATCAAGATTCCATATAAAATCATAACATTTATAATTTCATCAAATCTTATGGTCCAACTTCAAGAAGCTTATTTGAGTCCATAGATGGAGCTCTCTAGCTAGCACACCTTGCTTTCCTCAACCATGAAGCCCTGAGGCTACTTCATGTGAATATCCTCAGAGAGGTATTCATAGAGGAATGCAACATTGACTTACATCTTGAAGATGCACTAGTCAAGTTGTGCAGCCAAGGTTAGCAATGTTCCGATGATTTTAAGCATGGTCACCGAAGAGCAAGTCTCATTGCAAGCAATGTCTTCTTTTCCAGTGTGTAGCTCATGGCTATGAACCGTGCTTTGAAGGTCTCTACCTTCTCATCAGGTTCCCTTTTTCTTGAAGATCCATTTACACCTTTATAGGTCTTGCCCATATAGGTGGATCCTCGAGGGTCCATATACAACACTTGTATATGAAGTCTACATTAGACTTTTATTGCTAACATCCATCTATCCATGCTATGATCTTCAGAAGCTTCATCACATGAAGTTCGATCATTGTCAGATTTCTCTGACACATGGAATCCTTCCTCAAACTCATTTGAAGAGGTTTTAGTGTTTCATCTTTAATTGTCCTTTTAGTTTCCAATTTCAGGATCCTCATTATCTTCTCAAGATTAAATGAGTTCCTACACTTCATTTTCATCTTGATTCTCAAGAGTCTCAACCTCTAAGAATCATATTCTCAGAGATGAGATATTTTAAGAATCTCAAGGTCATAAAGTAGGTATCCAATACCATCCTTTATTTTCCTAATGAAGCAGCACTCTTAAGTGCTAAATTCCAGTTGCATGCATGGAATCTTATTAAGCATATACATTGTAGTCTATACTACACATATATACTTAGAAACTAAGAGACAATTATGCTAAAAATTCATCATTGATAAGATCATGTCATACATGATACAGTTGTATCTCCCTATAACTCTATTAGTTAAGGTGTGTTAGGAGGATTGAGATAGAAATGATATTCATATATCCATAAGGCATTCTTTGAATTCATCTAACAGGTACAAGCTACCTAGATTAGATCAAATTCATTTTATCTTCCTTCAAACTTTGGTTGTAAACCAAAATTATGTGAAATCTTTGAACATTTCAAAGGTTTCTAAGTGAAGAGAAGAAATCTCGTATCATACATAATCATCAGTAGATATTACATATCCATAATGTTTACTATGATATAGATGATCCACATACATCAATATGTATGAGATCTTGAACACCTTGACATCTTACACCATTCTCAAAGAATGGTGTATTGGACATTTTACTTTGAATACAATATTCATAAGTATGTAGGTTTGAAATTTTAGACATTCTAAATTTTCATCTCTCACTGATCTATTGATAAAATCAATAGACAAATGTCTAAGGTTTGATGCCAGATCATTATCAAATGATCTTCATCCTCCTATTGATCTTGAGGTTTAATTTCAGTATTTAGAAATGTTAATGAACCATTCATTAATTTTTTAATTTAGTAGAGTCCACTAGATTTTAGATTACTATCTGAAATATCTCCATCATAACTCTTTATGATAGGTCCATTCCAAAATTCATGTTTATTTCCAACATTTAGAAACAAACAATGAGTGTATTCTAATGTCTAGGTCATAGAGACATTCTCTAAGACTAAGGGCTCTCCCACTGAAATTATGAAGTCTCTCAATCCATTAGAGATTGTTGCAACAATTGCATCAATATCCACGTGGATAACTATAAACCTTAAGATCAAATTTTACAGTCTTCTAAAACATATGCAACCCATTGCAAGTGTTGTAGAAGGTTGAGATACAATTACAAGACTTCGAGCAAGTCAATTTCAATGATTTATATGTAGATTATTTTGATGCTCTATCCGAGTCCTTCTCTAAGGATTCTAGACAGACTTGATAGTCATACTATCAACACATCATCTTATTGCAGTATTGGCATTCATCCAACTCTTTGGATGTCATATGGAAGTCATAGATGTACAATCAACTCTTTGACTATACTTCTTACTTGGGTCCAACCCATGCTTCCACTGCGCTCCCTTTATCTATAAGCAAACATAAGACTAAGGATCTCCTATGTTAAATTCATAAGAATTCAACGTAAGAGTATCTCAACATTTATACAAGCCTCGCTAATCCATACAATATGAATATTATGAAGCTTCATGAATGACTAGAGTAAAGATAGTAGAATGATGACACTCATCATCTACATCCATCTAAACTTTTAAAATATAGGTTCAGGTAGGTACTCAAACAATTCGAATACATCATCTCTTATAGAGCTACCATTCTATGTCACTCATGATTAAATGTCAAGAGCACATATGTATGCCAAAAATATCTTCATTGAGTTTATAAGGATTAATTGACAATTGCGATCATCATCGACATGTCACTTCCAAAGTACATCCGATGAGATCAAGACTATAGAGACATACAAACCCTAGGGTTGTAGTCCTATTATCTATTTAATTGTCATTCCTCATTAGTATGAGGAGACTTGCATGCTGCAACCACATATGTGTCCAACTGCAAGCACAATATCTGGATCATGAGTCCAATCCATGATATTTTACTGGCTATTAATGAGTATAGTATTGAGTGGGTTTAATGAAGGATTATCTGAAATAAGAAATTTGCATAAATTTATATATACATATTTTACTTTGATTTAGGATTTTTATATCAAAGTTGTCTTGCCTTGTCAATACTGAAAGTTCATTCCCTTAATCACTTTCAATGTAAGAGATATACTTACCAACATATCTCAGCAAGATCTGGGATCTCCTTCCTTATCTTTGTTACATCCCAATAATATGAGAATCTGCAACTCCGATAAAAAGAAGCGGGAACACATTCCGCCTTGCAAGTCCAACTTGCATTTCCCAATTCGGTCTTTAATACCCGGGCCCACCACTCCTAAGGCGATGTTGACCCGTCATTAATTGAACCAATCGTCAACAGGAATAGTACTCGCTATGCGCAATCCAATATCACCCCAATAATATGAGGATCCGATATTGGGGTCACTACGCATACGACCTTACTCTTTCGAGAAGCAAAGAGCCCGATCCAGATGCGCTTGCATACAGGAGCTGTCACTTCGGACATGCGTCTCCCACATGCAATCCCTGGCGACGGAACCCTTCGCCTTGACGGGAGACCATGGATGTCACTTATGCGATCCTCCATATCATATTCAAATTTTAATTAATTATCATGAATCACATTCACATAATTAATTCTTCCAAGGGAAATAATAACTCTATTCATAATAGAGTGTCTCAATTGGACATAACCAATTTAATCATATTAAATTAATTATCAATCCAATTCAATCAATCGAACTTGATTATTTTTACTTGAATATACATATATGGTAATATCTCAAAATACGTGTTAATTCGATTAGAAAATACACCTTGATTTTCTCCGCCATTATACAGTCCCTACCCGCTGTCATGGTCAGTACCGACGAGAGTGGGACAGACCACATACGTTGCAACCCGCTACCCCAATGCTCTCCGACTAGTCACCATATCCGCCTCGGGAAAGCATAATGCCAGATATATCAATTTGTATTTGAGATGATCATCGGTTTTTCAACCGAGATTGTATCATATAGTAATAATCAAAACATTTTTGATTATAAGGAAATTTGCTACTCAAATTCCCAAGTCCTATTCAAGCATCAAGTTTGAAGATTGTGTTTCCAATTATGATTTGGATCACATCCAATCAATTTACTGGTTGAGGCCAAGTCAATTAGGCAAATAATCATGTTCCAATATTTCACAAATATTTTTCAAGATTATTTCACGAAATTAACACTTAATTTCACTAATTGATAATCACTTGGTTCTAGATTAGGACTATAATTTCAGTACTGACCCCTACTCAGTAAAATTAACATATCTCAATCAATTTAAATCCAAATTAGGCAAACTCAATTTTCATAGATTGCTAACTTGATTTAGGACAGAATCCAAGTGGTGTTTCACGCATTTCGAGGCGGATCATAACAGTAATTAACTCTTTAATCATGTTAAGATCTGCAGTTCCCGCAACAGTGCATATATGTTCATTAAAACAACCATATCTTGAGCATACGAAATCCGATTTACGCAAACTCAGATCCTATGGTTTCCTTGTTTAATGGGGAACAAAATACAAGTAAATAATTCGTGCTTAAACAATTTAAACATGGCCGAAATTATTTACTAAACAGATCTGCGAAATCAAATGCGATAAAAACTTTCGCGACCTTAACGAACCCAAGTCGTTCTCGGTTTTTCGAATCATATTCGAAACCGTCGACCTAAGGTTCTGATACCACTTGAAGAATATTGTTAGATCCTCGAGCGCATCACGAAAGCGTGATCGTCGTATCGGATACGACGAAGAGCGACTAGTCGCACTAGTTGTTCTATGCAGCGGGAATTAAAAAATTTTATGCGACGAAACCACATGATCCAAGAACACTTCTCGGATCGTTTCGTCTAAACCACAAACAAGTATTAGGGTTACCTCTTGAAGCGTGGTTGCGATCGAGTCTCTAAACAAATAGACCTCCTGTCTGAAGTCCGATCCGACGGAGGAGACGCTTGCGAGCGCGGGGATGAACCGCGTGCTTCTCGCAATCCATTTTGATGATCCAAGCAGCGGATCTCCTGATCTCGACAGATGAGATCCGTCGTCTTCTTCACGAGCGGGTCGCACCGAAGGAGACGGAGATCCACGAGCAAAACATCGGGCAGCATAACGACGATGCCGCGACGATGGAGAGCCTCTCTAGGGCATCCATGGTGGACGACATGAGAGGGAGAGAGAGAAAGAGAGAGAGATTTGCTTCTCAACTATTGTGTGTCTATTCCAGAAGAGCAATGGGGTGCCTCTCCTTTTATAGGGTTTTGGGATCCATGGATCTCAATCCATGTGTCAACACAAATCCAATGGTCCACATTAATTTGTGTTTCTTTCAATGGTCATGATTTGTTGCTAAAAACACAACAACAATTAATTTAATAAAAAAATCAAATATATAATAAATATAATTTGATTTATATCAAATCAATCTCCATTGGAGAAATAGGAAGGAGGCAAGCCTCCTTCCATAAAGGGAGGTGGACAGCCATGAGTCCTATAAGGACTTGGTGGCCATCCCCTCTTCTTATCATGGAAGGGAGCCTCCTTTCTATTTTATATGAGATTGCATTATCTCATGATTCTCTCCAATATTTGCAACAACTTTTGTTACAAATTGTTTCACAAAAATAAATCCAATTTATTTTGTGAACATTGCAATCATGGCATTGGAAATTTGTGAATCACATTCACAACCCAAAACAAAATGTAAATTACATTTTCAATTTAATGTCCAATGTGAATCCAATTCACATTAACATTTAATTAACAAATGTAAATTACAAACATCTCTCTCTTATATATTATAAATCACATTTGTAATATATTTGATTAATATGGATATTGCTATCCACATTAGTCATATCCATGATAATTAAATCATATTTAATCAACTTGGATTTCATTTCTCTTGTTCTCAAACAATATGAATCAAATTCATATTACTTACATCTTTGATAATTAAATCATATTTAATTATCTAAGATAACTCTTTTTATAATATGAATCAAATTCATATTACTCGTGATAATTAAATCACATTTAATTATCCATTTTCTCAATGCTCGGATACATATATCAACAATGAAAATATCCTGAACCCTTTCAAGGATAATGCGCTTTCTCCGCAGATACTTGGAGATAAGGATAGGGCGATTATATTGTTCCACGTATAGTGACTTGGATATCGAGATCACATCTCAAATCCAGATCTCGGACCTCTCATAGATGCTTGATTAAATCAAGACCGTAAATCTAATCTTCTTATTGTATCTGAATCACATTCAGATAAATGTCCAACATTTGGACTAAGATCAGATTACTTCTCTACTGAGAGGAGTCACTAAAATCAAGACCCATTTCATCACTCCCTAGGAATGGAAGTGTCATGGTTATACAATCGTTTATGATCACATCACCCTCAGGTATTCCCAATACATGTACATCCTGCATACTTGAAGACTCAGATTAAACCTGAAGTATTTGATCAACTTATACTGTATACTTCATGGTTTTATCAGTAAGTTTCTCATTCGATCATTGGGAGTCGGTATCGATCATATACTTTTCAAAAGCATATATCATACCTAAGTCTTGATCATATACTTTCCAAAAGTATATATCAAACCTACAAATTCAGTCAAGCTTCCAAAGCGAGACGACCGTGCGCACGGAATTTGATACTTCCCAATATCTCATGAGTGAGCTCATGTCTTCCGGTTCAGTAAATGAACCTGTATGATCCCTTTGAGATATCGTATTACTCATATGCCCTTACATGCACACCAGCGCGTCGGTGTATAGACCTTGGTTAGGTCATCAACCTATTGGTCTGCCAAATGTACATACTCAGACATATAGTAACACATTTGTCTCTGGTCAGAGGATGCGTGCCTGTATCGTGACAGCATACGATAGAGGACTTCGGTTATCTCGATCTCGTTAAGCCAACTCTTTGACCTAACTAATCTGACACCTCCGAATCTCTATTCCTATCAGAGGACCTGCATCAAGAGGTCGGTCAGATATCATCCTTTAGAGATAAGGATTGCCATCTCCTACTCATGCTGGAGATCATCTCTTAACAATCATTTGACGGTGCTTGATGAGTCCTCAATCTAACTCTTTAGATATTCATCCAAGCACCAGCCTCTATGATTCAACATTTGAATCAACAGTTGTATGATCATCAAGATGACCATGGTACATAACCCTAATTGTACTAAGGGACCTATTATGCAAATATTTATTCTTCATTTCAGATCAGGGAATGATATTTGCAATAACATTTATTGCTTAATGGCTCGTCGTGGGCTCGCATTTCCAACAGATTCATACTACGACAAAATATAATATTGCTAATCTATACCCTTACTCGTGTCCTATGCCATGTTCGACTCTTATATGTGGGTTGTGGACTTGGATGGTTCGCGATGATTCACGGGTTAAAAATCACTTTGAGAAGCAGAGTTATAATCTTATAAGTGAACCCCAGTGGACGTGCTGGGAACTTAGTTAGGATGTATTGTACCCCACCGCATGCTTATGGAGGCACCCCCAACCTCAAGGTCTTCTTCTTGCCTTAGAGTCAGAGTGTGAGGTCTCACCCGGACCAAGACCACAGACTATCCATGAAGCTTGATTGATCCGTGTGAAATACAAATAATCAAAATTTATCTTTCTGGCGAGGATTGTTTTCCCAATTATTCCTTTTGCACACTTTTTAGGTATATCTTGCTTGTTATAATTTTCTTATCGTACTAAGCAACTTTGCTCATAACGTACCTATGTATATATCCACAAGTTCTCAGCAGAAGCCACAATAATGAGCGACACTCGTTTACTTGGACTACTACTCTTTTGTGCAACTACACAACTTCCTTTTTTACGATAATTGTATCTTTTTGCTGCTTTTCTTTACTTATAGTATTTTGAGAGACATACCATATATAATGTATGGGATACACTTTTTGAATGCATACATGCAATGACTTTGTGGACATGGATTGAATTATAGTGGAATGTAATGATGGACAAGTTATGAATGGATGAAAAATGTTTAATTCCAGTCTTTTACGCTATTTTCTCATGCTTTATATTATATTGTGTATTTTAAATGTGGAATGGTATGTGCGTGGAACCGATTTGCCGAGTACTCGGATATTAGGGGGACAAACGTCACACTCCGCTCCTCTCACTCTGTTGCACTTCATCGACAACCACCACTCGCACCTCTCTTCATCTCTATCTTCTCGCCCACTATGATAACTCCGACTAAGGAGTATCTTCGGTTTGTCAATCATCAAGTGTACCACCCACTATCAGCGGTCCCTTCGCATTCCTCGTGGCTTCTCGACACTACCACTTCGACCACCAACTGTAGTGCCTTCAACGCCTCACCTTCACTGAATTGCATCGATACTTGTAGCAGCATCAACTCTGCCCCGATCCTCTCATCCTTCGTGCCACCACCGCATCCAACAACCACCACCACACCTTCAATAGTTTGATAGTTTGTCAATCGAGCTCCATCGAGCTCCAGCTACCATTGATCGGCATCACCCTCTTCTCCATCTAACTGACTGGATTTCATGAGGATTGAATTGATTGCCATTCAGGCGGGAGCGATTCGAGCGATGGATCTGTTCATGCTGTATAGATCGTCGTCAGATGGGAGCGATTCAAGCTATGGGTTGACAGGATCAGGGAGATCGAGATTGCAGAAGTATCATGTGTTGTCGATCAAGTGCGTGACGGGGATCTCGAGGGCAGAGGACTAAAGCGGAGACATGTTGCAGACGGGGGACATCGTAGAGGAACTCATAATGTGAGAGGGTAGAGGGGGCGTGGTGAGGGCGGGTAGAGGAGCAACCATTGTTGTAGGCGGAGGAGCAAGGTGAGGGGATGATGAAGTATAGGGGGGAGAGGCGAAGGACCAAGGGGAGAAGGAGGAGGGTGGCACACGAGAGGGTTGGGAGGTCGAGGGTAGCACAAGAGAGGGCTGAGAGTTCGACAACGGCACAGGGGAGGTCGGCGACAACATAGGGGAGGGTTGGGAGGCCGAGGACGACGCGAGGGAGGTGGAGGGGAAGGGAATGTAAGAGGAGGGTCAGGGGAGAGGACAAATGGCATTTTGTAAATTTGATAAATAAAAAGGGTAATATAGAACACTTTTTAACGGAATTCGATCAGTTTTAATGGGTAAATGGATGAAAGTTAACCATAGTGTCTGTAGGGTAAGGGTTAGCAAGCTTACAAGGTCGAGGGGGGAATTATGATGTTTCAATGGTCGTAGAGGTCATTTACAAAGTTTATAGGTTCCTGGGGTAAAAATCCCTTTTGACTTTGTATACATCGAAACTTTTTTTGTTTCTCCCTTTTTTGTGTCATCTAATACATGTTTGCATGGTATTACACCTCTTCTGGATTAGTGGATTGAAACCTTACAAAGTTAGCTGACGTTTATTCCTTAGACACCATCATAGCTTCTTCTCCAAAAAAAGAAGTTCACGATCCATGTGCCTTCTACCTCCAAGCAACAATACTCCGTTAGGCTTTTGTCCATTGCGAAAAATTTCCCAGTGTTGCCTCCCATAGGAGTCTGTGCTGTGTCAATTATAGTGTGACTGATCATCCTCTTGGAACAACTGCTGATCTTCGTCTTGAAAGTCATTACCTCACCAACTGATTAATCCAGTGTGAGCTCCTCCTCGAGTGGATTCCTTCTTTTGCTGCTTAAGCTAGGTGGTATTAGTAACCGTTTCGGATTGGTATTATTTTTCACGTAAAACAATTGAAATATTTTTATCAGATCTCCACCACATTTCTTCACAAGAAAAAAATTGATGTGCGGCTTTTCCATGTTTGCTGCTTCCTTCCACTCTTTTTTAAGTAACCCATAAACTATCAGCTCTACCTCGAAATAAAAATTTGACCCTGGCGACTCTCCTACCACCACCACCCTCCGCTCCGCCACTGCCCAGCGACATCCACCGCGGTCCCTCCTCCATCTCCCACCGCCGCCGCTCTCCGCCTCCCCCATACCCTGAAGCCACCTCTGCTGGCATCTTCCTGCTGGGCGCAAGCAGTCCTCAGACTACCGCTGCCGTTGCGGGACCGCACCAACTTCGGGCCTTGTTCCTTTGCAACTCCTCCATTCCTCGGGATCCTCCCTCAGGGTTCCTCCTCCTCTCCTTATTCCAGTTTCGTGTTTTTTGTTTCAATTAATTTCTTCACAGTTCCTGAAACGATATTTTCTTTTGTCTTTCTGTTATCCCCAACTGGAATTGTTCTACCTCCTGTTTTATTTATCGTATAATCTCCTTGCAACCCAAGTAGAAGGTGAGAGTTTTTCTTTGGAGTTGAGCACACACTATTTTTTTGAGAAGCTTTTCTTCCTCATCACACCGGTCATCCATTTGGATATTGTGTTGATGTATAATTAGTTATTAAAATAATTCCATAGAAAGACATTTCATTGAACTAATCTGCATTACATTAGTCCAATCGGGCCTGTCCGACCTAAGATCGTCCATGCTGAAAATACGTAGATGGAGTCAATGCTATGCGAGTATTTTTTATGTCATTTTTATTGGAATTTTTTTCGTCGAATCTTATTTGACGAATTAAAAATGCATAAACTAATGGACAGTCGGAGGTGGTAGAAAGAAAGCCAAAAGGGAGTCCATGCACTTTGAAGTTTAGAGTTTCATTTGATTCCTTCTTAAATCTCTTGAAGTTGTAAAGGATGATCACTGGCTTTGTGCAATCATCTTCTTTTCTATAAAAAAAGAGAAGGAGAAATTCTTTTTTGGCTGTAGGTGATAAAATCCAGTGCTTATTATTACTACTTCATTGGATCAATGTTTTGATATTGGGGCACGTTCCATGTATGATCTTTATCACTATTCATTGAAACTGTTTCAGTTGATTTACAGTGGAGATGAACTTTGCAAACCTCTCGGCCATATACCGGAGAATCGGTCTTAAGGAGCTTCTGACAGGTGCTCCTGCATATACAGGGGCCAGTGGTAAGACATTTGTGGATGCTGGTTTCAGTTGTACTAATCGATATTATTTTAAAGCTATCTGCTTGTTCAGATGCATCGGGTGGTCAGAGCTTGATGTTTCGTCGTTGGGCTACAAAGAAGAGTGGCGGAAGCACTAAAAACGGAAAGGACTCCAACCCCAAATTTTTAGGTGTGAAGAAATTTGGTGGAGAGGTGACAATTTTTCAATGTTTGAAACTCTATTACTTATCTGTTATTTAAATGCATTTCCTTGTAGTTAAATTGGCTTCGGGAATTACCAGATTGGAAAGGAGCTAATAGAGTGCGCTGAGCATGTGGTTCACGTGACCGTGAATGTGGGTGTATTGGATGTTGTTGACGGTGAACATGAGGGTATAGGCTTCCATCACATGAGGATGAGGGAAGTTGGGATGTGTGGATGGCATCGACAATGGGCATCACAATGTGGTGAGTGCTTCTTTCGGTGTGGTGGGAATGGTCACTTGGTGCGGTCATGCTACGACATGGTGGTTTACTTCTAATGTGGTGGTACAAACACCCAACAAAGGTAATATGGTTGAATGAACGTTGTCAGTATATGAGGTGACTACATAGGTTGTTGCCTGGCTGCATCCATGCTCACATGATTGAGGGCAACTTGGGGGGCATTTGGCAAGCGACTTATTGGATCCTAAGATGGTCACAACAACGATTAATTATGCTATTGGTGGGGAGTTTGGAGGCCATGTGGTTAGGCTTTTGAGGATGGCCTCCCTCTGCTTGACATACCCAACATGGTTGTCGTCAAAACTGGTCATTTTTTTCTAATGAAATAAAGGATACGATGTCTAGAAGACACCTACCTTGTAAATTCCATCTATTCACATTATAAAAACAGTTACAAAGACCATATAGTCTTTAATATTTTAGCATGTTCAATCACATTTTCTATATACATTTGCTTTCCACAGAAGATGGAACCATCCCGAGCAAGCCACACATCCATAAGATGGATGCCTTCCACACCCTGGTTTGGCTGATGTCAC
Organism: Ottelia alismoides; assembly: GCA_037367405.1. Taxonomy (NCBI): domain Eukaryota; kingdom Viridiplantae; phylum Streptophyta; class Magnoliopsida; order Alismatales; family Hydrocharitaceae; genus Ottelia; species Ottelia alismoides. The sequence continues at coordinate 299,715 of JAZKJV010000436.1, forward strand.
ACCCAAGCTCATCTAGGGAACCAAAACTCATTCCAGCCTATTGTTGAAGTCCTATCAACTTGCGCTACTGCCCAAACCTCCCTAGCAATAGGACACCAAATGAATAGATGCTCAATGGTCTCCTCTTCTGTTGAACAATGATAAAAAATGCCGTCATATCCCGGAATGACTCGAGCTCTTCTACCACCCGTCATAAGACGATTCATTCGCATCATCCATATGAAAATCATGACGCGTAATGGTATATTCCAACTCCAGAAGTCCACAAATCGGTCTGAGACCAGTGTCTAATGCAAGACCTCGAGATGGTAGAAAGCTTTATATGCTTTCCGCATAGTGAAATGGCCATCAAATCACATGACCAATGATCAATAGAACCATCCAATCCCTCTAGGTGGTAGTGCCTCAAGCAAACACATGAAGTCCATGAACCATTGATTCAACGACTCAGTACGAGATGTAGGTATCCAACGCCGTCCTCCCAACAATCGCTGACAGACACCTTAAGGTTAGTTGCCACTGCAAACATGCGAGGAAAACAAATCCACAGTGGCTCACATCCCGTCCAGTCATCTCTCCAAATTCGAAGCCACATCCATCTTCTAAGGCAAGCTTCATACACAACACCACATGCAACAACACTAAACAAATCCCTTTCCATAAGTTGAAAGGCAAACACACACCAAACCCTGCAACGATGGGTCATTGAAGATCCCATAAATTGATCGTAAACATATGCAAAGCAAATCTGACCCTAAATTTGGGTTACCCATTTCGTTACTGTGGATCTGAGACCTCCATCAACCCTTGCCAGCATTAGAATTTTCCATCCCACCAAAGGCATCCCTACCTTCTCCTTAGATGAGGCCCCAAAAAAACCATTTCATGATTGCCTCCAAGCTCCTTACCCAGTGGGCACCAGACACGTTGATAGGAAAAACACCGAGATGGCCGACATATTAGCCTTTTAACAAAACCAAGCGGCCACCTCACGAGAGGCATGCAACATGTCAGGTCGCCAACTTCTTTTCTATCCTCTCAATGACTAGTAGCTGGTCGGAACATCACAACCTATCGCCTACCAACGATTGACGAAGATAAGTGATAAGGAGAGTCCGTCGTTGCATCTGCAACGCATCCTCACAACCGGCCATCTCGTCCTCTTCCATATTAAAAGGCACGAAAGCAGACTTTGCATGATTGGCCATTAGACCCGAGACTAATCCAAACAGTTCAAGAGTGATTGCGAATCCCTTTATAGCCATCGGTACCCCTCCACAAAGAAGATAGTGTCATCTGCATACTGAAGAATGGGAACCGAGATCCCACACGTATGGAAACCCATAAAGAAGCCACCTTCTTTGATCTTCACCACCATCCTGGCTACGATGTCGGCTACAACCACAAAAAGCAAAGATGCCAACGGGTAATCGTGCCTAACTCCTACTGCGGCTAAAGGAAATCATCCTCTTATCCGCTATTCACCAGCACTGCATAAGAGGCAGTCATCACGTTCCTCTTCATCCAGACAATCCACTCACTCGGAAAAATCCTAATATGCAAAATGATAACAAGAACCACCCTATAATGCAATCACATGCTTTTGAGAAATCCACATTCCACAGGTTACCCTTGGTCTTCTTCATGCACCACTCTTCCACATCTCAGGCGCCAACACAACCCCATCCGTCATCTGTCGACCTAGGATGAAATGTCATCTAGGTAAGATCAATAACAAAGCTTAGCACCTCACGTAGTATGTTGGCCAGAACTATTGTCACAATCAAGTAAATAGCATTAGAACAATGCAATGGGACACATGTCCTCCAGTCGTCTCACCACATCCATCTTTGGCAGAAGGAGAAGAATCGAGCAATTTAGCTCCTCGAAACTGTCATTAACCTGGCACAACTCCTCCACCACTTCCAACACCTCCTGCCCTACCAAGTCCTGAAATTCCAAAGGGAAAAAATCAAGAAACCATATGGACTCATGGATCCATCCTCGTTTAGATCCTCAACCACCTGCTTGATCTCTAACAACAAGAACAATCTCCGTTGTTGGTGGATCCATGATTACAGACTGAGGGGGCACACTTACAAACAATAGTAATAATAATAAATAATATTGCAATATAAATATTAATATAAACATCTATATGTGTATATATAAGAGTTGTTTTCCATACAAAACAAAATTAAAAACACACACATGTATTTAAAGTTGACAACGTCCAATTTTTATATCTTGAAAATAATTCATAATATTATTACCAATAATAGAATCAAATATCTCATTTTCAATGTATGCGAGAAAAACATCATTAACCATTCATTTCCCATTCGAACATCTCTCTTTCAATGTATCAAGCAAAGAGTAGGATGCAGACATATACTGATATATTTGTATCAGACCTGTTACCATATCTGTTTTATATAGATTTTGACAACCGTATATGTATTCATTTCAAAGTGGATATGGATATCATTTTGATATTTGCAAACATTCGTATCACATCAGTATCCTTTTATCCGTTTTCATATATAAATTTAGTTGTAGGTTTATTTCTAACCATATATAACATAATTTTACACCTTCTTTTACAATATTTGATATACTTTTTTACGATATAAGCACATTTAGTATATCTATATAATGTGTTTTCTATTCAATTCTTTATATTTAAGCCAATCTATAGAGTATTTATAACATTACTCGTATAGCTCCTTACCCAGTGGGCACCAGACACGTTGATAGGAAAAACACCGAGATGGCCGACATATTAGCCTTTTAACAAAACCAAGCGGCCACCTCACGAGAGGCATGCAACATGTCAGGTCGCCAACTTCTTTTCTATCCTCTCAATGACTAGTAGCTGGTCGGAACATCACAACCTATCGCCTACCAGCGATTGACGAAGATAAGTGATAAGGAGAGTCCGTCGTTGCATCTGCAACGCATCCTCACAACCGGCCATCTCGTCCTCTTCCATATTAAAAGGCACGAAAGCAGACTTTGCATGATTGGCCATTAGACCCGAGACTAATCCAAACAGTTCAAGAGTGATTGCGAATCCCTTTATAGCCATCGGTACCCATCCACAAAGAAGATAGTGTCATCTGCATACTGAAGAATGGGAACCGAGATCCCACACGTATGGAAACCCATAAAGAAGCCACCTTCTTTGATCTTCACCACCATCCTGGCTACGATGTCGGCTACAACCACAAAAAGCAAAGATGCCAACGGGTAATCGTGCCTAACTCCTACTGCGGCTAAAGGAAATCATCCTCTTATCCGCTATTCACCAGCACTGCATAAGAGGCAGTCATCACGTTCCTCTTCATCCAGACAATCCACTCACTCGGAAAAATCCTAATATGCAAAATGATAACAAAAACCACCCTATAATGCAATCACATGCTTTTGAGAAATCCACATTCCACAGGTTACCCTTGGTCTTCTTCATGCACCACTCTTCCACATCTCAGGCGCCAACACAACCCCATCCGTCATCTGTCGACCTAGGATGAAATGTCATCTAGGTAAGATCAATAACAAAGCTTAGCACCTCACGTAGTATGTTGGCAAGAACTATTGTCACAATCAAGTAAATAGCATTAGAACAATGCAATGGGACACATGTCCTCCAGTCGTCTCACCACATCCATCTTTGGCAGAAGGAAAAGAATCGAGCAATTTAGCTCCTCGAAACTGCCATTAACCTGGCACAACTCCTCCACCACTTCCAACACCTCCTGCCCTACCAAGTCCTGAAATTCCAAAGGGAAAAAATCAAGAAATCATATGGACTCATGGATCCATCCTCGTTTAGATCCTCAACCACCTGCTTGATCTCTAACAACAAGAACAATCTCCGTTGTTGGTGGATCCATGATTACAGACTGAGGGGGCACACTTACAAACAATAGTAATAATAATAAATAATATTGCAATATAAATATTAATATAAACATCTATATGTGTATATATAAGAGTTGTTTTCCATACAAAACAAAATTAAAAACACACACATGTATTTAAAGTTGACAACACCCAATTTTTATATCTTGAAAATAATTCATAATATTATTAGCAATAATAGAATCAAATATCTCATTTTCAATGTATGCGAGAAAAACATCATTAACCATTCATTTCCCATTCGAACATCTCTCTTTCAATGTATCAAGCAAAGAGTAGGATGCAGACATATACTGATATATTTGTATCAGACCCGTTACCATATCTGTTTTATATAGATTTTGACAACCGTATATGTATTCATTTCAAAGTGGATATGGATATCATTTTGATATTTGCAAACATTCGTATCACATCAGTATCCTTTTATCCGTTTTCATATATAAATTTAGTTGTAGGTTTATTTCTAACCATATATAACATAATTTTACACCTTCTTTTACAATATTTGATATACTTTTTTACGATATAAGCACATTTAGTATATCTATATAATGTGTTTTCTATTCAATTCTTTATATTTAAGCCAATCTATAGAGTATTTATAACATTACTTGTATGCGATCAATGCTTTTTTATATCCATATCAGTTTTTAAAGATATAATAACATAGTTTTAATATTCATCAGTATTCGTATCTACATCCATATTCATATTTAAAAATAGATAAGGATATGATAATACCTATATCAATATCTGTATCCATATGTTGCATCCCGACACACCTATGTATATATACCTGCTGCCGTCGTGTAAGGGAGCTGGGGATACTGCTGAGCAAGGAACCAACACGTGGGGAGGGAGGCGTAATGACTTGGGTTGGACGTCTAAAGGGAATGTGAGAGAGGAGGTAGTGTTACTTGAGGGATGGCGGGTACTACCGTTATGCAAGGGAACCACGGTTTAGGGATGTTGCCAGGCATGGAGCTGGCACTGTTTGAGGGGAGAGGAGGCGCAATGGCTCGGATTGGCCGTTCAGAGGGAATGCGAAAAAGGAGGTGAAGAGGGATGGAGGGCACAGACTCAACGATTTCAATTGGGGATGGGGGGTACAATGGTCGGGTTTTGATTTCAAGGATGAAACATTAACGAGAATATAATAAGTTTTCAAATTTTTGGGGGCACATGTCGCCCATAACATATACATGGGTCCGCCCTTGGTCTTTGCAGCTCTTCAGACTGCAACTCATACAATCGTGGGATATTCCTTCCCAGCCATCTCGCACCACTGCTAGGCACTTGTCTGCTAAATTGCAGATAACGCCACCTAACAACATCACCAATGAGACTATTACCCACAATCTCCTCCCTATCCACTTCGAACAAGCGAATCATGTTCCACCTTCTACGACCATTTGCCATTGCACGATGGAATCTGGTGATCACGTCCCCTTCCTTCAACCACCTCTGTCTTGATTGCTGCCTCCATCCGATTTCATGCATCTTGTCTTCCTCCAAAAGGACGCCACTAAACTCCCATCTCTCGACCACTTCCTTCGACTGCGGCTCCTTAGAGTCCTCAATCTGATCTAGACACACAACCTCAGCATGTGTCACATCTCTCCTCTAGCCCCGATACACACGACTCCCTCCTATACTAAATAAAATGACATTTAAGGCATTGCATTTCACAACCATCCTATGAGATATCGAACCCTCCACCTCTGTTTCTTGCCAATATCCTTTGACTTTCTCACGGAACCCTTCATCCTATAACCAGTCAAACTCAAAACGGAAGATGTTACCATGGCATGGCATTGACCATCCCTCGAATCCCAACAGATGGGCGTATGATCTGAATGTGACCTAGGCAGTGCAATCACAGATCCCAAGGGAAAGCGCTCCAACAAATCATTCGGACTGAGGAAACAGTCCAAGCGGGACTGCGAGATGGAGCTCCTCCAAGCAATGAAGTCAACAAAAGCTGGGGAGAGGATCCAATTTACCCTTGCTGCGTGGCTGATCTGCAACACAAAGAGTGATGTTGAAGTCACCCCCAACAATCCAAGCAAGGTTCGCAAAGTGCACACGCACCAAACAAAGTTCTTCCTACATCTCAGGAGAAACAACTCCAGTAGGAACATGGAGTGTCGGCGTCAAGATCAACAATCCATTTAAAATCCTTCGCAACACCACTAACAAGACTTTGATGTCACATGTTGAATCCACAAGTTCAAAGTACTCCTTAATCCAACAAATAACCATACCCTTCGGGGTGCCAGAGCACATCATTCTGTAATCAATAAATTGGGATCCGACCAAATTACTCTAGCACTAGCTGTCCCAAGTCTCCAACTTCGTTTCATGCAAACACGCTACATCCACTTTCCACACGTCCAAGAGTGCACCCACTACTCTCCTCTTGTTTGCCTGGCCATGACTTGGACATTCCAAGTGACAAACTTCATATTTCCCCAGTTGGAATGCCCCCTCCAATAGTTTTCCTGTACACCATGCTTCCTCACTTCTCAGACTTCTCCACAGGAAGATCCGACCTCATTGGGTCACAACCCTCCAAGCAGACTAATTCCAATTGATCTTTTGCCATTACCTCCTCATATACAACCTCCACCAGCAACACAACTACCAGAGGTGGCTACGGACCCCACGATCTTCATTTGTGGCCACGCATAAGAACCTTTGATCGATCTGCCCTGCGAATGGCAAGAGCAAGGACCCTGAGGTTTTCCTCCTCTGCATAGTGTAGCGCACAACCACAATTTCAGAAACCTTGATATGAGAGTTCCCATCCCCAACCGCCCCATTTGTAGTCACAATTGCCAACACCTCATCTTCCCTCTCATCACTGTCAAGCAAACCACAATGGGAGCAAAAACTGAGTCCGCGCTGCAACTCGTGCTAGGGCCACACAAAAAACCAAGGTTGACTAGTGCAATGCATCGAGGGCAGTCTATTTAAAACACCGGGCCCGAGCACCAAACATAGTATCCGATCACAGGATCGGAGGAGCCCTCATGCATGCCTTCCTACAAGTGGCTTAATGGAGAAAGGAGGGCCACCTGTGGGTGACGATGACAAGCACTCTTCAAGCAACAATCAAAAGGAGGTTTTCAATCACTATCACAACATCGATACCCTCTTTGAGATAAAACCCATTGGAGACGATTTCTATTACCCGAGCTTCTGCAACGAATGTACTTTAAAAACAATAAATGCGTCATGAGATAAACAACATACCAGAAATGCGGAACGTCCTCCTAATCTACCGGGGATCCTACCCATCCCTGAAACATGGCCTCTGCATGACAACTCCAGAGATCTGTGCATCTGTTTCCAGGAGAATCCTCTCTTATGAGGTGGAAGGCCCCCTCATGACATCAACCCTAAGGGGACAATATCCCCCCAGAAAGGGCTCAACAAAGAAAGCCCCCAGACAACTTCCTATTCTTCCCATTAGGTCATCCATCAATGACCAAGACAATCAAATATGGGTATTTTCAACCCAAGGATTTAGTGCCAGTTGACATCTCCGACTTCATAGCGAAGATCACCCAAGACCGCTACACCTTGTTGAGCTTGCAATCATGGGGCATGTGACCCCACATCCCATAACTGAAGCAACGAATAATCAACATTGGAGATACCGGACCAGTCCGCCGTGCCCTAAGAATGCAAAAAACCTCCCACCCATCTCCATCTGCAACAAAGCCCCCTCCACGACACCTAACAACCAGTACATCGACCAAAGAACACCTCGGAACCATGACACAAGCAGGAAAGTGCCCTGTATCCCCCCCTCTAGTTGCTGGGTGACCTCCATCAACCATGCGAGGAACCATCAGTGAAGTCACAACAACAGTAGCAAAACTAGAAGGAGTCACATATTGACGAGGATGCATCGGCGGGAACACAACTAGATGAAGAAGCATCGACGGATGTGCCACAACATGTTACCTCTCACCTCCCCGAATGATAGCCCTTATGTCTTCCCTTCTCTTCCAAGATTGGTCATCTTCTAGTAGAGACAATTATTTTATGACACGTCTCCTTTAAGGAGGGTGCAATGTTTAGTCATTGATCCTCCTCAAAGATGTTTAGACTTAGGCTCCTATTGTCATCTCTCTCTCCTTTTGTTTAAGTGGCTTATTCACGATTTCACGTGCACTTTGCAAGGTTCGAGGCGAGATATTCATCTTGGCTGTTGTCAACGACCTATGGTAGGCGAGATCGATCTCTTTCAAGGAAGGTTATAACTTCTTTGTTGTTCTTGTTTGATGAGGCGGTGGGAACTGGATGGGGTGTGGTGGTGTGTGGTGAGTTTGGGTTGTGGGTAGTGGTGGTATGGTGGGGCTTGCTGAGTGATGAAACCCTCGACACATTGACACTGTCAACTTGTGTCGTGGGGGAGGGAGGCTCTAGCCTCAATGAAGGGTGAGCAGAGACCGGGGGTTGGGTTCATTTCAGGAAGGAGTGAGGTTTTTGGGGGTAGAGAAGGCTAAGCCTTTCTGATTGATTTGAGTGCAAGTTTTTGGCAGGCTAGTAGGTGGTGGTGTCTATGTAGAGGTTAAGGAAGAAAGGGTCAGTGGGCTGGGTAGGCGGAGGGTCTTGCTTAGTTGGATTGGAGGATGTTCGCAAAACTGGAGGAATTTATATTCATGTGTATTGGGGATTAGGGGATCCAGATAAAAGGATTTTTCAAGCAGGGTGGAAAAGTGGCTTTAGACTTAAGTTTGGTGTGTGTAGAGGTGTGTGGTCTTCAGGTTATATCCTTTTACATAATGTGTGCTCAGTTCTGCTACTTGCTTGTTTGGGCATGGTTTCAATAACTTCCAATTATGTCAACTCACTAACGATCATAAGGAGTAGTCGAGGATATTGGGGACAAGAGGGAGGAGCATCGAATTAATGCCTCCTAGCAATCAAGGGGAATCTTCTCGAGTCTTGATCAAGAGAGGTTGATAACTATATATGGGGTCGATTGGGGTGACAGTGGTGGCTTGGATGGTGAGATGGAGCATAGATGCAGAGGAGGGGAGGGTTGCGCTGGCACAAAGCTCGATTAGGGGTGCATGATGAAGTTTATACTAAGGAGTAATCTTGCAAGGAGGGGGTGAGACAAGCTATAGTCAAGATGTATGGACAGCTTCCATGAGGAGGGGCATGAAGAGAGAAGAAGGGTCATGGTGTTCGATGGTGGTGCAAGAGGGTATTGAATAAGTCGGTGAGGACTGAATAAGGCATGGGATGCTGTCGAAGGAGGAGTTGGATATCAAGGCGATGGCAAATTCTAAAGGCGGGGTACTATACAAGGTTTGAATGATGATGACTGTGATAATTGCGAGTAACATGGTGGTTGGTGAGATATAAGATGCTTTTTAATAAAGTACCTTTCATGGAATTTGAGGGTTTTAATGGAAGGAGGTGAATATCGATGCGAACATAATGTTTTTAGTGAATGAATTTAGTATTATTTTCATGTTAATACACTTGTAGTCACATGACATGCGGTATGGATATAGATTAAGGGATCATTTTTTAGGTGAAGGAGATCGTAGGTCATATGGAGGCCAGCTTATGGGCTGGAAACATATATGTTCCAGTTGGTTGGTTCCTCGAAGGGGGAAGATATGCAATGGAAACATATGGTTGAGGTAGAAATATGATTTTATCTTGTGGGTGATTGGTATGTATGGCTTTATGATGGGGGAGGAGAGGAGAACCTTATGGTGACTCGTGAAAGGTGATGGAGGTAGATGACACCTCGTGTTTTTTTGGGATTTCAACGTACGTTCGAGCATGGAAGATAGATAACATGATCGAGAGAGTACTGATGTGGGTGATCACCGAAATTGGAGACGTGGTGGATGAAGCGGGGCCTACCAGATTCATGGATGCTGGATTACGTAAGAATCTTTTCCTCCAATTCGAGGATTGACAAGTTCATGGTGTTGGCAAATTTCACAGAGGCCTTCTCAAATCTCAACAGGACTCTATCTTTCTCAATCCATACACGACTACTGGTTTGGTCCTCAAACGAGGATGAGGATGTGAGGTATGCATACGAGGATCGGATTTTGGATGGATGATGGAGGAACAATAGAGGGGGATCTAGGTTGAAGGTACAACCATGAGGACGAGGGTAACAAAGCTCAAATATCCCAATTTTTTCCTAGAGTTTAATATAGCATTGCGAGAGACTCGAGAGAAGAAAAGGTAGGAAGCACTACATGTTGATGAGGTTGATAGATTTTAGGAAAGGAGGGTCTTATCATCATATGAGCTAGAGCTTGGGATGGTTAGGAAAAAGGATTTAAACATGGGGCTTTAATGGAAACATAGGTCTTGATAGGCGTGGCTTGTGAAGGGGATGTGAACACTTAGTTTTTCACTTGATCACCTTAAAGAGAAGGAGAAACAATGTTGACATCATGATGATGGAGGATGTGAATTGTGAAGGTCATGGGCTCGGGTGAGGTTAGGATGGACTTGGTGGAGATTTCAAGGAGTTCACAAGGATGCAACCGTTTAAGGCTTGACAGTAGGATGGTTAGTCAACATATGTACTTTTAAATTAACGGGACAAGTTAGTTAGACCGGTCACGGAAGAGGAGGTCAATGCTGCCTCGATTAAACTAAAGCAAGACTTTTCGTGTTTAGATGGAATGCCAATTTTCTTATTGGAGTTTTGTAGTTTTGGCTAGTGACTGACCCTAATTTTATGCAGATAATGTTGAATCCCTAATGACGAGCTCACATTTGAGAGAATGAACATGTTCTTCCTTTTTTCTATTGCTGAAGTGAGACATGCCAGAGCAATTGACTACAAATTGATTATACTTTCCAACTCCGTTTACCTCACTATTGCGAAGGTCTTGGTTTTGAGGCTCTTGTGGGCTCTCAGTGTCTTAATATGCCCTCCAGTCTTCCTTCATCTCGTGAAGATTTCTGTTGGATAACTTTGTGATGACAATTGATACAGTCTCCATTCGGGAGAGAGATTAGCTAAATGTCTTCATGTGGATGGTAGATTTTACTAAGGCCTATGATACCATTGACGAATGTTCCAATGCGTCCATATGAATTGCATATGCAGTTGCATTTGCTTATGCAGTAGGTGAGACAAACCGCATTCTATATGCAGTATATTATGTAGTCCAAGGTTGCGAAAAGCGGCAGTCGGTATTTAGTCGGTAGGATCACTGATTACTGATTAAACGATATGCGGGAGTTTAAACGGAAATTAAACATGTTATGCGGTTTTACATTTTTTTACTTAATAAAAATTATTACATATATAATTAATAAAAGGACAAGAAAAATATCACCAATGTATATTCATCTATATATCCCTCCTATATGCCATTCGAATTTCGTCAAAAACAGAGACTCCTATGCCCTTCATCTAGAATAGATAATTTTAACATTTTAAAGATTGCTGTAATCAACCTGTTCTAGATGGATTGCATAGGAGTCTCTGTTTCCGACGAAATTCGAATGGCTTATAGGATATATATATATATGAATACGCATGATGATATTTTTCAAAAAAATAATAAAAAACATCGAAAATAAGGCAGGGTAATCTATGTTGGCTGCCCTAACCCGTAATAACAAGTATTAATAAATTTAAAAAATAACCACATATTCACAATATTGATCAAATATTGTCAAATTCCAAGGAATTTTTCATCCCAATACCAAAATAGATAGCATAAAGAACTAGAATCCATAGCCAAATGTCCAAATAGACAACATAAACAATTACAATTCATATCATGAATCCAAAAAAGTCATGGATAACACAAAAGGTCATTTAAACTCTGTCTAACTCCGTTTATGCGGCCCACCCGCATATGAGCCCAACTTTTATTAATCGGTGCGGTCGAGGGCTGCATGCGTTTAAACGACCGTTTAAACCATTTTTTGCGTCCATGATGCAGTCTGCCACATATTCGGGTTGCAATGTTGCATAACCCCTTATTAGACTATATTGACCACACAGTTAGTTCACATTCTAGATAAAGTTAATATATAACTTAGACAAAAACATTTACATGTTTTAAAAACTTATTTATTTATTTATCAGTAGTCTTTATTTTACATCGATTTCCAACACCATGGTTGTCTTGGATAGAGCAATGTGTCATGGCCACTTCCTTTTTAATCAAGGTGAGTGGACAGCCGGAGGGGGTGTGTTCCATCCCAACAAAGGGGTAAGGCATGACTGCCCTTGACATTAACACTGTTTGCTTTAACGACCGATGTTTTCGTGCTAAGCATGTTTCAGGTATGTTGCGTGGATTTGTTGGGCTAAAAGGGGTGGATACCCGAATTGCTTAAGTCCTCAAGATATACACTAATAATATCAAAGCATGAGTTGCAAAGACCAAGACCAAAAAAGAGCCTTGACTTGCTACAAAATTTCATGTAAAATTTCTCATGGCGGAACCCTAACTCATTATGTGCCCACCAGGGAGCCTATATGATTGCTAAAGGTTTGACCATGTCACAGTTGGAGAGGTTGAGGTGGCCGAGGGAGGAGAGGTTGAGAAGAGGGCTGGTGAGCGAGGGTATTTTGGTCAATCGAAACCAAAGGATAACCGTGGTCTCCCACTCACATTAACGGAAGACCACATTGGTACTTATTTAATAGATAAGGTATCACATTGTTACTTTTATAAGTTTAGGTACGACATTGAAATTGAGTGTATAGTTCAAGGACTTTTGTGTAATTTACTCTTTTTATAATATCATGACAAACTGTAATTCTCGAAAAATTAAAAAAATAAAAATAAAAATTCTAACAGTTAACTACCAGTCAGCTGAATAATCGGACCGACTATTCGGTTAGGCTGATTGTTGGCCGATTAAAGGTTATTCAGTTAGGGACCCCCACACCTCATGGTCGGACCGAATAGTCGGCATAGTCGACCGACTATTGCATCACTGCGTTCTTGTATATTTATATAAATATGGTCATCAATCACCAATAATCCAAGATAAAACAACCAATTAACAAGTTACATATATGGAGCTTTGACATTTACAACGATAATGGGATAAATGGGAACCCTTAAAAATGATGAAACCTTCTCCCACTAACTGGAAACCCTTAAAAATTTTAAAAAATGAAAAATAAAGTTTGATTAGATATCAGTGAATAGTTGGTTGTGTTGTGGGGGTTGTGTTAGGTAGTTGACAACCATGTAAAAAATGGTCAAATCTTTCAACATGGATTTGAGTAAGAATCCATGTAGCCGACCCTACTTATAATGGGAGAAGGCTTCGTCATTCACCATCAATGAATAGTTGATCGACTATTGATCAGTCAACTGATTAGTTGGACCAATATTCTGTTGACCGAATATTGACCTAATAGAGAGTATTCAGTCGATGACCCCTCGCGTCGCATATTCGAATCGGATGACCCCTCGCGTCGCATATTCGAATCGAATATTCTATCTGGTCTGCCGACTACTTCAAGATTATATTTGACACATTTAACAACACATTATATTGTATGTTGTTTATAAACAAACATACTGAGTTATATTAGAAAATAAACTAAGGACATTATATTTAACACATTTAACAACACATTATATTGTATGTTGTTTATAAAGAAACATACTGAGTTATATTAGAAAATAAACTAAGGAATACAAAATTATAATTGCATATAAATTATGGAGTACTCATGGTAACCACAACATTGAGAGAAAAATAAAAATGATTGGATTTTTATGATCATAACCCTCCATACTTTCATAATTATGCATTGAACCCTCCATAATTTTGAATTACATGCAGAACCATGGATAATGACTTTTGTTTATGCGTAGGCCCATGCTGTTATTTTGATCACTAACTTAACCACCTTTTTGAGTTAATCTAACCGAGATATATCCTATGGTCGAGATTTTATCATTTATTTTATTCCTCTCCGTAGCCATCATTCTCTCTCCCTCTCTTCAAATGCCCCATTCTCAGTCTCTCTGCCACATTCCTATCTCGAAGGCAAATCCAACCTCCTTTCCAGATTCTCTCTCAACGAGTTTTCCCTCGAAGCCAACTCTACTATGGCCATTGCCTTTACCACATGAAACATCTGTGTCGAAGACATGATCATCTCACCGTCGGTTGCGGTGTTAGGATTGGGGTTGAGGGCTGGAGTTTTTCAAGGAGGTGAACTGGGGATGAGGGAGTTCAGGGAAGTGGCGATGATCATGCGACGACATGGATCAATATTGGGTTAGGTCTGCGGGGAGGTGGACTGGGAAGGGGAAGATCCGGGGGAGGGGTGATGGCGGTTGCATCAACAACATAGGTCGGGGGAGCTTTGCAGGGAGGAGGAATGGGGAGGTGGTGCTGGTCACAGTAATGATGTGAGTAAGGATCTACTACCATCCTCCTCTGTTCCCTTCTCCTTGCAGCTGCCTTTCCTTTGCTCATGATCTTGGCAGTGATTTCACTTGGAGCGGCTTCAGTGGTCAAGTTTTATTCAACTATAGTTCACTCGCACATCCTTAACCAACCTACTTTCATCTCTGTTCAGTTGCGTACACCTTCATCGTCTCCAATCGAAACATCTGTTTGCCGTGAATCACCAAATCACATCCAATTTTGTAATCAGATTTCAGTCCGCATTATCACCAAATTACCTATTGGATCACCGTTTTTCCATTTGTGTGGAAGCAAGGAACTGTATCACAACCTTTATTTCCAAGTTCTCCTGTTTGCTTTACATTCAAATCGCATCACTTTGCTCCATTTACATCATGTTACCTCATTTAATCATCTATTAGATCCCTTCTAGAAGAATTTCCGTGAATGAATCTCTCCTTTTTCTATTTCTAAGTGAAATTTTATTCGGATTTATTCAACAGATGTTAGTTTTATACTTGAAGAAGGATTCACAGTGGTCACATTTTATTCTTTGTTTAAACTTTTACTTTCTAGAGAAATCAATGGAGTTAATAAATACAGGTTGGCTAAAGTGGAGAGGAGCCTCTACTGTTTTTTGTGATAAGAAAATTCATTCGAAAATAAATGGAAAGTATTACAAAGCAGTAGCAAGACCTGCTATGCTCTATGGATCTTAATGTTCGCTTGTGAACCATAAACATGTGCAGAGAATGACAATAGCAGAAATGAAAATGCTAAGGTGGATGTCTGGTCATACACGAAAAGATCAGATTCAGAATGATGTGATTAGAAGGAAAGTTGACATCGCTCTAATAGATGATAAGATGAGAGAGGACCGCTTAAGATGGTTTGGTCACTTGCAAAGGAGGTCGACTGCTGTGCAAGTTAGAAGATGCGAGATCTGGGATGGTGAGCTGGGTAAGAGAGGGCGAGGAAGGTCCAATAAGTGTTGGAATGTGACTATCTGAAGGGATCTTAGTTATTTGGATCTAAGCTTGAGAATGACCCAAGATAGATCTGAATGGAGGCAAAGAATCCATGTAGCCAACCCTACTTAATGTGGGAAAAAAATGTTGTTGCTTAAACTTTCAAGTTCGTTTAGTTTCATTGTTTTGCAATGTGGGTCGGGTAAAGAGACGTGTGTGGGAAGGAGGAATGGGAAAGGGGAGATCGGGGAGGTGGACGTGCAATGCCTTAAATGCCGATTTCTCTAGCATATTAGGGATGTGGGGAAACTGATATATGGGCGCCATGTCACTGGTATTTCGCCCATTTCAGTCAAAATCATGAAAAATGCAAAGCAGTCCTGTTAAATTTCGATGTTTTAGTTTCGATTTTGTCAACTGGGGAAATAGAAATTGCATTGAAATTTCACTGGAATTTCGAGCCATGGCTGTGGATGCAAATAAGGGAGAGTTGGGCAGTGAAGATGGAAGGATGAGAGGAGGGTCGTGCAATAAGGAGGGGAATGGGCAGATGGCAAGAAGAGACGTGGACATTATTCTGCATTTTGATGAATCATAGGATAAAAACATCAACTTTTAGTGAATTCCCTTGAGTTCAACGGAGAAATTTAAGAAATTTAACGGAATTTGACACAAGATCGTACCATGTAATTCATAAATATGTAAGGTTTGTCACATAATTATAAAAATATAGAGGGCTATACATGTAAAATCCCTAAAAATGACCTAAATAGACTAGATACTAAATTTTTCACTTGAATTAAAGACAATCAATACCAGAGTTTGTCCTTGATGCATATCGCTAGATTGCTAATACTTACTATGTAGAAACTAGTTATATACTAACATGTAAGAAATATTTAGTAGATATGCAGTGATTAATTTAAGAGATGTTCGATCTATCTTTAAAAGTGGTGATGAAGGTCTCTTTTTAAGATGGTGGTGTCGCTGCGAGCAATGAATGCCATATCGGTATCGATATCAGTATCATGTCTGCACGATATATCGTCGATATATCGACGCCATATTGTCAATATCGAACCAAGTTTGTGAATAAAATACCCTTGGAAGGCCAAATATCGACCATATCGATGATATATCGATCACCTGTCAATACCCATATATCGCAGATATATCGCGATAGGGCCTTCTATGGTTGCGAGTTTGTAAGCATGGGCGTGGTCAAAAGGGAGCATGCACGCTCCATCCCCCCTCTTCCATGATAGGTATTCAAGGGCAATGTCCATAATCAAAATCATAAATATGATTATTTAGTCATGTAGGATTTATAAGTGAATATATTAATAATGGGAGTAGCTATACAAAATACAAAGCAAATCAATCTTTAAATCTTTAAAAGCTTAATAAATATAAAATTACTTTCCGAGTTTCTTCCCCACAAATATTAGGAGAGACATCGAATGACATGGGTGATATGGATGATAGAGCACCAATATTTGTCAAAGTAGTAGAAAATTTGCACTAAATACTTCAAATTTTGCTAATATCAATGGATATAAGATGCCATGTTGTCGATATATCAAGTAATATCGGTCGACATCTGAGAAAAAATATGTGTAGGATGATATCAATGTCCAAAGCTTATCGATGCCGATAATCGATGTTATATCGCGACATTTCAATCCTTGACCATGTCTTATTGTGGTATCTTGGCCTGGAAGGGTGTTACCACACCTTTGCGCAAGTTTCTCCTTCGCGGTTGCATTTGCTCTCGAAGAACATTACGAAATTTGCAGGAACCATGAAGTTTATAGAGCATGGTTACATATATTAGTGACTGTTACAATATGTAATAGATGGGTAATTAGATATCTCCATGATCCAACTACCCTGCTCTCATGTTTAGTCCCATATCATCTATTATTGGGACTCCGATATGTTTGTAGGGCTATATAAAGAGTCTCTCACCTTTCTTACTCATCGAGATATTTATAATAGAATATCCGACCCGAGAGGCCTTCTCCCGTGGTTTCATCTCGTTCCTTACGAAGTAGGGTTCCACGTAAATCTTGAATGTTCTACTTCTTATTTTTATGTTCTTGTTCTGATTATCGCTTCCGCATTCTTATTTCCGACGTGGTACAACAAAAAATGATTATAGGGTTTGCTTATAAAGTTTTCGTTTGTGGTATGTGACCTTCGTGTTATGTTGTTCCTTACGAAGTAGGGTTCCACGTAAATCTTGAATGTTCTACTTCTTATTTTTATGTTCTTGTTCTGATTATCGCTCCACATTCTTATTTCCGACGTGGTACAACAAAAATTGATTATAGGGTTTGCTTATAAAGTTTTCGTTTGTGGTATGTGACCTTCGTGTTATGTTCAAGTTTGAAACCCTAGCTGCATGGGCAACTCTTTCGTGTGTGCAACTCAAAATCATCGATTTCATGGTAGGCAATGATACTGACTCTCCAAGTTGCGTTTCCATCTCTAACCTTCAAGTGGTGCATTCATTGCATCTCCAAGAAGCCCCCACACCTCCCTCCAGCTAGTAGGCGATGCCCCATCACTAGGGGGCATCTAGGGCACAGGTCGTAATGAGTAGTTAAGATCATTGGTCGTGCCTTCCTTGTGTATGAACATCTCCAGACGCATCTTCCATGTGCATCTCTAGCTCATCGCATCTCTAGCCCCATATGCGCATCTCCTGGCCACTAGCATACCTCTACAGACACATCGGTGTCTCCCTCTCTATATGCAACTCTCGTGCGTACTTCCCAAGGCAATGCCACTTGCACCCCCAATCTTGAGGCGGCTCCAACCTTCCAGCATTGGCTCGTGCGAGCCGTCATGCTACCAATCACACGTGTGGCTATCTCACCTCCCAGCAGGAACTCCCTCCCTGACTTCTCCCCGACGGCAATGTTGAGTTCCCTTTGGGGAACCCTGGCCATGTGGAGAAAGTAAGGGGGTACCTTTTCCATATATACTAAAAAGGGAATATTTGCTTTAGGCCCAACATACCCTTCACTGTTGCTCGATGACAAAAAAAGGGAAGGGAAAAATCATATTTGGGCTGTATTATGAAAAAAGAGTGTCTAGAAAAATAAAAAAGCAGAGGGAAAGAAGGAGATCGATTGAAAAGAAAGAAAGAAAAAAAGAACCTAAAAATAGAAAAAGGATTGTCTTATGGGAAAAAGGTATAAGTCGAGAAAAGGATGGCTTATATAAAAAAAGGAAAAGATATCTGTTCTACGTTGTTTCTCCCAACTTGATAATCTATGTCCACATTCTGACAAGTATGGGAGAATGTGGGAGTAAGAGCAATGCATATTCTTCTATCTGAGATGTCTCTACGTACTTTATATCATGCCCATCATCCTTTACTCGTGGCTCCCCATAAAAGATCTCAACTCCGGGATTCTTACATGAGAGAATCAATTACTCCGAGGTTCCTACGTGAGAGAACATACTACTTGAAGTTCCTATACAAGAAGCTCACTCTTCGAGGTTTTCACATGTATGGAAAAGCCCCGTCTCAGAGTTTCAGTGTAGGAGAGGCCTATTCTCGAGATATTCCCGCGGGAGACTAACACTCTATTTCTGATGTTCGACAACAACTACTTCAGATGGGCTTTCTACTACTTGGGATCATCTCCAGACTTCTAATGCCCATCAACAACATAAAGATCAACACTGCAATATATCTACTGCATATCAGCCATCTTCATGGGCATCCACTCTAGACAAAGGTCTCCTCTTTGTGCGACTCTACTCTAGGCACATCTCCTCCTAGAGCGACTTCTTCTACACGGATCTCCACCCAGAAGTGACTACTTGAAGCATATCTCCTACCATCTTCTTTACGATGTATCAAGTGGAGATGCGTTGAGCATGGTTTCAGATTTCGCGAAATTTCGGCGAAATTTTGGTTTCAACAAGGCACCGAAATCTCGAGCGAAATGGCGATATGAAGGCGATTTCGGGTCATTTCTTCACAAATGGTGGTCGATATGGGCGAAATCTCATCGAAATTTCGACGAAATTTCGTATCGACATGGTATCAATACGATATCCGAAATCGATATTTAAACCCTTGGCGTTGAGTACCTTTTTTTGTTGCAAACTGCAGCTTTCTCAGCTCCAACTTGAGGGGGTTAGAGTCAAGGTTTTAAAAACCATACCGGACATTGAACCGGTTAGTCTTCGGTTTAGTCCATCCGGGTCGGACCGTCGGTCCAAACCGGTCGGACCGGTGATGATGTCAGCATGACATCATCATTCATATCAACTCGAAAAAAACCGGACCGAGCTTAATTTACTGGTCGGACCAGTCGAACCGGTTTTTTGAACCGATAAAACCGGATAGATATATGTAAATATATATTTATATATCAATGAAATAATCATTTAAAATGTCAAATCTTTCAATATAAAAATATGATTGTCTATTTTGAATAAAACTCTACAAAGGTAGTCACATTTTCTAGCATTATATATGAATATAATATTGTAATAATTTATTTATAGTTGCTTTTATAAAATTACCCCAAGAAAGTAGTGGCACAAGTTATATGCCAAAAAAAGAGAGGGACGTAATTGAAATTGTAGAGTTTATGAAGGGTACAAGTGATAAAAACCCTATTATTTCATTATTTAAACCTTTATTTTTTAAAAATATACTAAACCATCAAATCCGGGTCAACCCGGTCCAACCGCTCGGGTCAACCCGGTCCGACCACCGATCTGACCCGGTTTTTTTATTTTCTTTTTTTAAAAAAATAAATTACATAAAACCAGCCGAATCGACCGGGTCGGGGCTGGTTCATGGTCCAACCGGTCCGACCGGCCGGTCCGATCCGGTTTTTTAAACCATGGTTAGAGTATATATTAGATCGGTAATTGGATCTTTCCATGATTCGATAGTATTGCTATCATGTTTTGTCCCATGTTATCTATTAACGAGATTCTGGACTGTCTGGGGGGCTATATAAAGAGCCCCGCACCATCTGTACTCATTGAGAGATTTATAATACAGTATTCGCGGTCATAGGCATTCTCCTGTGGTTTCCCTCTGCTCCTTATGGAGTAGAGTTTCATGTAAATCTTGAGCAAGGTTTTTGAAACCGAACCGGACATCGAACCAGAAACCTTGTTGAAATGGTCGGATCGGGTCAAACCATGTAATCAAACCGGTTCAACCGGATGATGACGTCATCATTATTTAAAACCGGATTAAACTGGACCGGTGAAAAAAAAGTGGTTGAACCGGCTAATCAAACCGAAATGAAATAATATATATATATATAATATACACTTAATATACTTGAGATATATATAAAATACATAGATAATGTATATATTTGACAGTATACATTAAGTATTTTTCTTATACACCATCAAATATCATACATATCATATATATATATATTATTTGGTCTAGATGCTCTATAACATGATAATGGTTTAATTATTTTTAAAACCCAACATATGTAAAAAGTTATGTTAGTGTAGTTGGTTGGGAGTGTGAAAAAGGTAACCAAAGGTCATGGGTTCTACTCCCACTATCAACAATATTTTTAAATAATGTAAAAATTAAATGCGGTTCAACTTCGGTTGAACCTGGTTAAACCGGGTCAAAAAAATAGGTTGAACCGGGCGGGTTAATTAAAATTTAAACAATCAAACCGAACCGGCATAACCGGTTAACCGGACCGGTCCAGGCCCGGTTCACCGGTCGGACCGGTCGAACCGGCTGGTCCGGTCCGGTGTCAAAAACACTGATCTTGAGTGTTCTACTTCTTATTTTTATGTTTATGTTTTGATTATTGCTTCCACGTTCTTATTTTCAACAGTGACATAAGGAGACTATTCGTGAAATATGGCTATAAGCAAAGGAAGAAGTTCGTGAAGAAATGTGTAGCATGTTAGAAGTTTGATTGAGACATGCCAGCATGTGGATCTGGTTAAGGGTGTTCTTGTAGCCCGAGCCCTAATATAGTTGTTCAATACCTTGGCAACTGACCATGGAAGGCGTGAGCTACATAGCTCGTGACTTTGAGTGACCAGCTGCTCATTTGCTCCTGTCTATGTAGCTATCTCCTGGTCTTTTGCATTTTTAATTTTTAGGATATAGGTTTTGATTTTAGTTTGTTTATACGAATGCAGATGAAAACAAAGTCGTGGAGAAAAAAATGAATGTTACTTGTAAAATTTGGCTAAGAAAATACCAACTTGTTCTGTCAGACTGAAATCACTGCCAAGAAAGCAAGATGAATCCCCGTTTCATTGCATGCCAAATTTGATTTTGTTCCACATCTATATGGCACGCAAACAAAATAGCGGAATGTTGTCTTTAAGGAAAGAAATAACAGAAGGGTGTATAATCTTTCAATCTTCAACACTAATAGCGGAATATGAACTAATCTTTGGGATTTCTTTTCGAATTCTAAACTTAGTTTTAAATCATATGAAAAATCTTTAAGAATGTACGTGTTTTTCTACATCCAGTAGATTAGAAGGTACTACATAATCTATATGGTCATGCTTACTAAATACCAAGTAGCTTCTCTTAAATTTAATCCAAAACCAAATATCTGAAATAAATCTCTTTAGCGATATACCAAGCAATGGAAGGCCCAAAAAACAGCAAAAAGATCACTTAAAGCAGGCTAATTATGTCAGTGGGTTAATTCCGTCACTTTGTTTGCTTTTTAAAATTTCTCTTGGATTGATAATCACTGTCCTGAATCCGAGTTAACACACATAATTACTATGGATTTATTGCCCAAATTTTTTCCTAAAGAAACTATTGCCCAATTTTATTCCATAGTTGGTGTGCATGATGTGTGTACAATTCTAAGTGCGTGACTCGTGGAATGGTCATCTAACATCCTGTTGATCCAAGGAAAATATAGTATTTAACAAATAATGCTCACTCCTTGTAGAGTCAATGGCTCTGTAAGATACCCAAGAATCGGAATTGCTGAACTTCACTAAAAATGGTGCCTTATCTTATAAATGATATTCCCCTTTTTTTTGAAGCCAAGAAAAGGGGGATACACTCATTGGTGTTCACCCCAATATATTAAAAAGAAAGAGAGACAGAGGTACAAATAAAAAAAACAAAAAAAAAGAGCGACCCAGTAAAGGAGGCGAGAAACCTCCAGATCTGGGCAAAAACACAAAAGAAACAAGATATCAAAAACTAAGCACCACTCCAGTCATCCACCAAACCACTCGCGCGACAGAGCACATTCTCCAAGTAGAAGCGTTGCGAAGAGAAAATGACCTCGTTGCGACTATAAGCCAAATCGCCCATAATCTTGCCACCGGTGCCAAGAGCCGCCTTCTAGCCATATTTCTATTTAAGAAGAGAGAGCCACAGAAGGTCTCCACATCACAAGCACGCACCCAAGCCACCAGCGGGTCATCCCAAATCCCCCGGACCATAGGGCAGACAAAGAGGATATGATCCAGGGATTCCACATTCGATTCACACAGGACGCATAGATTGGAAACCGAGAGCATCAACCTTGAGCATCGATCACGCGTCATAAGACTCTTTCTGCGGAACAGCCATAAGAAGAAAACAATGCGCAAGGGCAGGCCCAAACTCCAAAATAAACCACAGTCTCTCACCAGGGAATCCGAGCGAGCAGGCAGAAAATCTAGCAGTCCAGCATAGGCCTTCCGAGTTGAGAAGCCACCATCCCTCCAAATCCAATGGTCCAAGCCGACGGAAGGGGAATCCGCATTCAAATAAATGATATTCGTCACGGGTACCCGTTTCCTATTCAAATAAACCGTGGACATGTTTAAATGGACCGGCGACCCATGAACCGGTTTACCTGTCTTGTGAATATCCCTAACGACAAGTTAGAAGAAGAGCCTTGCAAAACTTATAAAATGTGTGAGTAGGTTATAAAAACATGATAATCACTACTAATAACTCGAGTTCAAGTATTTTTGACTGTTGCTATTGAGCTCAATTGGGTCCAAACTCAACAAGGTGCTGGGGTCTGTTTTCTAGATAATTGTATGGGTGTAGGCTGGGCATGTATATCTCTCACCCTTACCTTAAGTTAATTTTTTTGAAAGGAGGAATTGAAGGCTTGAATGACCGGTCTTAACCTGGAAGTGTCTCTATGTAGTGCACACTTTATTGTCGGTAGTTCGTAATTGATAGGAATTGAATTTAAACCCATGTCTCTAAACCTCGTCTTTAAGGTATGGACCCCGAATCCCCATGGACAAGCTAACTGCTGTTTTCGGAGAGAAGAAAATCTATTCGAAAGGATTCTTCTGGTCCCATATCCCTAAGCTTGGGATGCCTGGACATACAGGCCAGGAAGAGGAGAGATCAATGCCATCACCGGAATAATTTAGTCAAAGCTCTGTTTGTATTGACCATAGGTTTTCTTTGTTGTTTGGGGAGTGTGGGCAGTAAATATTGCCAAACAATTACTAAAAGGGCAACTTCAGGAACAAAAAGTTGCACCTCTGTATAATGGAGATCTTATTGAAACTTGTCCAACTGTTGAGTCGGTCTTACATAAAATTAGCCTTCACCGTATCTAGGGTATCAATTATCTTGTTCCGAGTCAAATGGCAATTAACTGTTGACAGAAGGAAGCCACACTTTGTGGTCTCGTTTTGTGTATAAAGTGCGCATGTCGTCAACATGTCAGACTAGCTTGTTGTGATCTGCCAAACTCGGTAACATGTTTTAATTTAGAGGAATTGGTTCTCTTTACCGAGCCATCAATTCTCTGGCATTTTTTTTCTATTTAAGAAACTGGAAGGGTATAACCGGCTACTTAAAATTGTCTGCCTAAGATCTGCATCTCTTGATGGGAACATGATTTTGCTAGTCATTTTATTTTTGTTTGTATAAATCCGCATATTCTTTTCATAATATTTTTGCTATAGAGATTTTCAACTATATTCCACTTAATCCTTTCCCTCTATTTGTTGCAGAGAGTTATACCTGGTAACATCATTGTCCGACAGCGTGGCACTCGTTTCCACCCAGGGGACTATGTAGGAATTGGCAAGGATCATACTCTTTATGCCCTGAAGGAAGGAAATGTCCGGTTCGAGCGCCATAAACTCAGTGGCCGGAAATATGTGCATGTTGACCCCAAGGAAGGACATGTGCTGCACCCCATATATGCAAACGTTAAGTTTGATTTTGCAGCAAAGAAGTCCAGCTGATTCAATGAGAAGCGACCTGGAAATGAACTTAACCGTTTAAACTCTGCGGATTATAGTTTTGATGCTTATTACCTTCAAGCTTCCATCAGTAGTATGTTTTGATGTTGCCTGTATTAATTTGAGCCTGCAAAACTGTGACATTTTGGAAATAGTTTCACATGGGCAGTTGACAAAAATAGTTGCACAATTTATTAGCGTACCACTTTGTTTTTATCATTTAGAAACTAATGGTAGTGTGAGAAGACGTCTGCTATGGTAAGATCGGCTATTTAGAAAAACAAGAGATGCTGATGGAAGTTTCGTTTGGTAGATAAAGGCTTGTCTTTGATCTGTTTTTTAAGGGGATGATAATTTGTGGTATTTGTATTGTACTATAGTCTTGTCAGCAGAAAACATACTGATCAACTACTGCCACTGGACTATTGAAATGAAATAAAATGAGGCTTTTATGCTAAATATTGATTTGAATGTACTCCATATTGGACTTGTAAGATGTTTGTTTTTTCCTTTTGATATTTGCAAATTTCGCAATATTTTCTGTCTTGGTTCTTTCATTTGCATTTTGATCTAGTAGAAATCCTTTGGCAGTTTAAAAGAACTTGTTTCATGCTATATGCAACTTTCCTTTTTTTAATAGATATTGTCGAGAACTTTTCAGTTCAGTCCTTGATTTTTTTGAATATTTCATATAAATCTGGAATTTTAGATTAATTACATTCCGAAACAGCTTATAGTTTAATTACATTCCAATCCCTGGATTTTATTTTGAGCATTTACAAAACTAAACATATCCACAAAATTCCATATAATTCCTAAAAAATGGTGGATGAATACTTTAGCATAGGTTTCATTGTGTTTTATGGTCCCTTTATCTTGGAATCAAATGATGGTGTCTTTCGTTACCCTTTAGGAGTAAAATTTTTATTAGGAAATTATCTGAAAAAAGTGAGGCTTACTAAGTTCACCTAGATCGAACCTCAACTTGCTTGCTGCATATTTAGAGTATCACTTTGGCATGTTGTAATACTTTATTTAAATTGTGGAGATTACATTGCACAACGACTTGATAAAATCAACTTTTAAGCGGCACAAAATCACACTTTTACTTTCCAAGTCCAACTTCACGACATGGGTTGATACCATATTGATAGTGAATTCGATCAATAATATTGAACACGACCAAATCTGGCTTGAATCTGACCTTGTGCATTTGCACGAGAAAGAATTGGCCTCGTTAAGCTTCCCTTCCATGCATCTTTCATAGGATATAGTTGTGAACCTACAGATGATAGGGGGCCTCTTGCGCGTTTCATCGCACAACTTGGTGACGTTGTGGATGTTGTCATTCTTTTAGAGGGTGTCAATGATGGAGGCAAAGAGGTGGGAATTAGGTTGGCAGTTGTAGGAGGGCATTTTGTCGAGCAATTGGAGGGTGCGAGAAAGCATCCATGAGGTGAAGTAGCGAATGAGGAAGAGGTCAGGGGTAAGGAGGTTGGGGTGCGGATATCTTGGAGGAGGGTTCAAGAGGCAATTAAGTTATGGGACTTGGGGAGGGTGCAGAGGAGGCAGGAGTGGATGTTTTGAGAGTGGAGGTAGTGGGCTTGGCATGAAGAAAGGGAAATGCAAGGGAGGAGGTGGAGTTGCATCGGTGGAGCACAAGCTCGACGAGGTGAGGATAGAAGGGGGCGTGGTGGTGGAGCTTCGGTGGGTTTTCGTGGTGCATTCGGATGATGCAATACATGTTCTCTATGTCAGAGCTCATGTTAGAGGATGAGAAGGGTTTTGAGGAGAAGGTGCGGTGGTGTTGGCGCTAATGTTGTGTTGCTTGGAGAGGAGGTTTGGGGGGGGGGGTGATAGGGGAAGTTGGACTTCGTTGTGGTGTTAGACCAAGACATACTCCAGGATGAGTTCTTATTAGACCAAGACGAGGACGAAGTTGATCTCGTATTCTCTAGACAATGGTGGCTGCGAACTTCTAATTAAGCTAATTTCTTCACCTTTGAAAATTGACTAGGTGAGATACTCTAGTCATGGTTTGGTTGTGGAGTTAGGATTTGAAGTAGGAAAGTGAGTTATACATGCATCTAGTACTATTATTTATGAACACCCATATTTGGATCATAATATAGGATATTGACTTATTTAAACCGAATGATCATAACATGAGGAGACTGCTTTAATGACATATTCTTTGATTTGTTGAAAAGATATCGATGAATACTTGTCATGGAAAAAAAGGTACAAGTTCCTGCACTAGACCACCTCCCTCTATAGAGAATGAGAGGCATATAGGTCCAAAGACTCATATATAACCTCTGTTTGCTTTAGAACTAGTTTTGGTTCAATATACATATTTACATAGGGGCATCGGAGTCGGTTCATCCTCTCCCCATACTAAATAAATACCATATTTACATACACGCTTGAGATAGAAGGCTCCTCCCTCTATCGCAAACCGAGTGAGCCGTCGAACCCTCCACGATGATCTTCCTCCGGACCATCGAGGGGCGCACCCTCGTCCTCCCGCTGGACCCCCGTACGGCCACCCTCCAAACCCTAACCCACGCCGTCCACTCCCTATCCGGCATCCCTTCACACCTCCAGCGCCTCTTCCTCTCCCACCGCCGCCTCCCCATATCCTCCTCCCCTCCCTCCACCCTCCTCTCCTCCCTCCCCTTCCCCTTCCCCCCGTCCTCCACCCTCTCCCTCCACCTCCCCCTCCTCGCCGGCTCCGCCTCCAACGCCACCCCACTCCCCCCTCCCCCGCAGCCCCCTCCCCCTCGCCCCGCCCGCCTCGACTTCCTCCACTCCAAACCCCCCGCCAACTATGTCGCCGGTCTCGGCCGCGGCGCCACCGGCTTCACCACCCGGTCCGACATCGGGCCGGCCCGGGCCGCTCCAGACCTCCCGGACCGCTCCGCCGCCGCCCCTATCGGCGCCCCTCCTCCGTCCGCCGCCGCTGCTCGTCCTCGTGCTGACGATGCCAACGACGAGGATGAAGCCGACGACAAGGGCTATGACGAGAACCAGAAATTCGACGAATTCGAAGGCAACGATGTCGGTCTCTTCGCTTCTGCTGAATACGATGAGGATGACAAGGAGGCTGATGCCGTATGGGAGAGCATCGACCGCCGAATGGACTCCCGCCGCAAGGATCGCAGGGAAGCCCGCCTCAAGCAGGAGATCGAGAAGTACCGTGCGTCAAACCCGAAGATCACTGAGCAATTCGCAGATCTCAAGCGGAAACTCTATGACCTCACACCCGAGCAGTGGGACAGCATCCCGGAGATTGGTGACTACTCGCTCCGCAACAAGAAGAAGCGCTTCGAGAGCTTTGTGCCTGTGCCTGATACGCTCCTGGAGAAGGCCCGGCAGGAGAAGGAACATGTATCCGCGCTCGATCCCAAGAGTCGCCTTGCGGGTGGGACGGAGACTCCCTGGGCGCAGACTCCAGTCACTGATCTTACCGCCGTCGGTGAGGGGAGGGGCACTGTATTGTCGCTGAAGCTCGACAGGCTTTCGGATTCTGTATCGGGGCTGACTGTTGTGGATCCAAAGGGGTACTTGACTGATCTTAAGAGCATGAAGATCACGAGTGATGCTGAGATTTCGGATATCAAGAAGGCACGGCTGTTGCTGAAGTCGGTCACGCAGACAAATCCTAGGCACCCACCTGGGTGGATTGCGGCGGCGAGGCTTGAGGAAGTTGCTGGGAAGATCCAGGCTGCGAGGCAGCTGATTCAGAAGGGCTGCGAGATGTGCCCGAAGAACGAGGACGTATGGCTGGAGGCATGTAGGTTAGCAAGCCCAGATGAGGCCAAAATGGTGATTGCAAAAGGGGTGAAGGAGATTCCCAAGTCGGTGAAGCTATGGATGCAGGCTGCAGAGTTGGAGCACGATGATGTGAACCGTAGTCGGGCACTGAGGAAGGGATTGGAGATGATTCCCGATTCCGTGAGGCTCTGGAAGGCGGTTGTCGAGCTGGCGAACGAGGAGGATGCAAGGCTTTTGCTTCACAGAGCTGTGGAGTGTTGCCCTCTTCACGTCGAGTTGTGGCTGGCACTTGCAAGACTGGAGACATATGAGCAGGCCAAGATAGTTCTCAACAAGGCCAGGGAGAAGCTCTTGAAGGAGCCTGCTATTTGGATCACAGCCGCGAAGTTGGAAGAGGCGAATGGCAACTTGTTGTCTGTGGGTAAGGTGATCGAGAGGGGTATCAAGTCCTTGCAGAAAGAGGGGGTGGAGATTGATCGAGAAGCGTGGATGCGGGAAGCAGAGGCTGCCGAAAGAGCAGGGTCGGTGGCTACCTGCCAGGCAATTATCCGAAATACAGTTGGAATTGGTGTTGATGATCAGGACAAGAAGAGGACATGGGTTGCTGATGCGGAGGAGTGCAAGAAGAGAGGATCCATCGAGACCGCACGGGCTATCTATGCTCACGCACTTACCGTGTTTGTGAGCAAGAAGAGCATTTGGCTGAAGGCTGCACAGCTTGAGAAGAGTCACGGAACGAGGGAATCCCTCGACGCCTTGCTTCGTAAAGCCGTGACCTATCGGCCACAAGCTGAGGTGCTGTGGTTGATGGGTGCGAAAGAAAAGTGGCTTGCCGGTGATGTCCCTGCTGCAAGAGCAATCCTGCAGGAAGCTTATGCTGCAATACCAAACTCGGAGGAGATCTGGCTGGCTGCCTTTAAGCTCGAATTTGAGAACCATGAACCAGAGCGGGCAAGGATACTCCTATCCAAAGCGCGTGAGAGAGGTGGGACTGAAAGAGTTTGGATGAAATCCGCTATTGTGGAGAGAGAATTGGGTAATACTGATGAGGAAAGGAGGCTTTTAGAAGAAGGTTTGAAGCTATTCCCATCGTTCTACAAGCTATGGTTAATGCTCGGGCAGATGGAGGACCGACTGGGTAATCATCAAGCAGCGCGGGAGGCTTATGATTCTGGACTCAAGCAATGTCCAAATTTTGTCCCCCTTTGGATATCTCTTGCCAACCTGGAAGAAAGAATGAATGGCTTGTCCAGGGCTCGTGCTATACTGGATATGGCCAGAAAGAAAAATCCCCAGAATCCAGAACTATGGTTGGCCGCTATTCGAGCGGAATCCAGGCACGGTAACAAGAAGTTGGCAGAGACCTACATGGCAAAGGCCTTGCAGGAGTGTCCGGCAAGCGGTATATTATGGGCTGCTTCGATCGAGATGGCCCCTAGGCCACAACGCAAGACAAAGTGCGCAGATGCTCTCAAGCGCTGTGGCAATGATGAATCCCATGTGCAGGCGGCGGTTGCAAAGTTGTTCTGGCAGGATAGGAAGGTGGATAAAGCCAGAAATTGGTTCAACAGAGCTGTCACCCTTTCTCCAGACGTTGGTGATTTCTGGGCTCTATACTATAAGTTTGAGCTTCAGCATGGAACCGAGGAGCTGCAAAAGGATGTGTTGGCTAGATGCGTTGCTGCAGAGCCGAAACATGGAGAGAAATGGACTGTGGTATCCAAAGCTGTTGAGAATTCACACCAACCTATAGAAGCAATCCTCAAGATGGTGGTAGTATCTCTTGGGAAAGAAGGTGCATCTGAGTAGCGATTTCTTTGCCTAGAGATGGAAGGGGGTAGTCCAGATTAGCTGAAGAAACCTACTTATGCCATGCAAATCAAATTGCTGTCTGGAGGTTGTTGCTGCATCACCGGGCAGGTTTTGTTGCTCATCTTTCACGTGAATCTTACGATCTGCTTGCGGTTTCCATGTGATTTATATTACTTGGTAACAGGTATAACGCTATTTCTGAATTCTTAGTGTACGAGTGCCTGATTATGGTAAAACTCTATGTTGTAGTATTTTGTTACAGTTTAGGTTGTCGGGTGCTATTGATATCAAAGCTATTTGCTCTATTCAAGATGTTATGGACTTTCTATTTTGTCAGGTTGCCTCTGCAGTATTTTTCTTGTTAATCACACTCACAAAGAAGTTGAAGAGCACAATCTTTCCTAGTGTCTTCTTACCTGGTGTGGGGCTAATCTCCTGTCGGCTTTCAGGTTCGACTTCTCAATTGCTCCACTTAAATTCTAAGTCGGATACATGTTCCCCCCACCCCCCAACCCCGCTTGGACACATGTAGGGTCGTCTGCCTTAACATGCAGGTTGAGGTGGCTAAAGCGTTCTTCTCTTGTTTATATTCACGTTTGCATGTCTTAAAAAAAAATAAAAATGATATAATTTAAATGATTAAGATAGAATTGGCATGTTTGGTATGGTATACCTAGAATTGCATGTATAATATACCCAGAATTGTATGTTTAACTTGTTGAAATGATAACCTCCCCTCTTTATGCTCCAATTTGTGTTCAGTTTCTTTACTGCAAAACTGTAACATGGAGTTGCATGATGATTTTAGGTCGGATTGTTTATTTAATCGAGCTTAAAGTTGTGTTTAGACTTGGTTCGTTTATTTTCGAATGGAATCTGAATTAAATATTTATTTAATCATATCGAATCTAAGCGAATATTGAACTATATATTTTTTCTGATGAGATGGAGTGGAAAGAAAAGAAATGTGTGTATATATATAATTAGAATAACTATTCATCTAATTTTATTTTATCGAACTCTTATTCATCATTTGAAAAAATATATCCATAAGCATTCATCTCTTAAAAAATCATAATTGTAGTATATTTTTATATTCGTTCGAATAGGGGATAAAGAATAAGGTGGAGATAGAGGATAAATAAGGTTTATACTTGTTTCAGTTGATTTGAGGGATAATAAAGGAAAAGGTACTGGACATACAAATAATGGACGTTGTAATCGCGATGTGACCATTTATCTTGGGATAGTTTATACCAAGATAAAGTCTACTTATTCTGCAAATATTCACTTATCTTTATATAAAGTCTACTTATCCCAAAATAAGGTTCATTTGTCCAGATAATGATTTGTAAATAGGCACATCGAACTTTTAACGAATCGAATCCGAGAGAACCTACAATTTTTAGGTTTAGTTTGTTTATATAATCGAGCTTAAACTTGTGTTCAAAGTTCGGTTCGTTTATTTTCAAACCTAATCTGAATCGAAAGCGAAAATCTTGAGAATTTTCTGTCTCATTGTTGAGAGTAAATGTAAGAACATATTTAATTGCATAGAGTAAGATGTCTCACTCTCCCTAGCCTTTAGGGTAGTCGTGCAAGCATGGGATGTGATATATTACTCTTTCTTTATGGCTTATATTACATGTTAAGATTTTGTTAACACTAATTCACTTTAATTCTGTATGTTATTTCCCCACTCTATTGGGTTCGGTAGCTCTCTCTTTATTATGGCATAATTTAGGTAATCAGGTGGTTGAGAGGCTTTATTATCCTCGTACTGTTCTCATTGAGCAGGAGCAAGAGGTTAGACCCTTTCCCTTTTTATAATACTTTATTTTGTTTTGTGTAGTTTTTTCATATCATCTCATGTAATTATTGTTTATTAAACATGCCATATGTTTAGACGTCAATTATAATTTAAAGGATCTTTTAGTCAAATTAGATTTACTTATTACATTTTATCCAAATATTGCTTGTTTAACATGGGTAACCTTAGCAATACTTATATGTTTTTGGTGTTACTGTGGATTTTGTTTTTTTAATTATTTTTTATTTAACTTTGACTTCTTTTTAAATTTATAAATAGTAATTTAATTTAAAATACAATAATGAAATAAAAATGAAATATAATATAATAATATATATTGTATATAGACAAGGGAGAGGGAAAATAGGGTTAAAAATAGGTGAAACGAGGGGGAAACAAAAGAAAATACATAGAATATATATTTCTGGGGGATTGTGAGTTTTTCAAATATTTTTAGTTATTTTCACATACATAAAGAGAAAATAAAATTTGAAGGATAAAACAAAAGATGAAATAAAATATCTAAGATAAATAAGGAACATTGAAACTGGATTTGGATAAAAAATCAAGGATAAAAATTCAAATTGTATTTTCCTTAAAAAGAGGTATCTCAAGGTTCCCAATCTACTTTTCTTTTTTTATTTAGAGGTTATAATGTTTTTAGTGATTTTTGCTAGTTTTAAATTATTTTTATATTTTTAGTTAAAATATGAAAAGAAGTCGAAACAAAAAATGCATCAAGCGGTACTAATAAAAGGTAACCTAACTTATTTTTGGGGATTTTTTAGCAATGATATAAAAAAAATAAAAATGTTACAAAATGGAAGGTTATTTTTTTTCATTTTTTAAGCAATGAAAACATTGAAGTTAAAATCTATCAAAAATCATGTACATGTAGCATAAAAAGGGACATTTAACCTAATTTGTCAAATAGAGATGACATGCTCTTAAAATAAATCAAATAGCTAAGATCTAACAGAAACTCTACATTCAACACAATTCACAATATTTTTCAGAGAGATCTTTTGGAAAAGTCTGATATTTATTTGCCCCACAACATACTCAAAATCCATGCTGAAATGACATCATATGGATATTTTTGAATTAAACAAGAGAAATTAGTACGCTTCACTAATTAATTCATAAGTAATTCAAATTATGTCCAAACTTTATCAAACTTTAACACATGATAAAGTGTAGTATTATGAGCGAAAGATAATCAAAATTATTTAAAATTATGCATTGGATTAAAAGACAAATAGGACCAAATGCAAAGGCCTCAATGCAATTTCACGACACTTAAAGTTCTTCAAAACACTCAAGAAGGGATCGATCGTAATTTTCCAAACATTATGCTCACGTGCGCGACTTGTGCATGCTTTCACGGTGGAAGGACATGCTTGAAATTAATTAGACGTCGAAGGGCTCCAATGCAGAATGCCTGGTCACATGCTCCAAGCGCGTGACCTGGGCGCTGTATGGGATGCGGGCTCCTAGGTCTTCTATAGGGTGTCTCGTAGACCTCCACATGTCAAAAGTGACGATCAGTAGCGCATGATCCATAGCTGCGAGTAGTGGTCCTCCAAGTGAGCGGAGGGAGGAAGCGGATATAGGACCATTGAGCAGATACTATGTTGTTACAACACCTGTTGTAACAAAGTGGGTCGTTGATGAGGATCGGACTGTCCTCAGAGAGCGCCAGGGCTGGTTGGTGCACATCCCAATCTTCATCGAACGACTTCTATGCGTTATACCGGGTGTTGAAGCAATAGAGGATCCACTCTGATAGGACTAGGATTCGAGCAGATAAAGGTTTCATCACTGGACCCCTAATGGGTTTAAACAAGAAGAGATTGGGGTTCGATCGAGGGAGAAGGATTTTGGTTGATGGATATTCGAATTTAAAAATTCAAATCAATTTCGGATATTTATTAAACTCCTGATTTACGATATTTTTGACTTTAAAAAAATATAAAAATTAGCAAAATTTAAAAAGAAATCATAAAAACATTATAAAAATATATAAAATCTAAAAACAATTTTTATTTTGTATTTATTTATATTTATTAATATCTATAAGTATAATTATTCTATATTATATGTATAGCTTTATATATCTTATATATCTTTAAAATAAAAAAGAAAATATAAAAAAATTAAAATTAAAAACAAAATTCAAAAATATAAAACAAAAATAAAAAAATTATAAAAAATAAAAAAACCCACAAAAAATAATAAAAATGGACGAGAGATGAAAGACAAATTTGGGTGCATTATTTTTGCCCCCATCTATTGTTTGCTCCCTGAGTTCGTCCTCTACACATGCTTACATCTCGACAACTGTGCTCGACAACTGTGCTCTCGCCTTGTGTGGAACACACAATTGACAGGAATCCTCGGGTTATCAAATGACACTGTTGCTAGGGAGCAACTCCGTATAGAGTGGGATTCATTTATTTGTCCTATCTCTCTTGTTCATTTATTTATTTTGCATTTATTTATTTTTTTCATTATTTCTTGATATTAATTGTGATTGTTCTGACCACTCTCTTTGTTTGATTTTTTTGCAAGGGACGACAACATGAGGGAGGACCTCTTAAAGGGACCGATGCACCCAAGCAAGGTGGAGCCAGCTTTCAGGCTTAGCTGGCAGGAGAGAGCAACAAGGGCAAACAAAGAAAGTTTTTGAAGACAATCTCTTTTTGTATTTTATTCTGCATTATTTTGTGTACATTCATGTGAGAGAGTGACATTTATTTGTAATAACTTCGGACTCTCCAGACACATCTACTTCACGAGGTCGAGTTCCCGAGGGATGGTTCCCTTGGAGACCTCATCGTGTTTTCCGCATTATCCTCGCTTTTTTTACCTGTTTCTCGATTTTTGTTTTATTTATTTATTGTGAATGAGCCCTAGCCTAGGATTTACTTGCTCGATAAATTAAGGTCCAAAGCCCTAATATACTTGTATGTACCTATAGATTCGGTTCTGGACTTAGTCAAATAATAATTGTTAGTTGTTTAGATTCGAACCCGCGCGTCATGAGAGACATCATACAACACTAGCAGGACTCGTTGTGGCGGACACCAAGATGTCTCCAAGATCGGAATTTAGGGGTTGTCTTCTAATAATTAACATACTGTGCTTCACGATAAATAACATTTACTATTCTAGGGTGATTCCATCAGATTGCATTGCATATAGTCTGTTATGCATCCCGCATGGAGAGAGCTGAGAAGCACTGTAAGTCTTCTGACTTCGCATGCATCATTGATTTTCGATTTGCATGGCTTTTCTGACCTCCTCCCTTGATTTTTCTCACTTAGGATGTTAAAGGAATCGAAAACATCGTTAGACACGTGCACTGAAAAACAACAAAAAAGTGATAACATAAATAAATAGGGACTGCTAACTCCATTGGACTTCAAAATAAAATGTAATGGATTCATTGCTTTGGGGAGAGCAATCTCCTCATCGTCCGAGCATTTTATTCATACGTACATGCTAAGGATTAGTGCCCAAATCCCAGGCTTGTCTTCGATTTGTACAACTTTATTGAAATCACCCAACTATAAAAATGAAAAGGAAAAAGACCACCATCTCGTTCTTCACTGTGTTGAGTAGGTGAACTGGGGGTTCGCTTTGTACATTGATTGTGATTTTGAGTACTTAATTGAGGATTTCTGATCTCGCACATCGGATTGAGGATGTGGTGTATTTTGATGACTTGATGCTGATTCCATGCATTATTATTAGATGATCTATTATGTGATTCCTACCGTCTTGATTTAGAGGTTTGATTGACTATCTTGATATGTATTTCAAGAGCGACGGTGCTTGGGAACCCACATGATTTCACTCATCTCCTTGCCTGATCGATCCTTCGTCTCACGATTCTTTAACCCACCCGTAACACTTAGAGGATTTCTGCATACATTTTGAGCCATCTCAGCTGGTTTGATTGACTTGAGGGATCACATTGCGACCGAGGAGATTGACTTTCTCATCCCTCCTGTGATCTTATGCCCTTCACCTGAGGATTGCTTGACTATTTTGAGGACATGAGACTTGATGCCAACATTCCCATGATTTGATTGACTTAGTGTGTATCACTCTCCGAGGGTTACCTGTGGGAGGATACATCATTTTGTAGGTGCTCAGTTTCATTGATGGTGTCTCCTTTCTAGTGGAGCACGAAGCTGGGTCTTTTGATTTGTGTACTCAGCCTCCTCTCTGATTGTGTCTCCAATCAGTTGGAGCACGGAGCTGAGTCTTCTGAGTATTTTGAGATCTTTGACTCGTCTTAGTCTTCTCACCTTGACGACCCTCGTAGGGTTGAGCCATGTCTTGTGATGATCTGTGTGTTCCTGAGGCTTTCTGACTTTATGACCATCGGCTACCCCACCACGGAGAGAGTCCCATGTTATGCACTTTTTATACCTTTTTGAGACCATGATTGACCTAGAGGATCCTTCACTGCTCATTCTTTCTCCATGTCTTATGGTACCAGCTCTGATCTCTCATTCCTTATGAGTCAGTGATCTACTTCTTGCTATCGGTCTCTGGTTTAGTTTTCAATCTGCTTTCCCCGGTAGGTGACACCCACTTGATTGTATACATGTGTGTCTTTTCGCTTATGACCACGTCACCGTTCTCACAAGGAGATGATGACAGGAATACGATATTCGCGTACCAGATACCTTCCTACACATCACCAATCTACACTTGTATATATGTGTTTTGTCTTACACTCCTTTCTTCCGTATGTCATGTGTACCCCAGATCTTTCGTCTTATTTGTGTGTCTATACTTAGCACGTACCTTGTTCTAAGTATAGGGGGGTATAACCTGTGTTGTTCTTTCTCTGTTCTGTTTCATCACTCCTGTCATTGCTTATACTTAGGGATCTTTTACCCTAGGTATAGGGGGAACGATGCATACATTCTTAGCGATCTTTTCATCTATCTTCATATATCTTTTCTTCTTTTCTTCTTTTCATTTTCATTTTTCTTGTTCTACCCTAAAGTTGTCGCCCCTTTTTTGTAAGTTTTCTATACTTAGGACGTACTTTGTCCTATGTATAGGGGGTGCATCCCGAGCTGTGATCCCCTCTACTGTCTCTTCTCTTGTTGATTTTCTCTACTATACTTAGGGATATCTCACCCTAAGTATAGGGGGAGAGACCGAGCTGTGATCTATTCATTACCACCTCGGACCATTCCTGCCTTGTGTACAATTTGCTATACTTAGGATTATTTGATCTTAAGTATAGGGGGGACGATCAATTTTTTATTCATTTATCTCTTCATTCATTTCGTCGTTGTAGTATAGGCTTTTCTATACTCAGTACGAGTTATGTCTTCTCTTTTTCTTTTCGATCTATAAGGATATAACTCAAGCTAAGTATATGAGGGTCATATATACTATGTATATACTTTATCCATAACTCGTACTTTGTATTATTAATAATAAATATGGATAAAATACTATAAATATACAATTCATTAATTTGTTTAAATAACAAACTGCAATTTATTCCTCAAATTCTTTTGTGTATATATTGATTAATAAATCATGTTAAAAATATTTTTGCAAAATTATTTGAAAAATAGTTTGACTTGTTTGGAAGATTTTTTTGTAAAATATTTTCAACCTTGGTAAAAATATTTTGATTTGTAAAAATTCTTTTCTTTTTGTGAAATAAATGTTTGGAAAACCCATTTGCAAATGATTTTGAAAATGGTTTTAAAAATATTTTGAAAAATCTATCTATATATATTGTTTGAAAAATCTTTGCAAAATGGCTTTGAAATGTTTAAATATATGCAAAAATTATTTTATACTATAGTTTTCAAAATTGGTTGCAAATAAATTTGAGGAATAAATGCATCATTAAATAAAAATAAATATATATGAATATAAATAAAATTCTTTACCAATTGTACACATATACCTATAAAAATAAACAACATTTTTAACTTGTAAATTCTT
Source organism: Ottelia alismoides (assembly GCA_037367405.1). Lineage (NCBI taxonomy): Eukaryota > Viridiplantae > Streptophyta > Magnoliopsida > Alismatales > Hydrocharitaceae > Ottelia > Ottelia alismoides. The sequence continues at coordinate 337,614 of JAZKJV010000436.1, forward strand.
TAACCTTTTAGTCCTTAAATAAATAAAAAAGAGGCATGCCCATGTAAATAGTTGTACATATTTTACTTTCGTGCCCAAATTCTTTTTATTTGCAAAAATTCCTTGAAAATTGCATCATTTTCTACGTTGTACATAGCATTTGCGTAGCATTCACATTCTTTCAGATTGAGCTTGATAACTGAATTAGTCCAAATAAAGTCGAAGATTGGAGCTTGATTGGACCTTACTGCACCTAACATCACTGGAACCTTATGGGAACTAGGTTTGAGGTACTTTAGGTCCATTGGAACTTAATGCTTTGAGACTGAGGGCTGGGTTCAAGTCACATCAATTGACTAACTAGAACTTTCGAGGCGGACGCATGATTCTTGTTGGTCGTGACCTAACTTGGACACTTGCACCTTTCATTTGGCTCAACTCAGTTGGAGTGGTGAGGGGATTGGATTTTCCAGTTTGAGACACACACGAGTGGAAACATTCATCCTCGTATAGGGAGGGAAGTGCACCCCAACCCATCCAGTTACCATGAGTTCTAAAGACAGGAGAGTGTGGGATGCAATAATGCTTCAAAAGAGGGATAATCTTCTGGCTCAAGAGGAAAAACTCCTTATGTAAATGTTGTTGTAAATAGCATTTCAAAAAAAGCTCCAAAAAAGTGGATAGGCCTGATTGAAAATAAAATACAAGCTGGAGTATGTATATATGTTGTATAGTCAATAAGCAAGCTTGAGCTTCAAAGTTATACCATGTGAGCCTGCAGCTGGATGACTTGACTACACTGGTCATGCATCCCATGATAGGTAGCTACACTGGCTACCATCCATTCTTCTCTCCATCCCCTCCTCTTGAGTTAGATGCAACTTGAACTTAGAAGGGAATACCCCGCTCCTCGAGGAAAGAGTTGTTGTATTAGGGAATCATTGGGTTGTCATATTGGAGAAGTCAGTTCTTTTGTCATTTCAGTTGGGGAGAGCCACTATCACTTTCATTGTACAAGTCAGCTTCATAGTCATAAGGATTTGCGTATGATGTAGACTAGTTCTGACCTGACTATTGAGGTGGTTTGAACCGAGTTCTATGACTCTCGAAGGCTGTTGTGTTTTAAATTTGGTTCCCGATTAGGTTCCACACACATTCTCACACCAAGTTCTAATCTGAGCTCCAAACTTTGATTTTGTAAAGACAAGTTTACTAATTAAAATAAATTCTATTTATTCTTTTTTTTCTTTTCTTCTTTATTATTTTTATACTTATTGCATAAGTGTTTGCTAGGGACTAGCAAAGGCAAGTATGGGTGGTGATGAATCTCCATTTCATCACCTTTATTCTATCATTTTGGCCTTAAAAACCCGAGCTAATGTATGTAAATAACATTAATTTATACAAAATAGCATTCATCCTTTATTGCATTTATTGTGTAAATAACAATGTTTTTAATGTCAAAATTATAGAATAAAGAGAAGAAAAGAAAAATAATAAAATACCAAAGGTATTTTATGTCCCTAAACCCCGAGACCAAGTCAACAATTGAGTTGGTCGATAAGGAATAAAGTAGGAGATAAGGGTCAAAAATACAATAAAAACCCACTTCTTTTATTCATTCAATAATTCATCTTTGACACACATTTTATTCTTTATTATTTGTCCATCAAATAAAGAAATTTTGTACATAAAAGTTGTAGATAATAATGTAAGTAAAAATACCAAATTGAGTTTGTACAAAAATAATTCAGTGTACTTTTTATACACAAAATAAAAATCCAAAATTCTAACTTCACATACCCATATCTTCAAAAGAAAAACTCAAAATGTATCGAAATCATCTAATTTTATATAACTTTAATAATCTATTTAATGGAGGTGGTTTCATATTTTTTGGAGTTAAGGTGTGAAAGTTGGGTTTTGGATCCTCATTGTATAGTATACCCAAATAAAATATTCAATTTATTCTTTCTTTATTATTTTTACAACTTTATATTTTATAACTCTGTAAATATTATTTATAACTCCTGTACATATTAAAACCAAACTAAAACAAAAAAGAAAACATAAAATAAAATAAGTCTATATAAATATATAGACAAAACCAATAATAATACATGTATATAAATAGAAGGGGAAACCATTCTTTATTGTTTTCTATGTTTTTATAAGCTTGTAGATATCATTTATATTCTATTAAAAATATTAAACTAAAATAAAACCAAAAGGAAACATTAAAATAAAATAAAATACATAGGTAAATATATGATACACATACCTACATATTACATGCCCCTAAAAATATATCTTAAAAATATAATAACAATAATTTTATGTACTAAAAAATTATTTATAAATATATAAAATAAGAGAACAAAATAATAAAATAAATTATACAAAATGAAAATAAAATAGCTAAAACATAGATGAATATACCTATAAATACACCCTAATAATTAATTTGTAAGAAATAACAACAAAAATAAATAAAAATCATATTAAAATACTACATAAATAATAAATATTTTTTTATTTTATAATAAAAAATAATAAAATCAATTACTATTTTTTATTATTTATTCTTTAATAAACCTCGCTATTTTATCCTTTAGCGAGCCGATCTAGACCAATCGCAATCTTTGTAGAGTTGAACTCCGGTCAACTCCCCCTCCAGGCGTCTGACTTGACGCGCCCGTCTTTTCCCGCGATTTCATCCCCAATGTCCGCTTGATCCATCGCTCAATTTCTCTTGATATCTTCAGACGAAATGATCTCTGATCAACCAAGATCCATGCCAGCCCATTAGATCCCTTGTACATACATTCTATCTGTTCCATTTAGCCGGTCAATAAGGGTGCCTTACATGTCGATAAATAAAACCTTCGACCTCCATTTCTTCTGTGGTCACTCTTTGAGCCTTAGAACCCCCCAAATCTCGGCCTAGAGCGCATCCTCGTGATAGGGGGACATCCCCTGAGGTGTTAGAGCAACTCGCGGAGGAGGAGGTGCAACCAAGGAGGAGCTCCGATGTCGTCTCTAGTCCTTAGACTCCGACCAGGTATGAGCTGCTCCATTTAGTTTATTTAGCTTAGAATTAGTCCTAGGTTTTGTTTAATGCATTTTATTTCGTATTTTAGTTGGTTAATCGGGTAGATTAGCTTAAGTTGCCTCGTCGGAGCTCTCGGGCTTCGGCCACATTCCCACTCTGTCTCGACCTGTCTCCGACCACCCTATCACCCCCACTTCCTTCCCCCTTCGCCTCCCTTCATCCAACCACCTTCCATTCAACCAGACCTTGCCATATCTGGACTTGGGTGCCCCAACCCCACCATCTCGCTAGAGCACCCCCATCCGCACCATTAATGCCTCCATTCCACTGCCTAAAGGGTCAAGGCAATTTTCCCTCGAGCCCTTAACCATTTTGCGCAGGTCTTGGAGCTTCAAAACCAGCTGGAGTCAAGTTTGAGTTTTCCTCGAGGTACCTGGATCCCATTCACAACTCCGCCCTCCTGGGAAAGCTCCAGCCAACCGCGAAGCATTGTGACGCCTCTAACAGATAGAAGACCTTGCCGTGAATATTTTGGGCCTTTTGGAGCAACCATGCCCTATGGAGGAGCGAGATTCGGCCGGAGGAAGCTCGCTCAAGCGGGGCTTCTTCCCTGTTCATCCAATGTGCTTCTCCATCATCAGATCAAGCCCCGTTCTTCCAGCGCAGCAACCACCGTTAGATCATGCAGAGCTTTCACCATTGATCGCCATCTGGATATCTAATCTCCACCGTTTGCGGGTAAAGCGTCATCAAGCCACCGGGTGAGGACACATGTATAAGTGAGCATTCTCAGTCGTCCGATCCCGCACCTTAATGGGGTAAATTGCATAACTTTGCCCCGGTATTTTGTTTTTATTATTAAGTTCTGTAAACAAAATATATTCTATAAAAGTGGACATTTTTTTATTAGGCCCCTGTATTTATTGTAATTGGATTTGGGTCTAGTCCAACTCAGCTCATGTATAGTCCCACATGATCTAGGAAAATTGTAGGGACACCCTTACAACTATATGTATTTAATTTTAGTCCAATAAAATTTGAATTACATTGTATATTTTTGTGAAAATTGCAGTGGCCCCCATACTTTAATTTATTTACAAATATGCCTCTGCTAGTATATGAATTTTAATGCTTGGATTTCATTTATTAAAAATATCATGCTAGCCCTAAAATTGTGCAAAAATAGTATTAGATGTCTGATAGCATGTACTTTCACGCCATGAATTTACTTTCCATTTTTGGGCATTTAGCTATTTATTAAAATCAAAAGGAGCTCATTTTTGTTGTGATTACAGTATGAAATGCCAAACAATATAAAAATGTCTTTAAAAATTCAAAAAATACATATAGTCTATTTTATCATGTTTTAACTACATATTAAAAATCACTAAAAATAGAAAAAGGAAACTCTTAAATTTGAAAACCCTCAAAATATTTTATAAAAATAAAAAATTACTAAAAATCCAAAAATATGTTTTTTTTTTGTTTCTTAATCTTCTCCATATGATTATCTATATATGAAAATTGATTTGAGTAATTTTGGAGCTTATTTCCTCTTTTAAATATTCAAATGAATTTTAGATATTTACTAAACCTCTGATTTAGGTTATTTTTGAATTTAAAAAACTATAAAAATTATAAAGAATTCCAGAAAAATCACAAAAATATTAGAAAAATATATAAAAACCAAAAAACAATTTTAATTTCATATTTTTGTTTTTATTTTTTATTAGCTGTTTATATAATTCTTCTATATCGTATATATAGCTTTATATATCTTATCTATATATCTTTAAAATAAAAAGAAAATATAAAAATTACAAATTAAAAACAAAATATAAAAATATAAAACCAAAATAAAAAATTAACAAAAAAAGTAAAAACCAACAAAAAAACAATGAAAATGGACAAGAGATGAAAGACAAACTTTGTGCGCATTATTTTTTCCCCCATCTACCATTTACTTCCTGTGTTCGACCTCTATACATGCTTACACCTGTGCACACATGTTTTAGAGTTATAATAAATTTTAAATCAACATTTTGATATTTATTACTTGATCCGTATTATGGATTAATTGTTGATCGATCCGAGGTTCCTGTCGGTCACCTTGACGATTGTGCTCCCGCCTTGTGTGGAACACACAATCAACAGGAATACTCGGGTTATCAGTAGCGACAATGGCTGTAGTAGCTGCTAGTGACAACTATTATTGCTGTCTGGGCATCGATGTCTGTTGCTGCTGCTCATGATACTAGTGGCTATCGCTAACGACGAGGCTTAATGGTGGTTGAGATGTAGGGATCGGGCTCCGATTTATGACCGTCACTCTGATACCATGGGAGAGAAAACAATCATAAGGTTCTCTTATCTAGAGATAAGAAACCCTAGAGGGTAAAAGGAAAAATTGCATAAGAAGGATGTAAGAAATACAAAACATAAAAATATGTAAGCCTTTCAACACAATCATTCCCATGTTTCCTTTTGAGTACGATGACCTCTAGATTACAAGGAAACTACAATCGACCCTAACTCAAGCCTAGAAAGTAATAAGGAAGGAGAAGTGGGACTCATATCACTTCTAATGTAAGAACCATATATAAAACATCAAGGGGAAGTTCTCATATGAAATATTGTTGATCTAACATATTCTCTGATATTATAGTTGGTCATTAATGGAGCTCTAAAGAGGGTGGTAGAGGAGGTTGGTGATAGCTAGGACAACGTAAATATGATAGGAGTAATCTAAGAGAGACTTTATGCAATCCCTTTTTGGATCATGGTTTGATCCTTATCGGATCCGTCCCAAAGTCCAACCCAAGTTTATCTAGATCAACGTCGATTCACTAAAGAGATCAATATTAAAGTCACTCTCTTGACAACAATATGTATACATTGATCCCTTATTTTCTATAATACATTGGCTAATCAATTGTTGAATTGTAAAATTTGTTTTTTACAAAGTTACTAATTTTACAAAATGTTATCCCCTCATTTGCTGAGTATTTCTCGTAGTAGGCTCAACTAGTTATTTGGTTGGACATCTAGTTGGATAACATGAACACATCTATCAACGTTACCCATTATAAGTGTAAAAAATAATGAATGTGGAAGTGTATCAGAGATAAAGAAATATAAACATGGAAGAACACCGAGATTATACATGGTACCCTACTTTATAAGAAGCATGATGAAGCCATATGAGAACCACCTCAACGAGATCATATTTCTATTGATATCTTTCAACTGTTACCATATGTGTGGGGCTTCTTATATATCTACACTAGAATGACCAAGTCCCTGATAGATGACGTGAGACTTAACTTGTGGATATGGTAATTGGATCCTAGAGGGATCCAATTACCTTTTTCTAGATGCGTACTCCAACTCCCCCTCAAGCTAGAGCATGCAATGCTCAACTTGAACAAATAGAGAGAAATCTCTCACTCACATAATATAAAATACTATGGATAATATGAACTCAATGCATACTCTAATAGCTGCCTGCTGAGGATGTTGATTCTCATGTCATGCTGGTGAGGAGGAATTGAAGGGCTAGAGTGTGAACAGAATCTCCTCATTGGAGAAGTGTGCTTTGTACTATGTTTGTCAGAGTTACTGAAAGTAAACTAGGTCTCTAATAAATCTCTATTTCATCATCTTTATTCATTTATTTTGTCTTAAAAACTCTTCTTAAATACATGTAAATATTAATAAATCATTGTTTGTATAATTCCTTATTCTTTTGTATATATCGTATATTTATCATTGTTTTTACCCTAAAATAAATAAATAAATGGAAAATGAAGAAAATAAAGAATGTGTATATATATATATGCAATAAATATATGCTGACTCTAACCCCGAAAGAAGGTCAAGACTTGACCTCATCGACAAGGAATAAAGGGGCCTAGTATAGAGAAAATAAAAAGAAATCACTTCCTAATCATTATTCATCAACTTCATATACATCATTATTTTGTATATATCTACTTACTCTGTTTCATTTATCACCTAATTCATCTCAAATAAAAGTATTTCCTACTTGGATATAACACATAAAAATAAGTTATAAATATTAAAAATAATTGCAATAAGATTCATTGTGCATAGTGTAAATAATGACACAGATCCATATCTTCTCCATAAAACTCAAAATAAAGTAAATTCACTTTCATTATACTCTAATTAAAATAAGCTTCAAAATGAAAGTAGTTTTATTAAAATTAGAATTAAGATGTAAAAAGTGGCTTTTAGAGTGTATTGTATATTGTGCTTGTACTATACATTGTGTGAATATATGATTTTATTCATTTTGTCTACATATTTGCACATGTTATATTTTTAATTATTTGTATATATTGTATTCAATCCAAGAAAATGTAAATAAAAATTACAAAATCAAACTTCACAAAAATAAATTTGTATATATATTGTACATGTACTATTGTATATATTGTAAATGTACCTATTTATTTAGCTTAATAAACTATTTTATAAAACTAAAATAAAAATATCTTTAAAATCCTCGTAAAATGTTATAAATATATAAAATGTTATGTTATGTATTTATTTGTAAAAATATATTATTAAAAATTATTGTGTAGTATATATAAATAAAAATTCCTATGAATAAAGGTAATTATCTATGTCAACACATGTATTTAATTTATAAAAATCACATAAAATAAGATTATTTATTAACATTTTCTAGTTATATTAGTTATTAATTTAAATTCATTTACCTATTTATTTTAATTTATTTCTCATTTTTTAGCCTTATTGTTGTTTTGCATATTTTGTCCGATATGGACTGGGTTCCCATTGGCGGACTCGGGTCCGTTGACCTGGGTCAGTCTTCCCTCTTCCCCAGCCTTCGCCTGATAAATGTTCGTCGGACCTGATTTGGGGATTCTTCCCAGCCGATCCATCTGTTTTTTGCCCCCAATTCCTCTTTCAATTTATAGCCCGATTAATGATGTAGCTCGCCCAATCTTCATTTTCAATAAACGAGCCTCAATTTACATGTGCTTCCTCTTTTGAATTTCGCCAGCTCCAGCCTCTATAAATACTTTGCCCTTATCCACTTTTTCGTTTTGATCCATTTTTCTTGCAAATTGTTGCTTGAGGGTCGTTCCAGAGTGCAAAGGCTATGACATGGCTTCAACTCCTTCATCAAGAAGTGCGAGGGGATGTGGGAGGACACGATCTAACACGGTCACCGGAGCTCCATTGGGAGACATTCGTCTTCTCTGCCTTACGTTGCGGATTGAGACGATCACTCATTTCTTCCATATGTAGGTAATTTAGGTAGGTTTTCTTCAATTTGATTTTCAATTTCATTTCATTCCAGTTTTAATGTTACTTTTCGATCACCTACATTATAGCTCCAATGTGCATGATCGGGGCTCTACGATCACCCACATTAACTTTCGATTCATATTCGACGTACCTTCTTCACCTTTCTCTCATAACCTATCCCTTCTAGATCACATCGTATCTGGAGCCTGATCTCTTTCCCAACCACGACCACCGGAGATCCCCATTCCTCCCATTTTGTTTTTGTTTGTAACTAATAAGTTTGTTGAAGTCATCGATTCGAGCAATGGAATTAATTGCAGGGTTTGGGACCTTACTAGAGCCGTGATTTGCGCATTTGGAGCTCGAGGTTCACGTCAAGTCAGCTAAAGCTCCAGATTAAGCATCGGCCATCATCAACTTTATCTTCTCATCCTTTCGACATAGGAGATCACCAGTGATCGTTAGCCATCATTAAGAGGAGAGTCGATTCGAGATCGAGGAAGTTATATCTGATTGAAGCTCAACTAGACCAGCCTTCAAAGCAGCTTTTCCATCGCCTTCTATCATTGTTAGATCAAGAACGGTGACTCCGGATCAGATCCTAACATACATTAAATCCCAAAAGCTGATCGTTGATCGAATCGTCCATATCAGAGCTAAACCATTGGATTTGCATGTGAGCTGCACAAGTCTTGCTGATCTATGCTCTCTAGACCATGTCTTTCTTTCGTTATGTAGATAACTCCCCAGTGGTACACGTGTCATATTATGAATGCTTGGTTACATGCATAAGTTTCTCTGTTTTTTAGTTTATTTGCACTTGAGTCCTATTTTTGATAAATATGCTTAGCACATGACTTTTTGGTTATTTGCAATAAGGATTATGCGTTATTTTGTTACTGTTTGACCCTTGCTATTAAAATTATTACCAAATGGTCCACGCCAATGCGACTCACGTGTGATGTCACACGACTTTTAAGGTGAGAATTATATATTGGCCCTCAGATTTTATTATTTTTTATTGATTTGATCATTTAAATAACCATTTCTTGCAAATCAATCCTAGTAAATCAGTTAAATAATTACCTTATTAATCTAGATTAATAATTAGTTAATCTCATCGAATAATTCCATAAAAATTCACATAAGTTCTTGCTAATCACCTCATTAATGAGTAATTTTTGTTTTTATTGAGTTTTATTATTTTCAATAATTCGAATCTTCTTTTAAATTCTTGTTTTCCACTTTTAATTAATAAAAATTACAAAAATTATTTTGAAAAAAATTGGAAAATTTTGTGTGCGCTTGTTTTTAGTTCTTTTATTTTCTGTATAAATTTCATCTTGAAATTCCTTAAAAAAACCTAAAAAGTAAAATACTAAAAAATCATAAAAATAACGGAAAATCAAAAAATTCATAAAAAAATCATTTCTAGAAAGTATGAAAAAATTACATTTCTAATTGTATATGTTTCATTGAATTTTACTTGTATCTGCTATTTTAAAAATCCAAAAACATTTGTTGTAAATTTTTAATTATTTTTTAAACCTTAAAAATAAAAAAATCTTAAAAATATTTTTATTTTTTTCGGTATATCTGTACCTTATTCTAACAAATCCCAAAAATGTTTTTATTTAATTTTTCTACATATTTTCACATTATTTTAAAATACAAGAATAGCTCATCTTCTTTATCTTTTGAAACATTTCCTTGTGGTCTTTTGGTATATTGATCTGGCAGTTGAGCAATTACCTCGTCTTTTTGAGTTGTCCAAGATTGAGTTGATAAAAGATGATCTTTGGGAGGACGTTTATTGTTGAGTTGTCATATAACTGAACATGAGTGAATAAGGAGTCCTTAGTTTCATACGTGATCCGAGTCAACCGCTTGACTTTGCAGCTTTTAGTTTTGTGATTCATCATTAAAGAATTGTCCATAGATATGACATGAAATTCATTCCTTGATCATTTTTTCCCATCCTTTTGGGTTCGATCAACTCTTCACAAATCTCTTAAGATCGGGCACATATTCTATGACCTTGATTAATGGAAGCTCTAAGATCAGACTCTTGCAAAATGCTTCCATTTCAACACTATTTTTTTATTTTTCTTGTTTTTTATTTTTTAGTTTTTATGATGTGATGGTCAGTCTATTGGTCAGAAGTCAGTGGTGGTTGTGTCCGAGTATATGTCATATGATAGACTTGTGGTTCGCAAGGTGGGGTCCTCAATTCTTCCTGATTTTTTATTGATGGAAAAATATCATATATTCTTTTAGTCAAAGTATCTGCACTATTGTTGATCTGAGTGATTTCATACTCAAACTCCTCATGACTTGGTGCAGAATAATTGTACTCCACATGATGTGACTCTGGCATGTAGCTTTGAGCGGAGTCGTGATTATTTGTTGTGGTTGTAATTTGGTCATGAGTCTTATTTCCTTGACTCTAGATTTCTCGTGAGCAGTCGAAGGAAAATTGGTCGTACTCAAGAAGAGAGTCAACTTGAGTAGTGGATGGTTCAAAAGGTGGGAAGCTCATAGTAACCGGGAATCGTGTTTCTCTGTCGTAATTGGTTACTCTATTTTCCATCCTCAAATTTGCTTGCTCTATTGTGTTCATATGAAAGTTAAAATGTAAGAGAGGTCTAGTCCAGGAAGATGTGTGGGAAGGGGGTGGAGTGACTGGGATAAAGGGAAATGATGATTGCGAGGGATCGGTTTCAAAGAGAGGATTCCCCTAAAAAGAAAGAGAAGATGAGTATCGAGACGTGGTCGTGTACGATGGACCCTTGGAGTTAGGGTACGAAAACCAATATGTTGACATCTTCTCAAGAGACAGGCGAAGAATGATTTGTAAACCTTGATATTCTTGCAATTGTAAGTACTTTGGCACACACAAGACAAATGCAAAACATACTCGTAGATTCACCAGTTGACGCTTGTAAAGGTACGCTATATTTCAGCTGCTTATCTTTCCAATTTTAATTTAGTGATAAAATAATCTTTGAACATATTAAGCATAGATCTAGGTTCAGGAATTGTCACAAATTCTGACCCGAATTTGTATGGCTAGTTGCACCTACTTTCAGCCAGTATGGGTGTAAGAACGGACCGTAGAACGGCTACCCATATTACATCAGGACGTTACCTTAACATTGTCCTTTAACCACTCAATCTTCTACGGGAGATCGTAGTCCCCTCACTGAGAATTAGATAGTCCTTTTCAAATTCAGTATCCATAATGAAAACTCCAGATTTTTGCCTCTATCCTAAGTGTGCGATTCTTGTCCTTACAAACAATGAGTGGGTTTCTCTCCAACAGACACAAGGGTTAATTTTATGTCAATTTTATATACAGTCGTCTTCATTAGCAGTCCCAATTTTAGATTAGGGTCATCACTTAAGTCTTATGTGAGCATAAAAAAATCACACCTAACGAGCAATCCTAATTACTTTAATTCTTAAGTTGCAAAAACTGAGGAATAGAGGGTCGGAAAAAGTTGATGCAAGCATTTAAATCAATGATGCATGCTAAGAAGGAGACATAGTGATTTCTTACGTTCTTCATGTGGGATGCAATACAAGATATTAAAATTTACACTAAATGATATGCACAGAATGCCTGATATGCACAGAATGCCCTAAATAGAAAGTTCTATCAGCGGGAATAATTGATTTAAAATTTTGGTTATGTCGAATGATATATAATGCTTATAGTGAGTGAAAAATGTGTGGCCTAACAAATTATGAGCACAATAAAAAATAAATCTAAGTTAGCATATGCACACCTAATTTCTATGCCATTCAAGTCGGGTCCCAACCAAGTAGAAGGGGTTGAAATAGACCCGACACACCACAAAATGTCCAGTCCAAATTATTTCAAAACTTAGGGTTCAAAGAGACCCTATAAATGGCGATGTAGAAAATAAAATCTAGTCTACGCTCTGTCTCATAAAAAAATAAAGTTCAATCTTCTTCGCAAGACCTTGAATTTGTATCCAAAAATTGCTCCAAGTAATCTGTAAAGAGAGAAAATATGGTTAGTATCTATAGTGAGAGAGATGCAAATGTAAAAAGTAAAATGTAGTAGAAAATAATAGAAGAAAAAATGATACATAAATTAATTTCACAAAAATCAATTAAAGAAATTAATCTAAAATCCTAAAAATATGTTGTTTCCTGGCAACGACACCATTTGATGATATGTTTTTCTACCTCACTTAAGAATGATATATTGTAGTATAAGAAGACAAAATGATCTATAAAAAACAAAATCTTCAAATGTTGTGGGGAGTTTTACTTGGCGAGTCTACCAAGGTTGAATATAGGGAACGTTGATTTTAGTTGTGTGGTTCTAAATTGATTTCAATAATTAGTTAATTGCTAAGTTAATTTTTGAGTCGGGAAATAACGTAAGAAAATAGATGTTATGCGATGATGAAAATGCAAGGAAAAATAAATAGCGACGAAGTTAGGGATATGTAATAATTTGAATCCTCAATTGAAATAATCAAATAGTCCTCGAAAAAAATTTACAGATCAAAAGAGATAGTTTCAAGAGAGACTATCAAATTAATCCCAAGCAGCATGCAAGAAGGTCAATAATTCATACTCCTACGAAATTTATAATTCTTAACAAGAATATCTGTTCCCAAAATTCTCATGATTTAATCCTCAAAGACTGAACAATAATTTCAAAGGAATAAATATGGTAAATCTCCTCAATTTAGCCCCTGCAATAAGATCAAATTCCTTACAATAATATTTGTGAATAACCACAAGAGGACTAATCACATTCAAATTTCCTCAAATAAACTATCAAGGAAATACAATAATTCTTCCTTGATCTTTCCCCCTGTCGAGATTAATCTCTCAAAGATAATTGTAAGATAATTAATCTAATTCCATATCCTCAGATGAGCCCCTCTAGATAAAATCAAATCTTTCTCGTGATAAATATGGCACAAATTCATCAAAAATTAAGCATGCACATGTCAAATTGATCCTTAAATAATATTCAATATAGATCCAAATTTAATCTGTTCAGAAATTACGTAAAATGATATAGCATGGAATAAGCTTTAAATCTACATACTGTGCATTGAAATCAAAGTTTGAATGAGAAAAATATGCAATAGAAAATCCCAGGGACTAAAATGTAATATGAATAAGTGTTTCCTTCTCATATGGTTCCCTGGAGGGACTTATCAATGATTTCACAAAGTCACAGGGTCTTCTTGCAAATATTTCGCAGTAGCTCGTGTTGGGCACATGCCTCGGCTAGAGGGGACCTTTATGTAATTCTTAAAATGGTGAGGGCCCAAGATTAATTTCTCCAATGGACGTACGTGCTAGGCACATATCGCAAGTGGTGAAGAACTAAGCGTGAAAGGTTAAAAAGTGAAGGGCTACAGTGCAAATTTTCTACCCAGCACATGCGAGGTGTGTACGTTCCCCAAGCTCGGATAATCGAACTTAGGGCCGACACGTGGCGGGCGAGAGTAGGTTCGAGCGAGTGGAGCAGAGGTATAGGTTCTCGATGCACCATGTGGTAGATGCACGTGCTTCGGAACCCTAGAGCTCAGGTGTGGCAGTTGTGGAGGCTTGGGAGGTTCGATCAAAGCCTTAGATCCACCCGAGCCCGTATGTATCGGGGAGGGGCATATGGTGGTCCTGGAAGCATAGGATCAAGGGCTTCGTCCTGATCCAACGATAGTGAGGTGTGACTGTCGTAGGGTAGAGGTGGAGGCACGATCGAGGGTGGCGCACAACAGGCGTACTAGCGAAGCTCGTCCAACACATATCCGAGTGGTGGCAGAAGGCTTGGAGTGCTAGAGCACAAGCCTTGATGGCTCGAAGGTGTGCAGCGATAGAAGCGAGCGGGGGAGGAGCGGGTGCGACCGAGGTGGAGGAGGTCGAGTGGGGCGATCGATGGATCTCAGCCAAGGGCCAAGGGGCGTGGACGGCAGTGGAGATTTTAGGAAGGCAATTTTCCCAAGGTGGAGCGAACTTGTCAAGCGACGGTGAGTGGGGTGGTGAAATGTTGTGGTTGAAGACTGGACAAAGATGGTTGAGATGGGGGATGTTGATGAGACAGAAAAGAGGAATGATGGCACCTGAGAAGTAGGAACGGTGAAATCTCGATCCATTCACTGCTTCAAGTCGTGGACGAACACGATGAAGCTCGACGGTGCTGGAGGTCATTGTAGTTCAGGATGGAGATGCTTGAGGATCATGCCCGATGAAGTCTTCGCCTGAAGCTGGTCCCTGTCACGAACTCGAGCTTCGACTCACTTGAAGATGATGATGGATCTCCAGGAGAGGGCTGGTGGAGGCGAGCTAAATAGGAGGAGAGGGCTTGTTGGCGATTATAGAGGGTGAGGGTGAGGAATCACAATGATTGGGGGAGGTGGGAGATACGAGGGGGTTAGCGACCGAGGGCCGTTATACGAGAGGGAGGAGGCGGGTGAATGACTGTGAGGGAGGATGGGTGGCATGTGCATGGTGAGGAAGGAGGAGGCATGTGCGGGTCACATGCGCAGAGAGTGTTTGTGTGCTGGGGAGAGGTCACATGAGAGGGGTGGGGTAGAGAGAGAGAGAAAAGAGAGGGGAAGAGAGAGATAGAAGGGGAGAAAAGAGAGAAAGAAAATGAAGAAGGAGAAAATGAAAAATAAAAACAAGTTAATAAAATAAATAAAAATTAAAATAATATTAAAATAAAATTAAGGATGAAGTAAAATAAAAATATAAGATTAAATAAAGATAAAAAGTAAATAAAATCAGAAGATATAGTAAATGAAGTCACATCAAAAAGCGGTCAACACGAAAGTTGCTCGGCTCGACGAGATCTACAACTTTTGTGAAGGACCCGAAACCAAAAAATGTTATCTATACAAAAAAGTATTTTTGGAGGTACTCTATATATAATAAAATATCAAAATTTGCAATTTGTAATTTTTTCTATTTTTAATTTGATTTTAATTAGGTAATTAATTTATAAACAATATATACATTTTTAATCTAATTTTTTTATTGATTTTAACTCTTTATGTCATGTTAGATAATTAATCAAAGAATATGATAGAGGAAGAATTAGGTTAGAATAATGATTATTTACACTTAAAATACTAAGCTCAATTTAGGGTTAATAATTTATAGATGTTGAACCTTAATATTAGTACACTTAGTGAATGTTAATTAATCAATTTTAAGGGGTTTTTATTACTGATTTTCTAAGGGAATTTTGTTAAAACATCCATATTGAGTAGATGAATCATGGATTCATCACACCCCTATACTTAGCTCTTTGCTTATCCGAAAGCAAATTTTAGTAGAAGGTTGAATCCCTAACTATGCATGTGTGAATGTCGAGACTTGTCTTATTAAGAATCTTAGATTTTAGTGGTCCTCAAATTCTAAGCTCAACTCGACTCTAGTCAAAAGGAATCCAGCTTCTCTAATTTATTACTCTCTCTGTTTGTGCATATAGAGTAAGAAATATGACATTTAGTGTACTACAAATATGAGAGTTGAGTCGAACCATCACTTGAAAATCTGATCCAAGAGACCCTCTTCAAGATCCAATCCTCAACTCTAGGGAATAAATCAATTCTTGCATTCAATCTACCGTCTCAGTAGTTCGTCGGGCTTGAAAATGTATATGACAAGCTAGATGATGGAATATTTATGTTTGTGTATTTTCTTCTCTTCCTCTCGGAATAAGGGTCCTCTTGAGTGCCTTATTACTCAACACATGTATTTTTGGGTGTTGACCAGTGTGTCTGTCAAGAGAGATTGAGTCATCTGTACTTATTTTTCTGGAGTACACCGGGGTATGTCTTTTTTAAGTATATAATATACTTAAACCCAAACTTGTGTCACTTATGATGTAGAGCCCTTTTTGAAGTACTAGTCCGACTTATTGGTCCTAATTAGCTTTGACCCAATTAAATACTTTGAAAAATGGTTGGGAGTGCTCATCTTTTGTAGAAGCTCTTTGTAATTGACTTTGTGTGAGAGCTCTTTTCTTTCAATATTTCTTTATTTCCTTTTCTTTCTTGCTAGCTCTACTACTTTTGCTAAAAGTTGGTGCACACCGATCAACAATTATTTAGTTTCATCACACCCTGGCATATAGGTCAATATCAAAAGATAACATGAGAACTTGTTCACATACTGGCTAGGGTTTGCCAACACTCAAGTTTCTTGAAGCTTTTATCGACTTTATCCCATACTCGAGTATTATAAAATCAAGTATAGACTCAAATCTCAAGTCGCAGTCCCTCAAGTGAAATCTCAACTAATCTCATCATTCATGCAGTTGTGTATGTGATGCGTTGATCATATTCTTGAAGGTAGAGTTTAAGCGTGCAATATAGCACTCACATCTTTCAAATTAGGGAAGTTTAGATTATTAATTCTCAAACCCTAATGACTAAGGTTGATTAACTCTGAATCAAAGGACCTTAAAAAACTGAGTTTCTTCCATTCCTCAAGTCTTGAGGGTAGTGAAAATGTAATGGATAAAATCTTAAGTTAGTTTTGTTTATTTATTTATTTTTTATTTTTTTAAAGAATTTTATACCCCTTAATTTTGAAAACAGTTATTATTTACATGAAGAATTTAGTAAAGAATATATAATATACGCAACTTGTACCCATACCTATCTTTTGATGTGAAACAAGTATAGTACAATCTATGGATAAAGTATATAGAATACACACACACACCTCCCTATACTCAGCATGTGCTATGTCGTCATGGCACAAAGTGAAATGTAGACATGGCTCGTACCAATCCTAGTTGAGTGAAGATAAAAAGAAGTCGACTCGCCCCCTATACTTAGGCTTTCGAGGGCCTAAGCATAGTAGAAGAGTAAGAAATAGGGTGGTCGAGAGTGAGAATGAAATAATAGAAATGAGGTATATACAATGATATCGGTCCCCTTATACTTATGCTCAAGTCAACCTAAGTATGATCATATAATTACAAGTGGGGGACCGAGTAGATTTACAGATGTACAAGGTCAAGGAGGTTTGTGACAAACCTTCTTGTGGGAGTGTGGTGGGAGATAGTATGGAGATGAAGCAAGTGGTGAAGAGGGGGAGGATGAAGAGGTCCAGACATTGTCAGAGTCATCCTCATAAGAATAGTAGTCATATGCAGGGGACTATTGTCAACAAGAGGTAAGTGCCCACTGATCACAGCTGCAGTTATTGCACTTACATGATGTACCACTTCAGGACCAGATAAGGACTCTTCAAAAATCACCTAGTTTCCAAGGTCGAAGATGATTTTCTTGGTCAGTTTGTTTATGTTAGAAGCATTGAGAGGAAGATGGTCAGAGTTCTTCTCCCTATCATGAGTAACCGATGTGACATTTATGGGTTCCTCGTCAGATGAATACCCGTAAAAGTTGACTTGTTGGGCCATACAAAGCTTCAGGCGAGGAAGTATGTTCGTGGTGGCTTTGTGAGTGATGACGGGTGATATTGATGTCACCTTTTGATATCCATGAATTTCTGTGACATAAAATTTTTCCCGAGTCAGCTCCTTATGTGGTTCAAGTATTTTATGAATAAATATTGACTCAATGATTGGACCACTCAAATAATTGTGATGATCTTCATAAACATGATCCAATTCCTCATAAACTCTTGAATATTGTTTCCTCCTAGGAGAAGTATCAGGGTGGGAGGTGTGGTGAGAATCGAAGGTCAATCCAACAGTCGGTCTATCGAGTGTCTCTCCTAAGGTTTGTGTTTGTGTTTCATGAGGAGAGGTCTGATCAAGTGGAGTGATCTTGTCCTGATCATGATGATGAGCATGATTTTTACCTCTTTATTAATCGATAAATTGCAGTATATGAGGCAGAAATCGGATCAACAAAAACCACAAATTTGAATATGTGGGGTATTTTTCTTGGTAAGTGTACCAAGGTTGAACATAGGGAACGATGATTTTTAGTTGCACAATTTTCAATTAATTTAAATAATTAATTAAATTCTAGGTTAATTTCTGTGTCAGAAAATAAAATAGAAATGAAATGCAAATGCAAAGAAAATAAATAAAGATGATTATTAAGTGTAAGATATGTAACTCAAATATTTTAATCCCAATAATGTTGATCAATATCCTCAAAATATGCTTATAGATCAAGAATTATTAAACTCAAGAGATATTCAAATAAATTCCATGTTGCAAGGCAAGTATGCAAATACATCTATGAATAATCTCGCAATTAATGAGATTGCTCAACTATATGAGGTCCAAATTTCCTCTAATTTAATCCTCAAGAAAATAGAGTTTGATCACATCAAATATCAAGAATTAAATTAAATACTCTTCAAAAACACTTCTGCAAAGATTAATCTTCAAAGAGTAAGATCAATTATCGAGAAGAATCAATCAAATGAAATCTCCACAATCGAGTCCCCTGCATAAATTAAATCCTCAAAGAATGATTCCTAATAATCATAAAAGAATTGATCAAATTAAAATCCTCATTAGAATTCCTACAAAGCAGGTCATGAGTTTTCTAGATAAAATAATGCACAAAATATCAAAGTTCAACCTACAATGATCAAAATACTCCTCAAAATATTAATCATCAATAATTTTCTCCAGATCAATCCACACTATATATAAAGTACTAGAGCACCACATAATCTTCAAAATGACATATTATGCATGAAAATTGGAGTTTGAATGAGCAAGATATGATGAAATTAAAATCCAGGGACTAAGTTATAATAAAAATGTAAGTTTTTATTTCCTATAGGTCCGTGGGAGGACTTCTCTTCAATTTCCAAAACTCACAGGGGACTTCATGTAAATTACCCCTGGTATGGGGTATTTATTCAATAGTCTGGAAGGAAGAGGGTCTTCTGCAAATATACCAAGGGGCACATGCCTAGCGGGGACTCTAGCATAAATAATGAAACTTTTGGGGGGGTGGGGGGGCAATATAAATTACCCCCAAGGCACGTGTGCCTCATGTGTTTCGCCGGGCTCGGGCGCTAGTGGCAGGCTCGGGAGCTCCGAGGTAGAGGCTCGGGTACCAGGTCTTCAGGTTGTAACTATGGGAGCTTCGGGGACCCGAGCCTCAAGGCTGGGGTCGAGGCTCGGGACGGCTGATGCGGTGACATCTCAACCGTTGGATCAAGGGTTGGCCCTTGATCCAATGGGTGCTGGAAGTCGAGGTCAGTCGTGGTTGGAGGAGCTGGGACTCTATCGAGTGGGTGGCGAGGTTGACCGTGGCGTATGGTGGATGTGGAGCCAGTCGAGGGTAGAGCATGGTCGAAGAGTCGATGTTGGGGGCACGATCGGGCAGAGGGTGTTGGCAACTAACTGCAGAGGTTATTGACATCAAAGAAGGAAAATGGGGGATGCCCCTGCACAGAGGGAAGAAGAGGAGCTCGAGCTCCAACCTTTGCGAGGCCGGAGGTGGAAGAGGATATGAGAGGTAGAAGGGGAGATGTGGGATCTGAAGATGGAGGTGGTGTCGATCGTCGAGGTCTTGATTCAAAGATGATGAAGATGGGTTTTCTATGATGAACGAATGGAGAAGAAAGCGAATTGAGACTTCGGAGATACCTGAGGTTGCGAGGAGATCAGAGAGTGGAGGAGGTGGTGTTAGGCATTCGCCTGAAAGGAGGAAGCAAAGAGCTTTCCTCCTTGTGCCTTCGCTCGAGTACTCCGGCAAAGAAGCACGAGCTCTTGAAGCAGGTTGAAGGAGCTGCTACAATGATGAGATGCTTCCTCCTCGGATCGTGCTGGAGAAGATCATAAGGATTTCGTCATTCGCCCCTCTACGCACATGTGTCACCTGAGCAAAGGTGACAGGGAGATCTCTCTTCTCTTCTCCAAAGATGACAGATGGCTATAGCTGCGATCAGATATGGGAGAAGATCTGATGGTTGGAACGTAAGCACGAATGGAGGGCTAGCATTAAGGCACGGAAGGTAAGTTCAAACGGTCCATGTAGTGGTCAGGTGGCAAGCAAAAAAAGGGGGCACGTAGGCGGCCCAAGGGGCACCATATGGCCCAACAAGATTATTCAAAAATAAGTAAAATAAAAAATTAAAAAGAAATAAAAGGGAGTCGAATTAGCAAAAAGCAAAAATTGTATATCTTGATAAGATCTACTAGTAGTTGGTGGGGCTACTCTCGGATGAATTTTCAACATTTTCATGTTGAATAAAAAGTCAAAGGAGGTCATTTATACAAGGCACAATTTTTGCAAGCATTTTTAAGTGATTGAAAACACTTATTTTAAGGGTTTTGTATTTTCTTTGTATTTTTAATTTCTTTTTAAAGCCAAAGCAACTATGTACAATAATTACTCTAATATTTAGGTATTTTTAATAAATAAGAAAAAAGAAAATGTCAGTGATTAAATATAATAAATTAAGATTAGTGTTAATTACAAGGGATAGGATTATTGACAAAGATGTGGAATTAGTGAAGATTTCCAATAATGATGATGATCCAACAAGGATTCATCATACCACTATACTTAAACTATGATCGTCCTCGAGCATATAAAGAATGAAGGAGCTAGATTAATTCCTGACAGTGCATGTGAATTTTCAAGGCTCAATTCATCGAAACCCTCAATTTCAGTGATCCCAAAATTCTTGGCTCAACCATGCTTTTATTCAAAAGGAATATAACTTCTCTAATTTTTAGATTCTCTATTTGTACATATAATATAAAGATATGACAATTAGTGTATTGCAATCATGAGAGTCGAGTTGAGATGTCACCCAAGGTCCAGTCCTGGAGACTCCTCAAGACCTAATCCTCAACACTAGGGAATAAGTCGGTTCTTACATTCAATACATCGTCTCATTAGTTCATCAGGCTTGAACATGTAAATGGATGGCCATATGATGGAGGGCATAGGATTGTGCATTTTCTTCTCTCTCTCGCATTGGAACAAGGGTCCTCTTGAGTGCCTTATTACTCAACACATGTATATTTTTGTTGTTGATCAATATGTCCACCAAAAGAGTTTGGAGTCGTCTGTACTTGTTTTCCTAGGAGTACACCGAGGTGTGTCTCTTTTGAGTATCGAAGATACCTTCGACACCTAGACTTGTATTACTATATGATACAGATCCCTTTTTTAGTGTTATCCTGACTCCTTTGTCATAATATCATTTGGTCTAAGTGTACAGTTTGAAATGTTTGGGGGTGCTTGCCATTGGTGGAAGCTCTTTTTTATTTGTCTTTGTAATGATAGAACCTTTTTCTTGAATGAGAGAACTTCTCTCGCAATTTATTTCATTATTTGGCTAGCTCCACTACTTTTACCAAAAGTTGGCGCACACTGATGAACAATTATTAAGTTTCAACATACCCCGGCAGATAGGTAAATATCAAATGATAGTATACGTACTTGTTCACAAACTAGATAGGGTTTTCTAACACTTAGGTTTCTTGAAGCCTTCATTGACTTTATCTCATCCTTGAGCATCATTAAATCAGCTCTAAACTCAAATCTCCAGTCCCATTTCCTCAAGTGATAAATCAACTCATCTCATCAATCACACAGTTGTGAAAGTATTGTGCTGATCATATTCTTTAGAAGGTAGAGATGAAGAGTGAAATATAACGCTCAACTCTATCAAACTAAGGGAATGTAGATTATAAAGTTTAAAATCTTAATGACTAAGGCATGTTAACTCAAACTCTCAAGATCTCAGAAACCAAACATCCTCAAATTCTCAAGCCTTGAGTGATAGTGAATGTGTCAGTAATACACCAACTCCAAAGTTAGTGAATTTTTGTGATATTTAAATTTTTAATTTTTTATGAGTTTTCTTCTTCTTCTTTTTTGAACTCAAGAGAGATAATGATTGTCCATGTTTATACGAATAGTTGCATCCATTTTCGGCCAGTATGGGTGTAAGTATGGATCGTTAGACGGTTACCCGTATTACTTCAAGATGTTGTCATTCGCATTGTCTTTTAACCATCCCTTTTGCTAAGAGAGACCGTGGTTGCCTCACTGAGAAATGGCTACTCATTTCTAATCTTAGTAGTCAGAATCACAGCTTGAGAAAGATAATTTTTCAGATCTTTATGAAAAAATAATAAGGATAAATGAATTTAAAAAATATTTTATCCCTTAAATTTTTTGAAAAAGATTTTTACAGTAATTTTACAAAAACCAGTTCACAAGAATACTAAAACCGTTTCCTATAACAAGTTTCAAAAAATTTAAAATACGAGCTACGGTAAAGTGTATACAATACATATGGTATACCCCCCTATACTTAACTTTTGCTATGTCATCATAGGCAAAGTGATATGAAGCCATTTCTCGGGTCAAATACAAGGTAAATATATCGGAAGTGACTTAGAAGGTCCCCCTATACTTAGGTCAAACTGACCTAAGTATAAGAAGAAAAGAAGAGGGAATAAGGACATTGGTCCCTCCATACTTACATTATCAATAGCCTAAGTATTGGATATGGAATGAGGATGGGGAGACCCTAGAAGAGTGATCCGTTACTATACAAGGTTCCCCCTATACTTAGACTGAACAGTAGCCTAAGCATGTAGATGTGGAATTTAGGATGGGGAATCGGAGCTCAATTAGGGTTAGAGGGGGGAGGGGAGTAGATCATCGAGCGATCTTCACTTTTTTTCTTTTTTTACACATGCGAGCTCTCGAACGAGGACTGCTAGAAATGCAATAGTTACACTTTTTACACTAAATACATGAACAAAATGATGATTCAAGTCATCAAATTCTCCTGAATTTCCTCTGTGGCTCCTCGCAACGGGATCCCCCAACTCCACGCCTTCATGTAGATGGAGCATCCTCCATCTTCACGGGCCCAGTCACAAAGGAAAATGTCAGGAAAAATATCAAGAAAATTAAATCAGAAATGATGCAAAAACATGCACAATGTGAAGACTTAAAATTTTGAAGATAATCACATAAAAATAATGCAATAAAATTCAATTAATAAATAGGATGAGTCGAGTCCCCGAGAATGATACCATTTGATGAACGTGATTTTTCACCTCTTTAATAACCGATAAATTGTAGTATCGGAGGCAAAAATCAGATCAACAAAAACCACAAATTTGTATATGTGGACTATTTTTCTTGGCAAGTGTACCAAGGTCGAACACATGGAACGATGATTTTTAGTTTTAAATTAATTTAATTTAATGCTAGGTTAATTTCTATGTCAAAAAATAAAATGTAAATGAAATGCAAATGTGAAAAAAATAAACAGAGATGATTATTAACCGCATGATCTGTGACTCGAATCTTTTAATCCCAACAATGTTGGTCAATATACTCAAAATATGTTCACAGATCAGTAAGGATTAAACTCAAAAGATATTCAAATTAATCAGTGATGCAGGAAAGTGTGCAAATACATCTATGACTAATCATGTAATTATTGAGATCATATAACTATTTGATTTCCAAATTCTCTCTAATTTAATCCTCAAGAAAATAGAGTTTGATCACATCAAATATCGAGAATTAAATTATATACTCCTCTATAAAACTCCTGTAAAGATTAACCTTCAAAGATTAAGATCAATTGTCGAGAAGAACTAATTAGATGCTCCACGATTGACTCCCCTACAAAAATTAAATCATCAAAGAATGGTTCTCAGTAATCACAAAAGGTTTAATCAAATTAAAATCCTCATTAGAATTCCTGCAAAGCAGATCATGAATTTTCTGTATAAGTAATGTACAAAATGTTAAAGATCGACCTGTAATGATGAGAATACTCCTCAAATATTAATCATCAATAATTTTCTTCAGATCAGTATGAGAGCACAACATAATCTTCAAAATGACATATCGTGCATGAAAATCAGAGTTCAAATGGGCAAGATAAGATGAATTAAGATCCATGGACTAAATTGTAATAAAATGTGACCTTTTATTTCTTATAGGTCCCTGTGAGGACTTATCTTCAATAACCAAAACTCGCAGGGGACTTCATATAAATTAACCCAAGCGGGGGTATTTCTGCAATATTCTTAAAGGCAGAGGGCCTACTGCAAATAAATCAAGGGGCACATGCCTCACATGTGCCTCTTAGCTGGAGAGGACTCTAGCATAAATAATGAAACTTATGGGGGGGCATCGCAAATTACCCCCAAGGCATGCACATCTCACGTGTTTCGCAGGCTTTGGCTTTGGTGGTGGGCTCAGGAGCTCCAAGGCGGAGTCTCGGATACCAGGTTTCCAGGTGGCAGCGATGGGAGCTTCGGGGACCCAAGCCTCGAGGCTTGGGTCTAGACTCGGGATGGTTGACGTGGAGGCGTCTCAACCGTTGGATAAAGGGTTGCCCCATGATCCAATGACTGTTGTAGGTTGATGGCAGTCATCAACTGGAGGAGCTGGGGCTCGTCGAGTGGGTGGCAAGGTCGACTGTGGCGCACGATGAAGGTGGAACCGGTCGAGGGCAGAGCATGGTCGGCGAGTCATTGTTGGGGGGCATGATCTGGCGGAGGTTGCCGGCAACTACCTGTAGGGGTTATTGAAATCAATGAAGGAAAATGGGGGGGGGGGGGTGCTCTCCTACACGGATGGAAGAAGAGGAGATCGAGCTCCGGCCTTTGCGAGTCCATAGGTGGAAGAGGATATGAGAGGTAGAAGGGGAGATGTAGGGATCTGAAGATGGATGTGGCATTGATCATCGATGTCTTTATTCAGAGACGATGAAGATGGGTTTTCTGTGAGGAACGACCGGAGAAGAAAGCAGATTGAGGCTTCGAAGATACTTGAGGTTGCGAGGTAGAGTGGAGGAGGTGGTGTTAGGGAGTCTCCTAAAAGAAGGAAGCAAAGAGCTTTCCTCCTTCTGTCTTCGTTTGAGTGCTCTAGCAAAGAAGCATGAGCTCTTGAATCAGGCTGAAGGAGCTACTACAACGAGGAGATGCTTCCTCTTCGGATCGCACCGGAGAAGATATTGAGGATTTCTTCGCTCGCCCCTCTACACACATGTGTCACCTGATTGAAGGTGATAGGAAGCTCTCTCCTCTCTGGTCCAAAGATGGCAGATGGAGATGATTGCGATCAGATCCGTGAGAAGATTTGATGGCTGGAATGGAAGCACGAATGGAGTCATAAGATGAAGGCGAGCAAAGATCAGAGGACCAATGTGGGGGTTGGATGGCAAGCGGAGGAAGGGGCTACGTGGGCAACCCAGAGGGCACCACGTGGCCCAACTTGATTATTCAAAAACATGTAAAATAAAAATAAAAAAGAAATAAAATGACTTAAATTATCAAAACATCATAGATATGAAAGTTATAGATCTTGATGAGATCTACAAGTTTCATGTTGAACAAAAAGTCAAAGCATGTCATTTGTACAAGGCACAATTTTTGGAAGCATTTTAAGGTGATGAAAAACACTTATTTTAAGGGTTTTGTATTTTCTTTGTATTTTCTATTTCTTTTTAAAGACAAAACAAATATGTATAATAATTATTTATTTTTTAAGTATTTTTAATAAATAAGGAAATAAAGAAAGTGTCAGTGATTAAATACAAAAATTAGGGTTAGTGCTAATTACAAGGGAGAGGATTATTGATAAAGATGCAAAATTAATGAAGATTTCCAATAAAGTTATAATTCACCGAGGATAAAAAGAGAGAATAA
Organism: Ottelia alismoides; assembly: GCA_037367405.1. Taxonomy (NCBI): domain Eukaryota; kingdom Viridiplantae; phylum Streptophyta; class Magnoliopsida; order Alismatales; family Hydrocharitaceae; genus Ottelia; species Ottelia alismoides. The sequence goes on from JAZKJV010000436.1 coordinate 363,599, forward strand.
TGATGATCCTGCAGGTATTCATCACATGATTGTCAGTTGTTGGGTGGGTTACCTCAAGGTTGGGCGTGTCATTGAGGGATTGTGCATTATTGTATGTGTTCGAAAACTTGATGGCTTGATTCTCACAATCGATAATTGCCTTTGCAAAGGCTAAGAATGGCTTTCCTAAAATAATAGGAGAGTCAGACTATTCTCCAAGGTGCTCAATGTCAAGGACAATAAAGTCCAGTTTGTGCTTGTCACCTTGGAAGTTTAATGACGATAAAAACAACTCCTCATGATCTTTTGGTAGATTGATCTGGTAGTTGAACGATTACCATCATCTTGTTGAGTTGCCCGAGCTTGAGTTAATCAAAGATGGTCTTTTTAGGGTTCAATCAACTTTTCACAAATCTCTTAAGATCGGGCACATATTCTATGGCCCTGATTAATGGAAGCTCTAAGATCAGACTCTTGTGAAATGCTTCAATTTCAGCATTCACTAATTTTTTGAATTTTCTGGTTTTTTATTTGTTTGGTTTTTTCGATATGATGGTCAGTCAGCTTGTCAGAAGTCAGTTGTGGTTGTGTTCGAATGTATGTCATATGATAGACTTGTGGTTTGCAAGGTGGGGTCCTCAGTTCTTGATTTTTTATTGATTGAATGAGATCATATATTCTTGTAGTCAATGTATCTGCTCTTTAGTTGATCCAAGTGAATTATCCTCAAACTCCTTATGACTTGGTGCAGAATAATTGTACTCCACATGTTGTGACTCTGACATGTAGCTCTGAGAAGAGTTATGTAGTTGTAATTTGGGCATGAGTCTTATTTCCTTGATAGATTTCTCATGAACCGTCAAAGGAAAATTGGTCGTACTCAAGAAGAGAGTCAACTTGAGTATTGGATGGTTCAAAAGGTGGGAAGTCCGTAGTGATCGGGAATCGTGTTTTCCTGTTGTAATTGGTTACACTATTTTCCATACTCAACTCTACATGCTCTGTTGTGTTCATTTGAAAGTCAGAATGTGAGAGCGGTCTAGTCCAGGAAGAAGAGTGGGCAGGGGGTGGAGTGACTGGGTAGAGGGAAATGATGACCACGAGGTATCAATTTCAAATAGAGGATTCCCCTGAAAAGAAAGAGAAGAAGAGTATTGAGACGTGGTCATGTACGATGGACCCATGGAGTTAGGGTACGAAGACTAATGTGTCGACATCTTCTCAAGAGAAAGGTGGAGAATGATTTACGAATCTTGATATTCTTGTAATTGCAAGGACTTGAACGCACACATGACAAACACAAAATTAACTCGTAGATTCATTCACTTGACACTTGTGAAGGATGTTAGAGTTCGATCAATTATCTTTTCAAATTTAATTTAGTGATAAAATAATATTTGAGCAGATTAAGTGGAGATTTAGGTTCAGGAGAGGATTACAAAGACTGGCCCAAATTCGCTCAGCTAGTTGCACCTACTTTCAGGCAGTATGGGTGTAAGTATGGATCATAGAATGGCTACCCATATTACTTCAGCATACTGCCTTACACTTTGTCCTTTAACCAGCCAATATGCTAACGGAGACCGGAGTTTCCTCACTAAGAAGTAACTAGTCATTTTTAAATTCAATAGCCATAATGAAAACTCCATATTTTTAGCTCTACCCTAAGTGTGTGATTCTTGTCCTTACAAATAATGAGTGGGTTTCTCTCCACCAAACACAACGGTTAATTTTGTCAATTTTATATATTATCTCCTTCATTAGCCATCATGGTTTTAGATTAGGGTTATTACTTAAGTCTTATGTGATCATAGAAAATCACGTCTAACGAGCAGTTCTAATTCCTTTAATTCCTAAGTAGAAAAAACTGAGTAGAGGGTCGGAAAAAGATGATGCAAGCATTTAAGTCAATGATACATGTTAAGAAAGAGACTTATAGTGATTCATCGTGGACTTCACAGGGGATGTAATATAAGATATTAAAATTTACGCTAAGTGATATGCACATATGAAAATACCTTAAGCAAATAGGTATATTAGTGGGAAGAATTGATTTAAAAATTTGGCTAAGTCAAACGATCTGTAGTACGTATAATTAGTGAAAAATGTGTGGCATATAAATTACAAGCATGATAAAAAATAAATCTAAGCTGGTGTATGTGTGCTTAATTTCTACGCCACTCAAGTTCGGTCCCAATCACACAGAAGGTGTTGAAACAAACCTGAACACCACAAAATGTCCCATCCAAATTATTACAAAACTTAGGGTTCAAAGAGACCCTATAAATGATGATGTAGAAAATAAAATCTAGTATATGCTCTCTCACAAAAAAATTAAAATTCAGTCTTTTTGCAGTCCCTTGAATTTGTATCCAAAAATTGCTCTGGGTTATCTGTGAAGAGAGAAAATAGTATATGTAAAGAAAGAGAGAGAGAGAGAGAGATAAATGCAAAAAATAAAATGCAAAAGAAAATTATAGAAGAAAAAATGATAATAAATTATTTTCATAAAAATTAATTAGAGAAATTAATCTAAACCCAAAATATATGTCGTTCCCTAGCAACGGTGCCATTTGATGGTCCGTTTTTCAACCTCACTTGAGAATGATATGTTGTAATATAGGATGATAGAAAACTATATATTAAAAATCACAATCTTTGAATGTTGTGGAGAATTTCACTTGATAAGTTTACCAAGGTCGAACACGTGAAACAATGATTTTAGCATTGTGTTTTTAAACTGATTTGAATAATTAAGTAATTACTAAGTTATTTTCTGAGTCAAGAAATAAAGCGAGAAAAGAGATGCTATGCAATGATGATAATGCAAGGAAAAATAAATAGCGACGAAGTTCAGGATCTATGATATTTTCAATCCTCAATTAAAATAATCAAGTAGTCCTTGAAAAAAATCACATATAAAAAGAGATAATTTCAGGAGAGATAATCAAACTAATCCCAAGTTGTAGGCAAGAAGGTTGATAATTCATACTCATGCATAATTGATAATTCTTAAGAAGAATATCTATCCCTGAAATTCTTTTGATTTAGTTCTCAAAGGGTAAACTATAATTTCAATGGAATAAATCTAATAAATCTCCTCAATTTAACCCCTGAAATAAGATCAATTTCCTCAGTAATTACGAGAGGACTAATCACATTAAAATTTCCTCAAATAAACTATCAAGGAAATACAACAATTCTTCCTTGATCTTACCCCCTTCCGAGATTAATTTCTCAAAGATAATCATATGATAATTAATCAAATTTCATCTCCTCATATGAGTCCCTTTAGATAAAATCAAATCTTTCTTGAGATAAATATGGCATAAATTCATCAAAAATTAAGCATGCACATGTCGAATTACTCCCCAAATAATATCTATATAAATCCAAATATTATCTATTTAATGCAAAATGATAAAATCATGGAATAGGCTTTAAAACAACATATTGTGCATAGAAATCAGAGTTCGAATGAGAAGATATGAAATATACAAATTCTAGGGACTGAAATGTAATATGAATAAATGTTTCCTTCTCAAATAGGTCCTTAGAGGGACTTATATGTGATTTCTCCAAGTCAGAGGGTCTTTCTACAGATATTCCATAGTTCTAGGCATGTGCCGCGGCTGGAGGAGACCTTTATGCAATTCTTTAAATAGCAGGGGCCCATATGTAATTTCTTCATGTGTCACACGTGTTAGCTATGTGCCGCAAGTGGCAAGGACCTCACGTGAACGATTGAAAAGTGAGGGGCATCAGTGCAAATTTTTTACCCAACATGTGCGACACGCATGCGTTCCCCAGGCTTGGTGAGAAGATCAGGTGACCGAACCTAGGGTTGACACATGCGGGCGGTAGTAGGCTCGAGCGGGAAGAGCAGACGTATGGGTTCCCGAAGCACCACGTAGCAGATGCACGTACTTTGGGACCCCAAAGTTGAGGTGTGATGGCGGTGGAGGCTCAGGAAGTTCAATCGAAGCCTTGGATCCACCGAGCCTCGAGGCACAAATAAGGCTCGGGGAGGGACACGTGGTGGTCCTAGAATTGTTGGAACAAGGGCTTGGGCTCGATATAATGGCAGTGAGGTGCGATTGCAATAAGGTATAGGCATAGGTACAGTCGAGGGCAGCGCACGACGAGCATCGTGGCGGAGCTCGGCTGACACATGACCGAGCGGTGACGAATGCCATTTTCACCACTTTAATTGGCATCTTTTATCATAGTACAATTGGTGAAATGGTTCAGCAAAGACAAAATTTTCGAATATGTGGAAATTATTTTACTTGGCAAGCATACCAAGATCGAACTCATGGACACGAGCCTCTTTGTCTATTTATCAAATTTTTTCTATTAATTTAAGAGTGAGTGGATCCTCAATTTAGGCCTTTATGCAGATGCTCAAAAAAATGCAGATAAAACAATGCAAGTAATGATGCATGCAAATTTTATTTTATTTAAAAGATGATGCATGAACATAATGCATGATTAAATGCAAAGGGCAGGAATGAAAAAGATTAACTATAAATATGCCCTACAAAATATGAGCACAAATTCTGGTTCTTTTTTAGAGTCAAATTGAGCAATAAAATCAAGATTAAGCATCTATTATTAGCAAAAATCTATAAAGCAAAAGACACTATGAATCATCAAATATTAGCATCTTTTATTAAGTGTCAAATCAATGATTAAATTATGCCATAAAATAGAGGATGAAACAACATCAATATGAAATTAAAATCGTTCAATTTGGACTTAGAATGCTCAAGATATGTTAAAAATAATGCAAGGGAATAAATGTAATGAAAATGCAAGAGAAAATAAAGATATATTTCAAATAGGCCCTTGGAGGGACCTATTTGCAAATAGAAAAACCAAGAGGGTCCCCAATGTAAATTTTCTTGAAGCATGAGGACCGTTATGCAATTAATGAAACTCGGTAGGGCTTTATTGCAAATTATCACAGGCGCACACGAGAGGCACATGCTTGGGACCTTCTTGTAATTCTAGAAAGGTCTGGGGATAGATCTGCAAATTACCCAGCCTCCTAATGTGCAGAGCACACGAGGGGCCATGCTCGGACATGCTGCAACTTCAGGATACTTGGTTGGATCTGGTGGCTCGGGGAATGGCTAGGTTGTGCCCGAGCCTCTTTGTTTCAGAGAAGTGGCATGGCTTCATCTAGATCGTTTGATCGTGGGGATAGAACAACATATGTTCGTGGTGTTCCTCAGCTCCGCCGCCTCCTACGACAGTCTTGTTATGCTCCGTCGTGGTCGTGTTTCCTCCATCAGCCTTGATCGACCATCGGGAAGGCTCAGATACATTCGTAATGGGCTAGCGAAGCTTTTTGAGACTTCCATGATCATAGGGATGGTTCGAAGCAGCATAGAGGTTGTCCTTGTCGAAAGGGCTACTCGAGATCGATGTCGGTGTGCGAACTCCAGGCATTGAAGGTTCCTGCAGGAGGTTAGAATAGCTGAAGCATTGGGCGTGAAGTGCGTGAGTGTTGTGAGGCAAGTGGAGGTCCAACGGAGGCGGAGGGAGTGGGGACTGGCATCATCTCTGGCGGTGCAGAAATGAAATGGGCGAGGTGGTCGGGGGTCTTGGAGAAAGGAAGGGGGCGAGCAGAGGTGTTGGCGAAGATGATGGTGGAGTTACACAGCTGGAGAGATGGTCATGCGAGGGTATGGGTGTCTACGTGCATATGAGTAAAAAGGATAAAACTCAAGATAGGGAATGAGAAGGTTACTCGGAGACCTGAAATGGAAGAATTGGCTTGGGCTTAGCTTCATTCGAAGCTCGGGGTCATCACCCAGCGAGGTCTGCTGGGCCTCGAAGCTCATGCAGCCGTCATGGAGGAGGTGCTTACATGGCATTCTGCCATGGATCTCACCTAGGATCTGGGTCGTCTTTACCTCAACACCGCCCTACAGGCACCACCCTCCGCTATCACTGGAGGGTGGAGGAAGCTGGATCGCATCCCCTTTGAGTGGTGGATGCGGTGACGAGGAGGTGGAGGCACAACATTTGAACGGGACGGTGGTGCGTTATAGGTAATGGTGCGAGGGGATTGAATTATAGTATGATTGCGCGAGAAGATCGGTTGTTGGGGTTTGTTGTGTGCATGTAAATGTCGGAGGTAATGGCTATGGAGGAGGAACGTTGGATTGGAGTAAGGTGAATAGAGGTGGAGGAGAAATTAGGAAGGGGGAACGTGGTTGGCGAGTTGAAACGGCTGATTGGATAAGACGAAAGGGGGAAAATGAGCGGTAATTGTTGGATCGTGAGATCCAATGGTCAGGAGAGAGGCATGGATGAGTAGTTGAGATGAAGTGTAGGCATCATCCTACGGCTAGAAGTGGGACGGTGATGTGGAGAGAGAAGGATCGTTAGATGCAGACTTGATCTAGCGGTGGAGATGAGGGCGGAAATGGAAGGCTTTGATTAGATCAAGGGGCCTAATTAGACAATAGAGAGAGAAATGGGGATGAGCAGTGGAGATGAAGATGGGGAAGATAGATCCAACGGTTCTTGAAGAAGGCGGGTGGCACAAGGAGATGCGACCACATGGGCAGCCCAAAAGATGCCACATGGCTGCACCAAATTAATCAAAAATTAAGAAAATAAAGAAAAATAAAAAAGAATAAATTAGAGGTTGAATTAGAAAAATATCAAAACATCAAAGTTGTAGATCTCGATGAGATCTACAAGTTTTCTGTTGGTCAAAAAGTCAAACAAGGACATTTGTACAAAAGTGTATTTTTGGGAGTCTTTTTAAGAGATAAAAACACTGCCTTTTGGTTTTGAGATTTTTTTGTATTTTTATTTCTTTTAAATGTCAAGATAAATATAGACAATATTAATCCTAATTTTTAGGGGTTTTAATATATTAGAAAAAAAGGAAAATGGTTAGTAATTAAATACAATAAATAAGGATTAGAAAATAGGTCAATTATACACATGTCAATTATATATTAAATGAGGTTTTTTTGTAAATATGCGGAATTAATGAAGAATTCTCAAAAAGTTCTTATTAATTGAGGATAAAAGTAAAGAATAATGATGATCTAAGAGGGATTCATCAAGCGGTGGCGGAAGGCACAAAGTGCCGGAGTGCAAGCCTCGAAGGCTCGGAAGTGTGTTGCAGCGAAGGCGAGCGGGGGTGGAGCGGGAGCGACCAAGGCAGAGGAGGTCGAGAGGGGCGGTCGGTGGAGCTCAACCGAGGGCCAAGGGGTGTGGACGACAATTGCGATCGATGGAAAGCGATTTACCCATGGTGGAGCGGAGTTGTGAAGTGGCGGTGAGCATGGTTACGAAATGAGGTGATTAAAGATCGGGCGGAGATGGTGGATATGGGGGATGTTGACGAGACAAAATAGATGAATGGTGGTACATGAGAAGTAGGAGTGGTGAAAAATCGCTCCAATCTTTGCTTCAAGTTGTAGACGAACATAATGAAGCTCGGCGGTGTTGGAGGTCACCGTAGCTCAGGATGGAGATGCCTGAGGATCATGCCCGGCTAAGTCTTCTCCTGAAGCTGGTTTCTGTCACGAACCTGAGCTTCATCTCACTCGAAGATGATAGTGGATCTTCAGGAGAGGGTTCGCAGAGGTAAGGTAAATAGGAGGAGAGGGCTTGCTGGCGGTTACAGATGGAGAGGGTGAGGAATTGCAATGACCAGAGGAGGTACTGGATATGAAAGGGTCGTTGACAGAGGGTCGTTACGTGAGAGGGAGGAGACAGGCAAATGACTGGGAGGTGAGGATAGGTGGCACGTGACACACATGTTTTTGGTGAGGAAGGAGGAGGCATTTGCGGGTAACATGTGTAGAGAGAGAGTGGACTGGGGAGAGGTCACGAGAGAGGGGTGAGATAGAGGGAGAAGGGAGGGGAAGAGAGAGAAAGAAGAGGGACAAAAGAGAGAGAGAGAAAGAAAAAGAAGAAGAAGGAAAAAAAGGAGAAATAAGTTAATGAAAATAAATAAAGATTAAAATAAAAATGAAAATAAAATTAAGGATTAATTAAAATAAAAATATAAAAGTAAATAAAGATAACAAGTAAGGAAAATCAGAAAGAGATGGTAAATGAAGTCACGTCAAAAAGTGATCAACACGAAAGTTACTTATCTCGACGAGATCTACAACTTTCGTAGAGGATCCAAAACCAAAGAGGTCAACTGTATAAAAAGTATTTTTGGAGGTACACTATATATAATAAAATACTGAATTTTGCAATTTGTAACTTTTTGTATTTTTAATTTCATTTTAATTAGTGGATTAATTTATAAATAATATATACATATTTGATCTAATTTTATGGATTTTAATTCTTGATGCCATGTTAGTTAATTAATAAAAAATGTTATAGAGAAAGAATTATGCTAGAATAACGAATATTTACACATAAAATAATAAGATCAAGTTAGGGTTAATTATTTCCATATTTTTAAACCTCTATATTAGTACAATGAGTAAATGTTAATTAATCAAATTTAAGGGGTTTAACTAGTGATTTATTAAGGGAATTTTTCTAAAACATCCATATAGAGTAGATGAACATGGATTCATCAGCTACGCAAAGTCACTGAAACTAAAAATTCTCTACATGGAGAACTTTGTCCCGCAATTGCTTCATCTCTCTGAATGGCCAAAATAAAAAAGCTGTGGAAACATCCTCATTGGAGTTCGCAATTGTTGGAGATGGAGGTAGAAATTGAGTCTACTCATCGGAGAACTAGGTCTCTCCACACTAGCTCAGAGAAGAGGATCTATACTCTGGAGTCTCTCTGGATCTGTCCGTATCGAGCCATTGACATAGGTCTCTACCTACGTGGTCCACATGAAAACCATAAGTCTATCAGATCAAGAGTATGGGGACCTCATAAATAAATGATCGCATATGTGCATCTCAAACTAGCAAAGTCTAAAATCTAAAGAATTGGAGAACTCTACAAAACACTCCCCTTTCTCTCACACTTGTTTGAATAGGATGACGCCGACAGGGTTGGGAGAAGAATTGAAGATGGAGAACACAAAAAAACTATACAAGTTGCCTCAAACTTTTTTCTGGCTTTTCTTTTCTTCTTTTGTACTGTCTTTTTTGTAAGATACTTTTTTTCTTCTCAAAACTCACAGTCAAAATCTGGCTCACAATCTCGGCCTCAAAACCGAAATCGAGTGTCCCCTAACTGCGGTACCCTAATAAAATAGGGTCAACGGAACTGGTCAAAAACTTGGATCCCAACGAAGCGTAAAAATACCATGAGCTCACGTAAAAACCGTATGAATGACTTGGATCCTAGACCCATGCACTTTTTGGTCATTTCCCTAACTGGGCTTCCTATCTCCTGCCTAGATGAAGGTCAAATGAGGACAGTTAGAAATGCAATTAATACAAATATACAAAATGATAATGAAAAGGCTTGCTAATTAAAATCCTTGAATCCTCCTGAGTATCTTCTGCAGCTCCTCGCCGCAGGAGCTCCCAACTCCACACTTCCATGTAGATCGCGTCCTCCATCTCCATGGGCCATGCCACAAAAGATATATGTCAGAAAAATATCAAGAAAATTAATCAATAAATAATGCAAACACAAACATAATGAGAAGACTTAGAGTTTTGAAAATAATCATCTAAAAAATAATAGAATAAAATCCAATAAATAAATGAGGATTAGTTGTTTCCCCATCAACATCAGTCTGATAAATCAAAAATTTATCTCTTTAATTATTGATAATTGTAGTATATGAGACATATTTCATTTTAACAAAAATAAAAATATTTGAATGTTGTGGAGTATTTTTACTTGGTAAGTCTACAAGGTAGAACACTGGGACACGAGCCTCCTCATCGATTTATCGGAGATTATTGATTAAATCAGAGCAATTAAATTAATTGATATAGGTCTTCATATGCTGACATAATGCACACGTCACAAATGAACAGATAATATGCATAAAGTGAATGAAACACGTCATGTAAGACAGAGGTATGCGGTGAATAAGGTGCAAGTGATTATGCAAGATCGTTAAACACAAAGAAAGAGAATGTATTTTTTATTTATTTCTATGCAAAAATGAAGTATAAAATGCAAGAAGGAATGTTAAACAATATACAACTTTTTTTGTTTTTAGAAAATAAATTGATGCAAGATGATTTGAGGATGTAGATATCGAGAAGATCTAAAAATAGACAAATATACGAGCAATCGAATAAAGATCGATTTCAGAGATGTTTGTTTCATTCAAATAAATCAATGTTGAGCAAATGACATTTTAGATAAAAGAACAAGAGATAGTGTGAGCTTTAGAATTTATCCATATAATTTAAGTGTCAAATTAGTAAATAATCTATGCCATTAAATATATAATAAATAAGAACAATGAAACTGAAATCAACTTAATTTGATTTCGTATGCTCAAGATACGATCAATGGAGTTCGGGGGCATAATTGAATTGAAAATATGCAAAATAAAAATAAATATTGCATTCAGGTCCTTGTAGGAGCATAAATGCAATTTTTAAAACATGATAGGGCCTCAATGTCATTTGCCCTTATGCGACATGTGATGTACGCGCACCAGGGCATGACTTCTTTGCAATATAGAGGAACAATGGGGGTGTGATGAATCTCCATTTCATCACCTTTATTCTTTCATTTTGTCCTTTAAACCCTAACTAAATGCATGTATATATCATTAATTTGTCAAAATAAACATTAGTTAATTTGTACAAAATACTGTAGATTTATTGTATTTATTGTCAAAGGAGATCTAAACAATTTCACGCACATGGTTCTATCATTTCAAGGTAGCAAAAGTATGCGACTAAGAGGATGGTTTTGACCTGACTGTGAATTGGACTGAATAATAGGAGTATGGAACCTGAGCCCTGTTATGTCACACTTCCTAACTTATTTCTCGTTCCGAACATACCATTAATCTAAAGCTCTTCTTTGAGCTCCAAAGTTTTACATTGATAAGACAAGTTTAAAAGTCGAGAATTATTCTAAGTTATTTCCTTTTCTTTTTTATTTTCTTCTCAGCACTTACAGGCACAAGTGATTGCTAGGTATTAGTAAAACCAGGTATCCGAGGTGGTGAATCTCCATTTCATCACCTTTATTCTTTCATTTTAGTCTTTAAACCCTAGCTAAATGCATGTATATGTCATTAATTTATCAAATAAACATTATTTAATCTGTACAAAATATTGTACATTTATTGTATTTATTGCCAAAATAAAAGAATAAAGGGAAAAAAAGAAAAATAGTGAAGTATCAAGGACACTGAAGTGACCCTAGACCCCGAGACCCAGTCATCATGATGATTGAGTTGATAAGGAATAAAGTAGGAGGAGATAGGGTGCCTAACAGTACAAAAACCACAGTTGGTTCACTCTAAAAGATAGTCCAATAATTACTTTTTAGGATCTATTTTATTCTTTATTATTTACACCTCAAATAAAGAAATATTGTACATGAAAATCATAGATAAAAATTGCATAGAAAAATACAAAATTTATTTTATATAAAATAAGATATAGTGTACATTTTATACACAGAATAAAATCCTAAAACCCGAACTTCACTAACCCATAGCTCCCAAATAAAAACTCAAAATGTATCAAAATCAACTTTAATTGTATATAACTTTTAATAAGCTATTTAATGAAGGTGGTTTCATATTTTTTGGAGTTAAGGTGTGAAAGTTAGGATTTGGACCCCTATTATAATATACCCGAGTGAAATATTCATTTTATTCATTCCATATTATTTTTATAATATTTTATTTTTATAATTTTGTAAATATTATTTACAATATATATACATATTAAAACTAAATAAAATCATAAATAAATCATTAAAATAAAATATGTATACTAAGTACATAGAGGAATATACAATACATAAACATATGTAATAAATATACCCATTTATTTATGTGTGAGTATCTTATCAGAAAATTTAATAAAAATATATTTACATACATAAAAAGAGCTTGCTTTAAAGCTATGTCTAAGGATAGAACAGAGGAAACTGTCACAAACTACAAAATAGCGAAGAAGGAGGCAAAGAAGGCCGTAAGCGATGCTAAGTCAAAAGCTTATGAAGTTTTGTATAAAAATCTCGACTCTAAGGAGGGACAAAAGGATATATTTAGGTTGGCCAAAGCAAGAGAAAGAAAAACCAAAGACCTTTCTCAAGTGAGATGCATTAAGGACGAGGAAGGTCATGTGCTTGTTACTCAGAAGGATATAAAGACTAGATGGGAGTAGTACTTCCATAAACTTTTCATTGGGGAAGGAAATAGAGATATCACTTTGGGTGATCTAACTTGTAGTGAAAGTTACTTGAATCGTTCATGCTATAGACGGGTACAAAGAAAGGAAGTAGAGGAGGCGTTGAAGGTTATGAGACCTGGAAAAGGTGTAGGACCGGATGACATCCCTGTAGAAGTATGGAGAGTTTCAGGTGAGCGTGGTTTGACTTGGCTTACGAATCTATTCAATGTTATTTGGCGAAGCAAGAAAATGCCTGAAGAGTATCGTGGTGCCTCTTTATAAGAATAAAGGAGACATTCAAAATTGTTCAAATTATAGAGGTATCAAGCTGTTGTGTCACAGTATGAAAATTTGGGAACGTGTGATCGAAAGACGGTTGAGGCAAATTTCCAATGTAAAAGAAAACCAATTCGGATTCATGCTAGGTCGCTCAACGATTGAAGCCATCCATTTGCTGAGGATAACAATGGAGATTTATATAGCTAAATGAAAGAACCTCCACATGATCTTTATTGATTTGGAGAAGGCTTATGATTATGTCCCACGAGAGATATTGTGGAGAGTGTTGGAGAAGAGACAGATACCTGTCCTATACATTAACCTCATAAAGGACATGCATGATAGGGCTTTATCTTGTGTAGGGACCCCGTCTGGGAAGACTGGATATTTTGACATCAACATTGGTTTACATCAAGGTTCTGCTTTGAGTCCATTTCTTTTTACTTTGATTATGGACGAGTTGACCAGTCACATTCAGAATGAGTTACCTTGGTGTATGTTATTTGCTGATGATATTGTGTTAATTGACGAGACTAGAGATGAAGTAAATGAGAAGCTTGAGGTCTGAAGACATGAGTTGGAGACTAAAGGATTTCATATAAGTAGGTCTAAGATGGAATATATGGAGTGCACCTTTGATGGAAGCAATGGTGAAGGAATCGAGGTGAAGATTGGTGACGATAACATTCAGAATAAAGATTCCTTTAGATATCTGGAATCTATTCCGCAACATGATGGGGAAATTAATGGAGATGTTACTAATAGAATAAATGCAGGCTGGCTAAAGTGGAGAGGAGTCTCTACTGTTCTTTGTGATAAGAAAATTCCTTCAAAAATTAAAGGAAAGTTTTAAGAAGCAGCCGTGAGACCTGCTATGCTTTATGGATCTGAATGTTGTCCTGTGAACCATAGACATGTGCAGAGAATGAATGTAGCAGAAATGAAAATGCTAAGGTGGATGTGTGGACACACACGTAAAGATCGGATTCGGAATGATGCAATCAGAAAGAAAGTTGGCGTAGCTTCGATCGAGGATAAGATGTGAGAAAATCGCTTAAGATGGTTTGGACATTTGCAAAGAACATCAGCAGATGCACCGGTTAGGAGATGCAAGTGTTGGAATGTTGAGCCGGCTAAGAGAGGGCAAGGACGGCCCAAGAAGTGTTGGAAAGAGACCATACGAAGGGATCTTAGTTTTGTGGATGTAAGCTCGGGATTGGCCCAAGATAGATCTGAATAGAGGCGAAGAATCCATGTAGTCGACACCACTTAATTGTGGGAAAAAGGCTTTGTTGTTGTTGTTGTTGTTATATTTACGTACATAAAATTGAGTCACAAGTATATAAATTATCAAAATAAAATAATAAAATTGAAAATACAAAATAAAAATAAAATATACAAATTATAGATGAAAATACCTTATATGTATACTTGTAAAAGGCAACCTATGATAAAACACCTCAGAAAAATAATAAAAATAAGTATAAATACTACATACAATTAGAAACACTTTTCATTTTATAACCTAAAATAATAAATCAATTATTAATTATTTTCTCTTTTCCAAGGCATTTTTGCCCTGGAATTTCCCGGTTGGTCCACGTGGACCAACTGGGCAGCTCCATTCGTTGATCTAGGTCAATTGTCCAGCCTCCCTCTGACTTCTGTCAGAACTTCAAGAGAGTTCCATTTATCCCAATTCTATATGCCTCTATTCGCGCCTATTCCCTCGATACTTCTACATTTCTGTAGCCATCTCCTCCTTCATCCACACCCTTCTTAGAATCCCTACCAACTCTCGATAGTTTGCACGCAATCACCCCTCGAACTCGCTCAATACCCATCTATAAATATTTCCCCCTCACCCATTTTGATGTTTTGATCACTCTCTCTTTGTCTTTAGCCCCTCAAACCGCTCCTAAAGACTTCACCTTGGTGACTACAAGGTGTGGTTGGCATTCAGTGAGGAGAGGCCAAGGTAGAGGTACATCCACCATCTCCGGCGAGCTTCGCCTTGACGTTTTGCTCTTGGGCTTCCAGCCTGGTTGAGCCCCCATGCCCTGCTATTTTAGGTAATATTTAGGTCTTGCACTCTATTTATGCATTTAATTCCCTAGTCAGTCATTAGGAGTACGATTAGTCATCAAATCCATCTATGACTTCGAGCTTGGACTCCAGATTGATTTCATCGTGAGACCCTCACTGTTTCAACTTGCTTATCCCCCCACCTCGAATCCCTTCGCAATCTCTATCGATTCCCCACAAAATCCCCTTAAAGAGTGCTACTTGATTAAGAAATAAAGGATGGTATTGGATACCTACTTTATGACCTTAAGATTCTTGAAAGATCTCATCTCTAAGGATATGATTCCTTGAGGATGACTCTCTTGAGAATCAAGATGAAAATGAAGTAAAGGAACTCATTTAATCTTGATATGATAATGAGGCTCCTGACATCGAAAACTCAAAGGACAATTAAAGATGAACTACTCATACCTCTTCAAATGAGTTTGAGGATGTATTCTATGTGTCGGAGAAATCTGAAAATGATCTAACTTCATGTGATGAAGCCTCTAAAGATCATAGCATGGAATGATGGATTTTAGCAATAAAGTCAAAAGTAGACTTCATATACAAGTGTTGTATATGGACCCTCGAGTATCCACCTATATGGGTAAGAACCGTTAAGGTGTAAATGGATCTTCAAGAGAAAGAGGGAACCTGATGAGAAGGTAGAGACCTTCAAAGCACGACTCGTAGCCATGAGCTACACACCGAAGAGAAGACACTGCTTGCAATGAGACTTGATCTTCAGAAACCATGCTTATACCCATCAGAATATTGCTAACTATAGCTACACAACTTGACTTCGACATCTTTAAGATGGAAGTCAAGATTGCATTCCTCTATGAATACCTCTCCAAGGATTTCATATAAAGTAGCCCAGGACTTCATGTTGAGGAAAGCAAGGTGTGCAAGCTGAAGAACTCCATCTATGTACTCAAATAAGCTTCTTGTAGTTGGAACATCGGATTTGATGAAATTATAAATGTTATGATTTCGGATAGAATCTTGATGAACCATATGAAGCTTAGTGGGAGTGCCATTGTGTTCATCGTGCTAAATGTAGACGATATCCTGATCATTTGAAATGACATAAGGATAATAATAAGTGTTTTATAATTTGGCTATTCCATACCTTGAGATATGATCTCAAGGATACCTCTTAGATCTTACTTCTGAAGTTGTTCAGAAGCAAATAGAAGAGGGTATTGTGACCGTCACATTAGTAGTACACCTTGGACATTTTCATTTTCTATAAAATTCCAAGAAAGTCTTCTTTCCCTTAAGATATGTTACTCACCTATCTAAAGGGATAGCACCTCAAGGAGTTGAGGAAGTGAATGCTAAAACTACGTTCACTTGTGCATCAGTTATAAGAACCCAAGTGTATGCTAGATGTGTACAAAAGTCAGATGTCTGCCATGCAGTGGGAGTAGTAAACTGTTACTAATCCTACTATGGAGATGAAACACTTAATTGCAGTAAGAACAATATCTTCAAAGATGAAAAGACTTTAGAGATAGTGATCTCTAAGTCTTATCTTCAAAAACTTAAGACTTTATAGATACTGATCTAAAAGGTATTAACTGCAGATATCTTAGGAGATAGAGATCTCCAGAAATATGGGTATTCTGACAAGGATTATGGAAATACTGGTTATACTAATTACTGAGCTATAGTGTCAAGGACACTATAACTAACAATATTGAGTATTGGTTGCATGAGATGCAACATTCGCATTGGATGCGAGCATTGTTACTGAGGGATATACAAGTGCCGTAAAAGGACTTGACGTAGTCTCTTGGGAACAGAGTTACTAATTAGCTTACCTAGCTATTTTTTTAAAAAATATCCTATGATTGACACATGAGTGCGGGTTTAAATGATTATCCCATTAATGACTCTTTGGGCTAGTGGGGGATTGTTGGACATGCGAGCCCATGACGATCCATTATGCAATAAATGTTATTGCGAATATCATTCCCTGATCTGAAATGAAGAATAACTAATTTGCATAATAGGTCCCTTAGCACAATTAGGGTTATGTACCATGGCCATCTTAATGATCATACAATTGTTGATTCAATTAATTAATCATAGAGGCTGGTGCTTGGATGAATATCTAAAGAGTTAGATTGAGGACTCATCAAGCACCGTCCAATGATTGTTAAGAGATGATCTCCAGCCCGAGTAGGAGATGACAATCCTTTCTGATTTGGTTGATATCTAAACGACCTCTTAATGCAGGTCCTTTGCATAGGGATAGAGATTCAGAGGTGTTAGATAAGTTAGGTCAAACAGTTGACTTAATGAGATCTAGATAACCAAAGTCCTATGTTGTATGTTGTCACAATATAGGCATGCATCCTCTGACCGGAGACTGATGCATTACTATATGTCTGAGTATGTACATTTGGCAGACCAATAGGTTGATGACCTAACCAAGGTCTATACACCGACGTGCTGGTGTACATATAAGCACATATGAGTAATACAGACTCTCAAAGGGATCATACATGTTCATTTACTGAATCGGAAGACATGAGCTCACTCATGAGATATTGGGAAGAATCAAATTCCGTGCACGGTCGTTTCGCTTTAGAAGCTCAACTGAATTTGTAGGTTTGATATATACATTTGGAAAGTATATGATGAATACCTAGGTATGATATATGCTTTTAGAAAGTATATGATTGATACCAACTCCCAATGATTAAATGAGAATCTTAATGATAAAACCCTGAAGGAGATAATCCAAAAGAGATCTAAAACTTCAGGTTTAATCTGCGTCTTCTAATATGCAGGATGTACATGCATTGGGAATACCTGAGGGTGATGTGATCATAAACGATTGTATAACCATGACGTTTCCATTATGAGGGAGTCATGAAACAAGTATGGATTTTAGTGAATCCTCTCATAGAGAAGTGATCTCATCTTAGTCCAAATATTGGACATTGATATGAATGTGATTCAAATACAATGAGAAGATTAGATCTACGGCTTTGATTTAATCAAACATCTATAGGAGGTCTGCAAGATTTGGATTTGAGATTTGATCTCAATATCCAAGTCACTATACATGGAACGATATAATCACAATGTCCTTATCTCCATGTATCCGAGGAGAAAACTCATTATCCTCAAAAGAGTTCATGGATAATTTCATTGTTGATATGTGTATCCGAGCATTGAGAAAATTGGTAATTAAATGTGATTTAATTATCATGAATAATATGAATTGGATTCATATTATAAGGAGAGTTATCCGAGATAATTAAATTTGATTTAATTATAAAAGGTCTAAATATTGTGAATGTGATTCACATTATTTGGGATATGAGAATAGAGATCCAAGATGATTAAATGTGATTTAATTATCATGGATATGAATAATGTGGATAGCACTATCCATATTAATCAGGTATATTATAAATATGATTTATAATATATTAGATAGAATATATTGAGATTTATATTTGTTAATCAATTATTGATGTGAATTGGATTCACATTGAATGATTAATTGAAAATATAATTTACATTTTGTTTTGGGATGTGAATGTGATTCACATTTTTCCGATGGCATGATTGCAATATTTCACAAGATAATTATAAATTATTTTTACGAAATAGTTTACAACAATCGTTGTTGTAAATCCTAGAGATATCATGAGATAATGGTATCTCATGATATAATGAGATCTCATGAGATGATTGGTAGCCGTCCTCCGTTTTTTAGGGGATATGGTTTATCTCCTCATTATCTCCAAGGATAATTAATTGATTTGATTTGAATTCAAATATATTGATTTATCGATATATATAAATTTAAATTAAATTAATTATTGGTGTGTTTTCACAACAAAATCATAGCCATTGAAAGAAACATAAATCAATCTCACTCATTGATTGTGTGATGTCCATGGATTGTGATCCATGGACTCCCAAAACCATATATAAGAAGAGGCACCCCTTGCTCTTCGAGTTACACAATTACGATATATGCTCTCCCCCTCTCTCTACATGTCATTCTCTCTCCCTCTCTCTCATTGTGGTTGTCCACCATGGAGTCATTGAGAGAGTCGTCATCACCGCAACATCGTCATCATGCTGTCGGATCATCTACTTGTGGATCTCCATCTCCTTCGGTGCTCCTCTCTTATGAAGAAGATTTTGGATCTCGTGTGACGAGATCAGGAGATCCACTACTTGGATCATCAACATGGATTGCGAGGAGCACGTGCCTCATCAACGCGCTCGCAAGCGTCTCCTCCGTTGGATCGGACTTGAGACAAGTGGTCTCTTGGTTTAAAGACTCGATCACAACCACGCTTGAAGAGGTAACCCTAGTACCTATTTGCAGTTTAGATGAAACGATCCAAGAAGTGATCTTGGATCATGTGGTTTCATCATTTTAATTTTTTTAAATTCCGCTGCCCTGAGCTACTAGTGTGACTAGTCGCTCCCGATTGCATACGATGCGATCCTCATGCTTCTATGATGCGCTCAAGGATCTTCCTATATCCTTCATTTTCTCCCATTCCTCTAGCATGAGTTCGAGCTTTGTTTGCTTCGTTTCCTATGCCCGATTGATGCCCTAGAATCTGTGACCTTCAGATCCCTAGGCATTGCCAAATCTCCCTCGGATTGTTTGATTCTTCCCGATTCTTCCAAACATCCGAGGTTCCCTATAAATTCTCTCATATGCCTATACCATGACTTAGATCGTTCCCCGTACCTCCTTTCTTCAATTAGCACCTTTAGGATAGTGACAACATCCTATTGGGGCCTTTTGGAGCTCGAATTGGTACTGAGTTGAGCGTAACTCAATCGTGGTCGGAGCGCTCCGTTGCAACCAGCCTCTTCTATCTTCCACAACAGAATTGAGGCCATGACTTTCCATTCCCTCCGCTTCGTTTCGCCTACCTTTTTAGCATACTCATGCACCTTCCTTCCTTCGCATTTCATAGTTCATCCCCGATTTCCATTCTGTCGTTGTCTCTTACCATATCTGCTTTGACCATCAGGTTGGAGATTCGTTTCACCCGTTCAGTTGTTTAGATCGGATCATCTGCTCATCCTCCATCTCCCAACGTGACTTGTTCACCCTTAGAACTGATATTAAGATCAAATTTAAGGACGGACTTCCCTCCTTCATTTCTACCGAAAATCGAACATCATCCAAACCCACTTCTCTTGTTTCATGCACTAAATAACCCGAGCCAGAGGTGTGTTTCCGAGCTACGAATACCCTTGTATGTATAGGTGTAGACAAGAAGCTCAACCCAAGCCTCAACTCCAGTGACGGAGTAGCTCCAGGTGGTGCATCTTCCAGAATGTCTTTGAGCCCCACCACAGACCATCTGAGGCCTCCATTCAATGCGGTGCTACTTCAGGAGGGTGTTGGACCTCTCAGATTGCTGATTTGAACTCTATAACACAAGATATCCATGATCGAAGCTTAGCAGCCACCACATTCTTCATGTCTTCCAGCATCATCGCCAACCATCAGATGAGGAGCCAATGCCCTGGATTTGGTCTAAGCCACCCACTCAAGCCCAAATCTTGGTGCTCAGATCATACCTAAGGCAGATCCACGCCATACATCAGCGTTCACTTTCCATACCATTGGATCTGTACATGCTCGCTAGATATGAGTCGTATGTCCTTGGTGAAAGCGAAAATCACCTTTTTAATAATGAGAAGTTGTGGCATAGGAGATAAAATTCGGTCGATCAAAAGCCACACTTTTAAATATGTGGAAGTTAATTTACTTGGTAACTGTACCAAGGTCGAATACAGGGACACGAGTCTCTTAGTATATTTATCAAAAATTATTTTTTAATTAGTGAGTGATTATTTTCTATACCTAGGTCTTCATATGCTTATGTAGATGCAATGCACATCACAACATGATATGCAAATATATAATGCAAATAAAATGATGCAAGACTAAATGATATGCAAAGAGAGAATATGGTTCTTGTGTTTTTGTTTGGTTTTAAGTGAAATTAAAAGAGATGCCATATGAATTATATACATGCAGATATGTATGTGTAGATATACCCAAAAAATAAGTTATTGAGCAATAAAATGAAGGTTGATTTCAGTGATAAATGGAGCATCAAAATTAAGATCAAGCATCTATTAATGGTAAAATTTTATAGAGAAAAAGACACTATATATCATCAAATATTAGCACATTTAATTAAGCATAAAATCATGAATTAAACTATGTCATTAGATAGAAAATAAAATATGCAGCGCAATGAAATTGAAATCATTCAATTTGGATTTAAAATACTCAAGATATGATGAAAATAGTGCTAGGGGTGTAAATGTAATAAAATGCATAAAAATAAAATATAAATAATCACAAAAATACCTCTGGAGAGGATTTTTGCATTAAATGAAAGTCGGAGAGTCCCCTTCATAATTTAACTTTCGCGCATGGGGGGTATTTCTGTAATTTTCCACAACCAGCAGGACTCATCTGTAAAATACCTCAGGTGCGCACGTGAGGCACGTGCTTGGGGACCTCATTGTAATTCTTGAGAAGGCTGGGGGTATCCCCGCAAATTACCCAGCTCCTCACGCCCATGCCACGTGAGGGGGCTAGGCTCCCGGGTGGTTGCAGCTTCGTGTGGATACGTGGCATGTCCCAAGCGCCTCATCGATTGGCTTGGATTTCGGGCCTGCAGATTCGGGGAAGAGGCTCAGAATGCATACGGGTCGTCCGATCCAGAAGATCGGACGATAACTGTAGCTTCTAGCTCTGCCCCTCCCGTCGGATAGGGATGTGCTTCGGTAACAGGCCTGGAGCTCTGCCTCCTTCCACCATGCGTGCTAGAGCTCCATGAAGCTGACTAGGATGTCCGCGATTAAGATGCGATGATGGAGAAGGCACGGGAGGTCCAAGAATAAGCCAACGATGGACCCTCGCCGGAGGTCTCGCTCTTGAACGGAGCTCGTGATATCCTTTAGCCATTGAAGATTAGGAGTACATGCAAGGTTAGCGATAGCTGAAGCGTACACATGGGCGATTATGAGGTGAATGGCAATCCAATGGAGGCAGAGGAGCGGGGGACCGAGGCTCCTCTCCAGTGGACCAGAGAAGGGATGGGGAGGAGGTGAAGTTGGGTCATGGAGAAGGGAGAGGGTGGTCGGGAGTGTTGGCGAAGGTGATGGTTGACTGGTGGAGCTTGTGGAGTGGTCAGGTGACGGTGGGGGTGAGTGTGGGCGTCAGAAAAATTGAGAGAAAATTCAAAGAAAATGAGGGAGGAGAGAACACCTGATTGAAGATCCAAAATTGGCGAACAGAGGCTTGGACTGAGGCCCTTGGGAGTCTCGGGTCTTCGCATATCGAGGTCGGTCAACCTCAAATCTCGTGCCACCACCGAGGAAGCAGAGCATTGACGAATCATAAATTGCCTGTGTTAAAATGTATGTCGCAATGGATTGGATTATCGTTCGCTTAAAATAATATGTAGTTTCGTTGTAGGCGGGCAATCAGAATCAGTCAAGAAATAACCACACAAAATTTTAGTCAATTTTTATCAATACGATTTTATGTTTATTTTACTTGGGCAAGTCCCAAGGTCGAACACAAGGAGGCAAAGGAACAACCTAGAATTTTGTCTATTAAAGTTCGTGCATGATTCTCGACATATTTTTTGTATTTTTAATGCAAATTTTGGATGCAAAATGCAACTTTGGCTGATTTTTAGGGACTATAATGTAAAGATCAATCAAATGATGTCCGAAAAATATGAAATTTGGCCACGATGATATTACGATGATATGAATGTACTATAATTTTTTTTGGTATTTTTGGATGTAAGATGATTTTTTTATGAATTTTTGAAGGCAAACAAAGTGAGTTTTAATATTTAATTTTAATAAATATTAAAACTAATTATTTTAAGGGATAAAATTATCCAAGATCTATCACTAGGTGATGGATCTTAGAAAAATCCTAAACCTTAAAAATGAAAGATTTAATACCTATTGAAAATCAAATATTGAAAATATGCAAAATGATTTTTACAAGGCAAGCCATGTATGCAAATGCAATTCTTTTAGGGGAGTGTGTAAAAGACAATTAGTTATACAACATGTAATTTCTCGGGACATTTTAGAGCACGGTTAATTACTTATGAAAATTAGAGCACAAACTGGGCAAAATATGCAATTTTCCACAAAATAATTAATTAATAATTAACCACTGATCACAAAAATGTCAAGCAGATGCTACCATGTAGAGAATCAATTGACGAACATCATGTTATTTTTGGATAATAAAATAATGTAATGTAGAAGTCCAAAACAATGGGGGAACAAGGGTATTTTTGTAATATTTAAATAAAATGAAAATGCAGTAGAAGAGAAGTAAATACCAATAAGTGGGGGGGGTCTGCAAAATTTCCAAGGGGCATGTGCTGCGCACGTGCCCTTGGATGGGGGAGGACTGATATGCGAATCTGGTAAACTTGAAGGATATTGAGAATCCTTAAGCGCATCACGGAAGAGTGTCGATCGCATCATATGCAATCGGAGCAACTAGTCGCACTAGTCGCTAGATGCGGTGGAAATTAAAATTTTAAATCTAATGATGAAACCAAATGATCACGAGAACATTTCTCGGATCGTTTCATCAAACCACAAGTATAAGGAATACCTCTTGAAGCGTGGTTGCGATCGTGAGATCCCAAACAAGAGATCCTCCTGTCTTAAGTCCGATCCACGAAGAATGCACTTGCGGGCACGATGATGAGTCGCGTTCCTCCCGCAATCCTCGATGAAGATCCAAGCGATGGATCCCCTGATTTCGTCGAGCAAAATCCGTCGTCTTCCTTTAGAGCAAACAACTCCAAAGAAGAAGGAGATCCTCGAGTCGTCGAAGGCGAATGCCGAGAGTCTCTCCTTTCTCAACACAAGATGGACGGCCATCTTTCGGAGGAGAGAAAGAGAGAGGGCGAGAATATGAGAGAGAGAGAGAGAGTTGTAACCTTGTACAACTCTTAATGATTTCACAAGAAAGGCTAGGCTAGCCCTCCTTTTATACTAGTTTAGGATCCAATGGATCTCAATCCATGGACACATAGATCCAACGGACTTGCTTGATCTATGTAATGATCAATGGCTATGATTGTTGTTGGTTAAAACCAACAACATTTATTTATATTTAAATTAAATATATGTTGCAACATTATCAACATAATTTAATTAAACATAAATAAGTTTATCAAGAGATAATGTGATAATAAAAAAGGGAGTCAACCAACCACCCTAAATCATAGGGGGCGTCACCTATGAATAAGCCATAGGTGGCGCCACCTTTTATTTAGGTGGTTAGTTTGTCTCCTTTTTATTTTATCTTATTATTTCTTAATTAATTTTGCAATAACAATTGTCACAAAAAATATCCACGAAATTAATTCCAAATTAATTTGTGAATATTTCAGTCATGCCATTGAAAATATATGAATCACATTCACAACCCAAACTAATTTGTAAATTACATTTCCAATTAATTACTTAATGTGAATCCAATTCACATTAATTATTAACAAATGCTTTTTACATAGTTTCTCTCTCTCTAACATATTATAAATCATATTTATAATATATATGATTAATATGGATAGTGCTATCCACATTATTCATATCCATGATAATTAAATCACATTTAATCATCTTGGATCTCTTTTCTCATGTGCCCAAATAACATGAATCACATTCACGTTATTCATATCTTTGATAATTAAATCACATTTAACTATCTTAGATATCTCTTCTTATAATATGAATCAAATTCATATTATTCATAAGAATTAAATCATATTTAATTATCCATTTTCTCGATGCTTGGATACAGAATTCATCAAATGAATTATTCTTGAACTCCTTCAAGAATAATGTGCTTTCTCCGCAGATACTTGGAGATAAGGACATGGCGATTGTATTGTTCCACGTATAGTGACTTGGATGTTGAGATCTCATCTCAAATCTAGATCTTACGAACCTCCCATAGATGCTTGATTAAATCAACACCGCAAATCTAATCTTCTCATTGCATGTGAATCTCATTCAGACCAATGTCCAACACTTGGACTAAGATCAGATTGCTTCTCTACTGAAAGGAATCACTAAAATCCAGACCTATTTCATCACTCCCTCGGAATGGAAGCGTCATGGATATACAATCGTTTATGATCACATCACCCTCAGGTATTCCCAACACCTGTACATCTTGCATACTGGAAGACCCATGGTCAACCCGAAGATCAAGATCAATTTTACATTGTCTTCTTCAGGGTTTGATCACTAAGTTTATCATTTGATCATTGGGATTTGGTATCGATCATATACTTTCCAAAAGCATATATCATACCTAGGTCTTGATCATATACTTTCCAAAAGTATATATCTAACCTACAAATTCAGTCAAGCTTCCAAAGCGAGACGACCGTGTACGGAATTTGATTCATCCCAATATCTCATGAGTGAGCTCATGTCTTGTGGTTCAGTAGTGAACCAGTATGATCCCTTTGAGAGATCGTATTACTCATATGCCCTTGTATGCACACCAGCTCGCCGGTGTATAGACCTTGGTTAGGCCATCAACCTATCAGTCTGCCAAATGTACATACTCAGACATATAACAATACATCTATCTCCGGTCAGAGGATGCGTGCCTATGCTGTGACAACATTCAACATAGGACTTAGGTTATCTCGATCTCGTTAAGTCAACCCATTGACCTAACTAATCTGACACCTCCGAATCTCTATTCCTATGCAGAGGACCTGCATCAAGAGGTCGGTCAGATATCAGCCTATGCGACAAAGGATTGCCATCTCCTACTCATGTTGGAGATCACATCTTAACAATCATTTGACGGTGATTGATGAGTCCTCAATCTAACTCTTTAGATATTCATCCAAGCACCAGCCTCTATAATTCAATAATTGAATCAACAGATGTATGATCATTAAGACAGCCATGGTATATAACCCTAATTTACAGAGGGACCTATTATGAAAATTATTTATTCTTCATTTCAGATCAGGGAATGATATTCGCAATAACATTTATTGCATAACGGCTCGCCGTGGGCTCACATGTCCCACAAAACTCTAGGGTTGCTTTTGAAATTTACCCAGAAGGTCACGTACGATGCATGTGACCCTGGGGGTAACTAGGGCTTTGGCGTAAATCAGGCAGACTCTAGGGATATTGGCATAAGATGTCCCCTCTCCTCACGTGTGAAGAGGCTCTCGGGTAGACCCGTCGGTGAGGCGTGATCGGCAGGTGGCTGTTGGCAAAGCTCCGGATGTGACAGTGGCACCGATGGAGCGGAGGAGGGCCGGAGGCACTTCTAGGTGATGAGGCTCCTGACATTTGGCAGAGAAGGTGTCATCGGCTGGTGAAGATCTGTTGATTCCTGGAGGCTAGTTGGATGATGGCGATGAAGAACGATGTGGCCGATGTCGATGCAGTTGTCGGAGAAGATTGTCGTTGGAGGTATGAACGTAGGATCAATGGTTGGCGGTGAAAGAAGCGTGGATTTTGATAATGGTTGCGGAGGAGAAGCGGTGTCGGGAAGACCGTTGGTCGTAGGGTAACGATGAGTGGAGGGAGTTGGGCGAGGAGCAAAGTGGTCAGAGGTGCTTATCGGGGGAGATAAGTGAGGAGAACTAACGGAGAGGATACCCGGAGGTGGGGTGCTCGACGACGTGGCCGGAGCAGAGCAACGACTCGATGGTGGAGCAGCAACAAGGACAACTGACCTCAGATTTCGTCAATGGAGGGAGCTTCACCTGGCTGTCACTTTCGATGAGGGGGACCTCTTGGGGGTTGAAGGGTGGATGCAGATGAAAGGAGGCGGCGAGGTCTCTTTTATAGGCTGCGGGGCTTGGTCGGAGAAGGAAGGCTAATGGGGTGATTGGTGATCTGATTAGCGTGGGGATCTCAGATGATAGGGTCGATGGGATCGAGGGGAGAGGCGAGATCTATGATTGGAGTATGGTGGTGCCCAGAAAGGGAAAGGGAAGTCGGAGATCGGAGGTCGATTAGGATGGCGACTGATGATTGCAGATCTGATGAGGAAGGAATGGCGGCGACAAAATCCATAGTCATCGGATGGTGCAAGATCGCGAAGGACAGATATCCAAAAGGGAAAGTAACAGGAGATTGGAGATTGACGGAGGACCAGGGACGACGGTCAACGAGAGTGAGGGGATACGATGGAGATCGGAGGAGGGCCGACGAGGGATTCGTGGGCGAAGATTTCGGGATGATAGGCGGCGGAGCTGCGAATTGGGAAAGGCACAGAGGAGGGAGACAATCCAGGGGTTGTCCGATCGACCGAGATCGGATGACCCTACTGGGGACATGTGGCAGTAGTAGAGGAGGCAGGAGATGCACGTGCAGGTCACGTGCAGCAGACGCACGTGACCAGCACATGCGACGTTTTAATAATTTTTTTTATAAAATGAAAATAAATAAGGTCCAAAAATGGGTGACACGTGGTGGCTCCAGGAGCTGCCACATGTCAGCCCCACAAAAATCGGAAAATAAACACATTAATAAATATATATAAAAATAGTAATTGACCTCAGATCGAAAAAGTTTCTTCACAAAAGTTGGTCGTCTCGATGGGATCTACAACCTTCATGAAGACATCAAAATCAAAATCAATCATTTGCAAGAAGTGATATTTTTGGGGTATCCCATGTACATAGAATACCTTGATTTTTGGGTATTATATTTTTTTTGTCATTTTTAAATCAGATAAAAATCCGAAGAAAATATGATAAAATCAAAGATAAATACTTACACATTTTTTTTATTTTTATTGAGTAATAAAGAGAAGAAATAAAATAAAATACGAAAAAGACAAATTTTATACAAATAATTAGTAAAGACTCGGATTCTTTTTCATGTGTCTTCTTTGATGAAAATTTTATTAAAATACGTAAAAATCCAAATCCAAACTGAGCTTGAAATCAAAGAAACTAACTGAGTTGAAATAAAATGTTTAATTAAGTACATAAAATACTAGGTCAAAAACCGCAAAAATACAAAATTTACAAAAGAGGCCCAAAACCCAACTTTCACATATGAGCTCCGATTCTTGAACTTGGTCTTTTTTGAAGATATTTGAATATACATTAGTTCAAAAGTGAGTAGAATCAAAACAAACACTGGATGAAGAAGATATGAGGATTTTAGTCCAGAAATCCTAGAACTAGGGTTTGGGTTTTTGGTCTACTTATTTAGGTTAGTGATTTTTTTGTATTTTTCATTATTCTTGTTAGTGATATGTGCACAATGGAGTGGTTTTGGGTCAATTGGACATAGCATGAATTAGTTAAAAATCAGGGAAGTTAGGATATTTACAGGTCTATTTTGGGTGGAATTTTCGGCTTTTTATTTTATGCAAAAATAAGTGATAAAATGCAATTCTTATCAAAAACATGAATGAATGATAATTATGCTGAATAAATGAGGAAATGCTAATGATTTTGAGGGATTAGAGATTAATTAATGAATTTTAGAGTGATGAATCTGAGATTCATCAAGTATACATGGCAATTTGCCATGGATCGTACCTGCCATCGTCGCCTCGATGAACCACCCTCCGCTATCATCAGAGGGTGGAGGAAGCTAGTCCAACACCCTGTGATTGGTGGATGAGGTGTCAAGGGAGCGGTGGTTGTGGCTTTATAAGGTGGGCATGGCAGTTACAATGATGTAATAGCGACGCTTGTAAGGGCTGGTAGAGTGATGGAAGGAGGAGATGAGGGTTACTCAAGAGATAGGGATGTGCGGGCTATCCCGAGGTGGAGTTAGTATGAGGAGAGAGGCTCAAGGGCGATGGCAAAAAATGGAAGGGGGTGATGATTATGAAAGGTGTAACGAACGGGGAGGTCTTAGTTTGGAGGAGGAAGAAGGAGTTAGGACCATTGGATCTTGCGATCCAATGGGCCAGAGGAGGCACATGTGGGTGTTGTGGATCAGATCTTAAGATCTTATCCAGCGGTGAAGAGGTGAGCGGAGATGTACAATCTTGATGGGACGTGGGTTCAATATAAGGGTGGAGGTGGTAAGGCGACATGGAGAGTTCAGGTCTATTGGATGAGATGTCATCCAAGGGTCACGATGATGGCGTGCTAGAGAGGTGGAGATTGATCTGGAAGGCTGATTCGAGGGTCGAGGAAGGAGTGATAATGGATGGCTCTGATTGAGGCAGGAAGAAGGCAATCCAAAAGCGTAGAAAGGTGGCGGGTGGCGCAAGAAGATGCGGCCACGTGGGCGGCCCAGAGGGCGCCACATGCATAGTCCAGAAATATCTTAAATTAAGAAAATAAAGAAAAATAAAAAATAAGTAGTAGGAGGCTGAATTGGAACAAGGTCAAAACAAGAAAGTTGTAGATCTCGAGGAGATGTACAAGTTTTATGTTGGTAAAAAAGTCGAAAGAGGTCATATATATAAAGAAATTTTTTTTCAGATATTTTAAAGACTTAATTTTTGAGGTTTTTGAGATTTTTTGTACTTTAAATTTCTCTTTAAAAAATAAGATAAATATATAAGATAATTAACCTAAGTTTTAGATTTTTAATAAAATAAAAGATAAAGAAAAATATTAGTAACTAAATAAAATAAATTATGGTCAGAATATATATAAAAAATATGTTAATTATAGGTGTTGGGTTTATTTGCCAAAGATGCGAAATTAATGAAGTTTTCTCACGTTGTTCATATTAATGGAAGATAAAAATAGAGAATAATGATGATCCAATAGGGATTCATCAACCCCCTACATTCCTCTGACCGACAGATCTTTCCTAGTCCATTAGAGCCAAACGCCTGTGTCATGCCTTCTCACCGTCAGATCCTTTTCAGAGCCATGTGTCGCACGTGCATGCTATGGCTATGTTTGCCTTTTACCCTTGTCATTTATGCCATTTTCATTTAGTCCAATAATTGTAAAAGTAGTTTTGAATATTTGCAATGATGGCGTCATAGTTTCTTCATTTGCATTTTAATCCAGTCGAGTTGAAGTCAAGTGTCTCTTCACATGTTTTCTGGGATATTTTCTTGTCTGTTTTTACTAATTATTCAAATCAAAGAATTTTTGTGGTAATTACAATTATACCCCTATGAGAATTTGAATCATGTGTGTTACATGATCTCTTTAGATTAATTACATTTGGGCCCCTAGAATTTAATTACATGTTATTAATTGGTCCTGAATTTAGAATAGTTGCATATAGGTCCTTTATTCACTGCTTAATTCTTCTACTCTTGTATCGATTGTAATAAATATTAATTTGGCTCTAAAAATTTCACAAAAATTCTCTGTATTTCATGCCATCAAGTTCTTTGAATGGCAATTTTGATATGCTAATTTTTTTATTTGTTATTATTAAAAGTTCAAAAACATACCAAAAATTCCATGTTTTCCTTAGAAAATTCATAAAAACTTAAAAAAATCTTCAAAAATTCTAAAAAATAGAGTAGAATTATTTTAGCTTGTTTGATTTTCTATCCAAATTTCATCTTGATTGTTTTTCATAAACTCCAAAAAATTGAAAAATCTTAAAAACACCATAAAAATATATAAAATCATTGAAAAACTAATAAAATGTGATTTTCTTTTCTACTTGTATATTTTTAAATATAATTTCTAATAATATTGATTCATAGGATTTTGATCTTATTTTCCATTTTTAATTTGAAAAATACACCTAACCGTGCACTATCAGTTGGTTTTCTCAATTTTAATTTTTATAAAATCCCAAAAAATCTAAAAATCTTCCAAAAATTACAAAAACAATATAAAATTATCAAAAATACAAAACAAATTTTCTAGAATTTTCTGGGGTTTTTTCTACTTTTGAAAAATATGGAGAGAGAGAGAGTATGTCCTTTATTCATTGTCTTCATTTACGTTCTTTTTTAAAATTAAAATTTTGCAAAACTAAAAAATTTTAAAAAATTGAAAATCAGGAAGCATAAAAATAATAAAATATAAAAATTAAAAATCTATAACAATTTAAAAAGTTAAAAACCACATAAAAATCCAAGAGTAGTGTATATTGAATGAGTCTTTCTTGTCTTTGATTTTTCATTGACTTGATTGCCTCTCGTATAAATAGTTGACTCCTTGTGTTTGACCCTGGTCACTATACCAGGTTAATAAAAGTAGCTTAGACCACTTGCTTGACTTGCTTTATTTGTTTTGTGGTTGAATAAATATTTTCTCGATTTTCACCAAGTTGGCATAGGTAACAATGACACATTAATTAACTCTTTAACCCGAGCTAGCTCATGTGTAATCACCATTCAATTCACTGAACCACCATATTCTTCATTGGTGGTGCAGACTCCCACCATCCTTCCTCCACAATCTTCCCCACTCCAGGCCTCCTCCACCATGGAAGGCGAAAGAGGACTCCCTCAGCGGGTCACCCTCTTTGCTACACATGCCCGCCATACCATCCACTTCACTTTGGATATTCCCAAGCTAATCCATTGTGCAAGTACATTTTCCATACGCCGGACTTCGGTCGGAGCACCATTCTAGAGCTCCACCTCTGGAGAGGCTTCATCGATGGACGTATACAGTCAACCCCTCTCCTTATTCGCCACTCAAGCTTCATCTCCAGACCTCAAGAAATCTTCCCCGACCTTCAGACAGCTCGGTCGATGATGGTGGGGCACTGACACCCTCGTTAGAGCTCCAAACATTGCCTCCCTTCCGACGGTGGATGAAGGACAGAGCTTACAATCACAATTGGATGGTGCACCTATGGCATCCATCCAATGTTCAGGAGAATGCCACGAGCCCCAGCGAAGTGCGGAGGCTCGGTGGGACCGAGCCTACCCTCAGGTCGCCATGTGGCCTGAGGCACCTGCTTCGATCACCAAGCCTCCATCCACCCAGAGCCTTGCTCCGAGCCTAGCTACACGTGTGCGACTAGGAAAAAAATACAGATCACCCTATTTGGACCTCCTAACACAGATGAGAGAGTCATACGCTCCACAAAAGGCAAGAGCGATGTCGCTGAACTGACTCCTCACAAGGCCCTAGGTAATCGGAACAACAATCAACCGGCACAGAATAAATCAATCAATGAAGAAGCAGGTGTGAATCAAAATTTATTATAAACCCTACAAGTAAATGAGCGTATAGAGACAAGCAGAGTAGGGTGTCGAACATAGGGAACAAACCATTTAGTACTTAATATTATTTATAAATAAATAATGAATAAATAATATAGGTATGTGTATATGTATATAACTATGCACAAAATGAATACAAGAATGTGATTTTTTTATTTCATATTTATACTATATATTTATATTTTCATGATTTTAATTTTATGATTTTTATTTTCTTTATGTATATACATACTTAAATTTTTAAATTCCTTTTTTTAAAATATAGTATATAGAATATATAAAGCTATATATATAATGTAAACTAGTATAATTAAAAAACTAATAAAAATACTTAAAATATAGGAAATAAAATCTTTTTGGATTTTAAATAATTTTTTACTATTTTCATAAATATTTTAGATAGCTTTTTTAGTTTTTATATTTTTTAAAGTTACAAATATCCCAAATCAGAGAATTAATAATAGGGAGAAATTTAAATGAAGATTAAAATCTGTAAATTAAGTTCAAAATTCTTTAATTCAATTTAAATATGTAGATAAAAATATAAATAAATTAAAGAGTTGAAATAAATATTTTTAGGATTTTTTGATATTTTTTTTAGATTTTAAAAAGGATTTTGGGCATTTTAATTTTTTAAGAGTTTTCTTTTTCTTTTCTAGTGATTTTTGGTCTAAAGGCTAAAGATACTTAAATTAACACAATATAAAATTCTGGGAATTTTTTGAATGATTATATCTTTTTTGGCTTTTTTAAAATAAACAAGGATTATCCGTGCAATATTCGATTTTCAAAAAATTGGAGAAGGGCATAAATCACAAAGTTTATGAACAAGCATGCATCCATGTACATCATCCTATTTTTTCATGATTTTTGAGGCACGACTGATATTTTTAATAAATAGTTAATCATAAACAAAATTGGTTAAACTAGTAGGGCTATTTTTGCAATTAAAATTAAATACGAGGGGCACACTACAATTTAACCAAAACATTAACACTAATTTTCAAACTTTATAAATTAAATGACAATTAAAACAACCCACAAGGGTGTTCATGCAAAATGTGCAACAAAAAACGTTCGCACACACATGACTCTGACAATGATTAAATTGTAATATTATAAAAGTTCCAAGGGGCATTTTGCAATTTATCCACTACCTTTTAAATATAGATAGCATTTTATAGGATCTTTTGGAAACTAAAAAAAGTGCGGAGGATGTCTGTGAAAATTACCCACTTAACGCCTCTGATCCAACCATCCAGGTGGTGCCACAGTCTTATCGTGTGACCTAGCGTTTGCACCGTTTCACTTTGAATCTGCAGTCTATATTTGATCTGGAGGAGGGCTTCAATCGGGCGGCACATGGAGCCCCTACAAGAACACGAAGAACACTCGGTAGGGTGAATTTCGATCATAGATTCCGTGCAGCTCGGGGGTCCAATCTCCTCGCTAAGAGGGGTATTTCGTTCCTGTTGTTCCTCTACATCGACCTGTGCTCTCAGAATTGCTCTTAGTCCCAACGATGGGGACCCTGAGTTCTCCTCCTCCTGGAGCTTCTCCTGGATATTGAAGAGGGACCAGATGCCCTACTTCTTCTGTTGTACCTGTACGAGAAGAAGCCCCGACTTGAGGTGAGTGCCTTGGTTCAAAAGGTGAGGTCGGATACCTCATGGATGCGTGGAAGGGTGCAGCTCCGGCAATACGATGAAAATGAGCTTTGCCTCCTTAAATCAGAGCATTCTAGATTCCATCTTACTTGCATTCATGACAAAGTTATGGACCAAGAAACCCTAAATCCTCAAGTGTCCAACACTAGGCTAGGTTCCAAACCATAGCTTATGAGGATGTTTGGGTTTAGATTTACATGGAACCTTTTAAGGATATATATTGTAGTCTCTACTACATATATATTTGGAAACTAAGAGGTAATTATGATAATATTCATCATTGACCAAATCATGTCATACGTGATCTAATTGTATCTCCCTACAACTCTATTGAGTTTAGGTGTATTAGGAGGAGTGAGACAAGAATGAAATTCCTTTCTCCAAAATGTGTTCCATGAATTCATCTAATAGGTATTTGCTACCTAGGTCAGATTAAATTCATTTCATCTTCCTTCAAACTTTGGTTCTAAATAAAAAATTGTGAAATCTTTGAACATTTTAAATTTTACTAAGGAAGAGACCTCATATCACAAATAATCATCGATTTATATCACATATCATCAATGTTTATCATGATATAGATGATCCACATACATCAATATGTATGAGATCTTTAATACCTTTGCATCTTATACCATTCCCAAAGAAGGGTGTATTGGACATTTTACTTTGAGTACAATAATCATAAGTATGTGAATTTTGAAATTTTAGACATCCTAAAGTTTCATCTCTTACTAGTCTATTGATCAAATCAACAGACAAATGTCTAAGGTTTGATGCTATATCATTGTCAAATGATCTTCATCCTTCTGTTGATTTTATAATGTTTAACTTTCAGTATTAGAAATCTTAATGAACCATTCATTAATTTTCTAACTTAGTAGAGTTCACTAGATGTTGGATTACAATCTGAAATATATCCATCATAACTCTTTATGATAGATCTATTTCAGAATTCATGTTTATTTCCAACATTAGAAATAAACTATGAGTGTATTCTAATATCCAGGTCATAGAGATATCCTCTAAGATTAAGAACTCTCCCACTGAAAATATGAAGTCTATCCATCCAATAGAGATTGTTGCAATAATTACATAAACATCCATGTGGATGTCTATTACACCTTAAGATCAAATCTTCTTGTCTTCTAAAACATATGCAATCAATTGCAAGTGTTATTAGAAGAATGAGATACAATTATTAGACTTTGATCTTATCAAATAAGAAAGTCAATTTCAATGATTATATGTAGATGTAGATTATTCTGATGCACTATCCGAATCCTTCTCTAAGGATCCTAGATAGACTAGATAGTCACACTATCAATACATCAGCTTATTGCAATATTGGCATTCATCCAATTATTTGGATGTCATATGGAAGTCAAAAGAAGTACAATCAACTCCTTGGCTTTCATTCTTGCTTGGGTCAGACCCATGCTTCCACGGTGCCCCCTACATCTATAAACAACCATTGCTTAAGACAAAGGATCTCTTATGTTGAATTCAAAAGATTTCAATATAAGAGTATTTCAACATTTATACATGCTTCATTCAATTCATACAATGTGAATATTATGAAGCTTCATGAATAACTAGAGTACAAACAGTAGAATGATGACACTCATCATTACTACATACATCTTAACTCTTAAAATCATTGGTTCAGGTAGGTACTCAAACATTTTGAGTACATCATCTCTTATAGAGCCACCATTCTGCATAATGCAAAGATCCATGGCATTCATGATTAAATGTAGAGAGCATATATGTTTTCCAAAACATCTTCTTAGATTTTTATAAGGATTATCTGACAATTGCGATCATTATCATGTCACTTCCAAAGTACATTCGATGAGAGTTCAGGACTGTAGAGACATAAAAATCCTAGGTTGTTATCCTACTGTCCATTTAATTGCCATCCTCATTGTCATGAGGAAACTTGCATATTGCAACCACATACATTATGTGTCCGACTGCAAGTACAATATCCTGATCATGGATCCAATCCATGTTATCTTACTAGTTATTATTGAGTATTCTATTGAGTGGTTTAATGAAGAATTATCTGAAATAAGAAATTTGCATAAATATATATATATATAAATGTATACTTTACTTGATTTATGAATTTTAATATCAAAGTTGTCTTGCCTTGTCAACACTGAAGTTCATTCCCTTAATCACTTTCAATGTAAGAGTTATACTTACCATTATAACTCAACAAGATCTGGAATCTCATTTCTTATCTTTGTCACATCCCAATAATATGAGAAACTATAACTTAGATAAAAATAAGTGGGAACACATTCCGCTTTGCAAGTCCAACTTGCATTCCCAATTTGATCTTTAACACCCGGGTCCAACACCCCTAACGTGATGTTGACCCGTCATTAATTGAACCAACCGTCAACAGGATTAGAACATGTTATGCACAATCTAATATCGCCCCAATAATATGAGGAATCTCTATTGGGGTCACTATGCATACGATCTTACTATTTCGAGAAGCTAAGAGCCCGATCTAGATGCACTTGCATACAGGAGCTGTCACTTCGAACATACGTCTCCTATATACAATCCTTGGCGACGGAACCCTTTGCCTTGACAGGAGACCATGGATGTCACTTATGTGATCATCCATCTCATATTCAAATTTTAATAAATCATTATGAATCATATTCATTACGATTAATTCTTCCAAGAGAAATACAACTCTATTCATAAAGAGTGTTTTAATTGGATATAATCAATTTAATCACATTAAATCAATTATCAATCCAATTCAATCAACAAACTTGGTTGTAACTTGAAAGGATAGTATTATCTCAAAGTACGTATTATTCAAATTTTAGTAATTAGAAAATACACCATGATTTCTCAAGCATTATAAAGTCCCTACCCATTGTCATGACATGTACCGACGGGAGTGGGACAGACCGCACACGCTGCAACCTGCTACCCCGACGCTCCCCAACTAGACATCATATCCACTTCAGGAAAGGATAATGCCAAATTGATCATTGTGTACTTGAGATGTTCATTGGTTTTTCAATCGAAATTATACCATATAGTAATAATCAAAATAATTTTGATTATAAGGAAATTTGCTAAACAAATTCCCAAACCTATTCAAGTAACATGTTTGATGAAAGTGTATCAAGTAACCAATTGGTGATCTAGATCATATCTAATCATTTTTTTGTTGATACATTGCCATTTAAGGGAACAATTATCATCAAATATTTCCTAAATATTATCCATAATTATTCTAGGAAATTAACCATTAATTTCGCAAGTTACTTAAATGGCAATCACAAGGTTTATCATCAAGTATGTAATTTTCAGCAGTGACCCCTACTTACTAAAATTAACATATCTCAATCAATTTAAATCAAAATTAAGCAAAATAAATGTTTAAGTCTGATAATTTGATTTAAAATAGAACCCAAGTGATAAAAGTATTTTTAGGTATTTTAAAACAGTAATTAACTCCTTAATTACACCATTATTCGCCATCCTCGAAATAGTGGACATATGGTCATTAAAATGATCATAACTTGAGCAAACGGAATCCAAATTGCGCAAACTCAAATCCCATAGTTTCCTTATTTAACGGGGAAGGTGCATAATTGATAGTTTAATGTTTAATTATTTTAAACAGGGATGAAATTTATCACAAAATAAGACTGCGAAAATTGAAATGTGATAGATCTTTCACGATCCCTTATGAACCTAAGTCTTCTTTGGTTTATGGATCATATCTAAAAACTCTGACCTAAGACTCGGATACCACTTGAAGGATATTAGAAGATCCTTAAGCGCATCACATAAGTGTGAGGATCACATCATATGCGATCGGGAGCGACTAGTCGCACTAGTCGCTCAGGGCAGCGGAATTTAAAAAAAATAAAATGATGAAATCACATTATCCAAGAACACTTCTTAGGTCATTTCATCTAAACTAAAAATAGGTACTAGGATTACCTCTTGAATTTTGGTTTCGACCGAGTCTCTATACCAAGAGACCTCCTGTCGCAAGTCCATTCCAATTGAGGAGACGCTTGCGAGGGGATTGATGAGACACGTGCTCCTTGCAATCCATGTTGATGATCCAAGTGGAGGATCTAATGATCTTATCACACGAGATCCAACATCTTCTTCACGAGCGAGGCACACCAAAGGAGACGGAGATCCACGAGTAGATGATCTGGCAACATAACGATCATGTTGCGACGATGACAACTCTCTCGATGACTCCATGGTGGACAGTCACAATGAGAGAGAGGGAGAGAGATGACATGTAGAGAGAGGGAGAGAGCATATGTCGTAATCGTGTAACTCGAAGAGCAAGGGGCGCCTCTTCTTATATAGGGTTTTCAGAGTCAATGTATCCCAATTTATGGACATCACACAATCAATGGGTAAGAGATTGATTGTGTTTCTTTCAATGGCTATGATTTTGTTGTGAAAACACAACAATGATTAAATTAATTTAAATTATATATATATATATATATATATATCGACAAATCAATATATTTAAATTCAAATTAAATCAATTAATTATCCTTGGAGATAATGAGGAGATAAACCATATCCCTTAAAAAAGGGGGACGGCTACTAATCATCTCATGAGATACCTTTATCTTATGATATCTCCAGGACTTACAACAACAATTGTTGTAAATTATTTCACAAAAATAATTTATAATTATTTTGTGATATATTGCAATCATACCATTAGAAAAATATGAATCAAATTCACATCCCAAAACAAAATGTAAATTATATTTTCAATTAATCATTCAATATGAATCCAATTCACATCAATAATTAACAAATATAAATCTCAATATGCTCTCTCTAATATATTATAAATCATATTTCTGATATACCTAATCAATATTAATAGTGTTATCCACATTATTCATATCCATGATAACTAAATCACATTTAATCATCTTGGATCTCTATTCTCATGTGCCCAAATTATATGAATCACATCCACCTTATTTAAAACTTTGATAATTAAATAAAATTTAATAATCTCATATAACTCTCCTTATAATATGAATCAAATTCATATTATTCATGATAATTAAATCACATTTAATTATCAATTTTCTCAATGCTCGGATACACATATCAACAATGAAATTATCCATGAACTCTTTCAAGGATAATGTGCTTTCTCCGTGGATACTTGGAGATAAGGACATGACGATTGTATTGTTCCACGTATAATGACTTGGATATTGAGATCAAATCTCAAATCCAGATCTTGCGGACCTCCTATAGATGTTTGATTAAATCAAGGTCGCAAATCTAATCTTCTCAATGTATTTGAATCACATTCAGATCAATGTCCAACATCTTGACTAAGGTTAGATCACTTCTCCGTGAGAGGAGTCACTAAAATCCAGACATGTTTCATCACTCCCTCGGAATGAAAGGGTCATGGTTATACAATCGTTTATGATCACACCACCCTTATGTATTCCCAATACATGTACATCATGCATACTAGAAGACCCAGATTAAACATGAAGTTTTAGATCTCTTTTGAATTGTCTCCTTCAGGGTTTTATCGTTAAGTTTCTCATTTTATCATTGGGAATTGGTATCGATCATATACTTACCAAAAGCATATATCATACCCAGGTGTTGATCATATACTTTCCAGAAGTATATATCAAACCTAGAAATTCAGTCGAGCTTCCAAAGCAAGACGATCGTGCACAAAATTGATTCTTCCCAATATCTCGTGAGTGAGCTCATGTCTTACGGTTCAGTAAATGAACATGTATGATCCCTTTGAGAGATCGCATTGCTCATATGCCCTTGCACGCACACCAGCGCGTCGGTGTACAGACCTTGGTTAGGTCATCAACCTATTGGTTTGCCAAATGTACATACTCAGACATATAGTAACATATCTATCTCTGGTCAGAGGATGTGTGCCTATATCGTGACAGCATACGACATAGGACTTTGGATAATTCGAAAGATCATTGAATGTAGTTGAAATAACAGAACTGGAGATTGCTTGGTCAACTAACGGAAACTCAATCTAATTCATAGTTATCTCGATCTCTTTAAGTCAACTCTATGACCTAACTTATCTAACACCTTCGAATCTCTATTCCTATGAAGAGGACTGACGAGTCTGGAAATGCCGAGTTAAGAAGTTGTTTTTATTTGTCGTTTGTGTAAAATAATTAGTCGTGCATTGTAGGCGGCAATCGGAATTGGTCAAGAAAATAACCATACAAAATATTAGTCAATTTTAAATAATGTGGTTTTATTTTTATTTTACTTGGGCAAGTCCCAAGGTCGAATACAAGGAGGCAAAGGAACAACCTAGAGTTATGTCTATCAAAGTTTGTGTGCGGTTTTCGAGGTGGTCTTTTTTTGGAATTTTCAATGCAATAAAGGGTGCAATATGCAATTTTGGCCTATTTTAGGGACTAAAATAAAACTTACGTTCAAACGATGTCCAAAAAATACGAAACTTGGCCACTTTGTAAAATATGATGAAATGAGTGCACTGTAATTTTTTTTAGAATTTTTGGATGCAATATGAATTTTTAATGAATTTTCAAATGCAAACAGAATGAATTTCAATATTTAATTATAATAAATATTAATCCTAATTATTTTCAAGAAACAAAATTATCTAAGATCTATCACTAGATGATTGATCTAAGAAAAATCCTAACCTCGAAAATGTGAGATCTAATACATATTAAAAATCAAGTACATATGCAAAATAATTTTTACAGGACAAACTATGCATGCAAATGTAATTCTTTTTGGGCACAATGTCTAGAATAATTAACTCTACAATATGTGATTTTTCGAGAATTTTTAGAGCAATGGTTAATCAGATATAAATTTCAGAGCACAAACTGGGCAAAATATGTAGTTTTCTACAAAACAATTAATTATTAATTAACCACTGATCACAAAAATATCCACAATATGTAAAAATGTAGAGAACTAAATGAGGAACAACATGCTCTTTTCTGAATGATAAAATAATGTCATGTAGAGGTCTAAACTCAATGGGGAACACATGGATATAACTGCAATAAAATAAATAAATAAATTGATATATAATGCAGTGGGGGCCTAGTTATAATTACCAAGAACTTCGGGGTGCGTCTGCAATTTCTCCAGAGGGGCACGTGCGTTGCACGTGCCCTCTGGTCTGTGGACTGGAATGCAATACGCGGGAGACTCAGGGACGTGTTTGCAACTGACCCAACGGGTCACCCTGGGGATGAAGGATGATGTTTCCTCCGCACGTGCAGCGTACGTGGGAGGACCTCGGGTCCACCGCCCTGCCAGCGAAGTGCGGTGGCTCGCGAGAGCTGCTCCGACGAGAGCCCTCAAGCTACTGGAGAGGATGCTACTGGCGGTTGGATGGAGTCGGAGTTGTGGGGAGGGAGTGAGGTGGGCCAGCGTGGCGGAGCTGAGGAGGTCGGCGATGGTGGAGGAGCAGAGCTCCTGGCGGTGATGGAGTCGTTGTTGACGATGCGTGTTGAAGTCGACTTTGGCGGAGAAGAGGCGTACGGTGGTCGTGGTTGACAACGGTGGCTGGAGTTGGAGACGACGATGTTGGAGGCACGGTGGTTGTTGTTGATGAAGGTGGAAGTTGGTGGTCGATATCGGAGGTAGGCTCGAC
Organism: Ottelia alismoides; assembly: GCA_037367405.1. NCBI lineage: Eukaryota > Viridiplantae > Streptophyta > Magnoliopsida > Alismatales > Hydrocharitaceae > Ottelia > Ottelia alismoides. The sequence continues at coordinate 404,763 of JAZKJV010000436.1, forward strand.
GGCAAAAACCTGGATCAAAGCAGCATGAGCGATGCGGTCGCTGCTACAACGACCATGATGGCCGGACCTCATCGGAGTAGATGCTTCACGGTGCTGTCACCGCCGTGATAGCTTCTTGAGGTGCAATCAGCGGATCTCGTGAACGGAGACGGGGGCGTTTGTTAAATAGGCATAGGGTCCTAGCCGGAGAAGGAAGGTTTCATGGAGTATGCGTTGATTTTATGAGATTGGGGTTGAGATCTGAGATTGGGACGAAGGGGGAATCGGTGATGGAGAACGGAGATGGTGAGGAGATTGGCAGCGGCGAGATTCGCGGGGGACGGGATACGCGGTGGAGGTGGATTTAAGGGAGGCGGTAGAGAGATCCACAGAGGAGATGGGAGGCCGAATAGGGAAAGGGGCGTGGGAGGAAGACGACCAGCAGCCATCCGATCGGCCGAGATCAGACGGCCGCTAACGAGCCACGTGGCGCAGTGATGAGGGGCTGAAGGGCGGACACGTGCGAAGCACGTGCCTGGGAGGCACGTGCAACGCACGTGCATCCCTTTTAATTTTAATAATTATTTTTTTATAAAAACAATATTAAATAAGCCAAAAAAAATAGCTGACACGTGGCGACACCAGGTGCAGCCACGTGTCAGCACCATAAAATTTGAAATTTAAATACTTTATAAAATCGAAAATAAATAGTAAAGGACCTCGGATCGAAAACATTTCTTCATAAAAATTTCTCATCTTGATGAGATCTACAACTTTCATGAAGACATCAAAACCAAAATCAATCAATTGCACAAAGTGACTTTTTGGGGTATCCCATATACGTAGAATACCTTGATTTTTATATTTTATAATTTTTATATCATTTTTAAAACAGATAAAAATCTGGAAAAATAGTGATAAAATCAAGAGTAAATATTTACACATTAACCTATTTTTTTGGATTTTATTAGTTAATAAAATATGTATATAAAATATCATGTCAAAATCAGCTAAAATATATGTACAAAAGAGGCCCAAAACCCAACTTTCACATATGAGCTCCGATTCACTTAAACTTGGTCTTGTTTTGAAGGTAAATGAATGTAAATTATTTCAAAAGTGAGTAGGATTAAATCGGACACTGGATGAGGAAGATATGAGGTTTTTAGTTCGAAAATCCAGAAACTAGGGTTTGGGTTTTTGATCCATTTATTTGGGTTAGTTATTTTTTTATTTTCCCTTTATTCTTATTAGTGATATATACACAATGGAGGTGGTTCTGGCTTATTAGGAGTTAGCATGAATGAGTTAAAAATCCGGGAAATTAGGCTGTTTACAGGTCACTTTTGGCTTGGATTTTTGGCTTCTTATTTTGTGCAGAAATTAGCGCTAAAATGCAATTCTTATGAAAACATGCACGAATGCTAATTATGCAGAATAGATGTCAAAATGCTGTTGATTTTAAGGGACTTGAGCTTAAAAAATGAGATTTAGAGTGATGAATCTGAGATTCATCATCCCCCTATACTTAAAGCATGCTTGTCGCTGAGCATCAAAAAGAAATGCCATGAAGTGAAATGAGATTGGTTCCATACCAAGACCATGAGCTGAATGTGAAAATATATCTAGACTCGACCTTTGGATTAATAGTTTGGCGGAACTTCTGTGAGACTTAGAATTTTAAAATCAACAGCCCTCAAGTTCTACAAATCATTGCTACAGTTTCGGCTCAAAAGTCATCTTAGATCAATCCTCTTCCCAAAGCATACCCTATGAACATTGAACAGTCGACTCTTGTGTGTGAAAGGTTTTAGCTCTTCCCACCCAGAATGCCGGACTACTGCGCAAACCTCCTCTCCAGTAACTCGTCCTCGGGGAGTCAGGTATTTCCTTCTAAGGTCTGTCGCGCTGTGTTCACAATCGAATTGGGGGAGAAGTTAGAAGAAGGAGAAAAGAACTGGAGGGTGGCCCGTGTAGTCACCTCTCCTTGTGAAGTTGGCTAGTGTAGCCGAGTCTCCACCAAGATCTGCAGGTTTCTTGAAGCTTGGACCTTTTGGTCAGATATTTATTTGGTATAATGCTTCTTTATATTTGGAATTTTTGGTGGTTCTGCTTGGATCTTGTTTTGCCCCTACGGATATAGAATCTTTTTGTTTCCAAACATTTTTTTGGGGTCTTAGAAAAAATTGTGCCCAACAGTCCATCCCTTTTCCGAAGCTTTATTTCAACCGTACTCCAGTCTTTAGATTTCCATGCTACCAGAAAAGAAACTCACACAGTCTTCCAACATCCCGTCTGAGTTGAGCTAAGTGCATAGTGCGAGAGTACAAATTAATTCCTTATTCTAGAGTTGTATCCAGAATGAAGAGACCGGGTTAAACACTAAGAGTCAAACTCTGCACATTGTCATGTGGAACTCAAATAATTAAGTCAAAGACCTGAAGCTTCTAAAAATCCTATTTCTCGGTGAAGTTCCTCTGAAAATTAGGTAGATTAAGGTCAAGTCCAAACCACTCTCGATTTCTGCTCATAACTCGGTTCAGAACCCGATGAATTTTCACAAATGCAAATGAATGCGATGCTGGATGAAGTGCAGGTGTGTGGAATGCAGACACACATTTTTTTCTTTTGAATTTTTTTATGCAGGGGATTTTTGTTTTTTGCAAAAATGAATAATGAAGCCATTTTTTTAAAAAAAATTGGGCATAGTCAGTGTTAGTAGCAATTTTTTTTGTTTGTTTTGTTTTGTTTTTTATTACCCACCCCGTAAATACATATAGACTTACGTGAAAGTACGAGGTATGGCTAAAATACATACACAGTATATATACAGACCCCCCTATACTTAGCAAGTGTTGTGTCCTCAGAGCACAAGAAGCGTAAAGAAGACATAGCTCGGGCTAAACGTAAGAGAGTAAAATTTTGATATGCAATGGTCCGCCCCCCCTATACTTACACTGTGAATAGTCTAAGTATAGAAGAAAAGCGCAAAAAGAGACGGTCGGGATATGTAAATGAGGAGAGTATATACAGGTGGGAGTCAGTTCCCCCTATACTTAGGCTCTGGTCAGCCTAAGTATAAGAGAAATGTGAAAATGGAGCGATCAGGAGAAGGAGTCGGATGCGGAAAAATGGTATATGCAGATGGCATCGGTCCCCCCCCATACTTAGGCCTTGGCCTAAGTAGAGGAAGAAGCTGTACAAGAAGACCGATGTGGTCGGGAGGGAGGGTGGTTAGCCGAAGATTAAGGAGGTTTATGGCTGATCTTTTTGTGAGCCTGTGATGGGAGATCATAATGATGAGACGGAGATGAAACATGTGATTCCCAACTATTATCAGTGTCATTCTCAGAAAAATCATGATGGATAGTATATGAAACATTTGAGTCAGACGAAAGGTAGCCATCATCAGAGTTATCCTCAGCGGAATAGTATTTGAAAGTGGACACACTTCAGATATTCATGTATTTTTATTTCTTTAATTGTTTCCTCAAAATTCATTCCTTTTTAAGATCAATCGGTTTGTCCTCAGATGAATATTCAGAAGCTCCGGTCTCAGTCAGCTCATAAGAAATAATTCCAGTGTACTTGTGGAAGGTAGGAGCATCAGCTTTGGATGAGTAATAATTAGGAACATGAGTTATCCAACGAGAAACAAAATTTAGATCCTTGCGAAGATATGGCTTTAGAGCTGCCGAACAGACTTCACTCATGTAGACCACCTTTTCCGGACCTGATGAGGAATCATCAGCCGATTCCTCTTCTGAAAGGTCAAAGATGACTTTCTTTCTCTTGTTTCGTGAAGATGTCGGTTCACTTGAGTATCCAGATGAATAGCCATTGGAATTCTTCTCCTTGGTCGATTTTTGGGCTGCGTGTTTGTTCTTAGTCTCCTGAATGTTGGTGCACTCTCGATTTGGGAGGAGTTGGTCAAGATATTCAGAGAATGTTGCTCCAGGGTGCGACCATGCATATCTCTCAGGATCGTAGTAGAAGGATTTGTCTATTTTGAGATCCACGGGAATTGAAATACTGGAGAGAGTCTCTGCATGTTCATTCTCAATTGATTTGACATTGGAGCATTCCTTTGTCAAGTTGATGTAATCCATGTAGTCAGCATACGTTGACCCAAGGTGTGACCATGCATAAGTCTCTAGATCATATGATTCATATGCTCGATTTTCCATGGTGAGAGCAGCTGGGAATGGAGCAGGAGGGAAACCAATAGTCTCATCAACAACCGCTATCTCAGGTGTAGCAGTGGGGTAGGGCTATTCTACCGTTTCATGGTTGCGGTTGTCAGGGACTTCGTGGGTTACCTCAGAAAATCGTAGTTCCTTAAAGACCGTGTCAGATCAAAGTGCCTCCAATGCCATAAAATTGATTTGCCTAGTCTCACAATCAATAATTGCCTTAGCCAATGCTAAGAATGGCTTTCCGAAAATAATTGGAGACTGGGTAAATTCTCCTTGATGCTCAATATCAATGATCGTGAATTCTACTTTGAGCGGAGCACCTTGGAATTTAATGATGACAGAAATGATTCCTCTCGGCCGCTTTATTGATCGGTCAGCCAATTGAACAATCTCTCGTATTTTTCTGATCGGTCCGAATTTGAGTTCGTGAAATACAGAGGTCGAGAGGATATTGATCGGTGAATCGTCATCAATCCGAGAATGGGTGAAAATTGTGTCTTTGATTTTAAAGTCGAATCTGGGCAACCGCTTTACTATGCGGCTCTTGGTTTTTCTCCTCAACACCAAGGAGGAGGCCATTGACAAGATATGTCTTTCAGTTTTCGTTCTAATCCTTCCCGACTTTTTGATCATTAATTTATCCATTAAAAATTTTTTAAAGTCGAGGAAGTGTTCATTGGCCTTTATAAAGGGAAGTTCAAAAATCAAGCGTTTTCCCAGTGCTTCCCGTACAGTAGGATCCAAATTCCTTAGATCTTCTTTAGTCTCAATTTTTCTGAAATTTTCTGAATTTTTTAATTTTTTTTGTAGTTTTCAAATATTTCAATTTTTTGGTATTTTTTGTGTGGTGTGGCGATGTGGTGTCTTCCATAGATGAGAAGGGGACTTGATATTCAGAGTAAGGGTTAGGGGCATAATCATTTCTAGGGGAATAATGAGCAGAAGTATTGATGTTAGAATCATCCTTAGGTCTTTGTATATCCTCAAAATTTTCATCATGAGATCTAATCCTTTCCTCATTCATTTTTATATCCGAGCTACCATAGAATGAGATTACTCGATCGATAAATTTTTGAAATCTATCCTCCATCAATTCAAATCTTGTTTTTATTCTCGAAATATTATCCTCAAAATTTTGTTCATGATCAATCATGGGAGAAGTCGGTATGTGTTCAATAATTTCGTCTTCCATTTTCCTGTATATGGTAGGAGGAGAGTTTCTTGGAATATCCATTATATAATCATTATTTTCTGAAGATTTTTCCACATAAACTATGGAAGGAGGCTGCTCATATGGTCCAGGCATGTGTATTTGATCTGAGTAGAGTTCAATCCTTTGATCATGATTAGTCAGACCTTGATATTGTGGAGTCAGCATACAAGGTTTATGTGTTTCTAGGAGGTCAGTCCAATCCTCTGTTTGAGTATCATGTATGAAGAGGGGTTTGTCGTGATCAATCCAATGCTGATGATCATTAAGTGCATGTCTTTCCATCTGGGGTTGGTTTCTCAGCCAGTCATGAGAGTCAAAGGTATTTTGATCTTGAAATGTTTCATTGGCGAGAAACTGAGAAAAAGGCGGTTTAGTCCAAGATGGTAGGAGGTCATGTGCGGTCGGATGATTTGAGTACGGATTTAATGAGGGGGCCAAATTCATCTGCGGATGAAAGTTTCCTCCAAATGTTGGAGGATTCTTGAAAGAAGAGGATGTAGTTGATTTGGGCCTAACCGAGACAGATTTAATTTCATAGTAATGTTCAGTCATTTTTGTAAGAAATGATGGGTTGGATCTATAATAGTTTTTGGTCAAAAGGTCCATGATGAGATTTAAATCAAGAAATGAGAGAGATGACTGCATGGGATAGTCAAGAGAATTTTTATCAAATGTGCGGCTTTTGATCTTCGAAATTGGTTCACACACACCAATGCAAACACAAATCAAACCCCGGGTTCACCAACTCACACAATAAAGCCATAATAGTTCGACTATTATCTTTTCAATTTTAGTTGGTGATAAATCAATCTTGGCAAAAATTTAGCAAGTTGTTAGGTGCCGAAACTTTCTTAAAGATTGTCCCGAGTTTGTACGACTAGTTGCATCCACTTTCAGCCAGTATAGGTGTAAGTACAGACCGTAAAACGACTACCCGTGTTACTTAAGGACGGAGCCTTACGCAGTGTCCTTTAAACCACCCACTCTGCTAAGGAAGTTCGGATCGATTACCGGCTAGCCGTATTCCTCACTGAGAAGAAGCTAATCATTTCTAAAATCAGTAGTCTGAATGAAAATATCAGAGCTTGGTTCTAACCTTAAGTATCGTCTCTCACTCACTCAGAAAAATAAAAAAACATCCAAGGTCATGGTTGCTCTCCCGCAAAAATTCTTGATTTTATGGTTTAATTTAGAATCAGCTATATTTAGCAGTCCCAATTTTATGTAGGTGATTACTGAAGAATTTAAGTGTGTAGAAATGCATGTCTACCGTCCAACCCCAATTTCCTTTTAAAATTATATGACAAAACAAGAGGGAGAAATTCGAGAAAAGCCGATGCACGCGAAAATAATGATGTATGCTCAGTTAGAAGACTTACAGTGAATACTTGCAATCTCCATATGGGATGCTAGACAGAAATTAAAAATTATTCTATATGAAATGCAAGCTGATGAAAAACTGCACCTAAGCAGAAAGTTCTATTAGCGGGGAAGAAATGAGTTAAAATTTGGCTAATTTGCACGATCTATGTGCGTCTTAATTAACAGTGCAGTGTGGCTTAATCCTACAACTACAATCAAAAAGTAAAATGCTCTAAGAGCCGTATGTGCAAGTTTATTATAATCGCCACTCAAGTCGGGTCCCACCCTCACCGGAGAGTGAAACAGGCCACGACACACCACAGAGGAAAGTTAGAGGTTTTTCTACACACGCGAGAGTCCAAACGGACACCGCTGTAAATGTACAATAAATTACAGAAATTAAAGTTCAGAAAAATAAATCCTAGACTCTACGCTCTCTCACGACTCGACTCGATCTTAATTTTAATTGCGGCTTTTGCGGAAGTCGGTGAAGTTGCGTCTGTTTTAGAAAAACCGCTCCACATCCGCCGGGTATCTCGCAAGAAAAATAAGAGAGAAAATGTAAGAGAGTGACTCAAACATATATGAAAATAAATGCTGAAAATTGCAGGAAAAAATGGAATTTACAATGAGAAATTCGAGGGTCAGACTACCCGAATGTGGAAAACCAAACGAAAATTTTTAAGATAAAAATCTAAGTCGTTTGCCTCCCCGGCAACGGTGCCATCTGACGAGTCCGGAAACGCCGAGTTAAGAAGTTGTTTTTATTTGTCGATTGTGTAAAATGATTAGTCGTGCGTTGTAGGCGGCAATCGGAATCGGTCAAGAAAATAAGCACACAAAATATTAGTCAATTTTAAATAATGCGGTTTTATATTTATTTTACTTGGAAAAGTTCCAAGGTCGAACACAAGGAGGTAAAAGAACAACCTAGAGTTATGTCTATCATAGTTCGTGTGTAGTTTTCGAGGCGGTCTTTTTTTGGAATTTTAAATGCAATAAAGGGTGCAATATGCAATTTTGGCCTATTTTAGGGACTAAAATGAAAATTACGTTCAAACAATGTCCGAAAAATACGAAACTTAGCCATTTTGTAAAATATGATGAAATGAGTGCACTGTAATTTTTTAGGTATTTTTGGATGCAAAATGAATTTTTAATGAATTTTCAAATTCAAACAGAATGAATTTCAATATTTAATAATAATAAATATTAAACCTAACTATTTTCAAGGAATAAAATTATCTAAGATCTATCACTAGGTGATTGATCTAAGAAAAATCCTAAACCTCGAAAATGTGAAGTCTAATACCTATTAAAAATCAAGTACTGATATATACAAAATTATTTTTACAGGACAAACTAGCAAATGCAATTCTTTTGGGGCACAATTTCTAGAACAATTAACTCTACAATGTATGATTTTTCGAGAATTTTTAGAGCAACGGTTAATCAGATATAAATTTCAGAGCACAAACTGGGCAAAATATATAGTTTTCCACAAAACAAGTAATTATTAATTAACCACTAATCACAAAAATATCCACAATATGTCAAAATGTAGAGAACTAAATGAGGAACATCATGCTCTTTTCTGAATGATAAAATAATGTCATGTAGAGGTCTAAACTCAATGGGGAAAACATGGATATAACTGCAATAAAATAAATAAATAAATTGATATATAATGCAGTGGGGGGCTAGTTATAATTACCATGAACTCCGGGGTGCGTCTGGAATTTCTCCAGAGGGGCACATGCGTTGCACGTGCCCTCTGGTCTGTGGACCGGAATGCAATACGCGGGAGATTCAGGGACGTGTTTACAACTGACCCAACGGGTCACGTGCGATGCACGTGACCCCTGGGGCTGAAGAATGATGTTTCCTCCGCACGTGCAACGTACGTGGGAGGACCTCGGGTCCACCACCCGGCCGGCGAAGCGCGGTGGCTTGCGAGAGCCGCTCTGATGAGAGCCCTCAAGTTGCTGGAGAGGATACTACTGGCAGTTGGATGGAGTCGGAGTCGTGGTGAGGGAGCGGAGGTGGGCCGGCGTGGCGGAGCTGAGGAGGTCGGCGATGGTGGAGGAGGAGATCTCCTAGCGGTGATGGAGTCATCGTTGACGATGCGCGTTGAAGTCGACTTTGGCGGATAAGAGGCGTGTGGTAGTCGTGGTTGACAGCGGTGGCCGAAGTCGGAGACGACGATGTTGGAGGCGCGGCGGTTATTATTGATGAAGGTGGAAATTGGTGGTCGATATCGGAGGTAGGCTCGACGGGAAAACCCCGGAGCAAGGCAGCGAGAGCGATGTGGTCGCTGCTGCAACGGTCGTGATGGCTGGACCTCGCCGGAGGAGATGCTTCACGATGCTGTCACCGCCGTGATAGCTTCCTGAGGTGCAATCGGCGGATCTCATGAACGGAGGCGGGGACGTTTGTTAAATAGGCATAGGGTCCTAGCCGGAGAAGGAAGGTGTCATGGAGGATGCGATTGATTTGATGAGATTGGAGTTGAGATCTGAGATTGGGACGAAGGGGGGATCAGTGATGGAGAACGGAGATGGCGAGGAGATTGGCGGTGGCGAGATTCGTGGGGGATGGGATACGCGGCGGAGGTGGATTTGAGGGAGGCGATGGAGAGATCCACGGAGGAGATGGCGGCCGAATTGGGAAAGGGGCGCGGGAGGAAGACGACCAGCAGCCGTACGATCGGCCGAGATCGGACGACCGCTAACGAGCCACGTGGCGCAGTGAGGAAGGGCTGAAGGGCGGACACGTGCGGAGCACGTGCCTGGGAGGCACGTACGACGCACGTACATCCCTTTTAGTTTTAATAATTAATTTTTTATAAAAATGATACTAAATAAGCCAAAAAAATAGCTGACACGTGGTGGCACCAGGTGCGGCCACGTGTCAGCACCAGAAAATTCAAAATTTAAATAATTTATAAAATCGAAAACAAATAGTAAACGATCTTGGATCAAAAATGTTTCTTCACGAAAATTGCTCGTCTCGATGGGATCTACAACTTTTATGCTCAAAACCAAAATCGATCAATTGCACAAAGTGACTTTTTGGGGTATCCCATGTACATAGAATACCTTGATTATTGTATTTTATAATTTTTATGTCATTTTTAAAACAGATAAAAATCAGGAAAAAATATGATAAAATCAAGAGTAAATATTTACACATTAATCTAATTTTTTTGGATTTTTATTAGTTAATAAAATATGTATATAAAATATCAGGTCAAAATCAGCTAAAATATATGTACAAAAGAGGCCCAAAACCCAACTTTCACATATGAGCTCCGATTCACTTAAACTTGGTCTTGTTTTGAAGGTAATTGAATGTACATTAGTTTAAAAGTGAGTCGGATTAAATCGGACACTGGATGAGGAAGATATGAGGTTTTTAGTCCGGAAATCCAGAAATTAGGATTTGGGTTTTTGGTCCACTTATTTGGGTTTGTTATTTTTTGTATTTTTCCTTTATTCTTATTAGTGATATATACACAGTGGAGGTGGTTTTGGCTTATTCGGAGTTAGCATGAATGAGTTAAAAATCCAGAAAGTTAGACTATTTACAGGTCACTTTTGGCTTGGATTTTTGGCTTCTTATTTTGTGCAGAAATTAGTGCTAAAATGCAATTCTTATGAAAACATGCATGAATGCTCATTATGCAGAATAGATGCCAAAATGCTGTTGATTTTAAGGGATTTGAGCTTAAGAAATGAGATTTAGAGTGTTGAATCCGAGATTCATCAAGGACCTCCGTCAAAAGGTCGGTTAGATATAGACAAATGAGAAAGGATTGTCATCTCCTACTTAGGATGGAGATTATCTCTTAACAATCATTTGACTGTGCTTGATGAGTCCTCAATCTAACTCTTTAGATATTCATCTAAGCACCAGCCTCTATTGATCAATAATCAAATCAACAACTGTGTGATCATTAAGATGGCCATGGTATATAATCCTAATTATACTAGGGGACATGTTATGCAAATAAGTTATTCTTCATTTCAGATCAGGGAATGATATTCATAATAACATTTATTGCATAATGGCTCGCCGTGGGCTCGCATGTCCAACAATCTCCCACTAGCCCAAAGAGCCATTAATTGGCTAATCATTTAAACCCACACTCATGTGACAATTATGGGCCATTTAAAAAAATAGCTAGGTAAGCTGATCAGTTACTCTGTTTCCAAGAGACTACGTCAAGTCCTTTTATGACACTTGTATATCCCTCAGTAACAGTGCTCCCATCCAATGTGAATGTTGCATCCCATGCAACCAATACTAAATATTGTCAGTTATAGCGTCCTTGACACTATAGCTCAGTAATTATTATAACCAGTATTTCCATAATCCTTGTCAAAATACCCATATTATGGAGATCTCTATCTCCTAAGGTATCTGTAGTTAAGACATTTTAGATCACTATCTATAAAGTCTGAAGTTTTTGAAGATAAGACTTAGAGATCACTATCTCTAAAGTCTTTTCGTCTTTGAAGATATTGTTCTTACTGCAATCAAGTGTTTCATCTCCATAGTAGAATTAGTAGCAGTTTACTACTCCCACTGCATGGTAGGCATTTGACTTTTGTACACATGTAGCATACAACTCGGCTTCTTACGATGGATGCACAAGTGCAAGCAGTTTTAGCATTCACTTCCTCAACTCCTTGAGGTGCTATCCCTTTAGATAGGTCAGAAACATATCTTAAGGGAAAGAAGCCTTTCTTGGAATTTTCCAGAAAATGAAAATGTCCAAGGTGTACTACTAATGTGATGATCACAATATCCTCTTCTATTTGCTTCTGAACAACTTTAGAACTAAGATCTAAGAGGTATCCTTGAGATCATATCTGAAGGTATGGAATAGTCAAATTATAAAACATATATTATTATCCTTATGTCATTTCAAATGATCAGGATATCATCTACATTTAGCACGATGGGCACAATAACACTCCCACTAATATAAAAATACAATATATACAATTTATTTAAAAATTAATAATAAAATAAATATAGGTATTGTACACATGTATACAATTTAATACATATTTTTATTTACAAGTTTTATTAAGGAAATAAATCATTTTGAGATCTTTTTATTGAAAAATAAATAGAATAAATAGGGAATGTTAAATACAATTGATATTTTTGGAATTTTTGTGTTTGAATAAATAAGGACCTTATGTCTCCCTAGTTTATTCCTTGTCAATCAGGTCAATATTTGACCTTCTCTCAGAGTTTGGGTTAGTATGTACTTATTACATAATTACACCTTATTTATTATTTTTATTTTTCTTTTCTTCTTTATTCTTTAATCTTGGTTTAAAAGAATGTTGACTACATAATATTAACAAATTAATGATGAATGACAATTTATGGATTTCAACGCATATTTATAGATGCTTTGCTAATGAATTTAAAAATAAAAGAATAAATATGATGAATTGTGGATTCATCAATGGTGAGTTCAAATAATGGTAAAATGTCATGTGCGAGGTCAAGAAATTGGAAGAAAATAAAATAAAAATAAGATCGAAGGAAACTTACTTGTTCGGAGGTAATCGACAACAGAGGAGGTATTCTAGGATGAGGACTTGGGGGTCCTCCAATCATCGCTCAACTTGGGTGACTGGTTCAAGGAGCTTGACGGTCACTAGAGGCACTGTGACATGGCCGTGATGGTCACGGGTCGACACCTGGATTGCCACCATTTTGCACTTCAATTCCTCCTCCCCTATCATGGGGAGGGGAAGAAGGCTAGACTGGGATTTCGTGAAGTGGTGGACAAGGGTAAAATGAGGCAGAGAGAGGCTTAAATAGATTGTGACACTCGACCATTTTAGTGGTGGTGGGGAGTGATTTCAACGACTAGCGTTGGCCATGAAAATCGGATATGGAGTGAGTAAATGCCGAGCAAAAATGAGGGGAGTGAGGGCTACGTGTAGACGTAATTAGGTTGAGGAAAGGTGGCAAGGTGCTAAAATAGGAAGGAGACAGAGTGATGGCAAGGCGAGGTCTGCAGAGGGAGTTACCAAAGGTGGAAGACGTCTATTGGCCTTTGGATTGAGTGATCCAACAGCTTAGATAGGAGCGTGGGTGGACCGCCTAAATCAAATCAGGATATCTGATTTAAGGGATGTTAGTGTGGTGGAAACACACGGTCGAGATGAAGTTGGGGCTTCATCCGATGGCTGATAAGGAAAGGGTGACATGGATGGAGTGGAACCACTAGATGGCCAAGCCATCCAACAATTAAGAAAGAGGCAAAAAAGACGGATGATATCAGATCAGGGGTGAGATCAAAAGGATGAGAGAGAGTGGGAGAGGAGCGGCTATGATGGAGGTGGGCAGAGATGGATCCAAGGGCCAAGGACAGAGGTGTGTGGTGCAAGGATAAAGGGTTGCATGGCGACTCCAGGGAGTGCCCCGTGGTACAATCAGAATATTCGTAAATAAGAAAAGAATGAGAAAATACAAAAGAAATTAAAGGAATCTAAGTTAGCAAAAAGACAAAATGTGGAAGTTGTAGATCTCGAGGATATCTACAAGTTTCATGTTGAACGAAAAGTCAAAAGAGATCAAATATATATTTTTTGAAAGCATTTTTAGTGAGTAAAAACACTATCTTTTAGTTATTTTGTTATTTTTTGTCTTTTTTATTTCTTTTTAACACCAGAATAAATATCTACAATAGTTACTCGAATTTTTAGGGTATTTTTAAGAGGAAATAAAACAAAGAAAAATAAAGAAAATAATTGGGTTAATTTTTGTACAATAATTAAGGTTAATTACAGGAGGGTTAATTGCTAATAATATGGAATTAATGAATATTTGGGTGAAGGTGATTATGCTCTAAGAATAATAAGGGAGTATAGTAATGATAAATCAAAGATTCGTCAACCACGCCCTCGTATAATTAGGTGTAATGGTCACCATGATTGGTACAATTATCTGGCATTATTGATTCACAACCATATGTATGCTCTTGATTATAGATTCAATTCACATTCCAATGAGAACATTAGTATTAATAAGGATAAGGATCACTCATAAATAATTTTGATTAGAAATTTGAGATATGGAACGGATACTATAGCATAGAAGCAAGAATAAAATTCCAAAAGGAAAGCAAATCAATGCAATATATGTGAATTCGTGCATAACATGATTAAAATAACCACCAACTAGGAGTATTGTCAAGATCGGCATTAACCCCATCCAAGATGCCTGAAGTAACTGAGAGTAAGCATAAAGTCAAAACTTTGTTTTAAGAACATCAAAAAAATGATAAAAATAATATTTTTATATGAGGATGGGGAGTATGCACCTTGGTGCATGTAATTTTACATGCACCGGGGCCTATATCTCCCATATTTTTTACTTTTTAGAAAATATCACAGTGTATATTCATCTATATATCCCTCCAATATACCATTCGAATTTCATCAGAAACAGAGACCTCTATTCCCTGCATCTAGAATAGATTGATTACAACAATTCTAAGACTGTTAAAATTACCTGTTCTAGATGGAGGCCGTAGGGGTCTCTGTTTCTGACAAAATTCGAATGGTATATTGAAGGGATTTATAGATGAATATACATGGTGATATTTTCCAACAAAGTAAAAAAATGTGGGAGATATATGCCCCGATGCATGTAAAATTACATGCACCAAGGTGCATACTTCCCATCCTCTTTTTATATTTACAGTATCTACTATTTAAGGAATATATTGATTTTGATAATATATATTAATTTGGATACAAAACTAGTGTATGCACAACCTATCTTTTCTTTTCAAAACAATATGGTCATAAATGTGCAGAATATCTTCACAATAAGAAATAGTGATTTCGATGAAAAGGTAAATAAACAGAGATCTCAGAAATAAAGAAATAGTGATTTCAGTGAAAGGTAAATCAACATAGATCTCAGAAATAAAGAAATAGTGATTTCGGTGAAAAGGTAAATCAACAGAGATCTCTAAAATAAATTATCATTTGACAAAAGGGAGACTTACCTTCTTGATAACATATTACAGACAAAAACATAGTTTTCTTATAATTCATGTAATGCAGACTTTAAAATGATATTATTATTGGAAAACCATCCATGCAGACTTTAAAATGATCTTATTCCCTAATTGTAAGCAAAATTTACTCATAAACGGTCAGTCACAATAGGAGAAAGATGGGCAACAACTATTAGTTCAATTCAAGAAACACGCATAGCAGCAAGAGGGGGGTTAGTTGTATCTTAAAATCTCCTAATTTAGGAGGATTTCGGGGCATGCATGCTATAGCCCAAGCTTGATCAAGAACAAGGAGTAGCAACAGATCCAATTGGGCCAATTGCAATAGCAATTAGAGGAGGTTCCTGCAGGTTGTCGCAGAGCTTCAGCAGCTCCAAGAAGAAATGGAACAACAACAGGACTCCTGGAGGGGAAAAGTTCCTTGATCATGCAACATGGGAGAATGCTGGGGACGTTGGAGCTGTTTTTGCCAGATGTTTGAGTAGAGAAAAAATTGTTCGGCTGGAGACTTGAGAGAAATGAGAAGAAATAAAAAGAGGAAAGTTTTGGTGTTATATAAAAGGAGAGGGGAGCCCTGGAATTTTGCCAAGGGGGAGAAGAAGGGCCAAATGGAGTAAGAAAAAAAGGGGGGCAAGTGTTGTTTGTACAACAACTGGAAATTTCAATTTAAATAAAAATTCTTTTTTTTTACATTTGCAACTCTCTTATTTTGAATACCAAAGTCATCCGTATTTACACCATGGATCTCTGATTCATATGATCAATATCTTATTTCTACCGTCTATGCATGATCGAACAATATAAATTCCAAACTTTTTTGATCCAGGGTGGATACAGAAAATTGATGAAATATGGTCTTGATTTTTAAAAAATTTTTGTGAATTTAAATTATCAAATGACCTCCGATCAATGAAAGGTCAATTTCATTGATTTTATGTTGTTGAGACGAAGTTTATGTTGTTCTCGATTTATTTTTACAGTTTCAAATTGTGTTACGGCTTTTCTGATGACACACATTACGATGCGGTTGACTTTTGGACAATTACGACCGAATGAATTTTAATCTGTGATCAATGGATCGATCTTGGTTTATTGAATATTAAGTGAATATAAATTAATCATGCATACCCTTAAATCAGGTCAAATTCGGATTACTCATATCCGGATGTCACAAGAGGGGCTTCACCCTTAGGGTGCCACTATATGGAGGGATGTGCGATGAAAGATTACAAGCAATTTGAAGGACCTTAGAAACGGAAATCTGGAGCTTACGTGAGCATAGTGCTTCATAAGGGAGGTGCCACCACATGTGCACAGCTGGTTGGCTTGCGTGGTGGAGCAAATATTGCATGGAGGCACTCTATAAGTGTGTCTAGAGGTATGGGTGACACATGTTTGCTTGGACATGCATCGCAAGGGTTGGCAATGCTGCTTGTACTGTTGAGTGGATGGACACCACATGGAATTAGGGTTTGAATCAAAAGAAACCCTAGGATTCGAACTTGAATGGATCTTCAGGATTTCAAGCACGATGTAAAAATAATGCATGGGGCGACTTGGCTTCTTCTTCAATATTTGGAGATGGAGGCGGAGGCCTGGAAAAGGGGCACAAAGATTGTGTCTCGGATCTAGGGTTCTGATGAGCGAACCACAACTGTAACCGATGTGAGGAATTTAGGGTTTCGATAGAGAAACCTCTTCATGGAGTGGTCCGCATGCATGCATGATTTAGGGTTTCATCAAAAACCCTAGATGATCTTCAGAACTTGAATTGGTCATGAACAAGAACGCAATCATAAAATCTTCAATAATAAATCACCATGAATTGAACACGCTCCGATACCATGTAAAAAATAACGAATGCAGAAATGCATCTAAAGAAATATAGACATGGAAGAACACCAGGATTTCATGTGGAACTCTACTCCATAAGGAGTGGAATGAAACCATGGGAGAATTGCCTCAACATGTTGATGTTTCTATTAATCTCTCTCAACTGTTACAATGGGTGCGGAGCTTCTTATATAGCCCCATCATAATAATCGAGTCTCACTAATTGATGATGTGAGACTAAGCCAGTGGATGTGGTAATGGGACCTTGGAGGGATCCAATTACCAATATGTAGATGCATACTCCAAAATTAAGGATTTGACCTAATATATTAAATCTTACTAGGAACATTGACTTCCAAATCCTAATGCTCTTTTGCTCCTACATGCCTACGAGTATTCACAATTGGCACTCCTCCTTGTTAGTCTTTGGCCTCCCTCTTCCAAAACCTTGTTCCTGATGTTGAGTGTTAGCTACAAAATGACAATTATAATCGAAATTGGTGGTTGTGAGACATGTAAGCCCTTGACATGCCATTTAGAAATAACTTTGAATGCATTTATATAATTATGTACATGAAATAAAACATATTTATGATTGCGTTGCTGATTAGGTACCTTTGTACGAAAAGGAATACATATTATGGCCATTTTGAGAGCAATACAATTGATGTCCTAAAAAGTTAGATCATATAGGATGATGTGTAATATTTGATCTGAGGATTTATATTGAGGACACATTTAGCAACATGTAATAATTATATAAATAGGGTCTCCAGCCTGAGAAGAGATGGCAATCTTCTCTAAAGATTGATGTCTGATTGACATGAACAAGTAAGATAAAGAGTTGACATGATGAGATCAAGATACCGAGACCTGTATCATAGGTTGTCACAAGAAAGGGACATATCCTCTGATCACAGATAGATTTACATATATATATATATATATCTAAGTATATACATTTGGCAGACTAATAAGTTCGTGACATGACAAGGTCTACATATTGATGAGATGGTATGCATGTAAGGATATATGAGATATATGATCTCTAAAATAAATCATACATGTTTATACACAAATAAATCGAAGATAAAATCTAGCTCATGATATATTGGGGCAATATTGAATTCTTCCGATAGGTTTTGTATTTAGGAATCAAGATACGAATATGACATTATTATTACAAACTTTTGAAAAGTGTATAATTGACATCATCGCCCCCAATAGTGAATTGAAAATTTTTTTGCTTAACTCTAGAAAAAGATGAGAAAATATAGGAACATATACTTCAATTTAAATAGATCTTCCAGTATGTAGGAAGCGTACGTAGTAGGAATACTTGAGGTTGATGCGATTATAATAAATTTTATACAATTACTCTTCCATCCAAGAAAATGTAAATGAATAGATTTTAATGATTCCACATAGAGATACGATGAATGAGATTTAGTATGATAAAATATAGATTCAACAATCCAAATCAAGATCCAAAGAGTTAGAGATTGTTTCAAAAGAGATTAGATCAATTGGTGATGGGATTCAATATCCAACTCTATCAGATTACTCAAGCAGTTTGTGTTGGACATGCGAGCTCACGGCGAGCCATTATGCTATAAATGTTATTGCAAATATCATTCTCTGATCTGAAATGAAGAATAATTAATTTGCATAATAGGTCCCTTAGTACAATTAGGGTTATGTACCATGGCCATCTTAATGATCATACAGTTGTTGATTCAAGTATTGAATCATAGAGGTTGGTACTTGGATGAATATCTAAAGAGTTATATTGAGGACTCATCAAGCACCGTCAAATGATTATTAAGAGAGGATCTCCAGCCTGAGAAGGAGATGGCAATCCTTTCTCTAAAGGTTGATATCTAACCGACCTCTTGACGCATGTCCTCTACATAGGAATAGAGATTCGGAGGTATTAGATAAGTTTGATCAAAGAGTTGACTTAACGTGATCGAGATAACCAAAGTCCTGTGTCGTATGTTATCACAATATAGGCACGCATCCTCTGAACAGAGATAGGTGTGTTACTATATGTCTAAGTATGTACATCTGGCATACTAATAGGTTGATAACCTAACCAAGGTATATACATCGACGTGCTGGTGTGCATGCAAGGGCATATGGGTAATACAATCTCTCAAAGGGATCATACAGGTTCATTACTGAACCGGAAGATATGAGCTCACTCATGAGATATTGGGAAGAATCAAATTCTACGTGTAGTCGTCTCGCTTTGGAAGCTTGTCTGAATTAGTAGGGTTTGATATATGCTTTTGGAAAGTATATAATCAACACTTACGTATGATATATGCTTTTGGAAATTATATGATCTATACCGACTCCCAATGATCAAATGAGAAATGTAATTGTAAATCCCTGAAGTAGACAATGCAAAATTGATCTAATACTTCTGGTTTATTCTGTGTCTTCCAGTACGCAGGATGTGTAGGTATTGGGAATACCTGAGGGTGATGTGATCATAAACGATTGTACAACCATGATGCTTCCATTCCTAGGGAGTGATGAAACGGGTCTGGATTTTAGTGACTCCTCTCAGTAGAGAAGTAATCTGATCTTGGTCCAATTGTTGGACTGTAATCTGAATGTAATTTAGATACATTGTGAGGATTAGATTTACGGTCTAGATTTAATCAAGCATCTATGAGAGGTCCGTAAGACCTCTGATTTCGAGATGTGATCTCAATATCCAAGTCACTATACGAGGAACAATACAATCACCCTGTCCTTATCTCAAAGTATCCGCGGAGAAAGTGCATTATCCTTGAAAGAGTTCAAGGATAATTTTATTGTTAATATATGTATCCGAGCATTGACAAAATTGATAATTAAATATGATTTAATTATCATGAATAATATGAATTTTATTCATATTACTAGGAGAGTTATCTAAGATAATTAAATGTGATTTAATTGTCAAAGATGTAAATAATGTGAACGTGATTCATATTATTGGACACATGAGAATAGAGATCCAAGATGATTAAAGGTGATTTAATTATCATAGATATGAATAATGTGGATAGCATTATCCATATTAATCATATATGTTATAAATGTGATTTATAATATATAAGAGAGAGTTATTTGTAAGTTACATTTATTAATTAAATGTTGATGTAAATTGGATTCACATCGGACAATTAATTAAAAATGTAATTTGCATTTTATTTTGGGTTGTGAATGTGATTCCCAATTTTCCAATGGCTAGTTTGCAATATTTACAAAATAATTATGAATTATTTTTGTAGAATAATTTACAACAATTGTTATTGTAAATATTGGAGATACATAGAATCATGAAATCTTGGAGATTGCATTAAGATTCCCCCTTTCCTAATAGGAGAGGGGGACGACCACCAATTCCTATAAGGAAAGGGTGGTCATCCACTCTTCCTATATGGAAGGAGGGAATCTCCTTTCCATTGTCTCCAAGTTTAATTGATTCAATTTAGGATCAAATCATATTTATTTATCAATATATATAATCTAAATTAAATTAATTGTTGTTGTGTTTTTCCAACAAAATCTTAGCCATTGAAAGAAGCACAAATCAAACTCATCCATTGATTTTGTGTAGTTTATGGTTTGTGATCCATAGACTCCCAAAACCCTATATAAGATGAGGCAACCCTTTCTCTTATCAAGTTTACAAGGTTTACAACATATTCTCTCTCTCATTTCTCTACACGCCAACTTCCTCTCTTTCTCTTGTGGTCGTCCACCATCATGCCCTAAAGAGAGTAGCTCTCATCGCAGCATCGTTGTTATGTAGCCGGATTGTTTGCTCATGGATCTCCATCTCCTTCGGAGCACGTCACTTGTGAAGAAGACGCCGGATCTCATGTGGTGAGATCAGCATATTCATCCTTTGGATCATCAACATAGATTGCAAGAAGCTCCTGTTTCGTCAACGTGCTCGCAAGCGTCTCCTCCATCGGATCAGACATGAGAGAGGAGGCCTCTTCGCTTAGAGACTTGATCGCAACCAACTTCAAGAGGTAACTTTAATACATGTTTGTTGTTTAGAAGAAACAATCCGAGAAGTGTTCATGGATCTTGTGGTTTCGTCGAATGAAAATTTTTTAATTTTTGCTGCCTTGAGCAACTTGTGCGACTAGTCGCTCCCGAATGCATACAATGCGATCCTCACTCTTCCATGATCCACTAAAGGATCTCACCAGAGCCTTAGATCAGAGGTTTCGGATACGATCCATAAACCTAGGATGGCGTGGGTTCATTAGGGTTTGCAAAAGTTTTCGCACATTTTATTTTTGCATCTCTTTTTTGTGATTATTTTCGGCCCAGTTTAAAGTGTTCAAAAATATATTCTCCATTAAATAAGGAAACCATGATATTTGAGTTTGCGTGATTTGGAATCTGTTTGCTCAAGTTGTGATCATTTTAGTGAACATGTATCCATTTTTCAGGGACTGTGAATCTTGACGTAATTAAGAAGTTAATTACTGACTGGAATGCGTAAAAATTACTTCATTTCTATTGTAGATCAAATTTGGAAACTTATTTTGCATGATTTTAATTTAAATTGATTGAGATATGCTAATTTAGTAAGCGAGAGTCACTGCTGATTACTTTCCTAATCAAAATACTTGTAATTATCATTTAATCGATTAGTAAAATTAAATGGTTTAATTTTCATGAATAATTATGGATAAATATTTGTGAAATATTTGATGATAATTATTTCCTAAAATGACATTGCCTTAACCAATAATTGATTCGATATGATCTAGATCACAAATTGGTTACATGATCTACATTCCAACTAACATAGTTGATTGAATAGAATTGGGAATTTGTTTAACAAATTTCCTTATAATGTTAATTAAAAATGTTTTGATTATTGTTATATGTTATAACTTCGATTGAAAAACTAATTATCATCTCAAGTACATAATGATCAATTTGACATTATCCTTTCCTAAGGTAGATATGGTGTCTAGTCGGGAAGCGTTGGGGTAGCAGGTTGCACCGTGCGCGGTATGTCCCACTCCCGTCAGTACTGACCATGACAATGGGTAGGAACATGATAATGCATGAGATCATGTGTATTTTTCTAATTATTAAAATTCGAATAATACATATTTGAGATAATACCATATTTCAAGTAACAATAAAAGAATGTTCGATGGATATTAATTGGATCACTGATTTAATGTGATTAGATTAATTGGAATCCAATGAAAATTAAATACTCTATTATGAATAGAGATGTTATTTCTCTTGGAAGAATTAATTATACAAATATGGTCATAATGATTTATTAGAATTTGAACATGATATGAAGGATCACATAAGTGACATCCATGGTCTCCCGTCAAGGCGAAGGGTTCCGTCGTCAAGGATTGTATGTAGGAGACGCCTATCCAAAGTGACAGATCCTACATACAAGCGCATCTAGATCAGTCTCTTTGCTTCTCGAAAGAATAAGGTTGTATACGTAGTGACCCCAATATCTGGTCCTCATATTATTGGGGTGATATTGGATTGCATATAGTGAGTGATATTCCTATTGATGGTTCGTTCAATTTATGATGGGACAACATCGCCTTAGGGATGATGGGTCCAGGTGTTAATGATCAAATTGGGAATGCAAGTTGGACTTGCAAGGTGGAATGTGTTCCCGCTTCTTTTTATCGGAGTTACAGGTTCTCATATTATTGGGATGTGACAAAGATAAGGAAGGAGATCCCAGATCTTACTGAGATATAATGGTAAGTATATCTCTTACGTTGAAAGTGATTAAGGGAATGAACTTTCACTGTTGACAAGGCAAGCCAACTTTGATATAAAAATTCCTAAATCAAAGTAATATATATATACATACATTTATGCAACTTTCTGATTTTAGATAATCCTTCATTAAACTCACTCAATACTATATTCAATAATAACTAGTAAAATAGTGTGGATTGGATCCATGATCAAGACATTGTACTTGCAGTTGGACACATAATGTATGTGGTTGCAATGTGCAAGTTTCCTCATAATAATGAGGAATGACAATTAAATAGACAATAGGATTACAACCCTAGGGTTTGTACATCTCTATAGTCTTGATCCCTCATTGAATGTACTTTGGAAGTGACATGTCGATGATGATCGTAATTGTCAAATAATCCTTATAAAATTTAAGAAGATGTTCTGGCATACATATGTGCTCTCAATATTTAATCATGAATGACTTGGTTCACTGCATCATGCAGAATGGTGGCTCTATAAGAGATGATTGATGGGCAACCTGAAGGCTAGGGTATAGGTGCTAAATTGGTCGTTGCGACCCACGCGATCAAGTCGGCTCAATCAAGAAAAAATGTGAACCACTAATATCAATTAAATCAATCAAACACACGAAATAGCGGTCCTGCTATTGGATTAACCTGGTATAGCGACCAGGGTCGAACTCAAGGAGCACGGGTTGGCCTCTCGGCCTACGAAGTAGTAAAAAGAGATAAAATAACAGAAGAAAATATTTTTAATGGTTTTTAATTTGTTATATATTTTTTTTGGATCTTTAATGTATAAAGAAAATAAGAAAAACAAAGAAACACACACTTCAACAATTTATTTAAAGCACTAAAAGTCAACCAAAAATTCAAACAAAAATATTTTTTTGTATTTTATAATTTTTAGTGTTTTTGGTGAATTTTTGAGAATTTTCTGATGTTTATTTAATTTTCTAAAAATAAAACAGTAGCTGAAACAAATGGTACTGTCCAGCCGAGCTAAACAGGCCTAGATAAAATATCTAAAAGCCCTAAAATAGCTGGGAGGTAATTTTCCTGTAAAGAGAACAAAACAAGGAAAATTTAGGCACCAATTTTGTTGTTTTTGGATTTTTAATTTATTTACTGGAATTTTTATAAGGTTTTAGGTGTTTTTCAATTTTTAGTGGTTTTCTGCAATGAAAAATAGCCAAAATCGGCTAGGAAATAAAGCACCACAAAACAAACAGTAGACAATTTTTTTAATTTTTGGACACTATTTAATATTTTTTTGTGATTTTTAAAGTTAGACAGTAGCAAAAATAGATGTTTTTGATTTTTTAAAAATATCAAACGAAATAAAAAATGTCCTCAAAAATCTACGAAAATTTTACACCATGGCAGGAGCCATGTGTCCAATTTTCGTTGGATTTGGAGGTGTTTTGCTATTTTATTCAAAAATAAAGAAGGGGCACTGTGCACAGGGACCAAAGTGCAAATACCCAAGCGTCTGGGGGGTCTGGTGCAAAATACCCAGCAAAACACGCGCCACGCACGTGCCTGGGTCACTCAGGGACCCAAATGTAATAAAAATAAGTCCCGAGGATTTATTTATAACAGGTACCAAAAGTCCAGGGGCTTATCTGCAAAATACCCAAAATATAACGCACATGCTCAAATAAACTACGCACAGGGGTATAAATGCAAATAGAATAAAACTTTCATTCATTCAAGAACAACCAGAACTACAGGGGTCTCTATTGCAAATAAACCAGATAAATACGTGACGAAGCACGTGGCATACAACGCATAGGGGTATAAATGCAAATAAAATAAAGTACGGGGTCCACTATGCAAATAACCCTAAAAATAAACAACTGAAATAACTAATTACAGGACTAAAGCGAAATAAAATAAGCAAGGGGGCCTAAGGGTAAATTACCCTTTATTAAGCGGAGCGGCTGGATGGCTGCCACGTGGAGGGATCTACAGTCTGAATCAAGTGGCACGCCAGCGCTGGGGTTCTCGGACTGATCCAACGGTCGGGGCCGAGCCACGTGTAGATCTAACGGCTGGGATCAGACTCCTCAGATCTGACGTCGAAGGGAGCTCCAGGGACGAACGGTCCGGATGGCGCCTGGAGCAGGAGGCTGATCGAACGGCGATGGAGGATGCTGGAAGAACAGGTCCCCGGAGAGACTCGCCGGCCTCGTGCGAGCGCTGCTGACCTCCTGGGAGCACTCTGAATGTCGGAGAAGAATCGTGGAGGGCTCCCGCGTCTGTCGGTAAGCTCCGATGATCGAGCCGAGCTCCGAGAAGCTCGGGCGAGGTCGGCGGAGTTGGGCCTCCTGGCCTGAATGACCAGAGCCCTCAGATGGGCTTGGTAACACCTGCAAAATAGCTCAGGAGACTCGCGGGTCAAGGGCAGATTGCCTCGACCCGGTTAGGCGTAGCGACGGTGAACGGTGGGTCGGAATGGCGAGCTCCAACGAAGGTGGTGGACGGAGGAGCTCGGTTCCCAGCTCCTGTGCGAGCTGGGTTGAACGGAGGGGTGCAGAAGGTGCGGCGGAAGGAGGCGAATGCGATGGTCGACTCCGATGATCGAAAGGGATAATGGAGTGGTCGGAATCGAAGATATACGACGGCGGCGCGATTTGGGCGTAAATGGAAATCGACGAAAAAGGAAAGCCTAAGGGGCTACCTGGGTGGTCGGAAAGACTGGGGAGGAGCTGCTGAAGCTCCTGGTCGTCGCCTCAAGGATCGTCTCCCTCCGAGGCTCAGAGCTCGCACTGGTGGCGGAACTACGGCGGCTGTGCTCGCCGGATCGATGGACTCGCCTCCTCTCCTCGCTTCAACAGGCTCAAACGCGAGCTGTCACCTCACGCACTCTCTGGAGCTCACAGGAGGAGGAAACAAATGGCCAAAGATGCTGCAATCAGGTGGCGGAGCTACGACTTTATATGGCTAGGGGTCCGTCTAGGAGAGGTCCGGGCAAGCTCTGGAGCGCGCGGATCCCGAGGATGCGGCTCCGGCGAGGATGTCGGATGCGAGGTTAAGGATTCGGACCCGGGATTTAGGTGATAGGCATTCGGGTTTAGCGGGGAAAAATCCGAGAAATCAGGGGACCCGCTAAGGACCGTGCAAAGTGGTCCTGGGGGGGGGGGTAGTTGACCGGGCGGTCAACATCCCCAGGACCCAATGGAAATCGGCCATGTGGCTGGATAAAATGAAATTTAAGGGTAGCTAGGGCCCGATTCAGCAAAAACTTGAAACATGAAATATTTTTATTTTATTTTTTTCTATTTTTTAGTGATTTTTAATAATTTTTTCGAAATAAAAATAAGGTATATACATAATATGTACTATATAGGTATATGTACACAATTAGGGTTTTTAATTTTTGATTTTTTAAATTATTATTTTTGTGCAATTTTATTCCTATTTTATATTTTATTTATTTTCACTATAAAATAAGGAATAAAAAGGTATTTTTATTTTATTATTATTATTTATGTACGTAGGTAAAATAAATACATATGTACATCTATATACATGGTATATGTACAATGTATTTTTGTATTTTTAATTTTGCTATTTTTATTGTGCTTTTGTTTTAATTGTTTTTATTTTATTTATTTACAATATATAACATAGGATATTTACAAAAATTTTGGAAATTAATTTTATTTATTTATAGGGTTAAATAAATATACAAGAGTGGTTCATGTACATGATGAAAGTGGTATTTTTGTTCTTTTTTGATTTTTACCCTTTTTCTTTTGTTTTTATACTTATAAATATGTACAAGTATTTACAAGCATATTTTTGGTGAGGAAAATACCTTTATGTTATTTACATAAATATTTACACACATGAGTCCCTATCTCCCTCTACTTTGGCTTTTATGCGGTGAGGCCCATGCTGAGCCTTCCCTTGGGTTAGGTTGCTCAATATTTATTCTAAATATTTCCCTCTTTTTCTTTTTAATCTTTATTCTTTTATTTTTGCACAAAAACATGCTAATTATAGGTTTTTACACAATGCATGCTTTTGGTAATTATTTGTATTTACATGAATATACATGCATTTGCAAAGGTTTTTGTAGCTAAAATATAAGAATAAAGAGTGATGAATGGGTATTCATCAATGATGTATTCAAAATGTTTGAATACCTACCTGAATCAATGTTTTAAGAGTTGAGATGTATGCAGATATGATGAGTGTCATCATTTTTGCTATCTATACTCAAGTCATTCATGAAGCTTCATAATATTCATTTGTATGAATTGAATGGAGTATGTATAAATGTTTAATTACTCTTACATTGAATTCTTTTAAATTTAACATAAGAGATCCTTTGTCTTAAGTAATGGTTGTTTATAAATGAAGAGAGAGCACTGGAAGCATGGGTCTCACCTAAGTTAGAAGGTAAGTCAAAGAGTTGATTGCACTTCTGTGACTTCCATATGAGATCCAGAGAGTTGGGTGAATGCCAATACTGCAATAAGATGATGCATTGAATTGTGACTATCTAGTCTATCTAGAATCCTTAGAGAAGGACTCAGATAGTGCATTGGAATAATCTATATCTGCATATCATCATTGATAATTGACTTGCTTATTTGATAAGATCAAATTCTAATAATTGCATCCCTTTCTTCAAATGATATTTGCAATTGGTTGCATATGTTTTAGAAGACTATAAATTTTGATCTTAAGTTTTAATAGTCATCCATGGATATTGATGCAATTGTTGCAACAATATCTATTGGATTGATAGACTTCATAATTTCAATGGGAGAGCCCTTAGACTTAGAGATTGTCTCTATGGCCCAGACATAAGAATATACTCATTGTTTATTTCTAAATGTTGGAAATAAACATGAATTCTGGAATAGACCTATCATAAAGAGTTATGATGGATATATTTCAGATATTAATCTGACATATGGAAGACTCTACCAAATTAGAAAATTAAACATTAACATTTCTAATACTGAAAATTTAAAACCTTAGAAGATCAATAGGCGGATGAAGATCATTTGAAAATGATCTAGCATCAAGATTTGGACATGTGTCTGTTGATGAGATCAATAGAATGGTAAGAGATGAAGCTTTAGAATGTCTAAAATTTCAAATCTTACATAATTGTGAATATTATATTCAAAGTAAAATGTCCAATACACCCTTCTCTGTGAATGGTGTTTGATGCCGAGGTATTCAAGATCTCATGCATATTGATGTATGTGATCATCTATATCATGATAAACATTGATGATATGTGATATCATTCGATGATTATTTGTGATATGAGGTTTCTTTCTTAGAAAGCTTTGAATTGTTCAAAGATTTCGCAATTTTGGTTTGGAACCAAAGTGTGAAGGAAAATGAAATGAATTTGATCTATCCTATGTATCATGTAACTATTAGATGAATTCAAAGAATACCTTATGGAGATATGAATATCATTCATATCTCATTCCTCCTAATAAACCTAAACTCAATAGAGTTATAGGGAGATATAATTGGATCATGTAACATGATTTGATGAATGATAAATCTTAGCATAATTACCTCTTAGTTTCCAAGGTATATCTGTAGTAAAGACCACAATATGTATATCCTTAATAGGGTTCCATGCATGTAAGCTAGAACCTAGCACTAGAGAGTGCTACTTCATTAGGAAAATAAAGAATAGTATTGGATACCTAATTTATGACCTTGAGATTCTTAAAAGATTTCATATCTGAGAATGTGATTCTTAGAGGATGACTCTCTTGAGAATCAAGATGAAAATGAAGTGAAGGAACTCATTTAATCTTGAGAAGATGACGAGGTTCTTGAAATTGGAAACTAAAGGTACAATTAAAGATGAAACACTAATAACTCTTCAAATGAGTTTGAGGATGTATTCCATGTGTCAGTTAAGTCTGTCAATGATCTGACTTCATGTGATGAAGCTTCTGAAGATCATGTCATGGAAAGATTGATTTTAGCAATAAAGTCTAATATAGACTTCATATACAAGTATTGTATATGGACCCTTGAGGATCCACCTATAAGGGTAAAACCTGTTGGGTGTAAATAGATCTTCAAGAGAAAAAGGGAACCTGGTGAGAAGGCAGAGACCATCAAAGCACGACTTGTAGTCATGAGCTACACACCGAAGAGAAGACATTTCTTGCAATGAGACTTTCTCTTCAGTGACCTTGCTTATACCCATCAGAATATTGCTAAATATAGCTACATAACTTGACTTTGACATCTTCAAGATGGAAATCAAGATTGCATTCATCTATAGATGCCTCTTCGGGGATATTCATATGAAGTAGCCCCATGGATTCATGGATAAGGAAATCAAGATGTGGAAGCTAAAGAACTCCATCTATGGAGTCGAGTAAACTTCTTGTAGTTGTAACATAAGATTTGATGAAATCATAAAGGTTATGATTTCAGATAGTGTCTTGATGTACCATGTGAAGCCATGAAGGAGTGCCATTGTGTCTATCATGCTAAATGTAGATGATATCCTAATCATTTGGAATGATATAAGGGTAACAATAAATGTTTTATAATATTTTTATTTCATACCTTGAGATATGATCTCAAGGATACCTCTGGGATCTTAGTTCTGAATGTGTTCAGAAGCAAAGAAAAGATGGTGTTGGGACTATCACATTTGTAGTACACCTTGGACATTTCCATTTTTCTGGAAAAAAAATCCAACAAAGGCTTCCTTACCTTAAGATATGGTACTGAACTATCTAAAGGGATATCACTTCAAAGAGTTGAAGGAGTGAATGCTAAAACTACTTTCCCTTCTGCATCAATTATGAGAAGCTGGGTGTATGCTAGATGTATACAAAAGCCAGATGTCTGCCATGGAGTGGGAGTAGTAAACTGTTACTAATTCTACTATGGAGATCAAACACTTGATTGTAGTAATAACAATATCTTCAAAGATGACAAGACTTTAGAGATAGTGATATCTAAGTCTTATCTTTAAGAGATTAAGACTTTACATATAGTGATCTAAAAGGTCTTAACTACAGATACCTTAGGAGATAGAGATCTACGAGAATAAGGGTATTCTGATAAGGATTATGGAAATACTAGTTATAATAATTATAATTATTGAGATGTAGTGTCAATGGCACTATAACTGATAAGGTTGAGTATTGGTTGCATTGGATGTGAGCACTGTTATTGAGAATATGCAAGTATCATAAAAGGACTTAGCGTAGTCTCTTGGGAACAGAGTGACTGATCAACATACCTAGCTATTTTTCTAAGTAGCCTATGATTGTCACATGAGTGAAGGTTTAAAGATTAACCAATCAATGGCTCTTTGGGCTAGTGGGAGATTGTTGGACATGCGAGCCCACGACGATCCATTATGTAATAAATGTTATTACGAACATCATTCCCTGATCTGAAATGAAGAATAATTAATTTGTATAATAGGTCCCTTGGTACAATTAGGGTTATGTACCATCACCATCTTAATGATCATACAGATGTTGATTCAATTACTAAATCATAGAGGTTGGTGCTTGGATGAATATCTAAAGAGTTATATTAAGGTCTCATTAAGCACCATCAAATGATTACTAAGAGGGAAACTCCAGCCTGAGAAGGAGATGGCAATCCTCAGGTCCTCTGCATAGGAATAGAGATTTGGAGGTGTAAGATAAGTTAGGTCAAAGAGTTGACTTAACGAGATTTATATAACCAAAGTCCTATGTCATATGTTGTCACGATATAGGCACGCATTTTTTGACCAGAGGCAGATATGTTACTATATTTGTCTAAGTATGTACATTTGGCAGACCAATAGGTGATGACCTAACCAAGGTCTATACACCGGTGCGTTGGGGTGCATGCAAGCGCATATGAGTAATATGATTTCTCAAAGGGATCATACATGTTCATTACTGAACCGAAAGACATGAGCTCACTCATGAGATATTGGGAAGAACCAAATTCCACGCGTGGTTGTCTCACTTTGGAAGCTTAACTGAATTTGTAGGGTTCGATATATGCTTTTGGAAAGTGTATGATCAACATCTAGGTATGATATATGCTTTTGGAAAGTATATGATCGATACCGACTCCCAATGGTCAAATGAGAAACTTAATGATAAATCCCTGAAGTAGACAGTGCAAAATTGATCTAATACTTAGGGTTTATTCTGGGTCTTCCAGTATGCAGGATGTGTAGGTGTTAGGAATACCTGAGGGTGATGTGATCATAAATGATTGTATAACCATGACGCTTCCATTCCTAGGGAGTGATTAAACAGGTCTGGATTTTAGTGACTCCTCTCAGTAGATAAGTAATCTGATCTTGGTCCAAATTTTGGACTGTAATCTGAATGTGATGCATATATACAATGAGAAGATTAGATTTACGGTCTTGATTTAATCAAGCATCTATGAGAGGTTCGCAAGATCTGGATTTTGAGATGTGATCTCAATATCCAAGTCACTCTACGTGGAACAATACAATTGCGTTGTCATTATATCCAAGTATCCGCGAAGAAAACGCATTATCCTTGAAAAAGTTCATGGATGATTTCATTGTTGATATATGTATCCGAGCATTGACAAAATTGATAATTAAATATGATTTAATTATCATGAATAATATGAATTAGATTCATATTATGATGAGAGTTATCTAAGATAATTAAATGTGATTTAATTATCAAAGATGTAAATAATGTGAATGTGATTCATATTATTGGGCACATGAGAATAGAGATCCAAGATGTTAAATGTGATTTAATTATCATGGATATGAATAATATTATAAATATGATTTATAATATATAAGAGAGAGTTATTTGTAAGTTTCATTTGTTAATTAAATGTTGATATGAATTGGATTCACATTGGACAATTAATTGAAAATGTAATTCGCATTTTATTTTGGGTTGTGAATGTGATTCATAATTTTCCAATGGCAAGTTTGCAATATCCGTAAAATAATTATGAATTATTTTTATAGAATAATTTACAACAATCGTTGTTGTAAATGTTGGAGATACATGGAATCATTCAATCTTGGAGATTGCGTTGAGATTCCCCCTTTCCTAATAGGAGAGGGGGACGACCACCAATTCCTATAAGGAAAGGGTGGTCGTCCACTCTTCCTATATGGAAGGAGGGAATCTCCTTTCCATTGTCTCCAAGTTTAATTGATTTATTTTTAGGATTAAATTATATTAATTTATCAATATACATTTAATCTAAATTGAATTAATTGTTGTTGTGTTTTTCAAACAAAATCTTGGCTATTGAAAGAAGCACAAGTCAATCTCATCCATCGATTTTGTGTAGTCCATAGATTGTGATACATGTACTCCCAAAATCCTGTATAAGAAGAGGCACCCCTTGCTCTTCTCAAGTTTACAAGGTTTACGACTTATGTTCTCTCTCTCTCATTCTCTCTACATGCCAACTTCCTCTCTCTCTCTCTCTCTTGTGGTCGTCCACCATGATGCCCTAAAGAAAGTCGCTCTCGCCACAACATTATCGTTATGCTGCCAGACTATTTGCTCGTAGATCTCCTTCTCCTTCGACGCACCTCATTCGTGACGAAGAAGTCGGATCTCATGTGACGAGATAAGGAGATTCGTCGCTTAGATCATTAACATGGATTGCGAGAAGCACACGTTTCATCAAGGTGCTCGCAAGCGTCTTCTCCATCGGATCAGACTTGAGACCGGAGGTATCTTCATTTATAGACTCAATTGCAACTACGCTTTAATAGGTAACCTTAATACTTATTTGTGGTTAGACGAAATGATCTGAGAAGTGTTCTTGGATAATGTGATTTCGTCGCTTGAAAATTTTTTAGTTTCCACCGCGTTGAGAAACTAGTGCGACTAGTCGCTCCCGATCGCATACGATGTGATCCTCACGCTTCTGTGATGCACTTAAAGATCTCATCATATCCTTCAGTCTATCCCTAACATTAGATTTTGTTTGATATCATGCTACTATACATGTAATACATAATCTTCATGATTATATCTCTACGTATCTGCGGTTGTCACATAAAATGTCTTAGTTTGATTAGGATTCTCAATTCTATTGGGAATATTAGTTCGATTAGGAGTTCCAATTTGATTACGAGTTCTAGTTCAATGAGGAGTTTCAATTTGATTAAAGGTCCTAATTCAATTAGGAGTTCCTTATCCAAGATATTCCAATCCAAGAATTATGATTCATGATAAAAAAATATGTGTGTTCTGTTGGCTACATGATCAAGCTTGTGAATTCGATTCACATTGAATAACATGATTATTTATATGAGTTTGATCCATATAATTTATGATGAATTTATTCATTTATATCAGTGTCCAATTTGGAATTGAACAATAGAATTGAATCCACATCCTAATTTGATTCAACCCAAATTGAATTCAAATGGGAATATGCCAAGTTAGTAGCCACCCACCTCTTCTATATAAGGAGGGATGGACGACCAGTGTATAGTCCCTTTAGGACTTTACTGGTGTCATTGTGACTGTATGGTTGAGATGCGTACATCTTAAGATGACATCTACTACGAGGAGGACAAGGAGTTCCTCTTGTATCATACCATGTGTGGAGAAGAAGTTCTATCATTTATACGAAGATGCATGACGTATCACTGGGACTTGCTATGGTTTTCATTTGATTATTGTGTTTCGTGTTAATTGCTTGCATCTTTGTCACTTATTTGGAGCTCTAGAGACAACTGCCAGAACACTTATATGAAACATTATTTTTTGCCATTAACTATTTTATCATGTTTACAATTTTAATTTATAGCATTTGATCTTTTATTAATTTGGGAGATAGTGAATAGAATCTATTCAAATGTTGATCATTTTAGCATTTCCTATTTGTTTGATCATCTTTAAAAATTTTCCTCTCTTGTTATCATTCAATTTGTGAAATTTAAATAGCAAAATATCCTACAATTCAACTTAAAATATGTATCTTGTTCTATATTGCAAATATATTTGTGCCAATTTCCTTACTAATTCCACAAATTAATCTCCGTGGACATGATTCAATAACTAAACTCGACCTTTTTTATTGAACATTATTTTATTTCATAAACATGTAATATAAGTAGAGCAGGTTCTGAAGGTTATGAGACATGGGAAAGGTGTAGGACATGATGACATTCCTATAGAAGTTTGAAGAGTTTTAGGTGAGCGTGGTTTGACTTGGCTTACAAATTTATTCAATGTTATTTGATGAAGCAAGAAAAAACTTGGAGAATGGAGGAGAAGCATCGTGGTGTCTCTTTGTAAGAACAAAGGAGATATTCAAAATTGTTCAAATTATAGAGATATCAAGCGGATGAGTCACACTATGAAATTTTGGGAACATGTGGTCGAAAGAAGGTTGAGTCAAGTTTCCAAAGTAAAAGAAAACCAATTCAAGTTCATTCCATGTCACTCAACTATTGAAGATATCCACGTGTTGAGAACAATGGAGATTTACAAAGATAAAAGGAAGAACATTCATATGATTTTTATTGAATTAGAGAAGACTTATGATTATGTACCATGGGTGATATTGTGAAGAGTTTTGGAGAAGAGACACGTACCTATCCTATACATTAACCTCGTAAAAGATATGCATGATTGGGCTTCATCTTGTGTAAGGATACAATCTGGGAAGACTTACTATTTTGACATCAACACTGGTCTGCATCAAGGTTTAACTTTGAGTCCATTCCTTTTTACTTTGATTATGGACAAGTTGACAAGTCACATTTAGGATGATATACATTAGTGTATGCTATTTGTTGATGATATTATGTTGATTGATGAGCCTAAAGATGGAGTAAATGAGAAGCTTGAGGTCTGGATACATGCTTTGGAGACTAAAGGATTTTGTATAAGTAATGCTAGGAATGAATATATGGAGTGCGCTTTTGATGGAAGCAATGGTGAAGGAATCAATGTTAAGATTGGTGGTGATAACATTCAGAAGAGAGATTTTTTTAGATACTTGGGATCTATTTTGCAATATAATGGAGAAATTAATGGAGATGTTACAAATAGAATAAATGCAGGCTGGCTAAAGTGGAGAGGAGCATCTACTGTTCTCTGTGATAAGAAAATTCTCTTGAAAATCAAAAGAAAGTTTTATAAAGTAGATGTGAGACCTGCTTTCCTCTATGGATATGAATGTTTTTTTTGAAAGGAAAAAAAGGCATGTATCGTATAGGTGCATACCCATCTATGGATCTGAATGTTGGTATATGAACCATAAGTATGTATAGAGAATGGTAGTAGCATAAATGAAAATGCTAAGGTGGATGTGTAGACAAATATGCAAAGATCATAGTCAGAATGATGTCATCAGAATGAAATTGGGTATAGCTCCGTTCGAAGATAAGATGCGAGAAAATTGCTTAAAGTGATTTGGACATTGATGAATCACCATTCATCACTCTTTATTCCTTTATTTTAGCTAGAAACCTTGGCAAAATACCATGTAAATGTTTGTAAATAGAATGAATTGTCAAAATGCATGCTTCATGTAAATTACCATAATTAGCATGTTTTTGCACAAAAATAAAGGAATAAAGAAATAAAGAAAAAGAGGGAAATATTTAGAATAAATATTGAGTGACCCAAACCCAAGGGAGGGCTCAATATGGGCCTGACCGCAAAATAAAATGAGTAGAGAGAGATAGGGTCATTCATCATTGTATAAATCCCCCTCTTAGTGTATATATTTTATTTTCCAAAAAAAAAATATAAATGTGTTTCCCATATTTTGTATATATTTATAAAAATAAAATAAAAATGGGATAAAATAAAATAAAAACAAAAATAAATAATTTCTCTCTCCTCAGTGTACATATACCATGTATATATGAATAAAAGACCTATTTATTTTATGTAAATAATTCATAAAAATCAAATAAAAATTATTAATATCCCAAATTTTATGTTGTAAATAAATAAAATATAAAATAGGGATAATTGTACATAAATAAAAAATTAAAAATAAAAATAAAAAATATATAAGTACATATACCTGTATATAATTATAATATAATGTATATACATAATTTATTTTTCAAATAAATAAATAAATATCACAAAAAATACTTTGTAAAAAAATAAACATTTTTTATTTTGAAAATATTATGAAATAAAAACTTTTTCCTATTTTATTTTGAATTTCCAAATAATTTCTGAATGGATTTTTCCCATTGGTCCATGGGGGATGTTGACCCCCGGTCAACTTCCCCCCCAGGACCACTTTGCTTCGCGAACCGCGTCCTGATCGACTTCTCCCATTTATGCAGACGTGATCCGCCTCCCATTTACCCAAACCTCGGGCTCCGATTGCAGCTCCTTCATCCGAGATTCATGCCCGAGGTTCATTCTAGGGGTCCGAGCTTTGGATTGTGCGCCTGACTCCCATCTTCCCAGACCCCTACCAGTATATAGAGTCGCCTTGTTCTGCCATTTCACGCACCTTCGGCCATCGTCTTTGACTCCCACGACCTCCACCTTCCTTCCTTGAGTGACAGCAAGCTCTGGGAGGTGTCGCAGCGAGGATTGAGGCGCCCTAGCCCCATGTCCGGTGGTCTTCGTCACCGTGCTCCGCCATCGGCGAGCTCGAGCCTTTGCAGGCATCTCTCCATTAAGGCAAGGACCCCAGGAGGATCAGGACATCCAGCATAGACGTTTGCACCCATCAGGTAGACTCGATACCCCGTAGCTTCGTTTAATTTCCAAATCTTAGGTTTCCGACCACCGCCTTTCACCGACCATTTCCCTGAGCTCCGATCGACCATCTGCCCATCCGATCACCCATCATCTCCACGAGACTCCTATTCACCTTCTTCGCCCATCCAGCCACCCCGGTTCACCTCAGAACCAGGCCTCGACTCTCCTCTGCCACCGCTCGCCAAAGAGCATCACCCCGACTCCCCCACTCGCCCATTTCGCCCGCTAAAGGGTCGAGGAAGTTTGCCCTCGACCCCTCTTGCTTCCTGTGTAGGTATCGAGGCTTAAGAGCCTCATCCTGGAGGCTCGACCACTCAGGTCAGGAGCTCCAGGTGCTCGACGTCACCAGGGACCCTCCAGGTCCTCCCGGCCTCATCAGAGCATACCACGAGCTGCGGAACATCACCAACGTAGATTCCCCCATATCAGCAGCTCCGGAGGAGGTCTCCATCGCGCGCCATGACCGAACGAAGTTCGCCGGCAAAGTGTTCTTACATGAGCCTCCGTTACCGTTCGATCCGCCCCCTCGCTCCAGTTTGATCTGAACCATTCATCTGCATGGGGCTTTCTACTGTTGATCTATCTGAGGATCGAATCCGAGGCGTCCATCGTCGAAGAGGCATCCACCATCCATAGCCGTCAGATCACACGTGGACGTCGTACAGCCGTTGGATGATAATAAAGGGGTAATATCACTTAGGCTCCTCTTCTTTTCGCATTTATAGTGTAGTCCTGTAAATATAAATTTAATTTTTGAATAATTGCACTCTGGAATCTTATGTTTTGAGTATTTGCATTTTGATCCTCCAAGTTGTGATGCATGTGCTTCAACACGTGACTTTTCTGGGTTAATTGCACGTAAGGGCTTGTGTTTTCTATCTGTTATGGATTGAAGTTATCTTCTGGGTATTTGCATTTATGCCTTTGTGCGTACTGAATTGGAACATGTGCTGGATTTGATGCAAAATTTACATTGAACCCCCTACAGTTTTCGTATGTATTTTATTTAAGCCCCTAAAACTTAGTTTCTTTGCACTTTGGTCTCTGTGTGTTGTGCCTTGTTTTGTGAGTGAATAAAATATCAAATCAACTTTAAATTTGGTGAAATTTGGACACGATGGCTCCTGCCACTGTGTAAAAATTTCACTAATTTTTTGGGACATTTTCATTGTTGTTTGGTATTTTAAAAAATCAAAAACACCCATTTTTGCTACTGTTTGAAATATAAAATCAACTAAAAATATTAAAACCATCCAAAAATTCTAAAAAAATTACTTACTGTTTGTTTTGTGTTTTATAGCTTCATTCCAATTTTCACTCCATTTGGATATATAAAACCCCTAAAAATTGAAAAAGCCTAAAAACCTTATAAAAATCATTAAAAAAATAAAAAAATGCAATTTTTGTTCTTGTAGCTTAGTTTTCATTTCTAGTTTGCATAAAAATTATCTCCAGATTTTATTATGCTATTTATCTATTTTTGGATAGCCTTTCAAATCTGGCTGCACATTAGTTCACTGTTTTTGCCTTTTTCTATTTTTATAAAATCAACTAAAAATCACAAAATTCTGAGAAAATTACCAAAAACAACTAAAAATTTATAAAACACAAAAATAATTTTATTTTAATTTTTGGAGTTGTTTTTGAGTGTTTAATAAATTGTTGATTGTGTGCTTTTTGTCCTTTTTCCTCATTTTCTTCATAATTAAAAATACAAAAAAATAAAATTCATAAAATCTACCAACAATAGTTTCCATATTTTATTCATTTTCTGACTACCTCGTAGGCCACTTGTCCAAACCGTGCTCCTTGAGTTCGACCCTGGTCACAATACCAGGTTAAATAAATAATGAGACCGCTATTCGGATTTTATCCTGATTACTCTTATTTGGTGATCTATTTTTCTTGTTGATCGATTCTCACTACTCGGGTCAAACGACCGTAGATTGATTTTTACCTTAGCCTGAGAGTGATTGACTTTTTTGGTCATCAAAATGGTGCCGTTGCCGGGAAGCACGGCTTAGTAGTCATTTTTTATTTTTCACGGTTTTCTTTTTCGTGGCTTTTGTCCATAGTTGTATATATATTTCTCTCTGATTTTCTTTGCAATAATTGTGTCTGATACACTCTTGTTTGATTTCTTGCGAAGCTCCGAGGACCGAGGCAGCTTTTTCAGAAGTCGAAGCAACCGCGTGAGTCAGAGGCGACTCTTTTCTGCATAAAGCTGCAAGAGAGCGCGAGGAGCTGAGCAGGAGTGCGGGAGCTGTGAAATAGCCGTAAATAGTCGTAGAATAGTTGTAGGATAGTTTAGTTTTATTTTCAGCAGAACCTTATTTGTAATAATACAGGGACTCGGACTTGGACTCTATCGGTGACAACCGGGGTCTGTTTCACCGAGCACCGGTGTACTCGTGGGATCTCACCACGTTTTTCATCGATTTTGTTTTATCGCATTTCAATTTTATTAACTGCCTGTCTGATTTACGCGGTTTTAGCCTTAGCTTAGGATTTTCCTCTGATTGTGACGTAATTGATTAGGATCCAATCCCTAATTATCTGCGTGTTCCTATTAGATCGTAATTGACCTAATTAATTAATTCACAAGAAAAAGTCGGATTACTTAGACTCTAGTCCACGTGCCTAGAGGAGTCACATACAACAATGCAGGATCCGTTGTGGCAGACACCGAGTGGCTCCCAAGATAGGACTCCGGACTTAAGTTTAAGTACCCGGCTACTGTTCTTATTGTGTAGAAATTGCTCTGTCTAAGGCCGGATTCTCGTGCATATTTAGGTAGTTTATTTTCTGCCTTTACTTTTATGCGCGGATCACTTTGCATGTAGACTGCTGGAGTCAGGTACGCATCTCTTACTCTACATGCATCATTGATTTCATCGCGCATCGATTTTTTCGTCTTCTCCCCCCTGTTTTCAGACTTAAATAATCAGGAGAATCGAAAAATTCATTAGGCGTTGCTTGTATTGAAAAATACCTAAAAAAAGAAAAACTATAAAATTGGGACTACTAAACATACTTGACCCTAAAAGACACCTCACCTAAAAATTTGTCTTGGGGAGAGCAACCCCCTCATTGTCTAGTTTGGATGAGCGAGAGAGCGACCCGCACACTAGGATAGAGCCATATCCGATCTCCGATAAGACTACCAGCATTTTATACGGGACAGACTGTTGGGAGGATTAGATTCCCATCAGCTCGCGTAACCGCTCTGATAGACTGACATTATCACCTAAATAAAATTGACAAGATAATCGACCGAACTTTTGCGA
This sequence comes from Ottelia alismoides, assembly GCA_037367405.1. Lineage (NCBI taxonomy): Eukaryota > Viridiplantae > Streptophyta > Magnoliopsida > Alismatales > Hydrocharitaceae > Ottelia > Ottelia alismoides. Next base: position 444,211 of record JAZKJV010000436.1, read on the forward strand.
TCTTCAGCTCCGCATTGCGTAGGTGAACGTGGGGTTTGTTTGCTCATCTTGTATGTTTCCAGATCTCATCCGCCTGACTCGCTAGATCAAGATGATGGGCAGGAGGTATCTTAGACAGCCTTTGGCTGCACCGCTTTCCAGCACTCTGGCCCGTTCATCTAGGTTGGTTTGTGAGAGCCGCTACCCGCTCTCTGAACCCGAGTTCGATTCCGCCATGTTCCCCCTTTACCACCCCTCTAGCAGTCTTGAGATGCCAGTGCCAGATCAGAGAGAGCAGCAGTCAGCTGATTTATCAGCACCTGATTTTGGGTCTTTTGCCTTTGCAGAGACTATGGCCAGCAGTGAGGAGCGTACCGAAGGTCAGAGACCAGAGACGACAACATACGTATTGGACCAGGGTGCGATCAACAACACCCTGTTGGCTTCCCTCGATACGATGCAGCGCCAGATACAGGATCAGGGAGCCTTCATGGTGGAGATGAGGAGAGAGATGGAGAGACTGAGGATAGAGCGAGATCAGCTGAGAGCCGCAGGAGAGAGGGATCCAGATCAGCCAGAGGAGCCAGTCCAGCTGGCAGCAGCAGCAGATCAGCCGAATCGATGCGGGAGTTACACAACCCCGGATCGACACTTACATACCGGTAGATCGTACTTCCGGTGATCGTGGGGGACTTTAAGTTCCCCCCACGGACACTTCAGCTTCTTCGCCGCTTCCACGAGCTCGCCACAGAGGAGCCCCATCTGCATCTCCAGGAGTTTGAGATGATCTGCAGCACCATCCACGATCGGAAGGTGGACGAGGACACCATTCGGATGATTGCCTTCCCCTTCTCCCTTGTTGACAGAGCAGCCAACTGGCTGAAGCTTTTGGGGAGATTTGTGTACACCTAGCAGCTCCGCACCAAGTACTTGAACAAGTACTATCCACTCGGGCAGACCAATGCAGCGAGGGCCCTGATCAGCAACTTCTCCATGCTCCCCAACGAGCAGTTTCACGAGGCATGGGAGAGGTTCAGAGAGCTTACCGACAGATGCCCGCACCATGATATCATGAAGCCGAACCTAGTTTAGAGCTTCTTTTGCGGACTGACACCAGAGCTGCAGGGCCTGGTGAATGCTTCTTGTGGCGGTTCTTACTTCGCCAAGGATGAGAATCAGGTATGGGCCATCTATGAGGAGATGATTGAGAACTACACCGTGATGTCCCAGACCGCCTCTACACTCAGGGATGTCCCCAGCCACAGGCCGTGCAGTTTCAGAGGATAGCACGGGTCGATGTCGGTCCTTCCACTTCGTCTGCGGCAGCCGCACAAGTAGAGTCTACAGCCGCAGACATGGGCATTATCAGCGAGAAGCTGGACCGGATCGAGCTGATCGAGAAGAAGAAGTGCCAGGGCATAACGTAGATGGATCAGATGGCACAGACACTGAGTGACCTGAAGACACAGATCATGTGTCTCTAGGAGGCACATACGGCTTCTCAGCCCCGTCTCAGGTCACGAGGAGATCCGAGCAGCAGTGGTAGCTCGTCCCAGCACTCCAATCAGTCGAGACAGGTTCACCTTGTACAAGCGGAGTTGTACCAGCAACCACCGTAGTTTTATCATCCACCACCATCCCAAGACACCCAGATGGCGGTATATCAGCCGGATCAGCCCCTGGCAGTACTTCCTCCACCCACTTATGAGCAGGAGCTGTTGATGGATGTCAACGGGATTTGGTATGACCGACCCCAGCCCGGTATCCGACGAGGCCATCCTGGATTCCGCTGGTCGGTCGGAAGCACTAGTTCCCAGCAGCAGCCTCCAGTTCAGGGTGACCAGTACGGCCGGCAGTGTGAGCAGCACCAGCAGCCCCGGCCCCCAGTACACCAGCAGCAGCAGCCATCCTAGCACCAGCAGTATGGTCCTCGTCCCTATCAGTAGGGACAGTCTTGGAGACGTGAGCAGCCTCAACAGCAGTATCATCAGCAGTACCCCCCTCACCCTCACCAACAGCAGCCTCACTACCAACGAGGCCACCCGTCAGGTTCTCATGGGTCGACCTATGAGAATCCTGCCTTGGATGATCTAGCACACCTCATGACCGAGCAGCAGGCTACTTTTCGATGGGAGATGGATGAGTTCTGCAAGGAGATGCTGGGGATTGTGAGAGGGAAGGCTACCATCCTTGCCCAGATCGAGCCGAACCCGAACAACCTCAAGAGAAAGTCTGAACTCGTAGAGTTCACTGAGATTACCACTCCTAGTGCTTCACTTGGTGATATGTCTGCATACATGTTTGATGCTGATTTTGTTACACTTAGGAGCGGTAGGATGACAGCAGGAGGCACCTCATATGGGCGACGATCCCACACCACTTTAGGGGTGCCAAGCGAGGAGGAAAGCGATGCTGACACCGCTCGAGAGCATAATGATGTCAGTGGTACTAATGCCACCAAGGATGTTGATCCAACCGACGGTACTGAGGCTGTCGCTTCACCAGATGGAGGAGGTGGTACTGACGCCACCATTTTAGTTGCTGAGCCAGAGCGCGGTACTGATGCCGCGAGTCCAGATGACGAGGGTGGTACGGAGGCCACCATTTTCAGTTCTGCTAGTCATGTTGTTTCTCCTTCCGTACATGTATCTCAGGACATTTCTGCAAATAAAGGAAAGGGTTTATTATTTTCAGATCCACCTGTATTGCTTGATTATGTATGTGTGGATTCTGCTGTTCATGAGCATTTCAGACCCTCTCCTAGTCCTTCATTAGAGAAGGATCTTGTAGTCCCCTTTCCCTAAGCACTCCACTTGGCTAAGGGGCAGAAAGAAGAAATCCCAAAAAGAACCATCAGATAGAGTTCCGCCAGCAGATGATGGACAGATTTCAGATACAACTGACTCTACAGGAGGCCTTGGAGCACATACCTCTCTTCCAGCGATCACTCAGAGACAGGACCATGGTCAGGAGGAAGAGGCGAAACCACCAGTCAGAGATCCATGTGCTCACTCACGCCACATGTTTTGCGATTCAGAACCATCTGCCAGCTAAGAGGCCATATGTCGGAGCCTCGTATGTCAGATGCCACATTCATGAGCAGAGGTTCGACCGCACTCTATTAGACAGTGGTTTTTCAATCAACATTCTTCTGACAGCCCTTCTTGACTGCTTCGAGTTGGGCCCTCTCCGATAGAGCAGGATGATCCTTCAGTTTGCTGATCGATCTGTCAAGAGGCCGAAGGGGTTGCCGAAGGACGTTGTCGTCACGATTCAGGGCCTGAAATTCCCCGTGGATTTCGTTGTGTTGGACATGGAGATCCCTGAGTCCTTGACCTATACCCCCATCATTTTAGGACGTCCGTTCTTGGCCACAGCCAAGGCAGTGTCCGACCATGATAGCGGGAAGGTATATTTTCACGTCGAGGGCGAGAGTATACAAATAGAGACGGTCGAGGAGACTAGAGCCATAGATTCAGCTTTCTCAAAGCCAACTTCCGATTTAGAGCAGATGACAGAGGCAGGGCGAGACATCCACCATGACTGCAATTTTATGATTATAGATGACGAGGCAGTTTGGGTAGATCTAGTCGCACAGGCCATCCTCTCACCTTCAGAGTTCAGTGACACAGAGACGCTAGCAGAGGAGAGCTTGGAGAGCGCACATCTGGTCTAGGATACATCTCAGGCAGCAGAGCATGTTCCCGATCGCGAGGCAGATTTTTGTGAGTCTGATACAGATCCCTTAGAGTCATTGATTGGGGAGAGTTTGACAATTTAATACCATATCTGATTTCCACTAAGCCTACAGCTAGGGAGGAGGTTGATTCCATACAGAGCAGAGATAGTCCGGCAGAGCAGCCTTCACCAGATTCAGATTGCGAGCGAGAGTTCTCATTCTCCATGCAGATTTGGTCGCATTCACTGAGACCTTTCAGAGGCCAGATCTGCCAACACCTACTTATCCAGAGCTAAAGCCGCTACCGTCATCGCTGAAGTATAGGTTCCTTGCGGGTGAGCATGAGATGTACCCAGTCATTATCTCTGTTGATTTGATTGGAGAGCAGGAATCCCATCTGATGGGGGTTCTTGAAAAGAACCGCAAGGCGATTGGATGGAGTGTAGCCGATCTCCAGGGGATAAGTCCGGCTCTGTGCTCCCACCATATCTATCTCGAGGAGGATGCGAAGTCATCGCATGAGTTCTAGCGGCGGCTGAACCCGAATGTTCGAGATGTTGGCATGAAGGAAATCTCAAAATGGTGGAGCGCTGATTTTATCTACCCCATCTCCGACTCCAAATGGGTCAGTCCGTTGCATGTAGTGCCCAAGAAGACGGGCATCACCACAGTTGTTAGTGAGTTCGGAGAGGAGATCGCTACCCAGGTACCCACTTCTTGGCGGGTCTGTATGGACTACAGACGATTGAACCAGGCCACCAAGAAGGATCATTTCCCCCTGCCCTTTATTGATCAAATTATTGAGAGGCTGGCAGGGAAGAGCCATTACTGTTTCTTGGATGGGTACCCCGACTATAATCAGGTGGCCATCGCGCCCAAGGACCAGGACAAGACTACCTTCACCTGTCCCTTCAGGACATATGCTTTTAGACGCATGCCATTTGGATTGTGCAACGCTCCCGCGACATTCCAGAGATGCATGTTGTCCATCTTTTCAGACATGATGCGAGAGTGCTTGGAGGTCTTCATGGATGATTTCTCGGTCTACGGCGACGGATTCGATTCTTGTCTTGACTGCCTACATCGAGTCCTTCGGCGATGCATTGAGGTTCACCTTGTGTTATCTTGGGAGAAGAGTCACTTCATGGTGACTCAGGGGACGGTGCTTGGCCATATCATCTCCAACAGGGGCATGGAGGTTGATCCGGCCAAGGTGGATGTCATTAGAAAACTCAATCCACCGTCCAATTTGCGGCAGTTACAGTCTTTCCTAGGGCACGTCAGTTTCTACCGGCGCTTCATTCATGATTTCAGTAGGATTGCCTGACCATTGACTGATCTGCTGACGAAAGACACCGAGTTCCTTGTTGATGATAAGTGTTTATCATCATTTGAGACTCTCAAGAGTCGTGTTATAGTGGCTCCTGTTCTCCAACAGCCTGATTGGTCTCTCCCATTTGAGATCATGATGGACGCCTCCGATTTTGCTGTGGGGGCCGTGCTGGGACAGAGGAGGGATGGAGTCCCCTTTGCTATTCACTACGCTAGACGTACTTTGGATGCCGTGCAGCGGAACTATACCGTCACTGAGAAGGAGATGCTAGCCATAGTTTTCGCCCTAGATAAGTTCAGATCTTACATCATTGGATCTAGAGTGACCATCTATACCGATCATACCGCCATCAGCTACCTTATGGCAAAGAAGGATGCCAAAGCCAGATTGACCAAATGGATCCTTCTACTCCAGGAGTTTGATATAGAGATCAAGGACAATCCTGGAGTCAAGAATGTCGTGGCGGATCATCTCTCCCGATTAGAGTATCTTGAAGATTCTGAGCAGACTGAGCCTATATGTGAGACCTTCCCAGATGAGGCGATCCTTGCTATCGCCTCTCTCCCATGGTATGCCGATATTGTGAACTATCTTGTCGCCAAGAAAGTTCCACAAGATTGGCCCATGCAGAAACTTGAGACCTTCCTTGCGAAGGCCAAGTTTTACCATTGGGAGGATCCCGTCCTTTATCATGAAGGAGGGCATAGTATCGGGCGTCTGCATTCCTCAGGAGGAGCACCACAGCATCCTTACTTACTGCCACAAGCTTGAGGCAGGAGGACATTACTCTGGGAGGAGAACGACACAGAAAGTGCTCCAATCCGACCTATGGTGTCCTACTCTCTTCAAGGACTCTGATGAGTTCGTGAAGAGGTGTATTGACTGTCAGAGGATGGGCACTTGTGGACAGCGTGATATGATGCCGATGCAGCCCATTCACTTCTGTGAAGTTTTTGATGCACGGGGCATCGATTTCATGGGTCCATTCCCTAGGAGTCAGGGATTTGAGTACATTCTGTTGGCCGTGGATTATGTGAGTCGTTGGGTTGAGGCCATCCCCGCCCGAACCTCAGATGCTAGGACTGTTTGCAGATTTTTGAGGAAGAATATCATTTCGCAGTTCGGGGTACCTCGAGTGTTGATATCTGATGAGGGAGTCTCATTTCGTCAACGACAAGGTAAAGGCCCCTGCTAGCGAGTTCAGCATAGACCATCGAGTAGCCACTCCATACCACCCTCAGACAAATGGTCTTGTTGAAGTGTCGAATAGGGAGATCAAGACTATATTGCAGAAAGTCGTCCACCCTGACCGAAAGGATTGTTCACAGCTTTTGGACTCGATCTTGTGGGCATATAGGACGTCTTTCAAGAATCCGTTGGGTACATCTCCCTTTCGCCTCGTTTATGCAAGCCCTGCCACTTACCTGTTGAGCTGAGACATAGGTCACTTTTGGCTATTACTGATATACATATGGATCCAGAGAGTGTAGGAGATCAGAGGAGGGCAGAGTTAGCAGACCCGGAGGAGCTTCGTGATACAACCTTTTCGAGCAGCCTACAGTATAAGGAGAGAGTGAAAGAGTGGCATGATTCTCATATCAGCCACAAGCAGTTTGAGCCAGGACAGAGAGTATGGTTGTTTGATGCTAGGCTTCGTTTATTTCCAGGCAAGCTACAGAGCAAATGGAAGGGACCCTATTTGGTTAGAAAGGTACATGACATGGGAGTATTGATATATCTGAGTTGTCTTCTAATGCTACCTTTCGTGTTAACAGTCAGCGGCTCAAGCCATATCTAGATCATGAGCCCCGGGTCGTTGACGTTGCCCCGATTCACTTTGCGTGAGATGTGGTCTCTTGAATCACATCTATTGCATCTCACGCATGATTATCACTGTTCTTCCGACTTGTATAGATCCAGTTGTCAATATCACTCTATTCTTTAGTCCCACACCCCTTTCTCATCTTATAATTATTCTATACTTAGGGTGTACATTACCCTAAGTATAGGGGGGTGTAGGACTCTTGAGTATTCTATTGATTCTTTCTACCTCTGTTTTGCTGCCTATACTTAGGGATAACCCTAAGTATAGGGGGTAGACCATGTACATCCTTCCACTCGGATTTCCCTTCATGTACAGCTTGCTATACTCAGGATTACTTGATCCTAAGTATAGGGGGAAACACCGAGTCCTCTTTATTCTATTCTTTGATTCGTCTTTGTACATACCATTCCTTTTCACGTCCCTATACTAAGAATGAGTTATGTCTTCTTCATCGCTCTTGATCACTCTGAGGACATCGTTTGAGCTAAGTATAGGGGGGTGTCGTATATACTTCATATATACTTTAGCCATAACTCAACTTTGTGTGAGTGTGTTAATAAATAAAATGGCTAAAAGTCCATAAAAATTAAAAAATTTCCCTTGTACATAAAATTCTTCCTGCACATGCTTATCTATTTATAAAAATTATTGTTGTACAAATGATTATCAAAATGATTTGTGTAAATAGTTTGTAAATATTTTCATATCAAAATTATGTATATAGTATAAAATTTTTGTAAAATGTTTGAAAAACAAAAAGTTTGCAAAAACCTTGTATAAATGTTTGTAAATATTTTGCAAAACTTCGCATTCATGCATACATCCATGTTTTCAAACATTTTTCAAAAAATTTGCACATTTGTAAAATCTTGTAAAACTTGCATATTTGTAAATATTTGTACAATTTTTCCAAATCATAGTTGACATTTAAACTGGCTTGGAGTTAAATTGGAAAATGGAGCTTGGTTAAGACCTTACTCCACCTAATTATAAGAGGAACCTTATAGGGCTTAGGATTAAGACTTTTCAGGTCCATTGGGACTTAATTCTTTGAGTCCACTAGGCTATGAGCATATGTCATCTTGATGAGCCTAAGTAGAGCACTTAACAACGCACACATGACTCTCAGAGACAGTAGCTTTACTTGCACCAGCACTTTACACTTAGCTCTCCACGGATGAGGTGGTGAGGAGGCAGTTTCCTTTGGCTTGGGGTAGCATATGAGGGTAGTACTTCTAGGCGGAACCTCTCTTTTCCTTATAGTGAAGGAAGTGCGTCTCAACTTGGTCTGGTGGTTATGAAGTCTAAAGACAAGAGTTGTGGGTTGCAATAAAGCTTCAAAAGAGGGACATTCTACTGGCTCAAGAGAAAAAACTCCTTATGTAATATGTTGCACCATGTAGATATGTTGTACATATGTACATCAAAAAATGTGCAAAGAAAGAAAAACTCCAAAAATGTGGTGGGTCGGATTGAAAGTTTAATAATCCCACCGGAGTGTATATAGTCAAATAAAGCAAAGCTTATGTTACACATGACCATCTCATAAATCTTGCAGCGGGAGACTTAACTACACTGGTTAGAGCTCCCAAGGATACATGGCTACACTGGTCATGGTCCATTCTCTTCTTCCCCCTCTTCTTGAGCCGGTTGTGCATGAACTTAGAAGGGAATACCCCGCTCCTCGAGGAAAGAGTTGCTAGACCGAGGCATTAGAGTTACCAGGTTGAGGGAGGTTGTTTCTTTGTCATTTCTGAGGTGGGGAGCTACATATCACTTACACCGTACAAGGAAAGATTCATGGTCATTAGAGTTTGTGTATGTAGACTTGTTCTGATCTGGTTTATTGAGGAGTCTTGACCATAGATTGTGGAACTTAGATGCTGTTAAGTTTTAAGCTTAAGTTCAAATAAGGTTCCGACAAATTAATAATCCATAGGTCTGACTGAGCTTCATATTTCAATTTAATGAAGGAAAATTTAATAATCAGCCTTGATTTTCCATCTTTTTCTTCTCTTTTCTCTTTTTCACTTCTTTTTCAAATAAGTGTTTGCTAAGGGACTAGAAAAAGTAAAGTATATGGGGATGATAACCACAATTTATCGCGGGTCTAAATAGCCCACACAAGGCGGGGACTACTATGTCGTTGTGGCGACCCACAAGAAATCGTAATTAATCAACAATGAACCACAAGTACAAATCAAGCAATGAAAGACAAGTGTGGAGTCAAATTTATTTTTAACTCTACATAAAAGATGTATAGGTGCAAGTATGTAGAGAGTTCGAACACAGGGAGCAATGCAGGATAGATCAAGCAATGATGCACACAAAATGTGATGTGATTGTGATCAATGTCTACACTATGCAAATGTTTTTGTGGGTTTTTAATTTTATATTATTTCTTTTATTTTATTATTAATTTTTAATTTTGTATTTTGGTTTTCTTTTTACCTATTTTGTATTTCCTTTTTATATTTTATATTTTTATATTTTCTTTTTCAATAATAGGATGTATATACAATATAAGGAAAGAGGGGATAAAGTATTTATAAAAATGGGTAAAAATGCTCAAAAATCAGGGAATAAAATGTTTTTGGTCTTTTTATAATTTTTTACTATTTTTGTGATTTTTAGGGGTTTTTCTAAATGTTTTTGGTATTTTTAGAAGTCAAAATAAAGAAAACAGTGAATAAACTTGTTGGCCAAAACTAAAATGGGAATGAAAAATACCAAACAGTATCAAAATTTCCTCAAATTAATTTTAAATAAAATACAATAGAATAGGGAAGCTACAGGAACATAGTTTATATTTTTAGGATTTTTCTTTGTTTTTTAAGATTTTTTTGAAGTTTTTAAGTGTTTTCTAATTTTTAAGGTTTTTACTTTGAAATTTTTAGTGGTTTTTGAACTAACACTAAAATATGATAAGACAAGCAAAATATAATTTTTTTTGAATTTTTCAAAACGTTTTATAATTTTTATGGATTTTCTAATACAAACAGAAGCTAAAATGCATGTTTTTGATTTTTAATAAATATGAGAATGCACCAAAAATGGAATGCAAAAATATGGCATGAATGAGGAAGTAAACAGGACCTATGCTATTTTTTTGAGAATTTTTCGAGTTAAAATGATGCATTAATTAAATAAAGACAACATCAAGAAACTACACTACTAGCAAGGGCATAAGTGCAAATAAGTAAACATCCAGGGGCCAGAATGCAAGTTTCACAAAAAGTTTAATACTAAATATTCAATTTAACGGACCAAACACAAATATCTAAACCCGCAAGGGTACAGGTGCAAAATACCCACCCCAGCGCGTGACTTGCACGCGCTTGGGAAGGATCCAACTCTAATTTTCAAAATCCCTGGGGGCTCACATGCAAGATTACCAAAACTTTTACACTTAATACAATAGTTTCTGGTCCTAGACGAAATAAGCAAACCCTGGAGGGGTCCCTTGCAAAAAGCCCTCACCTCACGTGAACTGGTCACGTGAGGTGACGTGGCCAGGACCTACTTGCAAATACTAAAAGTTAGGGGGCCTAGATTTAATTTTTACAAAAGTTTTTGAACAGCAAATGGAAGTTCAAGTATTATGAAATAAATTACAAAAGGGCACGGGGTATACTTGCACAATTTCCATGCTAATGCGCTGGCGGACGGCTCAGATGCACCCACTTATCCACGTGTCCGCTCCTCCTAGCGCGATGACGCTTCGGCCGCCGACGGTGGAGATAAGATGCGGCGATGACGATCGGACGGCTGGAGGAGATCTGATCTGACAGCGATGAGAAGACCTAGACGCGAAGCTCGATCGAACGGTTGTGGACTCCCCTGCAAGAACAGGGAAGAACACCGCCTCCGACGAGCTTGGATCGACGCTGGGGCACTACTCCGGCCTCCTCCCTCGTCGCGGAAGGCCTCCTTCGACTCCTGTAAGGTCCCTCGGTCCACCGACGAAGCCAAAAAGGCTCGACGAGCTCCGGTGCTCCGTGGCGAGGTCCGAGAAAAATGTGGGTCCAAGTACCTTTGGCTCTCCAAAATCGACCCTCCACGGGGGTCTTTTGAGCTCCTACACTTGCAAAAGTGGTCAACGGAGACGAGGGCAAAATGCCTCGGCCTCCAGGTGGTTCTCTCAAGGGGTGAATAGTGATATAGATGCTCGTCGGAGTTTGCTCCGGCGAGGGGGATCGATTGAGCGAATCGATTGGTAGGAATCGGAGATAAAGGTGGTTGGATGATCCTACAACTCTTGTGAACAAAATGGTGAAGAAAATTATGGAAATAAATACCTCAAGGGATAGGTCCCGATGTTGAAAGCACTTCGACGACAGGGCGTCGCCGGAGGTTGTGGAACTCGCCCAAGCCTGCGATGCTCCGCCTCCTTGAAGGGATAATCCTGGAGTTGTCACCTCCAGGTCTCAAACGAGAGCAAAAAGGGAGACAATCGGGACACAAATGGCGTTCAAAATTCAAATTGAAGTCGGGGGTTTGGTTATGTAGTGTTGACAACCAGGTGGGGAAGACCGAGGCATAGCGGGCGAAGCGATGATCCACTGCCCGAAAATAACCCCCGACGTGATTGGCTGATTGTCGAGGAGCAAAAGTCACAGAAGGTGCATCATGAAAGGGTGCAAGGAGACGCCTTAAAAAATCCGCAAATATAGGGGGTCAAACAAGGTTTGACAGCTCTACAGGGTTGAAGGTCAGACTGTTGACCTTGGTCAACAGTCCAGACCACCTGGTTGGTCCACGTGGGCACACCAGGAAAAACCCTGGAAAATTGATTTAAAAATCCATTTAAAAATTGAAAATGATTTATTTAATTTTAGGTAAACTAATAAAAAATGTTTATTAATTTATAAATTATTTTATGGTGATTTTTAATTATTTTTATGAGGTATATTTTTACAAGTTACCTATTATGCCCTTATAGGTATAATATCTATATATTTTATCCTTTTATTTTTATTTTGTATTTTTAATTTATTTATTTTTATTTATTATTTTCTAAAATTATAAAATACGTTTATACACTTAAATATATTTTTATTTTATTTTTCTGATATAGTTTGTACATTTAATAAAATATAAGTATTATTTGTGCTGGTATAGATATAGGTGTTATACCTATGTATAGTATATACAAGTATTTTTATTTTTGTATTTATTTTGTGTTTTATTCTGATTTTAGTTAACATATCTATTATAAATATTATTTACAAAATTATAAAAATATAAAATGGTAAAAATAATGAATAAAGAATAAATTGAATATTTTAATCTGTACAAGTATACAAGTAGGGTCCAAAACTCAACTTTCAAACCGTAACTCCGAAAAATACAAAACCACTTCATTAAATAGATTATTTTAAGCTATATACAATTAAAGGTGAGTTTGGTACATTTCGAGTTTTTATTTGCAAGATACAGGTCTGGGAAGTTGGAGTTCTGGAATTTTATTCAGACCATAACTTTTTATCTGTACATTATTTTTGAATGAAATCAATTTTGTAATTTTCTTTATTTAATTATATACAACTTTCATGTACAAAGTTTCTTTATTTGAGGTATAAAAAGTGGAACCAAAAATAGGTCCCAAAATGAATAAAGAATAAATAAAGAGAATAAGTATTTTTGCTGTATTTTGACCCTTATCTCCCCCTACTTTATTCCTTGTCGACCTATTCATCAAGATGCCTAGGTCTCGGGATTTTGGGTCATAAAATATTTACAATATTTTATTCTTTTTATTTTCTTTTATTTATTCTATAAGTTTGTCTTTAATTACAGTATTTTATACACTATTTACATGCACATGGATGAATGCTAAGATATGGAAATTAAGGGTATTTACACGCATTTGTTAGGGTTTTTGATGCCAAAATGATAGAATAAAGATGATGAAATATGGATTCATCATCCCCCTATACTTTACCTTTGCTAGTCCCTAGCAAACACTTATGCAATAAGTGCAGAAAGAAAAAGAAAGGAAAGAAAAAAAGAAGAAAGTGGATTAAATTTGATTATCAAACTTGTCTTCACAAAATCAAAGTTTGGAGCTTAAGTCGGGCCTTTGGAATTTTAGTGCGGGCGGAACCTTAATGAGAACCGAATTTGAAATCCAACAGTCCCTGCGAATCCCAAGACTCTTCTCAAGTCTCCTCAATAGTCAGGTCGGAAATACTTCAACTCATACGCAAACCCTTACGACTATGAATATGACTCGTACAGTGTAAGTGATTGTGGTTCTCCCCAACTGAAATGACAAAGAGACTGACTTCTCCAATATGACAACCCAATGATTCCCCAATCCAACAACTCATCCCTCAAGGAGCAGGGTATTCCCTTCTAAGTTCAAGTGGCAACCGGCCCTAGAGGAGGGGGTGAAGAGAAGAATGGACGGTAGCCAGTGTAGCTACCTATCCTAGGATGCAAGACCAGTGTAGTCGAGTCATCCAGCTGCAGGCTCACATGATTTGACTTTGAAGCTCAATCTTGCTTATTTGACTTTACACATATGTACACTCCGGCAGGCATTTTTATTTTTGTACAGGCATGTCCACTTTTTGGAGTTTTTGCTTTTGATTTTTTTTGAATACTATATACATCAGCATTTACATAAGGAGTTTTTTCCTCTTGAGCCAGTAGACTATCCCTCTTTTGAAGCTTTATTGCAACCTACGATCTCCTATCCTCGAAACTCATCATTACTGGACGGGTTGGGGCACACTTCCCTCCCTAGAGGAGGACAAATGTTTCCACCTGTGTGCGTCTCATACCGGCAAATCCAACCCCCTCACCACTCCAACTGAGTTGAGCCATGTGAAAGGTGCAGGTGTCCAAGTTAGGTCATTATCAACAAGAGTCGTGCGTGTGCTCCGAAATACTCTACTTAGGCAGTCAAGAATCCATTGAACCAAGTCCCGTGATCCTCAAAGAATTAAGTCAACTAGACCTGAAGTACCTCAATTCCGGCTCCTATAAGGTTCCTGTTAATTAGGTAGATTTTAAGGTCCATCCAAGTTCCAATCTTCGGATTTTACTTAGACTCGTTCAATTATCAAACTCAATCCGAAAAATGCTCATGCTCTGCAATGCTATGCAGAAAATATTTTTATGATGCAATTTTCAAAGATTTTGAGCTTTTTATGGGTTTTTGAAAAGACGATGATGCATATGCATTTTTTTAGATTTTTTAAAAAGATTTTTCAAATGTTTTTGGATTTTAACTTTGCAAATGTTTTTGGGATTTTTGAAAAGAAAAGATTTTGGTCAAAAACTAGGTACGAATATTTACACGGGAGTGCTTCTTATTTTTACAAGAAGTAAATTTTAAGGATTTACAATGGGTAAGTGGTCAATTTTATAAATATATGTAGTGGATTTTCGTGGGATGCATATATTCCTCAAACTTATTTGACAAACAGTTTTTCAAACAATTTTGAAAACTATAGTCCAAAATAATTTTTACAAACAGTTTTTACAAACATGCACACACATTTGAAAATCATTTTGCAAAGGTTTTCCAAACAATATATATAGATTTTTCACATATTTTTGCAACCATTTTTCAAACCATTTGCAAATCATTTTTCTAACATTTTATTTCACACAAAAGAAAATAAATTTTTATACTCAAAATGTTTTTACAAAGGTTGAAAACATGTAACAAAACATTTTTCAAATAGTTTTCAAAAGATTTTTCACAAGGATTTTCAAACTATTTTTCAAACATTTTGCAAAAAATATTTTCACCTGATTTATTAATCAATAAATACAAAAAGAATTTGAGGAATAATCAACATCTTTTATTAAGGTTTTTAATGAATTAAATTAGCCATATTATTAAGAAAAAATATGAAAGTACGAGTTATGGCTAAAGTATATACGGAGTATATACGACCCCCCTATACTTAGCTTGAGTTATGTCCTCATAGATCGGAGAGAAAAGAGAAGACATAACTCGTACTAAGTATAGAAAAAGTATAAAGAAAAAGGAATTAATGAATGAATCGAATGAGAAGTCGACCGTCCCCCCTATACTTAGGATCAAATAATCCTAAGTATAGCAGATTGTAAACAAAGTATGGAGGGTCAAGGGTGGGAATGAACAGATCGTACTCGGATTGTCTCCCCCTATACTTAGGGTAAGATATCCCTAAGTATAGACAAGAATAGGAGACAATGGAGAGGATCAAAGCATAGAAGATAACTCGGGGTGCACACCCCCTATACTTAAGACAAAGTACGTCCTAAATATAGAAGACTGTCTACAAGGGGAGACACCATTTCAGTAGATACAGAAGATAGAAGAGGAAAAGAAGAAAAAAAGAAGAAAAGAAGAAAAGATATCAACAGATGAGAGAAGAGATCGTGAGAATGTACACATCACTCCCCCCTATACTTAGGGTAAAAGAAGCCCTACGTATAGGCAAAAACAGGAGTGATGACACGAAACGGTGAAGGAACACTCAGCTCGTCCACCCCCCTATACTTAGGATAAAGTACGTCCTAGGCAAGGCAAACACGAGAATGGGTGGACGAGCAAAACGGTAGAGAAAACATAGGTAAACAAAGGAATATACAATAGAGATGGATATACACAGGATCAAGAAGTTTGAAAGCTAACCTTCTTGCGAGACCGCTTAGGGATAGATCTAGTATGGTGCAAGTCGACATCGGGGTCCACAGTGGACGGAAGTCGAACAGGGTTGACAGAGTGAAGGACCTCAGTGGAATCAAATCGGAAAGGCACGAACTGGTCAATGGAAGTAGTACGGCTAGGTTCGCCCTTAGTGGTCCTATGGTGTGAAGGCGCAGACGGGTGAGTGGAAGAAGTACAACCAAGTCTAGCCTTGGAAGTCTCGCCGATATCGAAGTAGAATGGGACAAACTCATCCTCATCGGAAGAAGTGTAATCAAAGTCGTCCTGCGGGGGATCGTCCAGGTCAAAATCAAAAGGAATGAAATCATCAGTGGAAGTATACGAACTCTGATCGTCCTCAAGAGTCTCACCCAGATCATCTTTTTCATCAGGAGGCCAAAAATTTTGAACATTCGCATCATAACCGACCTCAATCATTATCACTTTTGAAGGACCGGGAACGGACTTATCAGTGGAAGTAGTCAAACCAGGTCCGTCCTGTCTAGTTTTGGTATCTGCCCGCCGTACAATGGGATCAATCACGTAAATGCTTTGGATTTCATCAACACATCGCCACACACCAGAAGGAGGAACTACGAGGTCTATGCTTTCCGATTTCCTCCCCTTTCGAGGGATTCGTCGAGTCTCATCAGCGGTCGCTAAGCAAACATCTCTAACATCAGCAGATCGGTCATAGGCCTCATAGTCAGCTAAGATCGGTGAAGGTGTATCAGATGCACAGGTCTCTGGTCAACTGTGGGTGTGGTGATCAACACTTCGCTTTCGTTAACAGGACGGAAGTGAATATCTCCTGATCCGTAGTCAATAACGACCCTCGCAGAGGCGAGAAATGGTCGTCCCAGGATGATTGGAGAGGGCTCCCCTGTGGAGGTCTCCATGGGCAATACGATAAAATCAACATTGTACCTCGTGCCCCGAATCGAAATGACGGCGTTTTTAAGGATACCCTTCGGCCTCTTGATAGATCCATCAGCAAACTGAACGATCATCCTGGTTTTCTTTGAGAGGTCCTAAGGGAAGAGACTGTACTAGCGAGAAGGGTAATATACTAATAGAAGCACCACCGTCTAGGAGAGTGTGATCACAAGTATAGTCAGAGATGGTGCAGGTGATGAAAGGAGTAGCTGCTTTCTTCTTTCTAGGAAATGGGATGGTGTGTGATGGCGTGGGCAGTGGCCATGGTCAAGATATGACGCTCAGATGTGCTCCTCCGCTTTCTTTCTTGGGAAGAGGGGCAGATAAATCAGTCATGGCCTGTTGAAGTGGGGTACGGATAATCTCATGAATAGTAGCCACCACATCGGGTTCAGTCAATATTTTTTGAATTTTTGGACTTCCTCCATGCAAGGGAGGAAGTTGGAATCAGCATATACACGAGGAATGCCTAGAGCAATCTGTACAACGTCATCCTCGAGGTCAAAGGTGGGACTGGATGTGAATGGATGTGTGGGTAGATGATCTGGCAAATGGACTCCCTCCTTACAATCTGAATCAACCAAGTGTCTCCCGAACTCTTTTTGTGTTTTTAAATTTTTCTCATTTTTTTGTATTTTGGGCGATTGCAAGCTCCCATGATCACCCACAAGTAAACCCGTATCCTCGACGAAAGGAGCATTAATCTGGTTTTTCCTCAAAATAGCAAGATTATCATTCATCAAATCAATGCGCTTTGTCATTCGGTTCAAGATATAACTTATAGAGACCGAGGGAGGTGACTCCAACAGGTCAGACTCGGGTGGATGTGAAAGTGGAGGTGGATAATATACAGGTGGAGGTGGGAGGTGGGTAGAATTCCGAGGTTTGATACTGCAGCTGAGGCAGATATGTACAGAAATTAGAAAAAGTAGGAGGAGGATCCTCGTGATAAAAGGGAAGTGGACCGGCTGGAGGGTACGAGGAATCCGCAAAATCCAGATAAAAATCGCTTCAGGGATCCATCTCGAAACAAGAGGAAAATGATCGGGAGAACACGACGGTCAAGTCAAGAGATGTGTGGAGAAAGGCGCAAATGCGCAGAGATGATTTAGAATGCACACAAACAACCACAAGCAAACTTGCAAAACAAACCCTCAATTCACCTACTCAACTCGGTGAGGACCACAAATGCGGTCTTTTATCTTGTCTGTTTTAGAGTTAGGTGAGAAGTCCAAAATTGCGCAAACACTTAGGGGGCTGAAAATGGGATTTGGGCACTAACCTTAGTGTGTGCGCGAGCAATGTAAAACGAAGACAATGAGGGGGATTACTCGCCCCAAGACAATATTTTTCTTTTTGATCGGTTTTAGGGTCAAGTAATATTAACAAACCCAATTTTATTGATTATCACTTTTTTTGAATTTTTGATAAGAAATACACGAGCCTAACGAGGAGTCAATTTTACTTAGCACCTAAGTTGGCAAAATCAGAGGTAGAGAGTCGGAAAAGCAATGCAAGCGGCAAACGATGATGTATGCTAAAGCGTAAATGCTCACCTTGCTTCCAGCACTCTACATGCAAAGATACTCAGCAGAATTGAAACCTAATCTCTATGCAAATGCAAAGCCGATGAAATCGCCCTAAGTTTCAGAAATTGCTATTATCGTGAAGAACCACAAGTCGGTCACTGATCTTCAATCCAGGAGTCCGGTCTAGGCTCACTCTCCTCTTACATCGAGTTCAGGAGTAGCGCTTGACAGGGTGGGCTCGCGGTACGTAGGCTCGAAGATAATGAGACGACTGTTTAAATTTGACTAAGTTCAAATGAGTCTATAGGTACATGCAAATATATTAGGTGTTTGGCCTTAATCTATCGCAAGCAATCCTAAAAACTAAGGGATCAATCACACAAAGTAAGGAAAACAAAAACCGGAAAACAAAAATGAAAAAGGCGGTGAAAACTGACAAAAACCGCGGTGAGCTCCCAGGTGTACAAACACCTGGAAATTAGGCCCGAGTGTCCTGAGTGTCCAAGTGTCCCTGTATTATTACAAATTATCAAGTCTCTCTCTCATAAAAATAAAAAACTACTAACTACCACTCTCTCTTACTCCTCCTACTCTCTCCCGTCGGCTTAGGCTAGAAAAGCCGACTCGCTTCCCAAGGTGCGCCGAATCACCTAGGAGATCCTCCTCTCTCTGCGGTCCCTCGCAAGAAGACAAGAAAGACAATGGTTAGATAGCTCAAAAATAAATATCACAATCAAGAGAGATAAAGCAAGCAATAATGTAAACAAGCAATCATAATCAATCAAAAATGAGAACTATACGTTGTTGCTCCCCGGCAACGACGCCATTTGATAACCACAATTTATCGCAGGTCTAAATAGTCCACACAAGGCGGGACTACTATGTCGCTGTGGCGGCCCACAAGAAAATCGTAAATTAATCAACAATGAACCCAAAAGTATAAATCAAGCAATGAAATACAAGTGTGGAGTCAAATTTATTTTTAACTCTACATAAAAGATGTATAGGTGCAAGTATGTAGAGAGTTCAAACACAGGGAGCAAGGCAGGATAGATCAAGCAATGATGCACACAAAATGTGATGTGATTGTGATCAATGTCTACACTATGCAAATGTTTTTGTGGGTTTTTAATTTTATATTATTTCTTTTATTTTATTGTTAATTTTTAATTTTGTATTTTGGTTTTTTTACTGATTTTTGTATTTCCTTTTTATATTTTTATATTTTTATATTTTCTTTTTCAATAATAGGATGTATATACAATATAAGGAAAGAGGGGATAAAGTATTTATAAAAATGGGTAAAAATGCTCAAAAATCAGGGAATAAAATGTTTTTGGTCTTTTTATAATTTTTACTATTTTTGTGATTTTTGGGGGATTTTTTCTAAATGTTTTTGGTATTTTTAGAAGTTAAAATAAAGAAAAACAGTGAATAAACTTGCTGGACGAAACTAAAATGGGAATGAAAATACCAAATAGTATCAAATTTTCCCAAATTAATTTAAATAAAATAAAATAGAATAGGGAAGCTATAGGAACAAAGTTTATATTTTTAGGATTTTTCTTTGATTTTTTAGATTTTTTGAAGTTTTTAAGTGTTTTCTAATTTTTATGGTTTTTACTTTGAAATTTTAGTGGTTTTTGGACTGACACTAAAATATGATAAGACAAGCAAAATATAATTTTTTGGAATTTTTCAAAACGTTTTTATAATTTTTATGGATTGTCTAATGCAAACAGTAGCTAAATGCATGTTTTTGATTTTTAATAAATATGAGAATGCACTAAAAATGGAATGCAAAAATATGGCGTGAATGAGTAAGTAAATAGGAGCTTATGCCATTTTTTGAGAATTTTTTGAGTTAAAATGATGCACTAATTAAGTAAAGACAACATCAAGAAACTACACTACTGGCAAGGGCATAAGTGCAAATAAGTAAACATCCAGGGCTAGAATGCAAGTTTCATAAAAAGTTTAATACTGAATATTCAATTTAACGGGACCAATCACAATATCTAAACCCGCAAGGGTACAGGTGCAAAATACTCACCCCAGCGCGTGACTTGCACGCGCTTGGGAAGGATCCAACTGTAATTTTCCAAAATCCCTGGGGGCTCACATGCAAGATTACCAAAACTTTTTACACTTAATACAAGAGTTTCTGGTCTTAGATGAAATAAGCAAACCCTGGAGGGGGTCCCTTGCAAAAAGCCCTCACCTCACGTGAACTGGTCACGTGAGGTGACGTGGCCAGGATCTACTTGCAAATACTGAAAGTTAGGGGCTTAGATTTAATTTTTACAAAAGTTTTTGAACGGTAGATGGAAGTTCAAGTATTATGAAATAAAATACAAAAGGGCACGGGGTATACTTGCAAAATTCCATGCTAAGGCGCTGGCGGACGGCTCGGATGCACCCACTTATCCACGTGTCCGCTCCTCCTAGCGCGATGACGCTTCAGCCGTTGACGGTGGAGATTAGATGCGGCGATGACGATCGGATGGCTGGAGGAGATCTGATCCGACGGCGATGAGAAGACCTGGATGCGAAGCTCGATCGAACGGCTGTGGACTTCCCCTGCAAGAACAGGGAAGAACACCGCCTCCGACGCTGGGGCTATGCTTCGGCCTCCTCCCTCGTCGCAGAAGGCCTCCTTCGACTCCTGGAAGGTCTCTCGGTCCGCCAACGAAGCCAAAAAGGCTCGACGAGCTCCGGTGCTCCGTGGCGAGGTCCGAGAAAAATGTGGGTCCAAGTACCTTTGGCTCTAGAAAATCGACCCTCCACGGGGGTCTTTTGAGCTCCTGCACTTGCAAAAGTGGTCAACGGAGACGAGGGTAAAATGCCTCGGTCTCCAGATGGTTCTCTCAAGGGGCGAATAGTGATATAGATGCTCGCTGGAGCTTGCTCCGGGTGAGGGGATCGATTGAGCGAATCGATTGGTAGGAATCGGAGATAAAGGTGGCTGGATGATCCTACGACTCTTGTGAACAAAATGGCAAAGAAAATTATGGAAATAAATACCTCAAGGGACAGAGCTCGAGGTTGAAAGCACCTTGACGGCGGGGTGTCGCCGGAGATTGTGGTACTCGCCCAAGCCCCGCGATGCTCCGCCTCCTTGAAGGGCTAATCCTGGAGCTGTCACATCCAGGTCTCAAATGAGAGCAAAAAGGGAGACAATCGGGACACAAATGGGTTCAAAATTCAAATTGAAGTCGGGGGTTTGGTTATGTAGTGTTGACGACCAGGTGGGGAAGACCGAGGCATAGCGGGCGAAGCGATGATCTACCTGCCCGAAAATAACCCCCGACATGAATTGGCTGATTGTCGAGGAGCAAAAGTCACAGAAGGCGCATCATGAAAGGGTGCAAGGAGACGCCTAAAAAAATCTGCTAATATAGGGGTCAAACAAGGTCTGACAGGTCTACAGGGTTGAAGGTCAGACTGTTGACCTTGGTCAACAGTCCAGACCACCTGGTTGGTCCACGTGGACCATCCAGGAAAACCCCTGGAAAAATGATTTAAAAATCCATTTAAAAATCGAAAATGATTTATTTAATTTTAGGTTAATTAATAAAAATTGTTTATTAATTTATAATTATTTTATGGTGATTTTTAATTATTTTATGAGGTATATTTTTACAAGTTACCTATTATGCCCTTTATAGGTATAATATCTATATATTTTATCGTTTTACTTTTATTTTGTGTTTTTAATTTATTTATTTTTAATTATTATTTATAAAATATAAAATACGTTTATACACTTAAATATATTTTTATTTTATTATTCTGATATATTTTGTACACTTAATAAAATATAAGTACTATTTGTACAGGTATAGATATAGGTGTTATACCTATGTATAGTATATACAAGTATTTTTATTTTTGTATTTCTTTTGTGTTTTTATTCTGATTTTAGTATAAATATCTATTATAAATATTATTTACAAAATTATAAAAATATAAAATGGTAAAAATAATGAATAAAGAATAAATTGAATATTTTAATCTATACAAGTATAAGTAGGGTCCAAAACTCAACTTTCAAACCGTAATTCCGAAAATACGAAATCACATTCATTAAATAGATTATTTTAAGCTATATACAATTAAAGGTGAGTTTGGTACATTTCGAGTTTTTATTTGCAAAGATACAGGTTAGGAAGTTGGAGTTCTGGAATTTTATTCAGACCATAACTTTTTATCTGTACATTATTTTTGAATGAAATCAATTTTGTAATTTTCTATTTAATTATCTACAACTTTCATGTACAAAGTTTCTTTATTTGAGGTATAAAAAGTGGAACCAAAAATATGTCCCAAAATGAATAAAGAACAAAAAAAGAGAATAGGTATTTTTGTTGTATTTTGACCCTTATCTCCCCCTACTTTATTCCTTGTCGACCTGTTCATCAAGATGCCTAGGTCTCGGGGTTTTGGGTCATAAAATATTTACAATATTTTATTATTTTTTCTTTTATTTTATTTATTCTATAGTTTTGGCTTTAATTTACAGTATTTTTATACACTATTTACATGCACATGCATGAATGCTAAGATATGTAAATTGAGGGTATTTACACGCATTTGCTAGGGTTTTTTGATACCAAAATGATAGAATAAAGATGATTAAATATGGATTCATCAGGGGGTGATGAATCACCATTCATCACTCTTTATTCCTTTATTATAACTAGAACCTTGGTAAAATACCATGTAAATGTTTGTAAATAGAATGAATTGTCAAAATGCATGCTTCATGTAAATAACCATAATTAGCATGTTTTTGCACAAAAATAAAGGAATAAAGAAATAAAAGAAAAAGAGGGAAATATTTAGAATAAATATTGAGTGATCCAAACCAAGGGAGGCTCACTATGGGCCTGACCGCAAAATAAAATGAGTAGAGAGAGATGGGCCATTCATGATTATATAAATCCCCTCTTAGTGTATATATTTTATTTTCCAAAAAATAAAAAATATATAGGTGTTTCCCATATTTTGTATATATTTATAAAATAAAATAAAATAGGATAAAATAAAATAAAAATAAATAATTTCTCTCTCCTTAGTGATATATACATGTATATATGAATAAAAGACCTATTTATTATACCTTTGTAAATAATTAATTAAAAATCAAATAAAAATTATTTAATATCCCAAATTTTATGCTGTAAATAAATAAAATATAAAATGAAGATAATTTTACATAAATAAAATAATAAAAAATAAAAATACATAAGTACTTATACCTGTATATAATTATAATATAATGGTATATACATAATTATTTTCAAAAAAATAAATAAATATCAAAAAATACTTTGTAAATAAATAACATTTTTTATTTTGAAAAATATTACGAAATAAAATCTTTTTTCTATTTTATTTTGAATTTCCAAATAATTTCTGAATGGATTTTTCCCATTGGTCCATGGGGGATGTTGACCCCCAGTCAACTTCCCCCCAGGACCACTTTGTTTTCGCGGACTGCGTCCTGACCCGACTTCTCCCATTTATGTAGACGTGATCCACCTCTCAACATTTACCCAAACCTCGGGCTCCGATTGTAGCTCCTTCGTCCGAGATTCACGCCCGAGGTTCATTCTAGGGGTCCGAGCTTTGGATTGCGCGCCCGACTCCTATCTTCCCGGACCCCTACCAGTATATAGCTTCGCTTCCTTCTGTCATTTCTCGTACCTTCGGCCACCGTCTTCGAGTCCCAGGACCTCCACCTTCCTGCCTTGAGTGACATCAAGCTCTAGGAGGTGTCGCAGCGAGGATTGAGGCGCCCTAGCCCCAGGTCCAGTGGTCTTCGCCGCCGCGCTCCATCATCGGCGAGCTCGAGCCTCTGGAGGCATCTCTCCATTGAGGCAAGGACCCCAGGAGGCCCATGACCTCCAGCATAGACGTTTGCACCCATCGGGTAGACTCGATACCCCTTAGCTTCGTTTAATTTCCAAATCTTAGGTTTCCGACTGCCGCCTTTCTCCGACCATATCCCTGAGCTCTGATCGACCATCTGCCCATCTGATCACCTCATCATCTCCACGAGACTCCTATTCACCTTCTTCGCCCATCCAGACACCATGGTTCGCCCCGGAACCAAGCCTCGACTCTCCTCCGCCGCCGCTCGCCGGAGAGAATCACCCCGACTCCCCCGCTCACCCATTTCGCCCGCTAACGGGTCGAGGCAGTTTTCCCTCGACCCCTCTTGCTTCCTGTGCAGGTATCGATGCTTAAGAGCCTCATCTGGAGGCTTGACCACTCAGGTCAGGAGCTCCAGGTGCTCGACGTCGCCGGGGACCCTCCAGATTCTCCCGGCCTCATCGGAGTATCCCACGAGCTGCGGAACATCACCAATGTCGATTCCCCATATCATCAGCTCCGGAGGAGGTCTTCATCGCCACCATGGCTGAGCGAAGTTCGCCGACGAAATGTTCTTACAGGAGCCTCCGTTATCGTTCGATCCACCCCCTCTCTCCAGTTTGATCTGAACCATTCATGTGCACGGGCTTTCTACCGTTGATCCATCTGAGGATCGAATCCGAGATGTCCATCGCTGAAGAGGCATCCACCATCCACAACTGTCAAATCACACGTGGACGCTGTGCAACCGTTGGATGATAATAAAGGGGTAATATCACTTAGGCCCCTCTTCTTTTCACATTTATAGTGTAGTCCTGTAAATATTAAGTGTAGTTGTTTTAATTTTAGAATAATTGCACCCTAGACCCTTATGTTTTAAGTATTTGCATTTTGATCCTCCAAGTTGTGATGCACGTGCTTCGACATGTGACTTTTCTGGGTTAATTGTTGTAAGGGCTTGGGTTTTCTGTCTGTTATGGATTGAAGTTATCTTCTGAATATTTGCATTTATGCCCTTGTGCGTACTGAATTGGAACATGTGCTAGATTTGATGCTAAATTCACATTGAACCCCCCTACAGTTTTTGTACGTGTTTTATTTAAGCCCCTAGAACTTAGTTTCTTTGCACTTTGGTCCCTGTGTGTTGTGCCTTGTTTTGTGAGTGAATAAAATATCAAATCGACTCCAAATTTGGTGAAATTTGGATACGTGGCTCGTGCCAGTGTGTAAAAATTTCACTAATTTTTTGGGATATTTTCATTGCTTTTCATATTTTTAAAAAATAAAAAACCCTAATTTTGCTACTGTTTGAAATATAAAATCAACTAAAAATACTAAAAACCATCCAAAAATTCTAAAAAAATTACTTATTGTTTGTTTGTTTGTTTTCTAGCTTCAGTCCAATTTTCACTCCATTTGGATATATAAAACCCCTTAAAATTGAAAAAGCCTAAAAACCTTATAAAAATCATTAAAATTCAAAAAATTAAAAAATGCAATTTTTGTTCCTGTAGCTTAGTTTTCGTTTATTGTTTGCATAAAAATTGTCACCAGTTTTGTTAGTCTATTTATCTATTTTTGGATAGCCTTTCAAATCTGGCTGCACATTAGTTCATTGTTTTTGCCTTTTTCTATTTTAATAAAATCAACTAAAAATCACAAAAATTTTAGAAAATTATCAAAATACTTAAAAACTTTTAAAACATAAAAATAATTTTATTTTAATTTTTTGATTGTTTTTGAATGTTTAATAAATTGTTGATTGTGTGCTTTTTGCCCTTTTCCCTCATTTTCTTCATAATTAAAAATACAAAAAAATTTAAAAATTCATAAAATACACCAAAAATAGTTTCCATATTTTATTCATTTTCTGACTACTTCGTAGGCCACTTGGCCAATCCGTGCTCCTTGAGTTCGACCCTGGTCGCTATACCAGGTTAAATAAATAGCGAGACCGCTATTCGAATTTTATTCTGATTACTCTTATTTGGTGGTCTATTTTTCTTGTCGATCGATTCTCACTACTCGGGTCACAACGACCGTAGATTGATTTTTTCCTTAGCCCGAGAGTGATTAACTTTTTCGGTCATCATACATTTGCAAAGGAGGTTAGCTGATGCACCGGTGATGAGATGTGAGTTTTGGATGTTGAGCCAGCTGAAAGAAGGTGTAGAAGGCCCAAGAAGTATTGTAATGAGACTATAGGAAAGGATCTTAGTTTTGGATCTAATCCTGAGAATGACCCAAGATAGATCTAAATGGAGGCAAAAAAATCCATGTACCCGACCCTATTTAAAGTGGGAGAAGGCTTTGTTGTTGTACTTGTATAAACATGTAATATAAATACATATTTATAAATTTGATAATTAGACCATGAATTGAATGGCCATATTACAAAAATATATGAATGCAAAATATCAAATCAAAATTTCCCAACCAATCACTCAAATATATTTGGGATTTTTACCCGACAGACCATGTTATCATTGTCGATTACCTCCACAACCTTCGAAAAAACAACCTAATTTCTCCCTCGACCTCGTAAACTTGCTAACCTTTACTCCATGAATCCTGCAGTTAACTCCCATCTATTAGACTGTTAAAACTAACAAGATTTTATTAATTTCTTATATACAATACTCTTTTGTTTTGTAAAAAATTAGAATAATTGTCATTATCTCTTTCCCCCCTTTCTCCTCACCTCTTTCCCCACCCAGAATCTCCTCCCACCTCTACCTCTTCCTCCTCCTCTGATCGACCCACCACTGCCTCATCTACCCCCGCTCTCGGCCTCCCTCCTCCACCTCTGACCACAACAATGCCCCCTCCACTGCCTCCTCTACTCCTGCTCACCGTCTCCCCCACCTCCGCCCGCAATAGGACCCCCTCCCCTCCATCGTCTCCTCCCACCCCTGCTTCCCTCCTCCCTAGCCTCTGCCCGCAACAGGACCCCGTCCCCTCACTCTCTACCGTCTCTCCACCCCCGCATCCACCCACAACATGACCCCTGCCCCCTCCTCTTCCACCCCCACATGCAAAGGACTCCTCTGCCCAGTCTCCTCACCCTCCACCGTCTCCTCCACCCCAACATCTGCATCCACCTGCAGCAAGGATTCTTGCTTGTTGAGCTCCCTAGCGAGTTTCCTTCCCTTGAAGCGACGCTAGGCAACCTGTATGAAGCTTCTTGCTATCCAACCTCCTGAACTGGTTGACCACGAACCACAGGTCCTCCGAGTGCATCGTGAAGACCTCCACCTCCGAGAGCACCTCCTCCACCTCTGCCCCCTCCCCTTCCACTGTCTCCTCCACCCACGCTCCCCTCCTCCCCTGCCTCCACCCGCAACATGACCCTCGCCCGCGGAAGGACCCCTACCTGCAAATCGTTGATTCCCCTCCTCCATTACAATGTATTTATTTAGAAGCAATAATATTTGATTAACCGGTTCAAGGATTCATCTCAATTTTTTTAAAATCATTTTCGTTATTGTAAGATATGATTTATTCGTGAAAATGGAAAAAAAATTGTATTTCGTAGACGGATGGAGAAGTGGTAAAGAGAGAAAATAAAGAGAGAAGGGAGAAGAAGAGGAATCGAGGAAGAAGAAGATGAAGGGGAAGAATGGCACGAGGAAGTGGAGGATCGGCCATCTAATGCACATAAGGTTAGATAACCCATGTTATTAACTCAAGTAAAAGTAACGGTCGGGTCGGTGAGGTAAGATGGAGCAAGTTTACGAAATCGAGAGAGGAATTATGTTGTTTCGTAAGGTAATTGACAAAGATTATAAATAAAAATCCCAATATATTTTTATTTCATACTTGGATATCAAGCATCAATTTTCACAACCTCCGTATAGACTTAATTCCTCGCTGAGACAATGGATATAATGGAAATGGCCAAGTAGCTAAACCCCCCACACCACGCCCACACACACCTCACCTCCACCGCCATGTCCTCCTCCTCCCTCCTTCCCCCTCCCTCTATCTTCCTCCTCCGCCCTCGTCCTTCCCGAACCCTAACACTAACCCCTCTCCTCCTCCGCCGGCCCTTCCCATCCGCTTCTCCCTCTCCGACCCCTTCGTCCTCGAGGTCGCTGAGAAGCTCGAGGACTCCCTCCCCTCCGCCCCCCTCCTCCGCCGCCTCCGCCAATCGTCTTCCGAATCCCTCCTCTCCCGCCAATGGCCCTCCCCCAAGCTCGAATCCTTCCGCTTCACCGATACCTCCTTCCTCCGCCGCTCCTCCGTTGTCCCCACTGTACCACCTCAGCAGCTCCCCTCCCTCCCCCACGCCCCGATCTCTCCCAATTCCGTCTCCATTGTCGACGGTCACCTTGTCCCCTCTCTCTCACGCCTCGATGCGCTCCCTGATGGGGTCTACGTTGGTGCGGTGGATGCCATGCCCACCGGCCCCGGTCTCGAGAAGGTTCTCGGTCTCTTGGAGCCGAAAGGCGGGGGCCTTTTGGATTTGGACGTGTTTTGGGATCTCAACGGCACGGGCACCCCAGACGTCACGGTGGTGTACGTGCCCGAACATGTTAAGGCCATGGAGGAGCCGATTCATTTGAGGTTTTACTGTGGGGAAGGAGGGGAGGAAGGCTCAGAGGTGTTGCCGTTTTCGAACCCGAGGGTGGTGGTGGTGGCGGAGGAGGGGGCGGAGGTGGGGATCGTGGAGGAGCACTTCGGGGTGGATGGGAGGTGCTATTGGGCGAATGCGGTGGTGGAGGTTGTGGTGGGAGAAGGGGCAAGAGTGGAGCATTCGTATGTGCAGCGGCAGTCACCGAACGCTGCGCATACCAAGTGGACGTTTGTTCAGCAGGTGAGTTTGCTCCTTTTCGGTTCTATGCAGCAGAACGCTATTTTCTTTTATTAATGTCGCAATTATTAAAAAAAGATTCTTGTGGTGTTGATTAGATTCTGAAGGTCCCTATACAAATGGAATCCCGAATTGCCTATTTTTTTCCTAGCTGCGAAGAGATGCTCATGACATTGATTAGACGCTGTCTGTGCAACAGAGCATATAACACTTTACATTCGGAATGATAAACTGCCAATTGTATGTTAACAATCGGATTATTGAAAATACGCTCTTCGTGCTGATTAGATCCCGACGCTGGCTTTAAAATGATGGAGATTATTTGAGTTTGTTGCTTCTTGAAATTCAACGATATGGTGTTTCATTTGAATTGTTGGAGGGGTACTGTGGTAATCTTCGTAAAAATGTGTGATGCAAAATGAATATTCGGCGACGGAAAATAAAATATTTTGATGGTGGAATTTTTGGTGGAGAAAAAAATAGAGGGCTTGAGGAGAGAAGCTCGTCGGAAAAACGAGGATTTTGGAGAAGAGAATTGCGGAGATCGCGTAGGGGAGGAGAGAGACGAGAGAGGAATAAATTGGAGGGATTGAGAGGAGAAGCTCGTCAGGAATACGAGGGGATGGAGAAAAGAAACGTGAAGACCACGTGAGGGGAGAGAGAGAGGGGGAGAGAGGGGGAGAGATAGAGAATAAAATCTCAATTTTTCATATCACTGAACTTACTAGACTCAAAATAACGTAAATAAAATTAACGGATAAAAAGTAGATAAAAATGCGGCGCTATTTCTCCAGTTCACGCTGCATCAATTCTCCTCCGCTTGAAAAATTCGTCTCCCGACGAATGATAGTCTTTCGTCGCATGTCGGCGCGAACGTCTGGACGGATCGTTAGATCGTGGGACGATCTGTAAGCCATGATCTGATACCAATTGATGCAAAATGAATATTCGGCGACGGAAATAAAATATTTTGATGGTGGAATTTTGGTGGAGAAAAAATAGAGGGCTTGAGGAGAGAAGCTCGTCGGAAAAACGAGGGATTTTGGAGAAGAGAATCGCGGAGATCGCGTAGGGGAGGAGAGAGACGAGAGAGGAATAAATTGGAGGGGTTGAGAGGAGAAGCTCGTCAGGAACACGAGGGGATGGAGAAAAGAAACGTGAAGACCACGTGAGGGGAGAGAGAGAGGGAGAGATAGAGAATAAAATCTCAATTTTCATATCACTGAACTTATTATAACAATAGCCCATCCCTTTATATAGGAGGGATGAGATTACAAAAATAGAAACTCAAATTCAAATTCAAATTAATTATCCTAATTTGACTCTAACCGACTAATTTGAAATTCAAATTGAAATTAACTACTTTAGAGATCACAACGATCTCTTATTTTAAAATAAAATGACGACGACTCAAAATAACGTAAATAAAATTAACGGATAAAAAGTAGATAAAAATGCGGCGCTATTTCTCCAGTTCACGCTGCATCAATTCTCCTCCGCTTGAAAAATTCGTCTCCCGACGAATGATGGTCTTTCGTCGCATGTCAGCGCGAACGTCTGGACGGATCGTTAGATCGTGAGGACGATCTGTAAGCCATGCTCTGATACCAATTGATGTAAAATGAATATTCGGCGACAGAAAATAAAATATTTTGATGGTGGAATTTTTGGTGGAGAAAAAATAGAGGGCTTGAGGAGAGAAGCTCGTCGGAAAAACGAGGGATTTTGGAGAAGAGAATCGCGGAGATCGCGTAGGGGAGGAGAGAGACGAGAGAGGAATAAATTGGAGGGGTTAAGAGGAGAAGCTCGTCAGGAACACGAGGGGATGGAGAAAAGAAACGTGAAGACCACGTGAGGGGAGAGAGAGAGGGGAGAGAGAGGGAGAGATAGAGAATAAAATCTCAATTTTTCATATCACTGAACTTACTAAACAACTAGTCTATCATCCCTTTATATAGGAGGGATGAGATTACAAAAATAGAAACTCAAATTCAAATTCAAACTAATTATCTTAATTTGACTATAACCGACTAATTTGAAATTCAAATTGAAATTAACTACTTTAGAGATCACACACGATCTCTATTTTTAAAATAAAATTACGACGACTCAAAATAACGTAAATAAAATTAACGGATAAAAAGTAGATAAAAATGCGGCGCTATTTCTCCAATTCACGTTGCATCAATCTCCTCCGCTTGAAAAATTCGTCTCCCGACGAATGATGGTCTTTCGTCGCATGTCGGCGCGAACGTCTGGACGGATCGTTAGATCGTGAGGACGATCTGTAAGCCATGCTCTGATACCAATTGATGCAAAATGAATATTCGGCGACGGAAAATAAAATATTTTGATGGTGGAATTTTTGGTGGAGAAAAAATAGAGGGCTTGAGGAGAGAAGCTCGTCGGAAAAACGAGGGATTTTTGGAGAAGAGAATCGCGGAGATCGCGTAGGGGAGGAGAGAGACGAGTGAGGAATAAATTAGAGGGGTTGAGAGGAGAAGCTCGTCAGGAACACGAGGGGATGGAGAAAAGAAACGTGAAGACCACGTGAGGGGAGAGAGAGAGGGAGAGATAGAGAATAAAATCTCAATTTTTTCATATCACTGAACGTATTATAACATAGCCCATCCCTTTATATAGGAGGGATGAGATTACAAAAATAGAAACTCAAATTCAAATTCAAATTAATTATCCTAATGTGACTCTAACCGACTAATTTGAAATTCAAATTGAAATTAAATACTTTAGAGATCACACACGATCTCTTATTTTAAAATAAAATTACGTCGACTCAAAATAACGTAAATAAAATTAACGGATAAAAAGTAGATAAAAATGCGGTGCAATTTCTCCAGTTCACGCTGCATCAATTCTCCTCCGCTTGAAAAATTCGTCTCCGACGAATGATGGTCTTTCGTCGCATGTCGGCGCGAACGTCTGGACGGATCGTTAGATCGTGAGAACGATCTGTAAGCCATGCTCTGATACCAATTGATGCAAAATGAATATTCGGCGACAGAAAATAAAATATTTTGATGGTGGAATTTTTGGTGGAGAAAAAAATAGAGGGCTTGAGGAAGAGAAGCTCGTCGGAAAAACGAGGGATTTTGGAGAAGAGAATCGCGGAGATCGCGTAGGGGAGGAGAGAGACGAGAGAGGAATAAATTGGAGGGGTTGAGAGGAGAAGCTCGTCAGGGAACACGAGGGGATGGAAAAAAGAAACGTGAAGACCACAAACTAGTCTATCATCCCTTTATATAGGAGGGATGAGATTACAAAATAGAAACTCAAATTTCAAATTCAAACTATTTATCCTAATTTGACTCTAACCGACTAATTTGAAATTCAAATTGAAATTAACTATTTTAGAGATCACACACGATCTCTTATTTTAAAATAAAATTACGACGACTCAAAATAACGTAAATAAAATTAACGGATAAAAAGTAGATAAAAATGCGGCGCTATTTCTCCAGTTCACGCTGCATCAATGTGACTGTTGAGCTGGTGTGCATTCCATCTCTAATATTTGAAGTTGCATCCTCCTTGTTTTTAAGAGAAAATGTGATTCCTCGGGCATGTGATCATCCAGAATATGTTGATTAATTTAACACAAAATTACACTTGGCATGCTCACTGCTCCTTAGGTAGTGCCATCACCATGACAACATTATCCACCAACAGCCTCCTGTCTGAATATGGTGGTGTTCTTTTGAAGCTAAAATGATGACACAACGTTAGAGGACCCATGCCCCCTAGCCTGTCTAGTATCAGCCTTCTTCAAAGGACCTCCAAAATGACTGTTTGGATGAGTAATCTACACCGTGTCCGCAACAAATGGACTTTGGAAGAAGAGATCCATGCAGTACTCCAATGGAAAAAACTCTAGCAGACGTGCTGATCTAGCCTCTAAGCAAGCTCCCCACTATAGTCTGTCATTGAGGTCTGCAGATGCTAGATCATTACCTAACACTATAACTCTTGCCACCCGTTTGGTTGACTGCACAGGACAATATGGTTCTTTGCAAATGCTACCACCCTGAAACCAGCTGAAAGATCTCAGTCCAAGCCACTTTAGGCAATCCCATATCATCCGTGTGATATAGCCACTATAGCCTCTAATCCGGTTCTTTCTCACATGGATGAATTCTATCAGTTGATATTATGCAACGTGTACTGACAGTTCGCCGGTGTCATTTTCTGCAATCTTTCTTGTCTAGGGCAGAAAAGA
Source organism: Ottelia alismoides (assembly GCA_037367405.1). Lineage (NCBI taxonomy): Eukaryota > Viridiplantae > Streptophyta > Magnoliopsida > Alismatales > Hydrocharitaceae > Ottelia > Ottelia alismoides. The sequence continues at coordinate 477,069 of JAZKJV010000436.1, forward strand.
CCAAAAGGAATTCCATATCGATTCACATTCACCCCCACCTGCTGACAGTTCACTGATCTCATTTTCTGCGACCTTTCTTGTCTAGGGAAGAAAAAACCAGAAAGAATCCAAATTGATTCACATTCACCCCCACCTGCTGACATGTTCGCGGGTCTCATTTTCAGCTACCTTCCTTGTCTAAGGCAGAAATGACCAGAAAGAATCCATATTGATTCATGTGGAATGTGAAAGAGAAAAGTTTGTTTTCCAAGTAACCCTAGAGTCCTCTTATATAGGAGAAAGACTCTAGAGAGAAATTACATAAAGAGGACAGAGAAATTAGAAATATATAAATAAAGACCAAAGATAGAATTCTCTCAACACTCCCCCACAAGCTGGAGCATATATGTCTATCATGCTCAGCTTGGAACAACAACGGTGAAAGGGACCCCTCGCAAGAGCCTTGGTAAACATGTCTGCAATCTTATCTCCTGAAGCAACATGTGAGGTAGAAATAAGCACCTTCTGTATCAAGTCACGGGTATAATGACAATCTACTTGGATGTGCTTTGTTCTCTCATGGAAGGCTGGATTATTGGCTATGAACAGAGCTGCTTGGTTATCATATTTGAGATGCATTGGGAGAGGCACCTCTATAGCAACGTAGTCAGAACATACTTAACTCACATCATTTCCGTGCTCCCTTGGGCTGTAGCCCTATATTCTGATTCAACACTGGATCTAGCAACTACTGTCTGTTTCTTACTCTTCCATGAAATAAGTGAGCTACCAACAAACACAGTATAGCTGAGGTTGACTTCCTTTTTTTGGGACAACCAGCATAATCTGCATCTGCACATCCAGTAACCGATAGTGATGTATCTCTTCTAAACAAAAGACCTGCTCTTGGAGAAGACTACAGATATCTCAGAATCATACAAACTGCATCCATATGAACCTGTCTCGGTTGCTCCATGAACTGGCTAACCCTGCTTACAGCAAATGATATGTCAGGCCTGGTAATAGTAATATATAGAAGCTTCCATACCAGCTCTCTATATCGTCTCTTATCTATCTCTTCAGAATCTTCATCATAGAGTCTAGCATTAGGATCCATCGGTGTAGTGGCCGGTCTATAACCATGGCCTCAAATTTCAGCGAAATTCGGTCGAATTTCTGTGGAATATCGATATCCAGTCGGAAATCGAAATTCGACCGAAATGACCGAAATATGGGGGTGCTAGTACAAAAAATGACCGAAATTTCGGTCGAAATTCCATCAAAATTCTGTTTTGGTTGATGCTGAAATGGTGACCAAAACCGACATTTAAGGCCTTGTCTATAACCTGTCATACCCGTCTCATCTAGAAGATCAGTGACATACTTCCTTTGCTCATAACCATCCTTGTTGACTGTGGGCAAACTCCAAGCCAAGGAAGTAACATAGCTTACCAAGGTCCTTGGATACGAACTGTCGTCCAAGGAAATTCTTTGTTGCCTTGATACCCTGTTCATCGCTGTCAATAACAACTATATCATCCACATAAACCAGAACAATAACCGTGCCTCTCTGGGTTCTCTTGATGAAAAGAGAATGATCTGCAGTAGATCTGACAAATCCATTCTGTTCAAACAACTCTGGGAGCTTTTGAAACCAAGCTCTCGGACTCTGCTTGAGGCCCATATATTGCCTTGTGAAGTCGACACACCATATTAAACTCCCTCTCAGCAGCAAACCCGGGTGGTTGCTGCATGTATACTTCTTCCTGCAGATCACCATACAATAAATCATTCTTTACATTTAACTGGAAAAGCGGCCAATCACGTACCACAGCAACAACAATGAGAATACACAACGTAGAGTAACTCGCATAGAGGAAAAAGTATCCTGGTAGTCCACCCCATACGTTTGAGTGAACCTACGAGCAACCGGTCTTGCCTTATATCTATCAACAGTACCATCAGCCCGGTGTTTCACTGTAAACACCCACTTGCTCCCAACAACAGATGCGATAGGGGGAGTGATGCAAAATAGGATTTTGCAAAGATGAAGAAATTAATTGATTGTGGATTTTTTGGTAGAGAGGAGAATGGAGGGGTTGAGAGAAGAAAACTCGTCGGAAAACGAGAGGTTTGAGGAGGAGAATCGTGAAGACCACGTGGGGTAAGGAGAGAGACAAGAGAGAGTGAGAGATAAATCTCAAAATTTCATATATCTGACCTTTTTCAATAACTAGTCTATCATCCTTTATATAGGGAGGGATGAGATTACAAAAATAGAAACTCAAATTCAAATTAATTATCCCAATTTGACTCTAACCGACTAACTGACTAATTTGAAAGTCAGATTGAAACTAACTACTTTAGAGATCACATGCGATCTCTTTTATTCGAATAAAATTACGACGACTCAAAATAAACGTAAATAAAATTAACGGATAAAAGTAGAAAAATGTGGCCCTATTTATCCATTTCACGTTGCATCAATTCTCCTCCGCTTGAAAAATTCGTCTCCCGACGAATTGCTGGATCGTCAGGCTTGGAGGTTGATAAATTCAAATCAACGTTCTCGATCATCCCATGGAAGAACAGGTGGAGCAAATGGCGGAATCCATGCATGCGTGGCGCGAGTGTTGGCGACGTTGGCTTCGTGACGGAAGAGCAGGTGTGGCGCACATGTGGGCGCCCCATCCAGGTTTCATCCCGTTGACATGGTGTTCGAAGAATTGATGAGGCATCTTCATGACGAACAACTCGGCCTTTGGAGAGTCCATAGCAAAGTAATAGCACAAGTAGAGTAGAGGAGGAGATGTGACCAATGAATTAAGCCATGGGGCCTTTAAATAGGTGAAACCCATGATCCTAATCCTAATTGGATAAGGAGGCCTTCTAGGTTTCTCTCTTTCAGCACTTCTTTTAAAATATTTCTGCTCCAGGGGGTTGGAATGCAAATTTTATACCCCTTCATCCCTTCTTAAGTTATCTCTTCTTAAATTCCCATCATCTTTGACCTCTTCGCAAAATAGTTTTTAAAGGAGGTATTCTTTTGCAATTTCTCGCCAAATCCCAGACATCACGGGTTGGTTTCTTGGGGAGCAATCCAGGAGTTCGAGGGACTCGTTCTCCTTTCCCCTAAGGAAACGGCGTCGAATCCTAATTCGAGGGTCCTTGCGGCTTCGTCGGCTCGAGTTCGTGCCAAGGCAGCGCTGGCAGTATCGGTCTGGGCGGGCGACAACAAAGGTGGGGAGGGGGCGATAGCGGGTAGAAGCGGCGTGAGGGGATGTGGGCGGTGGCGCGAGAGGCACGAGGGTGGCGTCAGGAGGGGAGTTGGCTGGGGGTGAGGGGGTCGCAGGTTCTAGAGGTGGTATGGGGCTGGCGGGATGGGGTCGCGGCGGGAGGGGTTGAGGGGGTCGCGGCGGGAGGGAAATCTGGGGTTGCGGGAGGGGCCGCTGGAGTTACAGGTGGAAGCGCGGGGGTGGTTGGCGATAGGGGTGGGGTAGAGGAGGTTCGCGGGAGAGTCGCGGATAAGTCGTAGGACGATTTCAGGGGGTTTTCCAAGTCATAAATTACCTTGATAGTACGTAGATCGACGTTTTTTCTCCTGAAACAGCCTGGACTGCGCATAAATCGTCGTTTTTTTCTTCTGGAATGTCCTGGACAGCGAGTAAATCCTTGTCGACGGCGACAACAGCTTTGGTAGTGGAAGATCTTGATAGGCCGCACATAGTCTCGAAATTAGCCATCATCTCTCGTCATTCGGACTGGAAATCTTGATATTTGGACTGGAAATCTCAACTTTTGGACTCGAAATCTTGACATTTGGACCGGAAATCACGCAGTGCATCCATCTCCTTGTTGTAAGCTTCTTTGGCTCGTCGTTTCCGCTCCGACGAATGATGGTGTCTCGTCGCGTGTCGACGCGAATGTCTGGACGGATCGTCAGATCGTGAGGACGATCTATAGGCCCTGATATCAAATGATGCAAATAGGATTTTTGCAAAGATGAAGAAATTAATTGATTGTGGATTTTTTTGGTAGAGAGGAGAATGGAGGGGTTGAGAGAAGAAAACTCGTCGGAAAACGAGAGGTTTGAGGAGGAGAATCATGAAGACCACGTGGGGGAAGGAGAGAGACGAGAGAGATAGATAAATCTCAAAGTTTCATATATCTGATCTTTTTCAATAACTAGTCTATCATCCCTTTATATAGGAGGGATGAGATTATAAAAATAGAAACTCAAATTCAAATTCAAACTAATTATCCTAATTTAACTCTAACCGACTAACTGACTAATTTGAAATTCAAATTGAAACTTACTACTTTAGAGATCACAGGCGATCTCTTTTATTCGAATAAAATTACGACGACTCAAATAAACGTAAATAAAATTAACGGATAAAAGTAGAAAAATGCGGCCCCATTTATCCATTTCACGCTGCATCAGGGAGCCTGCACAATACTTCACGTACCTCTAGACTGTAAAGCTGTCATCTCCTCCTCCATAGCAAGGCGCTAGTGACTACTCTTTAGCGCATCATGATAAGAGTGTGGTATTTTCATAGTAGACAACCCCATAACGAACCTTTGAAATTCCTCAGAAAGGTAATCCAGTGATACATGGGAAGCAAGAGGATGCATAGTGCATGCACACCTTTGCTTCCGTAGAGCATTAGGAACATTCATATCATCGATGCTCACAGAAGGGGTAGCATCGTCGACATCATGCATCTCAAATTGTACATGCAAGTCACCATTGCCATTAGACAAACTCAACTGTTCAGAACATACCTTGGGCATACTGGATGATGGTTGTGGCACGAGAGCGCGAGGTCGACATTGGTAGACGTGGAGAAAGAATGAAGGTGGGGTTGCGACATCGCCTTCATTCAAGAAACTAAGCTGGCTGGGATGGACGCTGATTTGTGGAGGTCCTTTGGAGCTGGTGGGCTGGATGAGTTTCATTCGTTGGATGCGGTTGGCGCGAGCGGCGGTCTCTTTGTGGCTTGGCGCTCTTCGCGCTTCTCTTTTTCGTCCGTGAGGATGGGGCGTCATTCCCTTACCGTGGTGTTGACTTTGTCAGACTCTAATATGCGCGCAGCTTTCACTTGCGTGTACGGTCCTAACTCTCACATCGCTCGTAGGGAGCTTTGGGAGGACCTTCGGGAGGATGCGCTTGCTATTCGTGAGTTGCCTTGGTTGTTAGGGGGTGACTTCAACGTCACCATGCTCTCGCAAGACCGCCCCCGTGCCCGTGGGGGCAATGATCCCGGGTCTGGGGATTTTGTGGACTTCATTCGCGAGATGGCACTGGAGCGGCTTGTGCCTAACGATATCTCTTACACGTGGAGGTCGAATTCATCTAGATCTCGGATTGATCGTTTCTTGGCTAGTGTTAGCTTGATGGAGGCTTTCCCCCTTTGCGCAGTCAGCTCTCGTCCCCGCTCTTTCTCTGACCACAGCCCCATCATCTGGGATTCCGGGGATGGTCAGCGTCCTCGTGGGCTTTTCCGTTATGAGCATTGTTGGCTCCTTGAGCCGGGGTTCAAGGATCTCGTTAACAACCATTGGGCGCAGACTTCTTGTGAGGGTTCTGCGGCTCGTCGCTTTGACCATAAATTATCTTCTCTTAGATCGGTATTGGCTTCCTTCAAGAGGGAGTCGCGGAAGGCTCGTATTTCCGCTCGTTTGGAGGCTGATGCTGCGATTCTGCGGCTTGACCTCATTGAGAACGACAGGGATTTGCTTCCAGGGGAGTTGGCTGAGCGCGCTGCGGCGGTTGAGAAGGCTCGGCTGGAGGATCGAAAGAGATCGATCGAATGGCGACAACGCTCACGGGTGAGATGGCTGAAGGATGGGGATGCCAACACTGCGTACTTCCACAGGGTGGCGAGCGGCCGACGCCGTGCTAATACTATTCCATCTATTTCCATTAACGGTGAGCTTTTTGAGGGGGAGAAGGATGTGGGCGTGGCTGTGGGGAGTTATTTCCGGGGCGCGTTTGGGTCCCCGGCTCCTCGGCGGTGGCGGTGGTCGGGCCAGGGGGCTTCCGTCATCCCCTCGGCTGCTGCGGAGGCGCTTGTGCGTCCGCTCTCTATGGAGGACCTCAGGGGGGCCGTTTGGGACCTCAATTCCGACGCTGCGCCGGGGCCTGATGGCTTCCCGGTGTGTTTTTTCAAAGATTTCTGGGATGTTCTCGCCAACGATGTTCTCGATGTGGCGCGTGAATTCTGCGAGGGAAACGATGGCTTTGATAAACTCAACCGGGCCATAATTGTTCTTATTCCAAAGTCTAATTCGGCTTCTCGGATCGAGGACTATCGGCCAATTTCCATCTCGAATGCGATATATTTAATCATCGCAAAGGCTCTCGCGAGGCGTCTGGCCCCGCTCCTGGACTCGCTAATCTCGCCTTCTCAGGCCGCTTTCGTTCGTGGGCGGCAGATCTCGGATTGCTATGCTGTCGTTTCTGAGATCATCGAGGCGTGGAGGAAGAATGATTCCAAGGCGATTCTTTGGAAGATTGACTTTGCGAAGGCTTATGATACTCTGGACTGGCGGTTCTTGTGGTCCGTTCTTTCGAGGCGGGGGTTCCCTTCGACATGGATCTCCTGGATGCGGCGTTGTGTGACAACGACATCCCTTTCTATTCTTATCAATGGCAGGATGATCGGGGGCACTTTCCAACCTCGTCGGGGGGTTCGACAGGGCTGTCCCCTTGCTCCTCTCTTTTTTGTTTTGGCGGTGGATGTTTTGCCGCGTATGATTGAGGGTGTTGTGGCGGCTGGGCTGTCTCGTGGGTGTTCCTTTGGCCCGTTCCACGTTCCGATTATTCAATTTGCTGATGATACCATTTGCTTCATCGAGGGGGATACCTCCAATGTTTCCTCTATGGCTATTACTATAAACCTATTCAGTGTGCTCTCCGGCCTTCAAATCAATGGGGGAAAATCCAAGCTGGTCCCCTTCTCCATGTCTGCGGTGGAGATTGAGGAGTGCTCGCGGATTCTGGCCTCTCCTCCTGCCGATCTCCCCTTCGATTACTTGGGTCTTCCTCTGACGGTGGGGCGTGCCCGCATTCGCGATTGGAGGCCGGTTATGGAAAAGATGGAGCATCGCTTGGCTGGGTGGCGTGCGGCGATTCTCTCTCGTGGTGGGCGGTTAGTGCTTCTCAAATCTGTTCTTTCTTCCATCCCTATTTACTTTCTCTCGGTGCGCGGGATGCCGAAGGGTGTTCATGCTAGATTGGAGAAATGTATGCGGAGATTCTTGTGGGGGAAGAAGGGGGATGGGGGGAAGGGTGTGCACTTGGTGGGATGGGATGACGTCACGCGGCCTAAGCAGGCGGGGGGGCTGGGTGTGAGGAGGTTGGCGTCGGTGAATGATGCCCTTTTGCTCAAATGGGCCACGAGGATTTGGGGTAGGGAGGACAACTTCATGTTAAATTGTTTGAGGCTGGCGGCTGGGGATGGATTTGTATCCGCTTTTCGTGGTGATGCTCAGGGGCACTTCTCACCTTTATGGCGGGGGGTGATCGATGCCCTTAACCGCAACCGCTCTTTATTTGTTACTAAGCTTGGTGATGGAAATTTGATCCGATTTTGGGAAGATGACTGGACGGGAAGGGGGCCATTGCGGAACCTTTACCCCCGGTTACACGCCTTGGCGCGAAATAAGGATGTCACGGTGGCTGGTTGCTGGGATGGTAGCACTTGGTGCCCTCCAATTTCTGAGTCCTTATCGGAGCAGCGGACGCTTGATTATATTTCTCTCTTATCCGCTCTCTCGGAGGCCCCCCTGCTCTCTCAGGGTCGTGATTTCTTGGCGTGGAAGTTCGGTTCCTTCTCTACTCGCAAGGCTTACTTGGCCCTTTTGCCGATTTTTTCAGGTGATGATGCGACGTTATTGCGGGACTGCAGATTCCTGTGGGGGCTCAGGCTCCCTGAGCGCATTGGTATTTTCCTTTGGTTACTTCGGCGGGGAAGATTGTTAACTCGTGAGCGTTGTGCTATTATGTTCCCTAATGCGTCGCCGATCTGTGAACTATGTGGCGTGGAGTCGGAATCTATTGCTCATTTATTCCTTCACTGTGGCCGTGTATCTGCTCTGTGGGACGACTTGGGCTGGCTTGACATGTCCTCTTTGGCTTTGTTCTGGGATAGCTTGTTCTGTGGTAGGGGGCGACCGCGGATTTCGCTGCTGGATCCTTTCGCGCGGCTGTGGAGTCTTTGGTTGGGAAGGAACGAAGCAATATTTGCTAGGCAGCGGTTTTATCTGGAGAATATTCGCTCTTCGGCTTCGGGCTTTCTACATGACTGGATCACCTTGTAATTTGATGCTTGTGATGTTTTTGTAGCGGGGATTCCGCCTTTTGGATACCCCCCTCCCTTTGTCTTCTGTTTCCTGTTCTTCCTTTAACCTTTGTAAGTATCTCTTTACCTTCTTTAATGCATTGGGGTGAGCACCGCTGAGTGTGTCCCCCTTTTTTGAGCCTCAAAAAAAAAGAATGAAGGTGGAGAGGACTGTGGTGTAGGTGATGGCGGTGGCGGTGCCGCGGTGGCGGTGGTGGTGAATGATGTAATTGTGGTGGAACTGGTAGAGTGAGGATCAGAGGTAAAGGCATATTGACATCTTCCTCATCATTAGAAGAAATGGGCTTGTCACCTGTAGGAGAAAAATACATAATAGATTAAAAAAGGTGACATCATCGCTGACATAGTACTTCCGTCGAACCGGGTCGAAGCAACGATAGCCCTTTTGGGTCTTAGAGTATCCAACAAACACACATTTGACAACTCTAGGAGAGAGCTTGTCAGGACCAAGAGACATCTAGTGAACAAAAGCCACATAACCAAAAACTCTAGCGTGAGAAAAAAGATCCATCTCGGGAAACACAATCGAGAAGGGGATCTTTTCACCCAGAACAGAAGAGGACATGCGATTAACAAGATAACACACAGTTAGAACCGCATACCCCCAGTATGAATGAGGAGCACGACTCTGAATCAAAAGAGTCCTTGTAACATCCAAGATGTGACGGTGTTTTCTTTCAGCCACCCCATTTTGTTGGGAAGTATATGCACGGGAAGTTTGATAAACAATACCATGAGACGTAAGAAATGTGACAAGTTGTCTAGTACAAAACTCCAAAGCATTGTTAGAGCGTATATATTTGATTTTTGCAGAAAAGATGTTCTTTATTTCAATGATGAAGGACTGAATAATAGGACCAGCATCTGACTTATTCTTAAGAAGATAGACCCAAGATAACCTTGAAAACTCATCAACAACAATAAGATAAAGTCTGTCCCTGATGATCAGGGACATGACTTGGACCCTAAATATCGAAATGAAACAACTTAAACAGACCATGACGACTTTGACCCTGACGACTCTGTAATGTAGATCGATGATGCTTCCCAAGTCGGCAAGCCTCGCACTTGAAGGTGGAGCGAGGTGAAATCTGTGGAAGAACATGGCACAGCTTTTGCAGAAGAAGATGACCAAAACGAAGATGCCACATGTAAGGGGACACGGAACTAGTGCGAATGAAAGAAGCACCAACATATGCAGATTGCACTAGTCTGTAGAGACCTCCTTGCTCACGACCGGTACAATCACCCTACCCGTTAGAATGGCCTGAAACAAAAGAGCAGAAGGATCAAAAATGTCACGACAATATAAATCTTTGTTAATTTGATGAATAGACAATAAGTTAATTAAAAAATCATGTGTATAAAGGATATTCCTAGATTCATTGTAGGAGTTAGTTGCACCTCCCCCTAACCAGTAATGGGGGAATGTGTTCCATCCGCTATCACAACAGATCGTCCAGGCTGTGTTGGGCCAAAGACAGTAAACTGATTTCTATCACCACAGAGGTGATGAGATGCACCTGAGTCCATAATCCATTCTGACAATTCTGCCTTGTAACAACTAATGAAGGCATATGTTGTACCTGAGGAGGACGCAGTCGAGGCAGCTACCTCGGAGGATCCTGAAGGTCCAGACAGAGTGCTGGATGGTCCTGGAGTGGGCATGATCTCCTTGAGTCTAGCTACAAGCTCATCAAATCTCTGATCAGCAACTGGAGAGGAACTCCCAACTTGTTGAGTATGTTCTGCAACTCTAGCAGAAGCAGGAAACCCATGCTTAGAATAGCAGGTTTCCTCTTAATGACCAGTCATGTGGCAGAAGGTGCACTACTGACGTGATCGACCACCTCCTCCTCTACCATGGGTAGAACCTCCTCTATCACGAAACAGAGCAGGATTCCCTATACCACGATATGCAACCATAGCTGATGATGTCTAAGACTGCACATTACCACTAGAGGAAATAGACAGCCTGCTGAGCCTACGATATGCCTCCTCCATTGGAGGTATGGTAGCATTTGTAAGAATCTGAGCACGGGCTGAGTCATATTCAGGACCAAGAGCCGCTAGAAAGACTCCAGTCATCACAGAGTCTCTGTACGCCTTGAGCTGCCCTGGAGTGGCAGTCAAGGGAATGTAGCCGTGTAGCTTTTCAAATATGCCCCTCAAAGAAGTGTAGAGAGTATGGAGGGGTCTACCATTCTGCTTCGATGTAAAGATACCATGTTGAGGCTGTAATATCTTCGACTCATTCTTCGTTGGAGAATATGTCGCAGCAAGAATGTCCCACATAACCTTTGCAGTAGGCTAACTCAATATGTCATTTGCTATCTCTGCAGACACCGTCCCGGATAGCCATACCCGTGCATAGGCATCATCTGCCTCCCATAAGGCATTAATCCCCGTCTTGTCACTCGGCTCCTCCACCGTAAGGATGTGCTTCTTGCCATTATACTGCATCAGCCTCATGAACTGCATGGCCCACAGTTCATAGTTCATTCCATTCATCTTGACGATGGGAGCTGGATCTTTGAAACCCCCCATGGATGAAATATCAGCTTTGTTATCACCCATGATGACAACTATCACCAAGGTCGGGACTGCAACAAATAAGATCTGCGTCTACATGAACATATGTGAAGATGGTTGTGGGTGTAGACTCATTCCACAACCTCTTCCATTCTTTGAGACCGCCTTCGGGTTGCTAGAGTGTTTTAGTCGATTGTTTTACACCCTAGAGGTCCAAAACAGGGACCTAAACTTCACCAGGACGAGCACTAATGTGTACAGAAGTGTTGATGTGCGCACACCTGCAGGCAGACGCACACGCGCAGGTGCGAGACGCGCAGATGCGCAGGAGCGCCGGTGCAATGTGCACGCTGGTGCGGAGACGCTCGGAGGTACGCGAAGGCGCAGAGGCACGTACGCTCGAAGGTGCGCGAAGGAGCGGAGGTGCGCGCGAGGCATGGAGGCACGAGGTGCGTGCGGTGACGACTTTTGGTGGGGACTAGGGTTTTGGGTACAGGCTCCGGTCTAGGACCGTCGTTCTGATACTATGTGGAATGTGAAAGAGAAAAGTTGTATTTCAAGTAACCCTAGAGTCCTTTTATATAGGACAAAGACTCTAGAGAGAAATTACATAAAGAGGACAGAGAAGTTAGAAATATATAAATAAAGATCAAAGATAGAATTCTCTCAACAATTCACATCCACACCTACCACCTCCCTTCATCTCTGTCAAGTCCCATGACAAATCTATGAAACTGCAGGTATATGACATTACTTCCCAAGCGGGTGTCCAAGCACCTTAACTCACCTGTCAGCTCCCACGACAAATCATCTGTGGTCTCTGAAAATGCAGGTCCATACCCACATACTCCCGTGGATGCACCGTATTGCATGGTAAATGAGATAGTTGATGAGTTTCTGTCATATCTCATTGAAATGATCGCACATGATAAGCTGTCAACTCCACGCCTGCCAATTTGTTGTTTTTTTGTTGGTAAGTTCCATCTCTAATACTTGTTTCATTGTGCCATATCTGAAAATATGCAAGTGATAAGTCCTTTCCTGCCTGCCAATCACATTGTAGTTAGGTTCATTGCTCGTCAGGGGATAACTTGGCAATCAATATTGTAATTTAGTTAAATTTTCACAAGTTCTATAATGATTTTTTTTTCTAAAGAAGTTTTTTTCCCAATTTTCTAGGAACAAAAAAAGTGGTTGAGGGGGGTTTTTCATTATAGATTGTTGTATATTAGAGCATGTGAAACATGCTGTACTCATGGAAATGAAATATTGAGTTTGTAGAGTTAAAGTTGATACTGAGAGTACACGTGTTTGCAGAGCAAATCTACAACGTCCTCCAATCTGTTTTTGATACCTTTTTCCCGCTAAGATTTCTTTCATTCGTGTTGAATTCTTACATTTTCATGTCACTTCTGTATCACGTAGAGATTGGAGTTTAGCAGATTTTATAGTGGTAGATACTGTTTTTATTTGTCAAAATGTTTTGCAATCATCGGGAATGAAAATGAAATGGCGTTTAATAGATTAGAATTTTCGTTTTGATTAAGCAACATGGTTGACATAATAAATTCGAGTTCACTACAGGAAACATCAAGCACTTATCAACTTGTTGAGATAAGTACCGGAGGAAGGTTAAGTAGGCACAATCTACACGTCCAACAAGTAGGCCCCAACACCGTGACAGAGCTTGCAGCTTTTCACTTATCCCAAAAGAACCAGATCCAGGATCTGCATAGCAAGTTGATTCTGGACCACCCTAAAGGATATTCTCGTCAGATGCACAAGTCCATTGTCGCCAACTCTTCTGGGCAGATTGTATTTGATGGGAATATCAAGGTCAACAGGTATGCCGCTTTCTCACCTGTGGCCATTAATTTATTGGGTGATTGCAATGTTTATTTTATTTTATCTGAATAACAGTCATTTATGCTTTTCCAAAAAAAACATGTGATTTTCTCATGTTTGACGAGAGCTTTGCCAATTATAGGATCACAATGGGGCAAGCTCACTAACACACAACACCAAAGTCTCTTCCTATATCAAGTAGGATCGGCTACATAGATTTTTCTGAAAGAAGTACATGGATTTTTTGCTTCCATTCATATTTATCTTCAGTCATCACCAGGCTTAGATCCAAATAACTAAGATTTCTTTAGATAATCTCATTCCCATTTAAGTGGTTTTCTCATCCATGATCGGTTCCAAGCCCGGGTAAATTGAAGAGGGTTGTGCGTTAGATAGTCGACAACCAGTGCAAGAGGGATAAATTCCTAACTAGTGTTCCTTTTAAGAACACTATTTATGAATTCGTCTCACAACAGTTCAGATCTTTTCAACACGGATTTAAGCAAATATTTAGATTTTGTTGGGACGTTTCCTGCTAGCGACGTGTTGCATCGCACGAATGCAATTAGAAGTTGGCAAGGGCCGCTACATCGCTGCCTGGATGTAGTTCAAAATTTGCAAGGGTTCTCGCATGAGGAACACATGCGAGCAAATAAGCTAGTTCTATAGCTCTGCTGCATCGTCGTCTGGATGCAGTCCAAAATGTGCAAGGGTTCTTGCAAGATAGATGCATGCGGGTAAAGAAGTTAGTCCAAAAGATGTTGCAAAGGAAGTTGCAGATAAGCAGTTGGAATGGTAAATCGATGGAGATAGTCGGTACGATGGAAAGAAGGAAGATTCATATACTATGTCTTCAAGAGACAAAATGGGTTGGAGGGAAAGCAAGGGAGATCGAGAAGATATGCTTTAAAATTTGGTATTCAGGTAAAGACAAGGATGACCATATCGATATCGATATTGATATCGATACCATGTCGATACAATATATTGTCGATATATCGACGATATATCGACGTCATATCGTCGATATCGAACCGAGATTGTGAATAAAATGGTCTTGGAAGGCTAAATATCGACCATATCGACGATATATCGGTGACCTGTCGATATCGATATATCACCGATATATTGTCGATATATTGTGATACAACCTTTCATGGGTAAAGATAAGGACATAAATGGTGTTGGAGTGGTTGTACGTTTTGAAGGATTGCATGGTTGAGGTGCAAAGATTCGAGGATCGGATTATTTCGCTAAAAGTGGTAATCGAAGAAGAAATTCTGAATATTATCTCAGTTTATGCACCGCAAATTGGTTTAGATGAAATGATTAAACAAGATTTTTGTGAGGATTTGGATAAGATTATACAAGGAATACCTCAAAGAGAGATGGTTTGCCTAGGTAGAGATCTTAATGGACATGTGGGAAAGAATGCTTCTGGGTATGCTAGTGTTCATAGAAGACATGACTTCAGGGATAGAAATAAAGAGAGAAAAGTCATTCCGTATTTTGTAAGGGCTTATGATCTTTTCATAGCAAACACCCTCTTCAAGAAGAGGGAAGAGCATTTAATTACTTATAAGAGTGGCTGAACTAGAACACAGATAGATTACTTTACGTTAAGGAGAAGAGATCGGCTGTATTGTAAAGACTGCAAAGAAATCCCATGAGAGAGTTTGACCACCCAACATTGCTTGTTAATTATGGATGTGCAAATAAAAGGGCTGGTAAAGAAAAGAAGGGGTTTCAAGATCACTAGAACTAGATGGTTGAATCTTTAATTGAAGCAATCAAGCTTCAGGGAGAAGGTTTTAGAAGACTTATCTTATGACTGTAACGAAAATGCAAACGAGATGTGGGAGGCGGTAACATCTTGTATCTGAAGGGTAGCTAAAGAGATGATACGCAAGTCAAAGGAAGATCTCCATGCCAAAAAGAGGTTTGATGATGGAGTGGAGGGGTGCAAGAGAAGCTCAAAATTAAAAGAGCATGTTTTAAAACTCTGTCTTAAGGATAGAATAAATGAAATTGTCACAAACTACAAACTAGCGAAGAAGGAAACAAAGAATGCAGTAATCGAAACTAAGTCAAAAAATTATGAAGTTTTGTACAAAAAGCTCAACTCTAAGGATGACCAGAAGGATATATTCAAGTTAGCTAAAGTAATAGAACGAAAGACCAAAGACCTTTCTCAAGTAAGCTGCATTCATGGCCTCAAATTTCAGCGAAATTCGGTCGAATTTCTGTCGAATATCGATATCCAGTCGAAATCGAAATTCGACCGAAATGGCCGAAATGATCGAAATATGGGGGTCCTAGTACAAAAAATGACCGAAATGATCGAAATTTCGATCGAAATTCCATCGAAATTCTGTTTTGGTCTATACCGAAATGGTGACCGAAATCGACATTTAAGGCCTTGGCTGCATTAAGGACGAGGAAGGTCATCTGCTTGTTACTCAGAAGGATATAGAGACTAGATGGAAGCAATACTTTCATAAGCTTTTCATTGGGGAAGGAAATAGAGAGATCACTTTGGGAGATCTAGCTAGTAGTAAAAGTTACTTGAATCGTGCAAGTTATATATGAATACAAAGGAATGAAGTAGAAGAGGCTTTGAAGGTTATGAGACCTGGGAAAGCTGTAGGACTTGATAACTATAGAAGTTTGGAGAGTTTTAGGTGAATGTAGTTCGACTTGGCTTACAAATTTGTTCAATGTTGTTTGACGAAGTAAGAAAATATCTGAAGGTTGGAGGAGAAGCATCATAGTACCTCTTTATAAGAACAAAGGAGACATTCAAAATTGTTCAAATTACAGAGATATCAAGTTGATGAGATTCACATTATAAAATATTAGGAACGTGTGATCGAGAAAATTGAGGCGAGTTTCCAAAGTAAAAGAAAATCAATGTGGATTTGTTAAAAAATATAACGCGGAAGCGTATCAGATAAAAAGAATAAAGAAATATGGAACTCATGATTTTAACGTGGAGCCCCACTTCCAAAGGAGCGGGATGGAACCACGAGAGAACAACTCAAAGGGTTGATGTATGCATTGCACTTTCTCACTGGATACAAGGGGTGAGGGACTTCTGATATAGCTCTCACTGAGTCTCCGCATCCCACAATTGGTAGATATGGGACTAAACAACTGTATATGGTAAATGGATCCTGGAGTGATCCATTTACCCATCTACACATATGAGTGATGCACAACATATACACCAACACTCTCCCTTAAGCTAGAGCATGCAATGCTCAGCTTGGACAAACAGATTGAAATCTCAGCTCACAATACAAGACACTACGAACAATATCAACTCAAAGTGCACAACCGTTGGTTGCTGTTGAGGACGTTGCTTCTCATGCTGTGCAGGTGAGGAGGACCAAACAGGCTGGAGTATAAGTCAAACTGAATGTGCTCTGTACTGCGTCTGTCAGAGCCACTGAAATTGGATGATTCTCCACCCAGAGAACTCTGGCTTGCCACAACATGTGGACAATTGTTCCATCTTTGAATGGGCCGAACTGAAAAGTCGTGGAGTGCAATCCTCGTCGGAGTCCACAGTCACTGGAGAATGGAGTATGAAAAAGTCTCATCGTCGGAGAACTGGATCTCTTCCATACTGACTCAGAGAATATGATCTCTACTCTAGAGTCCCTATGAAACCACTTGAAAACCCTTGCCCACATGGCATAGGGAATGTGATCTCTACTTTGGAGTCCCTATGGATCACATGAAAATCCTAGCCGAAACACAAAAGATGGGGACTGCAAACAGTGATGGCATGCATGTGCACATCTGAAAGGATCGCATACATGTCCGTGTCTGAAACTGAAGACTCGAACTCTCATCGCCGAGTCTGGAAAACTGAAACGTAGAGTCTGAATAACTGGCTGGTCTGGAATCTGACATCTGAATCTGAAATAGACATGTGATTCTACATAATATTCCCCCTTTCTCCCATACTTGTCAGAAAATAGTGACATCGACAAAGTTGGGAGAAGACAAATAGGATGGGGAGAAACAAATAATAAGCCGATCTCCCTTTTTTTCGAGCTTCTTTTTTGTAGCCGTTGCATCATTTTTTTACGGCTTTCCTCCTCTTCTTTTTTTTGCAATTTTTCTTGCGTACGATTTTCTTTGTACGTGCCTTTTTTTAATTTTTTTAAAAGTTGGTCCAAATAGGGCCCAAACATAAATGATGCTTCTCCCTTTTTTCTTTTTTATAGCTGAAAATATATAATTTATATCAGCCGCATGGGGCCTACTCTTTCTCCCTCTCTTCTCTCCTTTTTTTATAAACTATTAGTTGGACCACTTGGGCCCAACATAAAGGCTCCCTTTGGATTATTACTTAGGGCTCCCACTTGGGAACCCTGCTCTCGATGATGCCCCCGATGGAACACGATGTGTTGCTTGGAAGGGAGCAGCACTTGGAAGGAAGCAACCCAGAGATGAATAGCGCGAGAGAGCGTCGTCGTCGATGGAGAGATTCTACTGGGATGCGCCATCGCAGGAGAAGGCTTCTGCCTGGAGGATCGCCACTCGGGGTTCGATCTCGTGTCGCTTGCACGAGATCCGAGAAAGGAAGGAGCAGTGTTGCATCGTCGCCTGGGAATTGGTGCAGCATCGCAACCTGAAAGGAAGGTAATGCCTCCACCTGGAGGCACGCGAGGCCGCAGAAGAAGATGCAGTCGCCCGTGATGCGGTCTAGAGAGAGATGGATGCACCGTTGATGAGGAAGAGATGCTCGTAGTGACTCGCCGCCTCGGATGGTGTTGGATGGAGATGCGCGAGAGGGCTTAGTTGTTTGGAAATTAGGAGTGCCGACAACGTGGCTAAGGAGATGGTGAGCTGAGAGAAGAGCTCACGACTGTGCAAGCAGATGGGGCTCACATCGTTTTTGCTGTAGAGCGCCGCCAGGCGTGTGATGCGTGATGGAGTTTTGGAGATTACGCAGCCTCGAAGATGTTGTACGATCGCAACCTTGAACTGGGAAGAGGTGAAGATTTTCGGAGCATCGAAAAGGAATCAGAGATCCATGATTCCAGACAGCACACTTGACAAAGATCTAGGGTTTTAGAAACCGTAGAATTTCTAGAACTTCGTGAGATCAAAAAAAACTTTGAACCATACACAAGCACGATTGGATAATAATCTTCAATCATTAATCAAATGATATAATCGAATCTTGAACAAATTACAAAAATAAATCTTAAAAAACTCTCGAGAATTGAACCCTCTCTGATACCATGTTAGAAAATATAATGCAGAAACGTATAAGATCAAAAGAATAAAGAAATACAGAACACATGATTTTAACGTGGAATCCTACTCCTATAGGAACAGGATGAAATCACAGGAGAACGCCTCAAAGGGATGATGTATGCATTGCACTTTCTTACTGGATGAGGGGCTTCTTATATAGCCCTCACTAAGTCTCCACATCCCACAATTTGTAGACGTGGGACTAAACTATTGGATGTGGTAATTGGATCCTGGAGTGATCCATTTACCCATAGCTACACATATGAGTGACACACAACATATGCTCTAATAGGATTCATGCCAGGTTGCTCAACTATTGAAGCCATTCACTTGCTGAGGAGAACAATGTAGATTTATAGAGCTAAAAGGAAGAACCGCCATATTATTTTTATTGAATTGGAGATGGTTTATGATTCTGTCCCACGAGAGATTGTGGAGAGTTTTGGAGAAGAGATAAGTACCTGTCCTATGCATTGACCTCATAAAAGATATGTATGATAGGGCTTCATCTTGTGCAAGCAGACAGTCTGGGAAGACTGACTATTTTGACATCAACATTGGTCTGCATCAAGGTTCAACTTTGAGTCCATCCCTTTTTACTTTGTTTATGGATGGGTTGACAAGTCACATTCAGGATGAGATACCTTGGTGTATGCTATTCACTGATGATATTGTGTTGATTAATGAGACTAGAGATGGAGTAAATGAGAAGCTTGAGGTTTGGAGACATGCATTGTAGACCAAAGGATTTCGTATAAGTAGGGCTAAGACTGAATATATGGAGTGCACTTTTGATGGAAGCAAAGGCGAAGCAATCGAGGTGAAGATTGGTGACGATAACATTCGGAAGAGAGATACTTTTAGATACTTGGGATCTATTTTGCAACATGATGGGGAAATTGATGGAGATATTACAAATAAATTAAATACATGTTGGCTAAAGTGGAGAAGAGCCTCTACTGTTCTTTGTGATAAGAAAATTCCTTTGAAAATCAAAGGAAAGTTTTACAAAGTAGCTGTGAGATCTGCTATGCTCTATGGATCTGAATGTTGGCCTGTGAATTAAAGACATGTGCAGAGAATGTCAGTAGCAGAAATGAAAATGTTAAGGTGGATGTGTAGACACACACACACACACACGTAAAGATCGGATTCAGAATGATGCCATCAGAAGGAAAGTTGGTGTAGCTCTTCTCGATGATAAGATGCGAGAAAATCACTTAAGATTGTTTGGCCATTTGCAAAGGAGGTTTGTTGATGCACCGGCGAGGAGATGCGAGTTTTAGGATGTTGAGCCGATTAAGAGAGGACGAGGAAGGCCTAAAAAGTATTGGAATGAGACTATACGAAGGTGTTAGCCATGTGAGCCGGGGACGCACCATTTCTACAATAAATGTTATTGTAATCTTGTGTATATATCAATAAAGATCATTAAGTTTATTTCACTCCTTATCTGAGATTAAATGAACGAATGCACTATTAAATCTCTTTGTACAATTAAGATTATATACCATGGCCATCTTAATAGTCATACAACTGTTGATTCAAATGTTGAATCATAGATGTTGGTGTTTGATGATATCTAAAGAGTTAAATTGGGGGCTCAGCAAGTATCGTCAAATGATTATTAGGAAATAATCTCCAGCCTGAGAATAAGATGACAATTCTTCTCTAAATCTTGATATCTAACCAACCTCTTGATGCATGTCTTCTGCATAGGAATATAGATTCAGCGATGTTAGATAAGTTAAGGTCAAAGAATTGACTTAACAAGATCGAGATAACCAAGACCTATGTCGTATACTGTCACGATATAGGCACGCATCCTCTAACCGAAGACAGATGTGTTACTATATGTCTGTACATTTGGCATATCAATAAGTTGATGACCTAGATATAGTCAATACACCGACGAACTAGTGTGCATACAAGGGCATATGAGTAATACGATCTCTTAAAGGGATCATACATGTTTGTTTACTGAACCGGAAGACATAAGCTCACTCATGAGATATTGGATAAATTTTCGTGCATGGTCGTCTCACTTTGGAAGCTTGACAGAATTTGTTGGTATGATATATGCTTTTGGAAAGCATATGATCGATACCAACTCTCAATGATCAAGTGAGAAACTTAATGATAAAACCCAGAAGAAGACAATTCAAATATGATCTAAATACTTTGCGTTTAATCTTGGTCTTCTAGTGTACAGGATGTATATGTAGTAAGAATACTCGAGGGTGATGTGATCGTAAACGATTATATAACCGTGATACTTCCATTCCGAGAGGTGATAAAATAGGATTGGATTTTAGGACTCCTCTCAGTAGATTAGTAATATGATCTTAGTCTAAATGTTGGATATTGATCTAAATAAGATTCGGATGCAGTAAGAAGATTAGATTTATTGTTTGAATCAATCAAACATCTTTGAGAGGTTCAAAGATATGGATTTGAGATATGATCTCAATCCAAGTCACTATACATGGAATATACGATCGTCATATCATTATCTCCAAGTATCCACGGAGAAAGCACATTATTCTTGAAAGAATTATATAATTTAATTGTTGATAATGTACACAGTTAAATGGTCTGGTGGTAGTGCAGTACAAGGCCCTAAATGTCGGTTTCGGTCACCATTTCGGTATCGACCAAAACAGAATTTCGATGGAATTTCGGTCATTTCGGTCTTTTTTTGTACTAGGACCCCCATATTTTGGTCATTTCGGTCGAATTTCGATTTCGACTGGATATCGATATTCGACAGAAATTCGACTGAATTTCGCTGAAATTTGAGGCCATGGTGCAGTATTTCTACCACCCAAAAGAACAGGGTTCAATTCTCCCCTTGTGGGGCTTGCATTAGGTAGTCGACTACCAACGTAAAAAATAGTTGAATCTTTCAACATGGATTTGGGCAAGGATCCATGTAACCGACCCTACTTATAGTGGGAGAAGCCTTCATCGTCGTCGTAATGTGTTTATATTATTTAAACACATGAGAAGAATTATGTAAGATAATTAAATATGATTTAATTATCAAAGATGTGATTAAAGTGGATGTCACTATCAATAATAATCATAAGTATTATTAATGTGATTTATAATCTATTGGATATGGTTAATTGTAAATATGATATACGAATTAAATGTTGATGTGAATTGGATTCACATTGTACAATTAATTGTAAATGTAATTAACATTTTATTTAGTGACTGAATTTGATTCATAATCATCAATGGTTTTGTTTGCCATTATCACAAATAATTTACAATAATTATTTGGTGGTATCTTGTTGACAAAAAATTCAATGAAATATAATCCAATTTAATAAGACTACTTTAGGATTGGAGGGAGATTTTCTCCCTCCAATCTGTGGTGGACGTCCATCTTGATTAAAAGGGAAGGATGCATTCTCCTTTCCTCTTTAATGGATGGTGGAAGGCTAGTCATATTTCATTCATGAGAATCTTGATTTAATTGAAATTAAATATGTTATTATTATTTACAACATATTTATTTTCTTTTGAGTTAAATTATTTATTGTTGCAAATTTTTGCAATACAATCTCAACCGTTGATTTGAATAAGGAGTGCATCTCCACCATCCAATTTAGTATAAAAGGAGGGGTAGTCATAGCCTTTTCTACTACAGCAATTGCAAGAGCTATTACTCTCTCTTTCTCTACACGTCACATCTCTCTCTCTCTCAATATTATAGTCGTCCACCATATTGCTCGAGAGAGAGTTGTCGTCGCCATGATGTTGTGTTGTCGGATCGACTACTTGCGAATCCTTGCTTTTTTCTGTGCATCTTGCTCGTGAGGAAGGATATCGATTTCGTGCGACGAAATAGGGGGGATTCCACGCTCGGATCTTCAACTTAGATTACGAGAAGCCCACGTCTCATCAATGTACTTGCAAGTGCTTCTTCATCGAGTCGTACTTGAGACAGGAGGTCTCTTTATTTAGAGACAGATCGCAAACACGCTCCAAGAGGTAATCTAATTACTCGTTTGTGATCTCAATGAAACGATTTGAGAAGTGTTCTCAAATCATGTAGTTTCATCTATTTAAATTTTTTAATTTCCGTTGCTCCTCGCAACTAGTATGACTAATTGACCTATATCGTATTCGATGCGATCTATACGTTTCTGTTATGCGCAAATGCCTAAATCCTAGCCTTCAAGTGGCATCAGAACCTTGGTAAAAGGTCTTGGATGTGATCCAAAGCCCTATGTGAACGCGATTCTGTATATCGGATGCTCGAGGACTCGTTGTTTTGCATTTGATGCATGCTTCGAATTGTTTTTTGCAAAGATGAAAAGCTCATGTTTATGCACTGTTTGGATGATTTTTTTAATAATAAAATGTATTTGGAATGTCTAAATATATCCCAAAACAATAGCCAATTGTTGGCACCAAAGATGCATAAATTAAAATTTGAAAAGTTCCCGCAATGACATTATTTTTGCATGTGTTCACGGATATGTAATAAATTATTTTTGGTCATTGTTTTCCCGTCATGAAATATGAAATAAACACTTTGATTAAGTAGAGAATTAAATCATCAAACCACACGATTTTATTTTACGCGATTTCGACTTCGTTTGCTCTAGATATTCCATATCTAGTGGAGATGGGTCGGATGATGATTGGATAAGCAAGATTACTTTTTTAAAATGTTTATCATTCAATGTCGATCAAGAAAATTATGGATTTTCCATGGTTAATTGATACTTAATATTTATTTTGAAAATTTTTGATTAAACATCAATCACTATTGAATGAATGTTTCATGACAAAATCTTAGTTTAACCTACAATAGTTGTAGGTCAACTTTTACATGCAAAACATGTTTGCTTGTAATGATTAGAAATTTAAGATATCAAAACGTGTAGTATAATATCTAATATTATATCGAAAATATTGTTTTAAGGTGCCTAATATTGTTTTAAGATGCCTAATATTTCTGAAAGATTAATATATAGTATAATATCAATCATTAAAGGAATGATCGATAAAACCACAAGTACATTGATCTAACGATTATTATTCTTGAGTCGTTATGGTGACGGTGTGTAGGTTGTGGACATTGTAATGGGTTACTTAATTGGCACCCTCCACAACATTTGGAGTGATAGCGCTCCCTGTTAGCATTGGTTGTCCGACCTAGCTTGATCCATCTCGATGATAGGGTGGTATGATTCAAATTGTACTTTAATTGCAAAACTCAAGAATAATACGTACTTGTGTGAGCATAATACTATATGGTAATATCAAGAAAACCTAATTGTTTGTTAGTTGATTGATTGTATTGATAATTGATTTAATATATTTAAATTAATTAAATCCAATTAAATAAACACTCTATTATGAATAGAGATGTAATTTCCTTGGAAGAATTAATTATGTGAATATGATTCATAATAATTAATTAAAATTTGAATGTAATATGGATGATTATATAAATGACATCCATGGTCTCCCATCAAGGTGAAGGGTTCTGTCTCCATGGATTGTATGTTGGAGATGCCTGTCCGAAGTGATAACACCTACATACAAGCGCACATGGATTGGGTTCTTTGTTTATTGAAAGAGTAAGGTCGTATGCATAGTAGCCCCAATGTTGATTCTTGGGGCAGTATTGGATTGTGTATAGCGAACGTTATTCCTATTGATGGTTTATTCAATTACAACAAGCTAACATCACCTTAGGGGTGGTGGGCCCAGGTGCTAAAGACCGGATTGAGAAATGCAAGTTGGACTTGCAAGGCGGAATGCGTTCCTGCTTCTTTTTATCCGATTTGAAAGTTCTCATATAATTGGAATGTAACAAAGGTAAAAGGGAGCTTCCAAATCTTGCTAGAGATATAATAATAAGCATATCTCTTGCTTTGAAAGTGAATAATGGAATGAACTTTCAGAGTTTAAAAGGCAAGGCTAATTTGATTAAAAATCTTTAATCAAAGAATTTAAATATGAATATATAATTCATTATAGGATTTTTTACCCTACAAACCCTATAAACTTTGTCAGTTACCTCCTCGACCTTTGAAACAACGTACTTCCCCCATCGACCCTGTAAACTTACTAACCCTTACCCGAACCTTGCGGTTAACTCCCATCCATTAACTCCTTAAATTTGATTGGATTCTGTTAAAATGAGGTGCATATTTCCCTCTTTGTATAATAAATTTACAAAAGATGGCATCCTCCTCCTTTATCCCCTTCCCCTCCACCTCCTCTGCCCCCATCTGCATCCACCTCCTCTTCCTCCTCCACTCCCTTGCTCCTCCTCCCCCAGCTGCCTCCCCCAGGGCCCCACCCCTTCCTCCTCCGCCTCCAACCACCTCCCGTCAGATCCATCACCAATGTGGAGTGCTTCTCCGCCATGTCCAGCCTCCGATCAACCGCTCCATTGAGGCAAGGATAATCTGGAACTCGAACTTCCAAATCCACATGTACACCTTTGAAAAGTCCACCTTCTAGAGAAATATGCAACCTCTATCCTTTTTAGTCTGATACCATCTCTGACGCCAAAGTCAAGGTTTGAAAAACTAAAAATGGAACGAGGCGGTTTCCCTGGAATCGAGGCGAGGCATAGCCTTAAGGCGATCGAAACGTAAGCCTCACTTTACAGGGATAAATACCTATAAAAACTATAATAAAATATATACTAATGAAATTATATATATTCTGACTAACATATGATATAGATCACTATAATATATGATGAAATTATAAAGATACGAACATCGAAAGAAAAGATATACAACCGTATATGCTTTTTTACTAAATTTCCATCAAATTATAGAATGAATATGTTGATATTCCCTTGAATTCAAACCATCCGACCCAAGTTGAAGAATCGTCGTATGCACCCCCTCCTGCCATACCATACCCCAACAAGACGGGGGTCTTGTTGTCGATCAGCAAGCCTGGGGGTCTCGAGGGAGCAGGTACGCTCCCCCCTGCGGGGGTGTGGGGGCAACACCCCGATAATTTTTTTATTGAGGGTTTTATTTCTATTCGAGTATATGAATATGTTTGTATGAGAGTAGTACATTAACCCCTCTTGAATTCTATCTTGTTTGTACTTCTTGGTATATTACATAGCTCATTATGTGACCACTCCTTAAAAATAAGTTTACGGGTAATGTTTTCAATGATATTTGTGGATTCATATGTTTAAGGTATAATTTAAGAGTTTTTTGATATAATTGGACATGTTCAATGGTAAATATGAACATGAAAGCAGTCAAATTTAAGCATCCTTCTTGTATAATTATATGCTAAGTAAATATACCTATATAAACATCTGAAATTTCCAATAGAACAAATGATTATATAAAAAATAATATGAAAACAAAAAACGCCTCGAGGACTGCCTCGCTTCCGCCTCGACCACTTGAGTGGTCGCCTCTCAGAGACCACCTGAGGTGGTCGTTCTGGGGCATTTCCAGTCTGCCTCGCCTCGAGGCGTACGCCTCGTGGGAGTGCCTCCTGAGTCCTGACCGAAAATACTCAGATAAATTTCTAGCTCATGCTATCATACGCTTTCGAAAAGTCCGCCTTCTAGAGGAAATCTGCAACCCCTTTCCTTTTTCCGTTCGAGACCATCTCTAACGCCAATATTACTCCCTCCAGCAACCGTCGTACTGGAATAAAACCTGTTTGGGCCGGCAAAACAAGATCATTTAGTACTCCTTTGAGTCGGTTGGCCAACACCTTAGCTACAACGAGGTAAATAACATTTGACAATGCTATGGGCCTGAACTTGTCCACACGCCCAACACCATCCTTCTTCGGGAGCATGAAGATAATGATATGTTGAGCTTCTCCAGTCATTTATTCATCTCTCCAAACTCCAAAAACAAATCCATGACATCTTCCTCTACCACCTCCCAGAACTCCCTATAAAAGAAAAGAAGACTGGTAGGCCATCTGGTCTAGGGCATCCCTTTGCATTTAGGTCAAAGACCGCCCTATGCACCTCCTCCCTAGTGAACTCTGAAACAAGTGCCTCATGTTGACCAGGCCCCAAGGTCCTTGCCTCTCGTCTCGATCATCTAGCTCTTGAGGATGGGATCATCCTATTGAATCTTAAAAATGGTCCATAATTGCCACACCGATCGCTCCATCTCCTCCTGCTCATGCAAATCGTGTATCCGGTTCCTCCTCATCCTTCCACTTGCCACAATGTGAAAGAATCTTGTGTTCACATCACCCTCCTTCACCCACTTCTGTCTAGATCTCTGGTGCCACTTCACCTCCTTCCGCTTGTCATCCTCAGTAATAGCCTCCTGGTATTCTCCTCGTGATTGCAACTCCTCCAGACTAAGATCACGGTCATCCTCGACTCCATCTAGTCTAGCAATCTCCTTCACAACAATGTTACGATGCTCACCTTTGCTTCAATGCTCCTCCTTATGCTTCGTTAGGATCTATGGCAATCCTGTAATCTTCTGGGCCATCCTTCGTGTCGCTAACCCCTTTACCTGCATGGATCACCAGAAGTTCGCAACCATCTCTCTACATCCATCATCCAACAATCGGGATCTTTCAAATCCGAACTTCGACCTTGGAATCATCCCATCATCCGATTCCCAATAGATAGTTGTGTGATCCGACCTCGATCTTGGAAGAACCCACAATGTAGACATCGGGAACATCTCCATCATTTCCATAGACGTCACGAAGCTATTTAAGCAGGAGCGATTTAAGCGTGGTCTCGAAGTGGTGTTATGCCAGGTGTACCTCCTGTTCGTGGCATCAAGCACCTCTACTGCCAACTCTCCAACAAACTCTATGAAGTCATCTGAACCTAGATCCTGACCCTGCGATCTCCTGGTTGATCCGATGCTAGAAGCGTAACATTAGAATCCCTACCGACTATCTAAGGTATGCTCAGAAAATCTCTCCTAGTTGACCTCAATTCCTCCCATAAGATGGGGTCGTGGGCCTCATTGGAAACACTATACACCGAAGTAAGCAACAAACTACCCGTCCCAGAGCTACGCTCCAATAATACAGAAATCGTTCTAAGACACAATCTTTCATCTGCAACCCGTAGCAGATCTCCATTCCATGCCATTACCACACCAGTCGTACTCCCAACTGTCGGGATTGCTTTGCACTCTGTTAGTCTATGGCATCTTATCGATATCCAAAGCAATTGATCCCAGTTTGCATCTTAGACTCATGCAAGTACACCACATTAAAGTGCCAAGAACCCAACATCCTTCCAATCACCCTTCATTTCTCATTATCCCCCAACCCCCTCACATTCTAGGAGATAATCTTCGTTAAGACCCACTCGAAGGGTTAACGATCGGTATGAATAACCCAAGACACTCCGCAACTCGCACATGAATGTCGGCCACAGAACATAGCTCATCAACAAACTACCCCTCACCCTCCCCACTTTTCTACAACACTATTCCCGGACTCAAGGGGATCCCATTTGAATCCGTGTCCAATGTCCCTACAGCCTTGTCCTCCAACTTCCTTTCCGATCAGGTGTGCCTTCAGGTTTTCTCCTCTTGCGAGAGATGAAAAGAATCGGATCTCTCTTTGATTTTTGGTTCCCATCCCCCAGCTCCAACCTCATGTCCCTTCTAGCGTGCTCTGCTGCTAAGATGTGTTTCTTCGTCTTCTTGCTTCTTGTCAAGAGAACATCCCTGACACTTCCATAACAAAAAAATCATGTGGATCTCTCGTAGTTTCCTCTTCCACTACCAGGATGCATGACCTCAAATTTCAGCGAAATTTGATCGAATATCGATATCCTGTCGAAATCAAAATTCGATCGAAATTGTCAAAATAACCGAAATTTGGGGCCCTGGTACAAAAAATGACCGAAATGATCGAAATTTTGGTCGAAATTTAACCGAAATTCCATTTCGGTTGGTCACCGAAATGGTGATCGAATCTGACATTTAAGGCCTTGCCAGGGCGGAGCTCTGCAACCTTGCAACCTCGCCGATCTCACCCATAACCACCGAGGGACGGGCTCCAACAGCAACAACATGAAGTTCGAAAAGGAACCTCCGCCAAAGAAGGAAGCACAACAATGCAGTGGCACATACTCCTTGACCCCCCATACACTTCGAGGGTTCTAGAGTCAAGTTCTACCGTTCTACGCACTATGGGCTTTAAGCTGCCCTCCACATGCTATTGGAGTCGAGAAAAGAGAGAAGCTCGGATACATGATATCCGCCATCTATTTTGAGCCATCCGGATTAAGTTTCTTACTCGACTCAATAAAGCCAAAATCATTCGCTTGCCCGGTTGCACGAACCACAGCACCCCCGATACAAATGTGCTTTTCGTAATCGATTTAAGATCTGCCCTAATAAATCCAGGTCCGAAACCCGTGCCCGAAGTAAAAGAGTCTTGTGCCCTAGAAGGAAATTGTGCCCCTTCCACCGAATAAGGAAATCCCTCCGAAGATCCCGACGATCCCGCCCGAAGATCTCGGGGTGAAATCGATCGATCGGAGTGCGGATCTCTCGCCTTCATTTGTGTGATGATCTCAACGGCCACCGGAGGTATCGGTGCCGAATTCTCGGGCCGTTGATCCCACCAACTAGATCGTCGGCATCCTCAACCCAGTTGTTGTTGCCACGGCCTCATCTTGCATCATCTTCTCCGACATCGGCAAAACAAGGTCCTCTATAGTTGTTAGAAGAAGCACGATTGTCACTCTTCCCACATGAAGGTCACCTCCGTCGGCACCTCCCTCCGAGAACCTCGCATCTGCACGATTACATCCCACCCCTTGCCCGGACGAAGCTTTGATCCATCATCTTCTCGACAACTCCCACCGATCGCAACGCCTCCTTTGCGTGGAGGCTACGACATCTCACAGGAAGACCTTTCACCTCCACCAACCACCACAACAGTGTTCAACGCCCTGTCCCACAGACGAGGCCTTCACCAAAGCACCGATGGTGGAAAAAGCCAACTTTTGTTGGTTAAGAATCCAGACAACTCCTCGCCTCAATTCGCGAATGCAAAGGGCCTTCTCTGAGAGCCAAATTGCACCCTCCATGCACCCAGCCGTGTGTCCTACCTCCAGAATAGCGACCACCACCTTTAGATCTTCGTTTGGTCCCTCCGCAATCAAGACACTGTCGAGCGGTTCTCCAAGGTTATCTGCAGCAACCTTCTCCTTCTCTATGTAGTAACCATCGACCATCTTCTTTAAAGGACCCAAGGGACTTTCCCTTCCGAGGTGACCCTCCACCCTGCAACAATAGCAAACCTGATCGTGCATGGGACAAAACCACGCTAGATGGCCCACCAGGCCACACGATGCAAGGGAAAGGATCCTTCGTTGTCACGTAGAAGACCAACCTCATCATCAATATCTCCTCTCGAACGGTTCTCTTCAAGGGTGGCCCTCTTCCTCATCTCTCTACCCATCCCCTTCGACTCACGACCCAACGATCGATTGGTGCTTTCGTCGACGACCAGAGGCATCTTTCCCCAGAGAGCCGTCAGAGGCCCCTTTCCCTGCTCCAACCTGATAAAAACTCCCTTTATGAGTAGCTTTTGAAGACCTCTTCAAACTTCTCAGTATTCAGCAACTTTTGACCCCACACTAGATAGAGGGATTGTTAGGAGTGGGCATGGCGATTTCCTTTGTTTTAATAGCATACAAAATGCTACAATTCCCTTGATTACCAAGACCTACCTTCTACTTTGATGACTGATTATTGTTATGATTTTGAGGGTTAAGACACCTCTCAAGGTTGTGATTAATGCTACAACACCACCAACAACAACAAAGCCTTGTCCCACATTAAGTAGGATTTGATACATGGATTCTTTGCCTCCATTCGGATCTATTTTGGGTGATTCCCACGATTAGACCCAAATAACTAAGATCTTTCGAATAGTCTCTTTCCAACACTTCTCAGGCCTTCCTTGCCCTCTCTTAATATGCTCAACATCTCAAATCTCGCATCTTCTAACTGGTGCATCACCCGATATCCTTTGCAAATGGTCAAACCACTTTAAGCGGTTATCACTTATCTTTTCTTCTATTGGAGCTACTCCAACTTTCCTTATAATCAACGGATCTGATCTTTCCGTGCATGACCATACATCTATCGTAACATTTTCATTTCTGATATTGTCATTCTTTGCACATGTAACTCTTCGATGCTACTATAATCTTTGCATCTATTAATGCTATTGAGAAGAAAAAAAATGATCAAAAGGCTTCGCAACATAATATGGGTAGAAGGCTAATTCTCACTGTGATATGACAGTGTTGTGATTTTGAGGTTAAGGCACCTTTCAAGGTTGTGATTAATGCTACACCACCGCCACCAACAACAACAAAGCCTTGTCCCATATTAAGTAGGATCTGATACATGGATTCCTTGCCTCCATTCGGATCTATTTTGGGTCATTCCCATGATTAGACCCAAATAACTAAGATCCTTCGAATAGTCTCTTTCCAACACTTTCTCTCTTAAATCTTAACATGCTCAACATCTCAGATCTCGCATCTTCTAACTGGTGCATCACCCGATATCCTTTGCAAATGGTCAAACCAGCTTAAGCAGTTATCACTTATCTTCTATTGGAGCTACTCCAATTTCCTTCTAATCAATGGATCTAATCTTTATGTATATGACCATACATCTATTGTAGCATTTTTATTTCTAATATTGTCGTTCTCTGCACATGTAATTCTTCGATGGTACTGTCATCTTTGCACCTATTAATGCCACTGAGAAGAAAAAAATGTTCAAAAGGCTTCGCAAGATAATATGGGTAGAAAGTTGATTCTCACCGTGATATGGCAGTGTTGTGAACTCGAGATCTAGGCATTCCTCTATGAAAAAAGTTCATTCCTACTCTTGTTTATAGGGATCCTGGAAATGTTGATCTTTTCGCTGGTACTGTATTCTATAATTTAAACTTATAGTGGTCATTCTTTTTCTTTTAAATCTGGATACACTCATTTTCTATGGCATGCAGTTCTTATTTTGGTGCTGCGACATAAAACATAGATTAGGATCCCCGTGGGTTGCGGATGATCCGCATTCACCTTGAGATTTGGTTCCACGTTTCAAGTCGCTATGCTCGTCTCCCATGGCCATTGTGCATTTTAATTGCTATTCAACTATGATATATACCTTATGCTCTGTTCTCATAACTCATGTGTTATTTGATATAAGATTAAAGATTTGCACCTTCTTTGAACATGTTTATATGTGGCTTGTGTAGGTTTGCGCAGCAGACAGATGCTGGCCAATTGACGAGGACCCTTCTCCTAGCTCCAAGAGCAACTGCTAATGTAAAGCCTAATCTACAAATTGTAGCTGATGATGTAAAATGTTCACACGGTGCGGCAATCAGTGATCTCGAGGACGATCAGCTCTTCTACTTTCAGGCACGTGGTATCGATTTGGAAAGCGCGAGGGATGCCCTTGTCTTCTCGTTTGGCGCCGAGGTGGTGGCACAGCTGCCCTATGAACCCGTCCAGAAAGAAGTAGCCAATCATATTAAGAATCTGCTGGCGACCAAATTGTCATCTGAATGAAGAGGCTTCGATCGGGAAGGAGGGTGTTACCTTGTAGGAAGCATTTGTTGTAACTTGTACAATTGTATCATATTAAATCATTTTTCCATGATATTTTGTATTCAGGTGCTACAAAACTATGCTGAGGATGCACACCATGATATTTTGTATTCATTTTTCCATTATATTTTGTATTCTGATATTTTTCTGGAGCGATTTGGTTTTATTATAATGAACAAAAATCAGAAATATTTAATTTCTAAATATAACTTCCTGTTCTAAGCTGTCCGAATATTGGATTTCCAATTTGGTGCAAGAATTTGATGATATCAACAATCTGATTTTACACACCCCTAGTTATAACTCTTATCTCCAACTCCATATCTTGTATCTATTTATTTCGTCTTCTTCTTGATAACGAACCTTTTTTTCTTTTGTGGTGTTTTCCTTTGCGTTGTAATTGTTTTTCCTCTTCTAAATAGTTTTCACCTGCACTATTTTACTGAAAAAATTATTCGTGCAAAAGATTGGTAACTTTCTTCTATGTGGGCGGTAAAATGCAATCGGGTATAAATATATGCATACCAAATATACCGTTTGTATTTTGTATACATGTAGAAATTTGTATTTGTATTCTCTTCTAAGTGAATTTAAACAAGCGTACCATTTTGAGATGTAATAATTCTAGATTAGTAACTGTATGTAACAATATCTTGTCTTTCCTAACAAATATCGATGTATTAATTACGGACATCATCACGTTTAACTTGTTATGTCACACGCACCACGCGCACACACCAAGTTGAGGACTCATAAAGGAGTGCTCTTAGCTTATCAATTTCAATCTATCTTGCAAATTTTTATTTGTTTTTATATTTTTGTTAGAAAATAGAATATGAATATATATAAGATATACAATAAAATTGAAAATAAATAAAATGGAGTTAAAATAAAATTTGAGCAAAATAAAAAAAAAATCAAATTGTACAAATGGGTCTCGAAACCAAGTTTTCACAAATAGATCGCATTTTAATTTATCTACTTTTAAGATTTGAATATTTAAAATGAACTTTGAAAGTAAGTATGTGTGAATTGGAGTTCATATGCTCCAAAATAAAATTTAGAAAGGATTTTTATCTCATGAATCCTATAATCATTATAAATTACTTTCTTGACCTTGTAAATATAGTTATTATCCCCTCGACCTCATAAACTTTTACCGTCTTACCCCATGAACCATGTCGTTAGTTAAATAGTTTTTGGATTAACTTGCTTGGGTTAAAGTTGAGTTAATCAAACAACATCAAATCCCATGATATATTTTCTTCCACTCTCTCTCCTTCATTCTTCTCTCCCCTTCTTTCTCTTCCTCTTTCCCTTGGGTGCAACCCACCTACTTGTACAATCGAAGAATGATGGTCGAGCAGTGTGGGGAGTGCGGGCAGACGTTCGACATAAGGGGCAGAGCAGCAACAGCTTCACAAATATGCAAGCTTTAACTCTGATCCATTGGAGAAGCTGGGGCGGGACGTTTATCGGAATGGGGATGGGGGGGGATTTACCAAAATGGAGACGACGTCAAAATATTTTCCAGAATAGGGATATATCAGCAAATGGTTTGCCGTGGGACAACAAACCGTTTGCTGCACTAAATGAACGGACGGGAGGGGGCTCTGGTTCCATATTTGACCGTCCATTTGGCACGACAACCCATTTGTTGTGCGTGGCAAACCATTTGTCGCACACGGAACACGAAGCGGCAACTGATTTGCCGATATATACCCATTGTAGGAATTATTTTCAAGCCTTCCTTCTTTTGAGGATTTTTTTACTGAGGGGTCTAATTTCAGGGATTCCATCGCTGGGGCAGAAAGAATGAGAGGTGTTAAAATTGTGGATCTAGGATTCAGGCATATTCGCTTTTTTTCTGGCTGGCATTCTGATTTGCATAATAACGTGGAAACTCACCATTGGCTCGAACCCTGGGATGCTGATTCGGATTCTTTTGGAGATTTCACTTACGTTCTCTCCTCTAAGAAACTTGCAATATTTGTGCTACTTTAATGAGGGTAGAACGCCTTGTATAAACCCTTTCTTGGACACATCCGAGAAATATTTTTATCTCCTCCAAAGAAAGGAACCCAAAAAATTGGGTATTCAAATACATCATCATTCTGACTGTTTCCAGTTGCTTTTGCAGATTCCTGACAAAAAACAGGAAAAGATAAAATAGATGCGGCTGTAGTTGATGTAGAATCAGTAGGATCTGTAGGATCTCGAGGGTGCGGTGCAAAAATTCTTTACGGAGAAGGTGCCTTGGAGCTTTATCTTTTATAGCAACCTACAGAGGAAGAAGTGGCGCATTTGAAGCTCGAACATAGTTTTTGCTTACAGGTCCAGGGACTCCTCCATCTATCGATACCGAACGAGGAGCGTTGTGCACCTGAAAATCTACCCTACTCAACCACGCAACAACACTGCAAGGACCCTTCGATTAGCAGCCACCTTACAAGATCAATCGAGCATCTAAAGGAGGAAGAACACCTCCTTGTACAATCACTGCTGGTCGAAGAGGAGCGGCCATTCATGGCCGCTCACGCCTAAAGCTGCAGTAACAACAATGCAAGGAAGGGGCAAATAGAAGCATCGATTCTCGGAGATGGAGAGGGAGGATCGAAGCTCCGAGCGACGTGTGGGAAGGGAGGGCGGAGATCGGGCGGCGCGGGGGAGGGGGTGGTACTGGGATGTCTGAGGGAGGGGGAGGGAATGTAACGAGAGGGTGAGAGAGGAATAAGCTTTTGTAAATTTGCTAAGCAATATATACCTGTTTGTGATGGAATCCGATTAAATTAAAGGGGTAAATAATGTGAGTTAATCAAATAATTTATGATTAAGACTTAATAAGTTTACGTGATTGAGGAGATAATAACGATATTTACAAAGTCAAGAAGGTAATTTACAATCATTTTAAGGTTCGTATGGTAAAAATCTCAAGTTGGAATGCATGCATATTGTAAAAAAAGTGAGTTGATTTCATTTGTGCAAGACAATATTTTTTTTGATATTTTGATTTTTTTCTATACATTTTTATTAAATTGCTGAAAAATAAATAAAAGCAATCATACTTATAAATAAAAATAAAAATAATTTATTTTTATCCTTATTCTGAACAATTGTGTTTTGTCATTTTTGCGTGTTTTATGGTTTCCTTACTTTTCCTACTATTATTGACTCGACCGAGACCTATGACTTCAATCTTTAGGTCAGAGTCAGAACTAGACCTTCCAGGTCTGCTTCCTCTAGTTTCATGTACAGTCTTCATTCATAATGATAAAAATAGTTTCTTATTTAAAAAAAAGCAGAATTACAAAAATGCTATGTTGATGCATGAGTGATTGCATTTATTAAGGAAGTTAGCTCAATTTCTCAGCTCTAAAGTAGATGAAATACTATTTCATAACCACGTTAAATCTTTTTATCACTTGTAGTTCGCTTGTTTATTTGTTATCTTGTAATTAACTTTGTTTGGTATCAAAGCATCATTCGTGTGAAGGAATTAACAATCCAAACACATGATCAACCTTGGAGGATCATGCATGGAAGGATACTTGATGACTCATCCACCCTTTTTCAATGGGACGAATTGTGCAAGTTGGAAGATAAAGACGATAATCATCATTCAATCATTCGATTTTTGCAATATGGAAATAGTACGAGAAGGTTTACATTTGTAGAAGAGAAGGAAACATGTTACACCAATGTAGAAATGAAAAAATGGTGCTTAACTCAATCGTGTTTTTGAATGCTAGAATGGGATTATGAAGAATTTTTATTTATAAAAGAGAAGGAAACATGTTACACTGACATGGAAAGGGAAAAAATGGTACTCAACTCAATTTGTGTTTTGAAGTGAAAAAAATGTTGTTCAGCTCAATCACATTGTATTGTGTACAATCTAAAGCTATCTCTAATCTAAGTCTCTCATTTGAAAATCATATGAAATTTAAAAATTTGTTAAAATCGCGCACAATTGTATGTCCATTGTTAAAGAATCATCTTTTGGAATGCTAAGGTAAGATTATAAAATATTTCCAATGCAAAAAAAGGAAAAACAACGATTACATGATATGATATTCATTGCCATCATTAACCAAGGAACACGGGAAGCGTTTTCCTACATAGAGAACTCACTAGCTAGATTATCTTTCTCATCAAAATGGGAACATAGAGTGACAACTATAATGGAGTCAATCGACTTTAGCACGACATTGTTGGAGGGTCTCATACATAACCATCTTGAATATGAAAGTAAGTTAGAAAATCTAAAGAAAGGGGGGATAAAATCCAAATGAGGGTATTGATTTTTTGTAAGCAAGAGTTTGACGGATGACTCCGATTAATAGTGATGACAATATAGCTCTCATCGTCCAAAAAAATCAAGTCATTTCTCAAGAAGATGAAAAGGAGAGAAAAAGGAAAAAAAACTTCCAATGCAACGTCATAGGGCACATGAAGAAAAATTAGCTTCAAGTAAAGAAAAGCATCATATTTGAAAGAAGATCAAGAAAAGCATGCAAGCAAATTAGGATGGTTGAAGAAACAATGAAGAAGAGGAGGAGGAGGGAAGTGCATGCATGCGATTGATTAGTTTAATCGAATAAAAAGAGGAGGAGGAGGAGGAGGAGGGAAGTGCATGCATGCGATTGATTAGTTTAATTGAATACGATTCATCTGACTCTGATGATGAGGTAAATCAACTTTCTTATGTTGAACTTTTAATGCATCTAAAAAATTATTTAAGAATGTCACGAAGTAGAAAATAAAATTTTTTATTAAGAAAAGATATTGTTGCTAAAAGACTTAGATACTTTAAAGAATGAAATTGATTTGTTAAAAAATGATCTAAGTAGTTTAAAACTAAAATCAGGTGTTTATAATAAAGAAATAAGTGAGTTCAATAAATATAGTATTTATGCCTAGTTATGAAAAAGAAGGAAAATAGATAATAAAAAGATAAGTAGATGGATTTGGATTCCAAAAGAAATCGTGAAATTTGATAATGAAAGATTCAAGGATCAAATGGTACTAGAAATGAAAATTGTGGGTACTGAAGATCAAAAGAGAACCAACATATATGATGTTTGTTGTTGATTTTTCTTTGACTCAGGTTGGTTAACACAATGAATACGAGATTACTAACTCTTCATCTGAATAGATGTCTTTTTTCTTACGTAAGCTTATCTTACATTCAACTTTTTTATCATAAGTTCACAAAAAAAAGTACCACGTGGTGTAAAATGAGAAGACACTATTTATATTTTTTGAAAATGTAAGAGATCTAAAGATTAGAAGATCTCATTGTATGAATTCAGGTGGATAAGTTCTCATGGAAGATTCAATTTTACGAAGTTGGGCTTGACGCCAATAGAAAAATCTCGTTCAAACAACCTTCATTCATATTATACGTTTAAATGCATGCGCACACACAAACATCAGAGATTATGTAGTTTGATAAACATCATTTCATGATCATCGAGACAACTAAAGTTGATCTAAACATGTAATCAACCACATCAACCCTAACCAAATCTAAGTGGTTTCCTTTAATTACCATATTGTAAATTCCACCTCAGCTGAAATTACCATATCCTCCAACACTTAAATATGTAGAAAGACATTCCTCATATATAAGTAAATTAAAATCACATACCACTCACCCCCACACCCCCACACACCCCCAGCAAAAGAGAGCGGAGTAGAGGTGTGGATTAGAAGAAAGAGAAGGAAAAGACCTCCGCCTCCTCCTCCTCGAGATCCACCCACCCAAATGGCCTCCGCCTTCGACACCTTCTCCGGCGACGGTGACGCCACGCCTCCCGCCGTCACCCGCCCCTTCGACGACGACGGCTACCTCGGCTACGACCCCCGTCTCCCCTCCCAGCGATTCGACCCCTCCTCCGCCTTCGATGCCGCACCCGACGATGACGACGTCCCCGTACGTCACGTGTCCGACGTCCCTCCTTCCCCTGACACCTATGTATTTCTCTCCGATGGCTTCGCCCAGCAGTCGCCTCCGCCGCCTTTCGTCCTGCCGGACTCCAACGGGAACGGCTACGTCAACGGCGGGGACGAGGGCATCTTTGCGTCTGATGGCCCGATCCTGCCGCCCCCCAGCGAGATGCAGGAGGAGGGCTTCGTCCTGCGGGAGTGGCGCCGGTGAGGGGTTTGCTGTTGATTCGTTTTCTTTTCTGTTCTTGTGGATCTGCTCTTTTTGGGAGGTGAGCGAGCTTTTCTTGGTGGGATTCGGTGGGGGATTTGAAGAATGGTGGGATCTTGTGGGATTTGTTTGTCATGGACGTGGTTGAAATTGGGGATTTTCATGGATCTCGCAGATCTGAAACGGTCGATCCTCAGGAAGTAGTTCTAGTTGATCTGATGGAGTCTAGAAACCACGTGTAGATTGTATTCCGTCAAGAGTCGATTTCTACTTCTGAAGTCAACTAGTTATGCATACAGGAAATTAAAGTGCTGATTTGAGCATCATTGACCATCATTTTGGTCGATGTGTAATTGATTGGGTATCTTTTAGGTGTGTGGGATGATTCGTAGTTGTGGTCAGACTTGAACTTTACAGATCCATGCAAGTGAATTATGGGTAGTAATTAGTAAAAAAACTGGCGTGCAGAAAGTTAAGTTGCTTTGCGGGAAATATGGCCTTGCAGATAATTGTTTGAACTCCAGACACGGTTGATATTTCGAACGAGGTGTGGTACGCAATGAGCTAATGATTATTATTTTCTTCTAAATCATTCCTTGTAGTAATACGTGGAATAGGAGATGCCACTTTATAGGGTCTTAGTTCCATGTGTTTATTGGATATAGGGATTCCTTTTTTCGAGTTGGTTGTTTCTGCTTGAATTTAGGTGTGAGTTCAGGAGAAATGTCTGTACTTTGTAATTTACTGTAGGTGGTGAAGGAGTAGATATTTTTAGCTATCTTGAATTGTCTTTTCTGTGTTGGATAGTATTCAATATGCCATTCCTCGATTGATTTGCATATGCTTGAGCTTTCAAATTTCAGTTAATTCAAGTTGTTCTGGGGATAGATAACTTGTAAATTTGGAGGGATAGTGAGAAGAGGGCTGTGAGAAGAAGTTTTAGTTAATAGAGTACGTAATGTCATAGTCATGGTTTTAAAAAAAAATAGGTTGATCGAGGTCGTTTCCCGTAATCGAGGTGAGGCATACGCCTCAAGGTGATCGAGGCGTAAGCCTCAGTTTTTAAGTTAAAAAATATACAAATTTAGAACTTTGTAAGTAAATTAACGAATAAGAAAGTTTCTACTTTCGACGGTACATTTGGGCTACAACATTGATTAATGAAATAAGAAAGTTTCTACTTCCGACGGTACATTTGGGCAACCTCTAACATTCTTGTGACTTCTCGCCTAGTGTTCTTTTAGTCTCGCAATACCACATGTAATGAGCTTGCTACAAAAGTTACAACTCATGTATTTGTATCCTTTCATCTTTTGTTCTTGTTGGAGTACTTGGTTGTATGCGTCATGAGGTGTAGCAGGGTAAATGGATCCTGGAGAAGATCCATTTACCCCCATCCAGTGTTTAGTCCCAAATCGTCCAATGTTGGGACTTGGAGGCTCTGGAGAGGCTATATAAGGAGCCCCAGACCTCCTGTACTCATTGAGAAAAAGCAATGCATAGCATGCCCCTTTGAGGGCTTCTCTCGTGGTTTCATCCCGCTCCTCACGGAGTAGGGTTCAACGTTAAATCCCGCTGTTCTTATTTTGTTTATTCTTTTATCCATGTTTCGCTTCCGCTTCCTATTTTATAACATGGTATCAGAGCGGGTTCGATCCTCGGGGTTTCATGTTGTTCATATTTATTCAAGATTCGATTTTTGAGTTCTTGAAGATTGATGTTTCGAAGATCCAGTTCCGTATGATTCGAGTTCCTGTTCATATTCATATTTTGTTATGAGGGATTTTTGTTTTAGGGTTCTTCGAAACCCTACTCTTTGAAGACGGTGCACATAACAAAGAAGGCGGTGCACAGTCTCCTCCTGCTCTGGGGCGGCAACCTACATCACGTGCGACCTCCCAGGGTGTGCAGGCCCCTGTTCTTCCCCATGCGCACGAAGAACCCCTGCATCCTGCCCTCTATTACAGCCGCATATGACGGCTCCGTTCGTGAAAACACCAGGTCGCGCGGGTCAATGAACCCAGGCGCAATCCCAGGGCCTGAAACGAGGAAATCCCAGGCGCACAGGCACCGAGCCCCAGGCTGGGACACTTCCATGTCGCAGGCGTGTATCACATATCCAGCAACCTCCGAGTGTTCCAGCCTCGCGGAGGGGCGACGGCCCCATCTTCCAGCAGTTCACGCGCAGAAGGCGGCGCCCTTCTCTCCAGTCCTGGCGACACCCGTGAGTCCTCCAGCCACAAACGCGCAACCCCCAGCGCGCAGCCCCTTGCGCCGCAAACGCCGCAAGCGCGCAACCTCTTGCCCCTGGGAGAGACCCAGAGCAGTGCACCATCAAAGGCGGCGGCGCACAACAGTGCCGCCCCTCCTCCCTTGCGGCACCAGCTTCCCAAAGGCGACGCCCCTCCCTTTCCCCTTGGCGGCACGACGCGAGAAAGGGGTTCCCCGTGGGGAACCCTAGTAGCGGGTGGGGGTTTATTACCCCAACAGCCAAGTATTTTTTAAAATTGCATTTATGTAATTGTTCTTTCATTTGAGCCGTGAGTGGTAAAAAAAATGTTTCTTAGAAAAAAAGGGGGTGCATACAAAACAAAACAAATGTACGCGGAAAAAAGGGAGGAAAAGACGCGTACAATTGAAAAGCCGTACGCATTCAAAAGAAAAAAAGAAAAAAATCGCGTAAAAAAAAGTCATACGCAAGTAAAAAAAATGAGTTGCGAAAGCCAAAAAAAATGTCAACGGCTTAAAAAAAATATTCAAAAAAAAGATGAATGGTTTGAAAAGCCGACAAAGTTGTGATCGGCTAAATGATTTTGTTTTGTCCCCATCATTGTTGTCTTCTCCCAACTTTGTCAATGTTCATTTTCCGACAAGTATGGGAGAAAGGGGGAGTATGTTGTAGAGTTACAGGTCTTCTTCCTGATTCAGATGCAGATTTCCAGACCTTCCAAATTATTAGACTCTATGGTTTTCAGACGAAGATTTTCATGCGCAATTCCAGACTCGACGTTCAGATTCCGAGTCCCAGTTTGATGCACAGATTCAGACTCGATGGATTGGTCAGAGTCCAAGATCGAGGCACTCCAAGATGAGAGGCCCATTTTCGAGATCTCCAGAGAAAGACTCCAGTTTCAGACACGCACATGGATGCGGTCATTTTCAGATAAGCACATGTTGCCATCAATTGTCGTGGTCCCCATCATTATTCTTGTTTTGTAGGCTAGAGTTTTCATGTGAGCCATAGGGACTCCAGAGTAGAGGATCATTCCTTATGCCATGTTGGCAAGGGTTTTCATGTGATATCATAGGTACACCAGAGCAGTGCACCATTCTCTGAGCCAGATGGGAGAGACCTAGTTCTCCGACGAGGAGACTATTTTCAGACTCCATTCTCCAGCGACCGTGGACTCCGACGAGGATTGCACAGCCACGACCTTTTTAGTTTGGCCGTTTTCAGAGATGGAGCCGTTGTCCACATTATTGTGGCAGGCCAGAGTACTCCGATGAGGAGACTCATTTCAGTTGCAGTGACTCTGACAGGCGCAGTTCAGAGCACATGCTCTCCGACGAGGAGATTCAACAAACTCATACTCCAACCCGTTCGTCCTCCTCACCTGCACGGCATGAGAAGCAACGTCCTCGACTGCAGCACTGTGCGCGTTGGGTTGATATTGTCCGTAGTGTCCTGTAGCGTTGAGTTGAGTTTCTTTCTGTTTATCCAAGCTGAGCATTGCATGCTCCAGCTTGAGGGGGAGTGTTGGAGTACTTGGTTGTATGCGTCATGAGGTGTAGCAGGGTAAATGGATCTTGGAGAAGATCCATTTACCCCCATCCAGTGTTTAGTCCCACATCGTCCAATGGTGGGACTTGGAGGCTCTGAAGAGGCTATATAAGGAGCCCCAGACCTCCTGTACTCATTGAGAAAAATGCATAGCATGCCCCTTTGAGGGCTTCTCCCGTGATTTCATCCCGCTCCTCACGGAGTAGGGTTCCACATTAAATCCCGTTGTTCTTATTTTGTTTATTCTTTTATCCATGTTTCACTTCCGCTTCCTATTTTATAACAGTTCTCCCTCTAACTCAACCTCCTTACAATATTTCTATGCAATATCCAATCTATCACGCCGACCATCATGTCCTTTATTCATTCTTGGAGCCATTTTTGAAATAGGAAAGTGGCATACATTATAGAGCACCACCTCATACATGTATACAACAACAAAGCCTTTTCCCACAATTAAGCAGGGACATGTATAAGGAAAGCAAAATAAAAATCCTCTAATAAGGCTTCTATAAACATGTATATCAACTACATTACAAACAGTAGCAGATTTTGAGACTTAAAGAAGTACAAATAGTAGCAGATTTTGAAGCTTTAAACAAGTACAAACAGTAGAGACTTTAATCAAGATACGAAGGAGGAAAAAGAATACACAGCAGCAGATTTTGAGCAAATTTTGCTCCTTAAACCAATAGTAACATGAAATAAACTTAGTTTATTTTCATCTGTCTATGAAATAAGAATACACATCAGCATATTTTGAGCAAATTTTGATCATTTGGTGTAAGATTGCAAATGGGAAAACAAAGCTACTAAGTCCATAAGAAAAGCCGAGATCTTCAATGGTTTCAGCACCACTGCTCAGGGATGGACACGATGGCGGTGGCATGTCAACCGACGATGGCTGACAAGGAGAATCTGGCGCGAAGGGATAAGACGATTTGCCAAAATATGTAGGAGAGAGGCTAGAATATGCTACTTGGAGAAGAAGATGAAAGAATCTCGAGTTTCACAAGCCCAGGACCTCCGCCATCGACATTTAGGGTTTTAGGTTCAAAATATTTTGAGCCTTTTGGTAGTTTAAATATATTCCAGATGAGGTGCACGTCTCACAAGCGCCTCAGCACCTCAATGAATGCCTCATAGTCTCGTGCATCTCGAGGCATAAGTTGTTGATTTCCCATATGCCTTGTGCGCCTCGAGGCGGTTTTTGGTGAAAAAAGCCTCGAGGCGTACACATCAGCGCCTCAGGGCATGTTTTTAAAACTTTGGCCATAATTTTATTTCAAATTATGCCATGTAGAAGTGATAGATCAGAATGACATCAACATTTTGTTTTGATTTGGACCATGCAAAAGGTGTTAGATCATGACAAGCTCAACATTATTGAAATTAGGTGTGCATGAGTAATTCATCAATGGAGATTGTGTCAAAAAGGGAAATCAAACCTTGTTTCTGTAGTCGCAGGAGCTTGTAGGAACAATATAAAATTCATAAAGAAATAATGTTCTTGGTTTGGTTACAAACCATGCCATGTAACGAAGTGCCTCCTAAAGACTAGGTGGCTTTCTTGAATTTTGAGAAAGTTAATATGTGTGTTTGTAAATGTGTAGATCTATTGTTTAGTTTCAAACCGCTACTAATGAAATTACGTAGCTTTTAAAAAATGAAATCAGATATCATAGCTGGACAAAAACTCTGGATATAGTTAGGACATTTAGAGCTCTTTTTCATGTTGGCGGTTTGTGTTGGTCTTCCTTTTGGTGGGGCATTACTCATTATTATACCATGGTAAGAAATTAGAAGTCGGACCTTGATCAGAAGCTGGAATGGAGAGAAATATGAAGATTGCTTAACTATCGTCACTACTGTCAAATTGAAAGTTGCAGTAGGCTAAACAGAAGAACTTAAATTTGATTGGTTGATCTTTACATGAGAAATATTATCATAGATCTACTCAAATCCTGGATCAAGTTTAGACTTTTGACAATGGCCATTCCCATGTTTTACTTCTTGATATATAAGAAATTGCTTTAGTTATTGGTCCTGAAGTCGTTACTATGATTTCGGTCTTAATAGGACAACCATTGGTATTAACTGCACGGATGAAATCAACCCTGATTAAAATGATTTTCCACATTGTCGGAATTTGATATTCTTTTAGTTATAAAATTTCTCGAACACGATACGTTTATAGGTCAATAAAAGTTATATGAAGAGAATGAAGTTGAATGTTGTTATTCGGAAGAAATTGAATATGAAGAAAAGAAATGTAGATTTCCATATTGATGGGATGACGGGTAGTACTTTATGTAGTGGATCTCATGTTTCATGATTATGCTTAAGTTGGCTTTTAAAGAATTTGATCCTATAGTGGCATTATTCAGCTGTAAACTTTAC
The DNA here is from genome assembly GCA_037367405.1 of Ottelia alismoides. Taxonomy (NCBI): domain Eukaryota; kingdom Viridiplantae; phylum Streptophyta; class Magnoliopsida; order Alismatales; family Hydrocharitaceae; genus Ottelia; species Ottelia alismoides. The sequence continues at coordinate 521,012 of JAZKJV010000436.1, forward strand.
CTGTCTGATATGTTGATTGAATAGGAAAATCAACTATAACTGAGAATTATGGACTACCATTTTCAATGGAACAAACCTTTTATCCATAACATGGCTAAGGTCCCTGATATAATTTACAACGTTAGCTTTCAAGTAATATTGTCGAATACGCCATTGTGCCAGAATCCATTATAGAGTAATATTTTGAGTAGGCCTGTATGCCTGATTTTAGGGAATCTATTTTGATCATTTTCCCACTGTATGCATCATGTATGTGTTCTTGATGTAGTCAATATTGCTTTAGTGAAGTAATTTGTTGATTCTAGTCTTAACTGGATAACCATTGTTAATATTACACAGATGAAATTAGCCCCAATAAAATGCTTTTCCACGTATTTCTTATATTCTTTCACTGTTTAAGAATGCAAAATGTGAATGGCAATGGGGCTTGCTTTCTTGCTGTAATGTCAATATTATGAGCTGCATGAGAATTATCTCCCTTTTCCCCTCAATATAGCTGGGATAATTGTGTCCTTGGAAATAGATGCATAATGCATTATTGTCTATGATAGCTTATGCATCGTCCTGGGAAATAAATAAGTTGGGGATAATTGTGTCCATGGAAATAGATACATAATGCATTATTGTCTATGATAGCTTATGCATCCTCCTGGGAAATAAATAAGTTATCTTAAGTTGTATTCACGGTAACAAAAATGCACTTTAGAGGTGCACATCTCGAGACATGGCAACCAGATTATGCCTCCCCTAGCCGAGGTGGTCCAAGGCATTGAGGCCAAAACTTAAACAATGCAACAGCTTTGCTATGTGGGCCTTAAGTGGGTTGTGGGGTCCGTACATGGCCCATATTTCCTTTTTCTAACCTGAATTCCTTCTTCGCTCGAAAACTTGAATTCTAGCTTGAGCCGCTACCTCCACCATCCCCTATTTGTCCTTGAAAGCCTTCAGCTTCAACAGCCAGCGTCTTAGTGCTGCCCCCAGCTTCAACGACCAGGTCTGACAAGACCAAGTGCATTTTTTATTAGTCCCAACACAAATGACCCCATGTTTTGCATGGATCTTTAATTTAACAAACACAATGGAATGGCTTCAACCATACTAGGTCAAACAGAAAAAAGCCTGAAATGGGCATATAATTATTGGGTCAACAGTAGATGAGGAAAATGTGTTATCCAAATGAGAATGACCGGACCACTGTTTGAAGGCACAAGAGAATGCCTCGTAAGCGAAAAATTATACTCATATTGGGCAAATAATGTTTAATTATTAGTGACATAAGTTTAAAGGATACATCAATTTGCAAATTGAATGATGCTTATGTAAAGGGGAGGGAGAAAAGATTCAAAAGAAGCAGAACTAGTTGGTATGTATTTTTTATTGGGATTAAGACATTAACAGATCAAGGTTTTGTACATGAAATAAAAGCAAACCACAAATTTTATTTAAGTAATCTTATCCGTTAATTTGCAGTTCTGTGTTGATCTTAGGAATGCCAAGAGCAAAAAAGGTACGGATAATGCCTACATGGGTCAAAGTGATCATGGATTGAGATTTGTCTTATAACATCCTTTTCTTAAGATTAATAAAATAATTTTTGTTAAATTGCATAGTTTTGAGGAATAACAAGGTTTATTCAACCAACTTTTGCCTCTTGTTTTAGAAGCCTTGTCTGTATCTTAGGTTCTGTTCTTTCTTTTTGTTGATTTAAATGAAAGTTTAGCAATGTGGATGTCTTTTTTATGTTAGCACTGATCTTCAACTTCTGCGCGATTCTTGTATATACTAACCTTTTAAATAATAATTTGGATGAACTTCCCAAAATCTTGTTCCACATCTTCAATTGTCGAACGACCCTAGCTTTGAATTTGATGTATTCATTTTGAAATAACTACGAGAAGCAGGGAACTTACAAACAAGGTGTTGGTTGCAACTGATTATGACCAGAGTAGGAAAAGATGGTGTTGGGGAATTGCTCATTGACATACATATTGCTCGGTTGGGAGAATCGGTATCAAAAAATTGGCAAAAAGAGTGCAAGGCCACTAAGTACTGCCTTTCTAAGTTGTGGGCTTTTATCTTTTCCCCTGTGGCTGTTTACTTGTATGTAGAATAGCTTCCTATTTCTACCGATAGTCCAGACTCTTGAGGAGGGTGTCTGCATCTGATGAGGACTAAGATGTTATAGGGAATCCATGGGTACCGTATTTAATCACACAATTGTTCCACTAACTAGGAAGGGCTACAACTTTCACATACATGTTCAATAATGATTCGAAGTTATAGGAGATACGATATTGATTGGGTTAAGCTAAGCTATTTTTTTTAATTCTTATTGGGCCAGTGATGGTCTGATGACTTACATTAAAAGGATATGTTGTTATTTAGAGCATTGTGTTGAGGTTATCCATAACTAGCAATTTTGTCCAAATCACTAAGCTCTGTCTCATAAAATACCATGTTAATTTGTTATAAAATCCTTGTCAATTTGTTATGATTCCATTCAAGATTTGTAAAACTGCATGTGCGTCAAAATCTATGCAAGCTACTGATTTGGGAGTTTAAATTAAAACGAGAGGTTAGAAACCAGACAGTGTTTGAAGATGATACTGTAGCTTTTGTTTTAAAGGGCCTCCACACTTCTCTCTATGTATTTTTCAATTGCAGTTTTTCAATTGCAGTTTTTGGACCCCATTGGAGAGCTGGAGTTGGAGGTGTGAGATACCACGAGTAGTCGATAAACGTGGCGGGGTTGTTCGTTCAGATCCCGTCTAGGCCATTTCTTAGCGTCTGTCGAGTTGCTAGAGAGATATCCCTTCGATGAGGGTTCTTCCTAGATCAATTTGCTGGGATCTGGGAGATGGGATGTTTCGACGGTCTTTTTTCAGGTTTGAGAGAGCATGGTTGCTGGAAGATTGTTTTAAGGAGTTGGTTGCGAAGTTTTGGGGATCATTGCAGGTGGAGGGTTCGACAACGCGAAGACATGCCCAGAAGATCCAGAGATTGAGAGAGATGCTTAAAAAGTACAACAAGGATTTGATTCAAGCACAGAATGGGAAACATGTTGAGGCTGAGGTGGAAATTATTCGGTTATATAGCATGGAGGTTGAACTAGATCTTTGTATGGAGGAGTTATAGGCTAAATCTGAGCAACTGAGGATAGTGGCAATTGAAGATAAGAAGAAAGGGATACAATGGTGATAGAGATCGAGGCAAGAGTGTATCAGAGAAGGAGATGGAAACACGAGGTTCTTTCATGTTGTGGCCAGTGAGAGGAGAAGAAGGAACATGATACATGATTTGCTGGTAGGGGATGAAAGGATCCAAGGTGATGGACTGATAGGGGATGCGTTTTTTCACACTTCTGTGAATTCAGTTGGAAAGTGTTGTCGTCTGGAGCTAGATGGCTCAGGAAGGGGTCCGTTCTTTGCACAAGGGCAGATTGAGGTGCTTATGGCAAACTTTACATGGGTGAAGGTTTTCAGAGCAGTGTTTGATCCAAGACTGCAAAAGTCAGTAGTCAGTACTTGGTCGGCTGGGTTGCTAACTAAGGATTACTCGACAGTTGGGTGACTAATCAAATTTAGTCGGCTTTAATAGCATTTGATTTTTTAATTATTTTGAACATGTAAATCATTTTATAAATATATTCTTATATATTTAGATGGATTTGTACATTTATATATATATTATCATAATAAACTAAAAGAATTATTCGAATTTAAATAAAACATTAATAAGTTTGCTTTAGAAAAAGCAAAACAATAAAAAAGATATGGTATTCTCAAGCAAAAATCAATCGACTAGTTGGCCTAGTCATAATAGTCAATACTCGGTCAGCCACCCTACACACTAGACTAGTTGGGCCGGTCATCTTTTATAACACAGGTTCGATCTTAATGTTGATGGTTGCTTTGGTCCAGACGGTCTACCTGTCTTCTTTTACAAAGAATTCTGAGATGTTGTTGAAGAAGATATTATGGATTGGTTACAAAGTTGAGAGGTGCAAACCAGGGCATGGAGAAGCTGAATAGATCATTGATCTTCTTTCTTCTGAAGGAGGGTGCAAAGGAGGTGGTTGGAAAGCTAAATCAACAACAAAGTCTTTAAGCAAAGTCAGACACTTGATCTTCACAACTTTTTGTATATTTAGTTGTTGGGAGTTTGGATTTGAGGCCCATTGTGCTTTCTAGTGCGGTTTATCTCATTGTGGCCAAGACCTTAGCTAATCGACCAAGGGGTGTTCTCTATGCGCTTATTTTACCTGCTTAGACCACTTTCATTTTTGTTTGTAAGTTGTTTGAGAGGGTTGTTGTTGGGAAAAGAGATTTCGTTGTTTATTCAGAAAACCCTAGGCTCTCTTATATAGGGAGAGACCTTAGGGTAAATTACAGAGAGGTCTATAGAAAAGAAAGAAATAACAACAAACTCCATAAAGAGATAATAACACTACTAACTATTTCTACACTCCCCCTCAAGGTGGAGCATAGATATCTATCATGCTCAGCTTGGACGAACATCTCTGAAATGGTCCTCTGAGCAGTGGCTTGGTAAATACATCTGCAGTCTGATCTCCTGAGCTCACATGTGCAGTAGATATCAATCATCTCTGAATCAAGTCCCTAGTATAATGGCAGTCAACTTCAATATGCTTGGTCCTTTCATGAAAAGCTGGATTGTTGGCAATGAACAATGCTGCCTGATTGTCACACTGAAGCTTCATAGGTAGAGGTACCGCTACATGTAGATCTTCTAGTACTGAGCGAACCCACATCATTTCCGTACTGGCTTGAGCCATGGCCCTATACTCGGATTCGGCACTGGACCTTGCCACAACAGTTTGTTTCTTGCTTTTCCAAGAAACCAAAGAGCCTCCAACAAACACTGCAAACCCTGAGGTTGATTTTCGGTCCTTAGGACATCCTGCATAATCTGCATCTGCACATGCTGAGACAGATAAGTCCGTGCCCTTTCTGAATAGCAGCCCTGAACCTGGAGAAGACTTTAGATACCTCAGTATCATGTGTATAGCATCCATGTGAACCTGTCTTGGCTGCTCCATAAATTGACTCACCCTACTAACTGCAAATTGAATGTCTGGGCGAGTTATGGTGATGTAGAGGAGTTTGCCCACCATCTCTCTATATCTCCTCTTATCTACTTCATCAGTATCACCATCATACAACCTCACGCTGGGATCCATAGGAATACTTGATGGTTTGCAACCATCCATGTCCGTCTCAGTTAGGAAGTCTGTAATATACTTCCGTTGGGTCATTACCAAACCCTGTGCATTCCTTGCAAATTCTAACCCCAGAAAGTATCTCAGGGTCCCAAGATCTTTTGTAACAAACTGACGGCCAAGGAATGCCTTCGCCTTTTCTATGCCCTGTGCATCATCTCCTGTAACAAGAATATCATCCACATAGACCATAATAACAATCGTACCTGCCGATGACTTCTGGACAAACAATGAGTGATCGGCATTTGACCTCTTGAATCCTTGTTGCTCAATCAGGTTGGACAACTTCTGGAACCATGCTCTGGGGCTCTGTTTGAGGCCATATATCGCTTTGTGAAGTCTACAGACCATCTGCTTCTCTCCCTCAGCAGTAAACCCAGGTGGCTGCTGCATGTAGACTTCCTCCTGCAAGTCTCCATACAGAAATGCATTCTTGACATCTAGTTGAGATATACTCCAATCACAGACTACAGCAACAGATAAGAGGATACGAAGGGTAGAATGTCTCGCCACTGGAGAGAATGTATCCATGTAATCCACACCGTAGGTTTGCGTAAACCCACGAGCGACCAAGCGTGCTTTGTACCTATCCAAGGTTCCATCTGCATGGTATTTGACTGTAAAGACCCATTTGCAGCTCACAACGGATGCATCAGAAGGTGCAGGGACCAAAGACCATGTGCCACGAGACTGCAGGGCCCTCATTTCTTCTTCCATTGCTAATCGCCAGCATTCATTCTGCAAAGCTTCCTGGTATGTCCGTGGTATATCCACGGAAGACAAAGTTGTGGCAAATCTCTGAAAATCACCTGTGAGACGGTGAAAAGAAACCTGTGAAGCAAACGGATAAGCGGCACATTGCCGCTTCTGTTTCCGAATAGCAATCGGAACATCAAGATCATCATCTGCTGTACGAGATGGGCTAGTGTCGGCCTGAACTGAAGGATCCTGCACATGTACCAAACCTGACCCGTCAGTAGTAATGCCATCTGAACATACCTAAAGCGGGATGATCGGCTGCTGTGTGGTCTGAGCAGGACCTGACCGGCGCGTATAGAATTTCGGTAACGGTGATATGATAGGCCGTGGATTGGGTGGAGGTGGAGGAGGTGGTGGGGGTGGTGGAGGTGGTGCTGGCGTGGAGACAGACACAGGGGAAGACTCAGGTGTACTCAATGTAGGTGGTGGAGGAACATAGATCTCATCAGTGGTAGTGGATGGTACCATTCTGTCACCTGCAGGAGAGAAATACATGACAGACTCAAAGAAAGTGACGTCGGCACTCACAAAGTATCTCTTAGTTGTGGGATCATAACACCGGTAGCCCTTCTGAGTTCTGGAATAACCAACAAAGACGCACTTGACTGCTCTAGGAGAGAGTTTGTCAAGTCCGGGAGATAGACGATGCACAAAAGCAACAGTGCCAAAGACACGTGGAGTTAGTGAAAATTACTCCTTATCTGGAAAAATAATGGACATAGGTATCTTTTCACCAAGGATTGAGGATGGCATACGGTTGACCAGATAACAAGCAGTAAGGATAGCATCGCCCCAGAAAGAAATAGGGGCACAACTCTGAATCAGCAATGTACGAGTAATATCTAAGAGATGGCGATGCTTCCTTTCCGCGACACCATTTTGTTGTGAGGTATATGCACAAGTGGTTTGGTGAATAATGCCCTTTGATGACAGGAATTGTGACAGTAAGCGTGTACAAAATTCAAGGGCATTATCAGTCCGAACATATTTGACATTTGCAGAAAAGACATTGAACACTTCATTAATCAAGTTTTTGATCACATTTCCTGCTTCAGATTTATTTTTCAAAAGAAAGACCCATGACACACGAGAGAAATCATCCACTACCACAAGATAAAACATGTGTCCCTGATGATCGGGAACACGACTTGGACCCCATATATCTATATGTATTAACTCAAAAGGGGAGCTACTGCTCCGACTCAGACGACGTGGGAAGCTCGACCTGTGATGCTTTCCCAACTGACACGCTTCACATTGAAACAACGAACTAGGAGAGATCTGAGGCAGAAGATGGCGCATTTTCTGAAGTGGAAGGTGACCAAATCGGAGGTGCCAAATGTACGGAGAGACTGGTCCAGCAGAATGAGAGGAGACACCAGCATATGAATCCCGGACCAGCCGATATAAACCATTCTGCTCAGAGCCACAGCCAATCACCTTGCCCGTGAGTATGTCCTGAAAAATGAGAGAAGACGGGTCAAATATGGCACGACAGTTCAAATCCTTCGTAATCTGACTAATAGATAGCAAATTCATTGAGAACTCAGGAGCATGCAGAACATTCTGTAAATGCAAAGTGGAGGACAGGAAAACCTCCCCCTGTCCAATAAGGGGCGAATGGGTACCATCTGCTATCTGCACTGAACGTCCGGGAGGAATGTCCTTGTAGGCATGTAATCTACCTCTATCTCGGCAGAGATGATGTGTGGCTCCAGAATCAATAATCCAGTCAGATATATCATGAGATGTAGTAGATCTACCTGAGGAGCTTGCGGCTGCGGAAGAACCGGCAGAGGCAGTGGCAGCAATATCTGAGGAACCACCAGGCGAATCACCAGAAGCATGTGGCATAATCTCTCGGAGACGGGCGACAAGTTCGTCAAATCGACTATCTGCAGTAGAAGTCAGTGGAGACTGAGAGTGCTCTGCAATACGTGCTGATGCTGGAAATCCATACTTCGAATAGCATGTCTCCTCCGAATGTCCTGTGCGACGACAATAGGAGCATGTCTGACTAAAGCGACCACCCCTCCCTTGGGGTCCACGGCCACGTCCACGACCACGGCCAGATGGTGGTCCACCTCTCCCACGCGAGACCGCCATCGCTGAAGGAGGTGGAGTAGAAGAGATGGAGGAGACTGGAATGCAGCTAAGCCGTCTGTAAACATCCTCAACTGGAGGAATAACTGCATCAGCGAGAATCTGCGATCGAGCTGCATCATACTCTGGGTCAAGGGCCGCAAGAAGAACACCAACCATGGTGGCGTTTCGAAACGCCTTCTGCTGCTCAGGAGTTGCAGTCAGAGGGATGATACTATATAACTTCTCGAACATCCCTCTTAGGGATGTATAAAGAGAATGGAGAGGTCTGCCGCTCTGCTTCATTGTAAATATGTCGCGCTGAAGCTGCAACATCTTCGTCTCATTTCGCACTTGCGAATATGTGGCGGCAAGAATTTCCCACATTGCCTTAGCAGTGGGCTGATGGAGGACGTCGTTGGCAATCTCCGTCGTTAAGGTGCCGGACAACCAGACCTTTGCATAGGAATCATCAGCCTCCCATGAGGCATAGATCCCAGTCTTCTTTGCGGGCTCGTCCTCGGTAAGAATATGTTTCTTACCATTCGACTTCATAAGGCTCATGAACTGCATAGCCCAGAGCTCGTAGTTAGACCCGTCCATCTTGACTATTGGCGCAGGACCTTTGAATGCGCCGGTGGAGGGCATATCAACTTTTGATTCTGACATACTGCCGCTTGGAGAAGAACTAGAATATGTAGACGTGATGCTGGATGTCTACAAAAACTGCATCGGATTTGAGTGCGTATGTAGACGTTACGCACTCAAATCCATAGAATGGATGTGGAAGAAACTAGGGCACGCCTAACAAGAGGCTGACAGCTCTTTCAGCGGCTAGGAGCCGCTAGAAGACCTTGTGCGTGTTGCTGTTCAGGCAACCAGAGGCCGTGCGCGGGCAGCAGATGGAGATGTCGCCTATTGGCGGAGGCCGCTGGGGACTGGGATCCCCTTCGGCTGCTGGCAGGGGCTATTGGCGGGGGCCGCTAGAGGGTGGGATCCAACCAGATGGAGGGCTGGATCCAACTGCGGCGATGGAAGGCTGCCGCTGGAGATGGAGAAGGAGAAGGCGACGACGATTGGGGGCTGCCGCTGGAGAGAGAAGCGGCGGGAGGGCGGCGATTCCGAGAAGAGGGAGGCGGGTGGGGAAGGGGCGGCGGGAGGGAGGAGAGCCCTAGGGTGGCTCTGATACCATGTTGGGAAAAGAGACTTCGTTGTTTATTCAGAAAACCCTAGGCTCTCTTATATAGGGAGAGACCTTAGGGTAAATTACAGAGAGGTCTATAGAAAAGAAAGAAATAACAACAAACTCCATAAAGAGATAATAACACTACTAACTATTTCTACAGTTGTTATTGCGTTGAGATCGTTGTAGATTGGAAAAGGCGGGAGTGTTTATGCCTTCTATGGAAAGTTGACTTTGCGAAGGCTTATGACTGCATGGATTGGAGTTTTATATATGCTTACTTGGTGTGGAGGGGATTCATAGATGTCTAGCTTGATTGGATGATGAATTGCATCACGACTTCATCTTGCTTGGTACTAGTTAATGGGAGACTTGAGGGTTTTTTTTCAGCCGCAAAGAGGGGTGAAGCAAGGGTACCCTTTGCCTCCCATGTTGTTGGTTCTGGATGTGGACGCTTTTGCAGTTATGTCTGGCATAAGAGGGAGGGTTCTCTCGGGGGTACTTCAGGGATGACTTCTCGATCTGAATCCTTCAGTATGCTAATGGAACAATATTTTTCATCAATGTTGGGGTGATAGAGTGTAAAGCTATTAGGGCAGTGTTGGATACTTTTAGGCAATTGTCGAGTTTGAGGGTTAATGGAGCTAAGTCTGCTTTTGTCCCATTTAATCAATCACCATAAGTGATTTCAACATGTGAGGGCTTTTTGGGTATTGTGTGATAGAGCCTGCCTATCAACTATCTAGGATTTCTGTTGTTGAGTGGTAGACTAAGGCAGTGTGATTGGTCGCCAGCGATTGGGAAGTTGGAGAGGAAGCTGGCAAAATGGAAGGCGTTGCATATGTCAAGATGAAGGTTGTCTTGACTGTTATCTCGATTTTTTTAATGTCTACATGATTGCTACATATTGGTGTTCGTAAGCGGTTGGAGGTATTGATGAGGCGATTCTTTTGGGCATCCAGTACTGAGGGGAAGGGAAGCATTGGTTGTTTGGGAGATGGTGACAAGGCCAACCAAAGATGACGGGTTGTTGTGTTGTGCATTGGTGACATTAACAAGACTTTTACTGTCAAAATGGGTGATAAGGATATGGGGGACAGTTCAGAGTTGCCCGCGTGGCTGTTGAGATCCATCTACTCGGTATCGTCCAGCCCGTGTGCAAGTGTGAGCACTGTCTTCGTCGATCACGCTATGGAGAGGTATTTGCTCTGTCTTAGCAGATGGCTGATGTTATTGCCTCGATGCAGCCGATTCTTGGAAATGGAAGGGGATTCAAATTATGGAGAAACGACTGAATGGATGAAGGAGTGTTTTATGACTTGTATCCAAGGTTGTTTGCCTTGGCCACGAGGGGGGATGCCTGTGTGGATGATGTGTGGTCCAAGAGGTTCTAGTCACCTGCTTTTGGGGCAGACTTATCATATCAGAGGGTAAAGGAGTTCCTTTTCCTATAAAGAAGGTTAGCGAGGATGGAGGAGCCCTCATATGGAAGAGGTTCATGGTGTTGGAGCGATATGATTTTATTGTTAAAAATGCTTACAAGGGTTTTCTTGTACCGGTTGCACCTATGTATGAGGACATTTCTCGGGATTGTGCTAGGATATGGAGATGGAAAGTGCCTACAAGGGTAAAGATTTTTCTGTGGTTGATGAGGTATGAACAAATTACGGTGTGTTCTAGAATTCTATGATATTTCGTGGGTGTGATGAGGTATGCAAAAGATGTGGTGAAGTGACGGAGGACATTGTTTCTTCAAATCCCCTAAGGTCCAGGGAGTCATGGGAGAGTGTGTTGGGATAGTGTAGAGTCCCTTGGAGTCCATTTGCTCATATTGGACATGCTCAACTGAAAGAAGGGCCGGAGTTTGCGCTCATGTAAACCATTTGGTTGGGTAGTAACAATGTTATTTTCAACGAGGAGAGGTTTGTGTTCAAAAAATGAACTTGAGCATGCCAAAGCTCTTTGTGAAACACGGCATTTGTAATTTTGTTTATAATTTTAATATATAATTCTTGGATGGGTCTCTAAAAGGAGTTTCATCCCATCGTTTCTCAAAAAAGTTGAGTATATTTGTGGTAATACACTTTCCTTATTTTGGGTGAGGAATGGGCCTGCTTCCATGCTAAGGATTGAGGGTCTCATTGAGGCATGGACTTGGTAGGTTTCTGATGTCTAAGATCAGTTAAGATCGGTAGGGTTAGACATCTAAGACCCATTAAAATCGCATGTATAAATTAGATATGAATCAGTAGGACACTTGTATACTGATATATTTTTGTAATTTACTGAGTTTAATTTGAATGGTATATATACATTGAAATAAGCTTAATGAAACCGGTACTGTGAAGATAGAGTTCTTGTCCTTATGGTACATCCAATTCCATCCTTTTTAGCGAATCTTTCCTCCCTTCTGCTTGTTTGGCTGGAGTTCCTATAAATAAGCCCATGTGCATTCTTAGAATGGAAAAGGTCCATTTTAACTAGCAAAGTGGGTTATATTAAGACTTCTCGTTGATGAGACTTCTCCTTGGAACTAGGTTGTAGAAATAGTTCTGGTGTGTCCAGTCCGTATATTTCCTTGTGATTTTCTCCCTTCCACCTGTTTGGGTGTAGTTCTTATAATTTATAAATAAGCCCCTGTGAATTTTTGGAATATAAAAAAGTGCTCCGCTTGAAATAGCACAATAGGTCTGCATGCGTATTACGATTTTTCGTTTAAGAAAACACGAGACTTCTAGTCCATTTTTGGCACCGCTCACGAGTCACTAGAAATCCAGCTTATTTTTACCTGTAAAAGCATGCTTCTCATCTACTTGTTCTGAGTCTGCTGTTATTTGATGGTAATCAATCTGCATTTTTTTAATACTTTGGTAGAAGAGGCAAATAAGTATGGCCTGTTGATCATCTATGTGCAGTCAAAATGCTCTCTACCTCGAGGAAAAGGAAAAGAAAGAGAGGGAGCTGAGAATTCAAATCTTTGAGGAAGCTGATGATTACAAGACGGCTTTCTATGAGAAAAGAAAGATGAACTGTGAGAGGAATAAGGAGAACAACCGAGAAAGGGAGAAGGTAATTGCTAACATGAATGTCTAGTCTTTTAACATTTCATCAATTGACATTGTGGATGAGACGTTATATTGTAGTTTGTATGTAAATTCTCTCTACAAGGAGTTTCTGCGAATGGAAGTATATACTTCCCGTTACTATTCCTAATACTCATCGTCACTGCACTCTTTGGATCTGATATATCTGAAGTTGCATTTTACGCCTCATTGTCGATCACAGTTGAATGGAAGTGTCATCTAGAATTAGATATTTGATTGCTATCATGTTTTTTTAATGCTTGCCTCGTGGCCCTACATGTAGCTGTTCTTGGCCAACCAGGCAAAGTTCCATGCAGAGGCAGACAAGCAGTACTGGAAAGCTATCGCAGAATTGATCCCGCACGAGGTTCCGAACATTGAGAAAAAGAGGGGCAAGAAGGATCAGGAAAAGAAACCATCTATTGTTGTTGTCCAGGGGCCAAAACCTGGGAAGCCCACGGACCTTTCCAGGCTGCGGCAGATACTGGTGAAGCTGAAGCACTCGCCACCTCCCCACATGAAACCCCCTCCGCCGCCTGCCCCTGCAAAGGATGCTGCTGCAAAAGACAAATCGAAGGATGGCACTGCTCCCAAACCCGGTGACAAGCCGGCAAGCCCTGCCAAGGACTCTGCTCAGGCAGCATCTAAAGAAGCCGTTCCTGCACCAGCGGCACAGCCGACTGTAGCAGCTGAACCTGCACCTATCCCTTAGGGAGCTCAGTGGAATCTATCGGTGTAGAAGTTTTGGAAATAATGGACTTGCTTATATATGGATGTATCTTCAGGTGGATATGAGTAGACCCTTTTGTGTTCCTAAATGATTTGTTTAGCCCCTCTTATATGAGCTGAGATTGGTTATTGGTGTAGATCTATCTTTGATGTGTGTCTTTTTGTTTTTTGACCCCATATTTGGGGCTAGTAATTACGTTCCTGTGTATTTTTACATGCTTATTGACATTTTATTCCTACTAAACTTCCATTTGGTTCTTACTTTCTTATAGGATTCTATGCCATGAAGCAAGCCTACCATGTTTTCTATTATGTATGGTCGACGTCTCCCATCCAGATTGGGAACATGTAATTGTGTATTTGGCGCATTGTATTTGTGCAGTTGCGGTGTTCCGCAGAAGGCATAATTCTGCAGCATGGATTTGTGCTTTTTGTGTCGCATGTTTGAGTTAAAAATACAGAAAACATAGTTGTGTGTGGTCATGAAGCTTTAGATATCTTGTGTACTTCAGTTCAAGATTACGGAGAATAGACCCAATTATCGGCAGAAGGTTCTTCTTGGATGAACATCATTCTTAGATGCAATTACTTTTTGTGGGGGAAAATTGAAAATAGGAACTGGGATAGGAAAGGTGTGAGCTTATGAGTGATCAGAAGAACGAGTTCTTCCGCCAAAATTTATCTCTTGAGCGAGTTGTTCCCAGGAATTGGTGAGGTTTGGTGGGAATGTGTTAGGATGATTTAAATAAATTTGGGTGTTGTCTCACCCGAGAATGGATCCTCTGATGTACAACAAAGACTGCACCAAGCAGAGCCGCTTGATCATGATCAAAGTTGCAGAAAGCGGTAGTCGGTACTCGGTTGGCAGGGTCACTGACTAAGGATTAATCGGCAGTCGGGCGACTAATCGGATTTAGTCGGCTATTAATCGGTTTTGAATTTTTTAATTGTTTTAAATATATAAATCAATTTTTATACACATTCTTATATATTTGTATTGATTTGTATATTTTCTATACTATCATAACGAAATAAAAGAAGTAATTGTCTTTAAATATAACATTAAGCATATTAGAATAAGTTTGCTTTTTAAAAAATCAAAAAACTAAAAAATTAAAAAATCTCTATGTAAAAGTCAACCTTGTAGTCGGGCGACTAGGCGGACTAGTCGGCCCGATTAGTCGGGTTGACCGACTAAGGGTCGAGTAGGCCTAGTCGAGTCGGCTACCCCACCTACTCGACTAGTCGGACCGACTAATCGGCCTAGTCGGCCGACTTTTACAACAGTGATCATGATCGAGCGATTCACATGCAAAGGCCCACGGAAACCCAGATTTTGTTTGAAACACCCGATCATGATCGAGCAGCTTTGTTGGTACAACAAACTCTATTGTACAACAGAGGATCCACTCTATGTCCCACCCACCATCTGAGCAACACCTCAAATCTGTCACAAAGAAGGAACACGCTTAGCGGATATTAAATACGAACCTTCTAGCTCTTGAAATAGTCGGGGCAACTTGTTTTTCTGATGAGACATGGACGATAATTCATACCCTCAAGATCCCCTGAGATTTCAACTTGCATGGAGTTTCTGATGAGGGAGAAAATCTCCTTACTAGAGGAGCACATGCCTAATGCTAAGATTCCTTCTCCTTGTTCTTGGATCGCAAGGCCAACAATCAAAAGCGCCTAGATAAAGTCCACTTTTGGGTGGACCAAGTGTATTTGCTTTGAAGGTTACCATTCCAAAAAATGGGTACCCAACAGATTACCAACCATCCACTAGATCTTTTACCCCACTCGCAGATCTCCCAAATCTCTCACTTCTTTCAATCAAATCTCTATTACTACGGTACTACCTACCTCTCTCTCTCTCTCTCATGTAATTCGGTGGGACCTACTCTCTCTCCCTTTTATGTAAACGAGAGAATATTATACTACCACATCTTAACATCTAGCAAAAAAGGAAGTGAAGATGGCTTCAAGTGAAGTCAAGTCGAAAGTTTCTGAAGTTTTGTACCAAAAGCTTGACTAGAAGAGGGACAGAAGGATGTATTCATATTGGCCGAAGCAAGTGAAAGAAAGATCAAAGATCTTTCTCAAGTGAGACGCATCAAGGATGAGATAGGACATTTGCTTATTACTGAAAGGATATCGAAACTAGATAGAAGCAGTATTTCCATAAGATTTTCATAAGGGAAGGGAATAAAGAGTTTACTTTAGGAGATCATGTCGTTAGTGAATGTTACATGAATCGTGCAAGCTATAAACATATACAAAGGAATGAGAAAGAGTATGCTTTAAAAGTTATGAAACATGAGAAAGGGATAGGACATGATTACATTCCTATTGAAGTTTGGAGATTTCTAGGTGAATGGGGTCGACTTTGCTCACAAATTTATTCATTGTTATTTAGTGAAGAAAAAGCCTAAAGAATTAAGGAGAAGCATTGTGAAGCCTCTTTAAAAGAATAAATGAGACATTCAAATTGTTTGAATTATAAATGTATCAAACTGGTGAGTCATGCTATGAAAATTTGAGAACGTGAGATCTGTTGAGATAGATATTTTTCTCTATCTAGTTCATGTATTTTTGTTTTCTCTGCATACTTATCATGTAATTAACTTAAGGGCTATTCTCCTATATAAGAGAGCCCTCGGTCTATTCGAAAGTATGAATCAGTTTTCCTCCCAACATGGTATTAGAGCAACGGTCCTAGACTAGGGTTCTTGTATCCCACCCCAAAACCCTAACCCTACAATGAGGTCTAGAGCCGCTGAATGTGAGAGAAATTAGATGCGTTCATGAGGCGTGAACCCTAATAGATCTTAGATGCAGTCGCGAAGTGCCCTTAATGACACACAGAATGCACCAGGACCCTAGCGGGTGCTGGACAGATCGTCGGTGGCCTTTGGGATGGCGCGACGGGGGACGGGGGACGGGGGGGCTACGGCGGCACGGTCAACGCCTGGAGGCACTAGAGGCGCTAGGGCAGCGCCTGGATGCACGAGGTGGTCGTCTAGAGGCGCAGAAGTGTGCCTGGCGGCGCTCGCAGTGGTGCAGTAAGAGCGCCAGGTGGTCTGGACTGCAGAGGGAGACGGCCTACGCACGCAGCGGCACCGCAGGGTGGTGTTGTAGGTTGCAAATGGATTTTTACAGTCAAGCAAAGGGCAGATGGCACTGTGGATCGCTACAAGGTAAGACTTGTGGCACGTGGATTCACCCAAACCTATAAGGTGGATTATCAGGACACTTTTTCTCATGTGGTCAGACATTCAACACTACAAATTATACTTTGTGTTGCTGTTTCACGAGATTGGCCGTTGTACCGGCTAGATGTGAAGAATGCCTTTCTATACGGGGATCTTCAGGAGGAAGTTCACATGCAGCAACCACCTGGGTTTGCTGATGAGGGGGAGTTCCAGAAGGTGTGCAGGCTCCACAAGGCAATTTATGGCCTGAAGCAGAGTCCGAGAGCTTGATACCAAAAGCTATCGGAGTTGATTGAGCACCATGGGTTTGTGAGGTCTACTGCAGACCATTACCTTTTTGTTCAGAGGACAGAGAAAGGTATTGTTGCCGTTCTTGTTTATGTTGATGACATTGTTGTTACAGGGGATGATTCCCAAGTCATACAGACTGCCAAGGAGTTCCTAGGTCAATAGTTTGTGACTAAGGACCTTAGTACTCTTCGATACTTCCTAGGGTTAGAGTTTGCCAGGAACCAGCGTGGTCTGGTGATGATCCATAGGAAGTTTGTGATGGATCTCCTTTCTGAGACAGGTATGACAGGATGCGAGCCTGCTACTACTTATATGGATCCAAGTATGAAATTGTATGATGATGATACTGAGGAGGTAGATAGTAGGAAATATAAAGAAGTGGTTGGGAAGCTTTTGTATGCCACTATCACCAGACCGGATATTATGTTTGCAGTAAGCAAAGTTAGCCAGTTCATGGAGCATCCCAGAAAGGTTCATATGGATGTTGTCTATATGATTTTGAGATATTTGAAGAACTCACCCGGTTCGGGTCTCTTATTCAGCAGGGATACATCTCTTGAGGTGATAACTTGTGCAGATGCTGACCATACAGGTTGTCCCAGGGACAGAAAGTCTACTTCGGGCTTTGTTGTGTTTGTCGGGAACTCACTTGTCTCATGTAAAAGTAATAAACAGACAGTGGTGGCTAGATCAAGTGCAGAGTCTGAATACAGGGCCATGGCACAAGGGAGTTCAGAGATGATGTGGGTTAGATCGGTGTTGACTGATCTTGCCATTGAGGTTCCTTTTCCTATACAACTTTTATGTGATAATCAAGCTGCACTATTTATTGCCAATAATCCTGCATTCCATGAACGAACAAAGCATATTGAGGTGGACTGTCATTACACTAGAGACATGATACCGAAAGGGCTCATATCCACCTCCTATGTTTCAACAAGAGATCATGCGATTGATATCTTCACCAAGGCTCTATCCAGAATTCCATTTCGGAAGTGTTGTTTCAAGTTGAGCATGATAGATATATATGTCCCAGCTTGAGGGGGAGTGTTGAGATAGATATATTTCTCTGTCTATTTCATGTATTTTTGTTTTCCTGGGTACTTAGCATGTAATTAACCCAAGGACTTTTTTCCTATATAAGAAAGTCCTCGGTCTATTCTAAAGTATGATTCATTTTTCCTCCCAACAAGATCAAAAGAAGGTTGAGGCAAATTTCCTAAGTAACTAAAAATCAATTCAGATTCATGCCAGGTCGCTCACCTATTGAAGCTATTCACTTACTGAGGAGAACAATAGAGATTTATAGAGCTAAAAGAGTAACCTCCGTATTATTTTTATTAGTTTGGAAAAGGCTTATGATTCAGTCCCAATTGAGATTTTGTGGAGAGTTTTAGAGAAGAAACAATTATATATCCTATACGTTAACCTTATAAAAGATATATATGACGGGGTTGTATCATGTGTAAGGATCTAGTCTGGGAAGATAAACTATTTTGACATCAACATAGATATGCATCAAGGTGCAACTTTGAATCCATTCCTTTTAACTTTGATTAAGAACGAGTTGACTAGTTACACTCAGGATGAGATACCTCGATGTATTGTGCTAATTGATGAGATAAGAAATGGTGCAAATGAGAAGCTGTTACACTCAAGGTATTTTTAAGTATTTAAAAATACTTGCAAAAATTCTTTATTATACAAAGGATGATATCCCCAGAACTCATCCAAGCCTCCTGCTCCCACCTCTTCACTCACTGTTGGATCATATCCTAAGGATCTGATCTAGGTCGTCCACCCGCGCTTTCATCAAAGCCATTGGATCTCTCGATCCAACGACTCCCGTTCATCTTCCATCTCCCAAAAGCCTCATCCCTGACCGTTACACTCGCCGAGCCGCTTACCCCTTCCATTTTTAGCCATCACTCCCTGCTGCCTACCCATAACATAACACCACCTCCACGAAATCCTTAGATCCACCTTCTTTGCGCGACCATCACTACATCCTACCATAACTCTACACACTCACCATAGATGTTGAAACCTCGCCTGTAACACCTTCTCCTACACCTATAAAACCTCCGCTCCATCGCTTGTCACGCCCATCCACCACTCACGGAGTTGAAGCCAAACTTCCTCCGCCCTCCGGTGACAGTGGAGGGCGACTATCGAGGTGATGACGACGTCAAGGCCCTAGGTGTGATCCACGTCATCAACCAAGTGAGATCCACCTTTACGGAAGTAGCAGACCTCTCCGGTGTTGCTGATCAGATTCGAGCGATGACCCGAGCATCTCTGGATGCTCATCCCAAGCCCCCACTCCACCAATGGCCTGCTCCGATTAGGTAACCTTCTTTCCCTCAATTTTCTTTGATTTTTCTCCTTATGTTCTTGACGCTCCCTCTCACCCTTGATGATCACCAACCACCCCATAAGCTCCTCCATTGATCCTTCATTCATACTGAACACTCTGCTCATCCCCTTCCTCTGTTAGATCCCCTCGTTGCGCCACTTCCTTTCCTCCGTGAACATGGCAAAGGACCTGTTGGGCTCTCGGTTCTCTGCCACACACCGTCCCTCCGTTCACCCTCCATACCGTCTTGATTGCTTCGGTTATGTGTCTTATAACGTTTGCAGGTTTGCACATCTTCAATGGACGAAGTTTGGCCAGAGCTATGTTCGACCGCTCTGTCTCTAGCATTGCTCTATCATAAGCAGTTTCTGACCATCACTGCATCTCCTCCGCGGTCGTGCTTCATAGTCAAGGATCCTGAGAGCTTCCTCGATCATCAAGGAGGCTAATGGATCTCGGAGGAGCTTTCAGGAGGTTGCTGGAGCACCGCAAGTCCACCGCAGTAGGCGGCGAAGCCAAGGAACTCGAAGAGCAGGTGCCGTATGATCACTAGATTGGATGGCCCAGATGTAGCCACATCTCCTACACTAAAACTCTAGGCTTGGGTAGTCTGAGCCCATCACGAAGCACCATAGCCTTCCGTGTCGACCGAGCAAAGCCCCCTCGCGTGCCCCGCACGTGAGAGGGGCTACGTGATTTGTAAGAGGACCCTACCGGCTTCTACAAATTACAAACAGATCCCTAGGCGTGTGTCTTACGCGTGCGCTTGAGAATTTGATCCACCGGATTTATACAAATTACAAAAACACCCCCGTTCATAAGGGAAAATTACAATTGGGCCCAATCGATTTTTGCTAATTACACATGGGATCCTCCAGGGACCTATTTATAATATTTATCTTTATTTCTCCATGCATTTTCACTACATTTATGCCCTTGCACTATTTTATTCATATCTTAGACATATCGATTCCATATGACATGATTTCAGTTTCTTTGTGTTGCAAATTTTATTTTCTATCTAATCACATTGATAATTTCATATTTTGACACTTCATTGAAAAGGTTATATTTCCATTTGCTCTCCTTCTCTTTTATTTAAATGACATGAATTATCTTTAATGCTCAATTCGACTCTGAATCTATCCTTAATTTATTGCTCACTAATTTGACAATTTTATGGCATATTTATAATTGCAAATAATTGATTGCATTACATAGCATTTACGTATTCTTCACCGTGCATTTCTTAAAATTGCATTCTAAAAATCAAACAAAAATTGCATGCTTTATTTGTCTTTGCATTATTTTATCTGTGTTGCATATCACATCTGCATGAAGACCTAAGATTATGAATTAATCACTCATTAATTAATCAATAATTTTAGGTAAATAGACAAAGAGGCTCGTATCCCTATGTTCGACCTTAGTACAGTTACCAAGTAAAATAACTTCCACATACTCGAAAGTGTGGTTTTTGCTGAATCATTTTTACCACCTATACTACTATAAAAGATGATTAATAATGTAATAAAAATGTGCTTCATCAAATGACGTTGTTGCCGGGGACACGTCTCATCTTTTTATGTTTGTTGAATTTTATTGTATTATTTTTATGTTGATATTTTCCAAATTTTAGGTCTTCTCATCATATTATTTTTTGCATCATTTGTTTATTATTTTTTGATAGTTTTCCTGACAATTTCTTTGGTGGTAGGGCCCATGGCTATCAAGGATGCTTGAGACCCATGTAGGCGTGGGGTTGGGAGCTCTCACTACAAGGAGTCGTAAAAGAAAAGAAAGGAGGATTCAAGGAACTTTAGTCAGCAGTTCTTTCATCCATTTTGTTGTAAGAAAATTTTACCATGTGCATTTCTAGCGTTCCTCGTTCGAGGGCTCGCAAGTGTAAAAAAAGAAAAGAAAAAGAAAGAAAGTAGATCACTCGATGATCTACCCCCCTCCCATACACACCTACATCATCTCTGTTTATTCACTCGCCCCACCTCCATCCTTCCATCTCTGAAAATTCACACACACATCCCTCCCGTACATCCATCTATGTATATTCATACACCCCCTTCATCATATTCATCTGTAAAAATTATCACCCCTCATCTCCTGGCAACCAGACATCTGCGTAAATACACCCTCTAACCCTAACCAGCCATGGGTCCCCCAGGCCAATTTCCATATCCAATACATAGAATATTTTCAGCCTAAGTATAGGGAGAACCCGACTCAATCGACCTTCCCTCTACATGTCTTCTTATACTTATGTCATCTTTGACCTAAGTATAGGGGGATCTCCAAGTCAGTTCTGTTATATCACCTTGTATTTAACCGGAACTATGGCTTCATATCACTTGTGCTATGAGGACATGATGACTCTACGATTCATCGCCTTTATTCCTTTATTTTAGCTTCATTTTCGTAGTCAAACACCTGTAAATACCTACGAATTCCATACAATTACCATTCTGCATGCATTTGTTAAATATGCATTTTAACGCTTTTTGTACTTAAGTAAAAGAATAAAGAAGAAAAGGAAAGAAAAGAAAAATAAAGGATGTGTTTATGAAGTAAATACAGACTGATCCAAATCCTGAGAGAAGGTCAAAACTTGAGTTGATCGACTAGGAATAAAGTAGGGGGAGATAGGGTTCAATTCAAAAATAAAAAAATAATTTGTACATAGATTCCTTGTATATTTGTATAAAAATTGTATTATTTTTACATAAACTGACCTCAAATTAATTATTTTTGTAAATAAAAGTTGTAGATAAAAATGTTTCGTAAATAATAAAAATAATAGCAAAACAAAATAATGTACATATTACAAATAATCACACTCAGAAAAACGCAAAATGATAATTGAAATACCAATTCTGGCTCCATACGAACTCAAATTGAACTAAGCTTACTTCTATTATACTCTAAATTAAATTATCTTTCAAATGGCTACGATTTCATAATTTGGAGTTACGGTTAAAAGTCGGTTTTCTGAGTGTTTTGTGCAGTTTCACCATTATTTATTGTACATATTTATTCATATTTCTTTTTATATATACATAATGTACATAATTGTAAATATTATTTTCATTAAAAATAAAAAAATTAAAAAATGTAAATAATAAAATTTAAAAAAATGAATTCCTTATTTGTACATGTGTATATTATATTATATGTACATAATATTTATATACAACTAATTTCCTTATATAAAAATCATCTAAAAATAAATATCTAACATTAATTAATTAGTTTAATTTAATTATGAAATTTTTATTTAATTATTTGATTTAAAAACCTACCTTGTATATAAGATATGATTCCATACCTTTACTGGCCACCATTACAACAACAACAACAAAGCCTTTTCCCACAATTAAGTAGGGCCGGCCACATGGATTCTTCGCCTCCATTCAGATCTATCATGGGTCAATCTCGGACTTATATCCAAAAAAACTAAGATCCCTTCGTATAGTCTCTTTCCAACACTTCTTGGGCCGTCCTCGCCCTCTCTTAGCCGGCTCAACATCCCACCACTCGCATCTCCTAACCGGTGCATCAGGTGACCTTCTTTGCAAATGATCAAACCATCTTAAGCGGTTTTCCCGCATCTTATCCTCGATCGGAGCTACACCAACTTTCTTTCTGATTGCATCATTCCGAATCCGATCTTTACGTGTATGTCCACACATCCATCTTAGCATTTTCATTTCTGTTATAGCCATTCTCTGCCCATGTCTATGGTTCACAGGCCAACATTCAGAACCATAAAGCACAGCAGGTCTCACGGTTGCTTTGTAAAACTTTCCTTTAATTTTTAAAGGAATTTTCTTATCACAGAGAACAGCGGAGGCTCCTCTCCACCTTAGCCAGCCTGCATTTATTCTATTAGTAACATCTCCATCAATTTCCCCATCATGTTGCAAAATAGATCCCAGATATCTAAAAGAATCTCTCTTCTGAATGATATCGCCACCAATCTTCACCTCGATTCCTTCACCATTGCTTCCATCAAAGGTGAATTCCATATATTCCGTCTTAGCCCTACTTATACGAAAACCTTTAGTCTCTAATGCATGTCTCCAAACCTCAAGCTTCTCATTTACTCCATCTCTAGTCTCGTCAATCAACACAATATCATCAGCAAATAACATACACCAAGGTAACTCATCCTGAATATGACTTGTCAACTCGTCCATAATTAAAGTAAAAAGAAATGGACTCAAAGCTGAACCTTGATGTAAACCAATGTTGATATCAAAATAGTCAGTCTTCCCCGTCGGGGTCCTTACACAAGATAAAGCCCTATCATACATATCCTTTATGAGATTAATGTATAGGACATGTACTTGTCTCTTCTCCAAAACTCTCCACAATATCTCTAGTGGGACGGAATCATAAGCCTTCTCCAAATCAATAAAGATCATATGGAGATTATTTTAATGGCCACCATTAAGGTGGATAATTAATTTCTATAAATTATTTAAATTATTTAATTTATTTAATTCTGAAATTTGTTATTAATTAATTTAATTTAATTCATTTATTTAATTAACCAATAACACCTTCCTTTTTTGTATATTCTACCCTTTTGTATTTTTCTTCTCTTTTTAATGGGCTCCTCCTCCTTCTTTCATTCTTTTATCAATCTTTGGTGGCGAGGAGACCAATCTCCGAGAGTTATCTTGTTGAAGAAGGATGCCCAGCTTTTGAGCTATCTGGTGACAGCGCGTCGGCTTTCGTCAAGGCCATCACGACATATCCGACCCTGAGGTGAGATCCGCTTTATTTTACGTCATTGTTCTTAGACAAATCGTAGGTTTATTTTCTCCTTCAACATGATTAATCTTTAAATCGTAAAATCACAAAAAAAATCCATATCACACTTGTCGTCTGAATCTTATTTTCACCTCATTTTCTTAATCCGTGCATGTTCTTGTTCTATCTATCACAACCTTTCACATCCGACCACGCACGGTGGTTGAATCTTCGGATCCTTTCCTCATTCTCCGTTGGATCCCCATTCATGTCCTATTTTGTTGATAAATAAATAAAATAAAAAAACCATATATTTTTTATTTTTTGTGGTAGTTAGTTAAGAAAATTAACTATATGCACATGCTATATACATATATGACATTATATACATGGGTAAATAAGCAAATTGGATTTTTTTATTTTAAATTTTTTATTTTAAATAATCAGTAAAAATATTTACAAATATTTACAAATGTACAAATAAATGGCAAAATTGCATAAACTACCTCAGAAAACTGACTTTTCAACCGTAACTCTAAAAATTATGAAATCACAATTATTTTGAAGATAATTTAATTTAGAATACAATGGAAGTGAGTTTGGTTCAATTTCAGTTCATATAGAGCCGGAATTGATCTTTCAATTATTTCTTAGTGGCTTTTTCTGGATGTGGTTACTTTTATTATATACATGATTTCATTTTACAATTATTTTTATTATTTTGCAAACATTTTTATTTACAATTTTTGTTTTGAAAATTATCTTATTTAAGGACAATTTATGTACAAATAAAATAATGTTAGTTTTATATAGATATACACAATAAGTGAGAAGTATTTACAACACATATATTTTTTGGATATTCTGATTAAGAACCCTATCTCCCCCATCTTTGTTCATGATCGATCAGGTCAAGTCTTGACCTTCTCTCGGGGTTCGGGCCAGCCTGTATCTATTACATATATACAGTCTTCTTTTCTTTTCTTTATTTTTCCTTTATTTATTTCTTTATTTATTTAAGGTTAAAATAATTTACAAATATACAATATTTATACATATATGCATATTAGTAAAAACATGGAGTTAGTATTATATATAGGTGTTTTATAAGGGATTTTAAGCTAAAATAAATGAATAAAGATGACGAATCGCATATTCATCGTCCCGCATGCTTTACCTTTGTTAGTCCCTTAGCAAACAATTATTTGAAAGAATAAATGAATAGAAGAAAAAAGAAAGGAAAAATAAAGAAGTTAGGACTATTGAGTATTAAACTTTTCTTCATAAAATTGTAGTTTGGAGCTCTTTCAGACCTTTGAATTATTAGTGTGTCGGAACTTTAATGGGAGATGGATTTAAAACCTAACATCCTCTAAGATCCACAAGACTCCTATTCTGGTCACCTCAACAGTCAGGTCTAAACAAGTCTACATACATAAATTCTTGTGACTATGAATCTTTACTTGTATGGTGTAAGTTTGATATAGCTCCTCATCTCAAAAGTAGCAAAGAAACAACCTCCCTCAACAAGGTAAGTGTGATATATCCCTTATTTGAAGCATTATTGCAATCCCACAACATCCTGTCTTTAGACCTCAACATCGCTAGACCAGGCTGAGATGCACTTCCTTCCCTAGAGGAGGACGAGAGGTTCCACCTAGATGTACCACCCTCGTATGCTACCCCATGCCAAAAGATTCTGCTTCCTCACTACCTCACCATGAAGAGCTACGTGTAGAATGCTTGTCCAAGATAAGCCATTGTCTAAGAGAATCATGTGTGTGTTGTTAAATATTCTACTTAGACTACTCAAGATGACATGTGAACGTAGTCTTATGGACTCAAAGAATTAAATCACTAGGACCTGAAAAGTCTTAACTCCATTTCTTATAAGGTTCCTCTGAAATTAAGTGGATTACGGTCCAACTGAGCTCCATTCTTCAATTTTATTCCAGACTTAGTTTAAACGTCACTACTATCCTAAAAAATGGACATGCAAATGCAAGAAAATATGAACAATGCAAAGAAAGTTTTTTTTTGAAAAAATGTTACACACGTGAAAAGAACATTTTTTTGAAAAATTTTTCTAATTTTGAACTTTTCATGGATTTTTTTGAAGAAAAATGCCAATGTTAAAAGAAAGTTTTTTTGAATTATGCAAAATTTTATAGAATTTTTGATTTTGTAAATTTTAGGGTTTTTTTAAGGAAAAGGGTTAGTAAAATATATACAAGTATATACAAGAAGATTTTTTTGTTTTTTTTTGTTTTTTTTTTGTTTTCTCTTTTTTTATTTCAGATGGGGAAGCCATTTCATTAATAGAGAAGTAAAAAAGCTTGTGAAGGAGTACGCCATTGAGCACAAAGTTGTGTCTCCTTACCGTCCTCAGACTAATGGCTTGGCAGAAATTTCAAATAGGGAGATAAAGATGATTTTGCAAATACTTGTACATCCACATAGGAAAAACTGGTCCCAAATGCTTGATTCGGTTCTATGGACTTATCGGACGACGTACAAGTCTCCTTTGGGTATGTCTCTCTACAGATTGGTATATGGAAAGCCTTGCCACCTATCAGTGGAATTAATTCACAAATTTTATGGTCATTCCCTGTATGCAATCTTGATTATGAGAAGGTAGGAAAGAACAGGAAGTTAGATCTGAATAAATTACGGGAATTCTAAGACTTTGCATATGATAACTCACTCGTATATAAGGAGAAAGTCAAGCATTGGCATAATAAACACATTCGAAGGAAGATTTTCTCCCCTGATCAGAAAGTTTGATTATTTGATACTAAGTTGAAGCTGTTTCTAGGAAAATTGAAAAATAAATAGTCAGGACCGTTCATCGTGAGAGTTGTGCGTGACAATGGAAGTATTGTCACATCTGGGTTGGCATTTGACGCACAACCATTTGTTGTGAACGGAGAGTTATTGAAGCCATATCTAGATCATGATACATTCCTATCCGTTGTGGATTCTATGTATGTGGTATTAGACGATGATCTTTTGATTCCATCTTCTGTGTCTGATAAATGAGCTCATTACCTCTTGTTATCCCTTCGTTTCATTCTTTCTTCTCATGTTTTATCATTCACCCTTTTTCCGTGTGTATATATGTTAAACTTAGGATGTGCTTTATCCTAAGTATAGGAGGTGAAGGATTTGTATTGTTCATATTTGTCATGTTCATCACTCATGTTGTTGCCTATACTTAGGGATACACTACCCTAAGTATAGTGGGAGTGATGTTGTTCATATCGTATTTTTTGTGTTTTCCATTGAGCAAGTACATTCTCTTCATAGGTTTTCTCTTTTGTGCACTCTATTATACTTAGGATTACTTGATCCTAAGTATAGGGGGATCACCGACTTCTCTTCTTTTTATCTTTTCTCTGAGTTGTTGTAGCATAGGAGTCTTTTCACTTTTATATACTTAGCACGATTTATGTCTTACTTTGTCGCTCTCTGATCACTATGAGGACATAGTTCGAGCTAAGTATGTGGGGCATCGTATATATTGTATATATACTCCAGACATAACTCTTACTTTTAAGATAATTATTTTGAGGATATGTATATAATTTCGTAAAATCCACAAGTGTCAAAAAACAAAAACAAAAAAAACAAAATTCTTTTCATTACTAATTTATAAAAAAAATTCCGCCGCAGCAGTGACCCTCCACGCCGCTACCCTTCCATCTAGATTCGCCCATGTCTCCGCCTGCGGCCGCTGCACCGCTGCCATTACCCATCGCTTCCATCTACTCCAGCCGGCGCCGCCTTCGCAGGCACACCGCCAAGGCATGCGCACTGTCGCCCCTGCCCATCACAATAACCGTGTGACAACTGCGTTTAACCTGGGCGTGTGTCGCTCAGGCCACTGCGCCGTCGTTCCATACTGTCGACTTCGCCTGCAGCCGCCGCTCAACCAAAGACCATCTCCATCCGCCTTCGCAGCTACGTCGTCGGGGCATGCCCACCGCTGCTCTGTCACCCCTTCGGAGGAGAAAAGAGAAGAGCTACGTCGTGAGCCGTCGTAGCCACACTTTCCCTTTAAGAATGGTGATCCTTTGGCTTTGGCGGCGCATGCTTCCTCCACCAGCCCTCCACTCGTCGGTCCCCCATTTCATTCCACGTCCCTGGCAGCAGTACCATTTTATTGATGCGGGATCTTTAAGGTTTTGATCTAAATGATATATGAAAGTGTCGTTGACCCAAATAATCCTGCAACAAACAAATAATTTTTTTTCTTCTCAAGATGCAAAATTAACTACAAGTGAATTAGGAAGAAACAGAAATTTTTGCTACTTATTTACCTGTATAGCGCACAAGATCGAACTCAAGGGGACTACAATTCCCAAGGGTTATTCAAATACTCGACGAAAAATCAATTAAGAGAAAAAGTAGGAATCAAAGGCAAAGTATCCTTGGTTTTTGTGGAATTTTTCTCTTTTTATTTTTTATTTTCTGATTTTGAAATTTTCAGTGATTTCAATATGGCATTTTTTAAAATTCAAATAAGGAACAATATACATAATATAAGAAATACGCACACCAAGCTCTTTTTTTATTTTTCATTTATATAAAAAATGCTAAAAAATCGAAGAAATTATTTTTCGATTTTAAAGTCATTGAAATATTTTTGGAAATTTTAAAAAACTTTCAGATGTTTTTGTATTTTTCTAAAATTCAAACAATGGCAAAATTGATAAACACAACTTGGAGTAATTTGCAAATTAAAAATATTTAAGTGCCCAAAACTCATGAATTATTTTTATGATGAAATATGGCTAATATCTACAAACAGGAATTGAAATCACAATTTTGGATTTTTTTAAAAAAATATTTTTAAAATATTTTTAGTATTTTTCATTTTTTTTGGGTTTCGAAAAGAATTTATGTGTGAAATTGGGCAGAAATTAAAAGACAATAAAATAAAACTAATCTAATTTCTTTTAGATTTTTTGGAGCAATATTCGAATTTTTATGAAATTTTAAATTTTAGAAAGAGAAAAAGGCACTATTTTTTATTTTTTTAATAATAATTAATGATCTCAAAATGCAATGAAAATTTTACGCTAGTAAAAGAAACACATCAGGAGCATAGCATGATTTATGGAAAATTTATTGACGAACAAAAATATTTATTTCAATTAGAAAATCAAGCAAAACAAAGGTCTAGAAGTCAGAACTAATTTGCAAATAGTTTATTGTTTTTTACTAAAAGATAACCAAAGATAAAAGGAAGGAAGGCAATGTAAATTACATGGAAATAACGTGCAAAACACGTACGTTTAACAGACAGGGGTCTTCTTGTAATTCTGAAATTTCCGAGGACTTTTATGCAATTTTCCCAAATTTTTAAAACTTGATTTGGAGCTGGGCTTCATTGTAACTTTCAGAACTCCAAGGGTACATTATGAAATTTTCCCCAATTATTTTTATTATTCCCCTAGGGTTCCCTTCTTCGTTCTTTGTTCTCAAGCAGAGGGGGCGTAAGGGAGGGTCGCCGCACAAGGAGGGGCATGCGCATGGCGTACGGTGGCCGCTCGCGATCGGCGACGATTATCGGCGGAGCGCGTAAGCCTGCGGTGGTTCTCTAGAAGAGGATGATGGTTATGCGTCTCGCTCGCGGTTGAGGACTTCGCGGTAGGCGATCTGGCGGCGCACAGAGCTAAACAGTAGGCGATATGACGGGGCACAGGAGGGCGGTGGTGGGCGTCGTGCGTGGATCGGTGGATGGTGAGCGGTAGTCGGCACTCGCACAGCCATGGAGGGTGGCGGTGCTCCACGGAAGCTTCAGATCTGCGACGGAGATCAACCACGCTGGAGTGCAAACTAGCAGAGGAGAGGATGGTGGCGGGCGGTGGCACAGAACGACGGCGGAGGCGGCGGGCACCCCTCAGCTGACACACGGCCGAGGGAGGTGGCGACTGAAGAATATGGTGAGATCCTCAAGCGCATCACGAAAGCGTGAACATCGTATCGAATACGACGAAGAACAACTAGTTGCACTAGTTGTTCTATGCAGCGGAAATTAAAATTTTTCATGCGACGAAACCACATGATCCAAGAACACTTCTCGGATCGTTTCATCTAAACCACAAACAAATAATAGGATTACCTCTTGAAGCGTGGTTGCGATTGAGTTTCTAAACGAAGAGGCCTCCTATCTCAAGTCTGATCCGACGGAGGAGACGCTTGCGAGCGCGGGGATGAATCGCATGCTTCTCACAATCCATGTTGATGATCCAAGCGGTGGATCTCCTGATCTCGACACACGAGATCCGACGTCTTCTTCACGAGCGAGGCGCACCGAAGGAGATGGAGATCCACGAGCAAATGGTCGGGCAGCATAACGGCGATGCTGCGGCGATGGAGACTCTCTCTAGGGCATCCATGGTGGACGGCCATGAGAGGAAGACAGAGGGCAGATTTATAGAGAACAGAGAGAGAGAGAGAGAGAGTCTTATGTTCTCTTATGTGTAAAGAAGAGCAATGGGGTGCCTCTCCTTTTATATTATTTTGGGATCCATGGATCTCAATCCATGGGCAACACAAATCCAATGACTCTCATTGATTTGTGTTTCTTTTAATGGCTAAGATTTGTATTGGTAAAAACCAACAACAATTAATTTAATTTAGATCAAATCTATATTTATAAATCAATATAAATCAATCTCAAATTAAATCAATACAGCATGGAGATTTTGGAATGAAGATTGCCTCCTTCCTTAATATTGGATTTGGTGGCAATCTCATGCAATCTCATGAGATCTCATGAGATTCCATTATTCTATGAAAATCTCCAAGATTTACAACAACGCTTGTTGTAAATTATTCTACAAAAATAATTCATATTTATTTTTTGAATATTGCAATCTTTCCATTAGAAAATTGTGAATCACATTCACAACCTAAAATAAAATGTGAATTACATTTTAAATTAATTGTCCAATGGGAATCCAATTCACATCAACATTTAATTAACAAATGTAAATTACAAATAGCTCTCTCTTATATATTATAAATCACATTTATAATATATATGACTAATATGGATATTGCTATCCACATTATTCATATCCATGATAATTAAATCATATTTAATCATCTTGGATATCTATTCTCATGTGCCCAAATAATGTGAATCATATTTACATTATTCACATCTTTGATAATCAAATCTCATTTAATTATATAAGATAACTCTCTTTATAATATGAATCGAATTCATATTAATCATGATAATTAAATCACATTTAATTATCAATTTTCTCAATGTGCGGATACATAATATCAATAATGAAATTATCCTGAACTCTTTCAAGGATAATGTGTTTTCTCCGCGAATACTTGGAGATAAGGACATGACGATTGTATTGTTCCGCGTATAATGACTTGGATATTGAGATCATATCTCAAATCCAGATCGCGGACCTCCCATAGATGCTTGATTAAATCAAGACCACAAATCTAATCTTCTCATTGCATCTGAATCACATTCAGATCAATGTCCAACCTTTTGGACCAAGATCAGATTACTTCTCTACTGAGAGGAGTCACTAAAATCCAGACCCGTTTCATCACTCCCTAGGAATGGAAGCGTCATGGTTATACAATCGTTTATGATCACATCACCCTCAGGTATTCCCAATACATGTACATCCTGCATACTGGAAGACCCAGAATAAAACCGAGTATTAGATCAACTTCACTGTCTACTTCATGGTTTTTATCAGTAAGTTTCTCATTCGATCATTGGGAGTCGGTATCGATCATATACTTTCCAAAAGCATATATCATACCTAGGTTTTGATCATATACTTTCCAAAAGTATATATCAAACCTACAAATTCAGTCAAGCTTCCAAAGCGAGAT
The DNA here is from genome assembly GCA_037367405.1 of Ottelia alismoides. Lineage (NCBI taxonomy): Eukaryota > Viridiplantae > Streptophyta > Magnoliopsida > Alismatales > Hydrocharitaceae > Ottelia > Ottelia alismoides. The sequence continues at coordinate 552,600 of JAZKJV010000436.1, forward strand.
GACCGTGCACGGAATTTGATTCTTCCCAATATCTTATGAGTGAGCTCATGCCTTCCGGTTCAGTAAATGAACCTGTATGATCCCTTTGAGAGATCGTATTACTCATATGCCCTTACATGCACACCAGCGCGCCGGTGTATAGACCTTGGTTAGGTCATCAACCTATTGGTCTGCCAAATGTACATACTCAGACATATAGTAACACATTTATCTCTGGTCAGAGGATGCGTGCATGTATCGTGACAGCACACGATATAGGACTTTGGTTATCTCGATCTCGTTAAGTCAACTCTTTGACCTAACTTATCTAACACCTCCGAATCTCTATTCCTATGCAGAGGACCTGCATCAAGAGGCCGGTTAGATATCAGCCTAAATGAGAAAGGATTGTCATCTCCTACTCAGGTTGGAGATCATCTCTTAACAATCATTTGACGGTGCTTGACGAGTCCTCAATCTAACCCTTTAGATATTCATCCAAGCACCAGCCTCTATGATTCAATAGTTGAATCAACAGCTATATGGTCATCAAGATGGACATGGTACATAACCCTAATTGTACTAAGGGACCTACTATGCAAATTATTTATTCTTCATTTCAGATCAGGGAATGATATTTGCAATAACATTTATCGCATAATGGCTCGTCGTGGGCTCGCATGTCAAACAATCTCCCACTAGCCCAAAGAGCCATTAATAGGCTAATCATTTAAACCGACAATCATGTGACAATCATAGGCTATTAAGAAAATAGCCAGGTAAGTTGATCAGTTACTCTGTTCCCGCGAGACTACGCCAAGTCCTTTTACGGTACTTGCATATCCCCAGTAACAGTGCTCGCATCTAATGTGAATGTTGCATCTTATGCAACCAATACTCAATCTTGTTAGTTACAGTGTCCTTGACACTACATCTTAACAATTATCGTAACCAGTATTTCCATAATCCTTATCAGAATACCCTTATTCTTGGAGATCACTATCTCTTAAGGTATCCATAGTTAAGACCTTTTAGATCACTATCTATAGAGTCCTAATTTCTTGAAGATAAGACATAGAGATCACTATCTCGAAAGTCTTGTCATCTTTGAATATTTTGTTATTACTGCAATCAAGTGTTTTCTCTCCATAGTAGTATTAGCAACACTTTACTACTCCCACTGCATGGCAAATATATGGCTTTTGTACACATCTAGCATACACTCAGCTTCTCGTAACTAATGCACAAGTGCAAGTAGTTCTAGCATTCACTTCCTCAACTCTTTGAGGTGCTATCCCGTTAGATAGGTCAGTACCATATCTTAAGGGATGGAAGCCTTTCTTGGATTTTTTCAGAATAATGGAATATGTCCAAGGTGTGTCATTAATGTGACTGTCCCAATACCCTCTTCTCTACTCTTCTGAACACCTTCAGAACTAAGATTTAAGAGGTATCCTTGAGATCATATCTCAAGTTATGGAACAAGCAGATTAGAAAACACTTATTATTATCCTTATATCATTTTAAATGATTAGGATATCATCTTCATTTAGCACGATGAACACAAAGGCACTCCCACTAAGCTTCACATGGCTCATTAAGATTCTATCTAAAATCATAACATTTATAATCTCATCAAATCCTATGATCCAACTTCAAGAAGCTTGTTTGAGTCCATAGATGGATTCCTTAGCTTGCACACCTTGATTTCCTCAACCATGAAGCCCTGGGGCTACTTCATGTGAATATCCTTAGAGAGGAATTCATAGAGGAATACAATCTTGACTTACATTTTGAAGATACAATAGTCAAGTTGTGTAGCTAAGGTTAGCAATATTCTGATGATTTTAGCATGATTACTGAAAAGCAAGTCTCATCGCAAGCGATGTCTTCTTTCTTCATGTGTAGCTCATGGCTACGAACCGTTCTTTGAAGGTCTCTACCTTATTATCAGGTTCCCTTTCTCTTGAAGATCCATTTGCACCTTTACAGGTCTTACCCATATCGGTGGATCCTCGAGGGTCCATATACAACACTTATATATGAAGACTACATTAGACTTTTATTGCTAACATCCATCTATCCATGCTATGATCTTCATAAGCTTCATCACATGAAGTTCGATCATTGTCATATTTCTCTGACACATGGAATTCATCCTCAAACTCATTTGAAGATGTATTAATGTTTCATTTTTAATTTTCCTTTTAGTTCCCGATTTCAGGAGCCTCATTATCTTCTCAAGATTAAATGAGTTCCTATACTTCATTTTCATCTTGATTCTCAAGAGTCTCAACCTCTAAGAATCACATTCTCAGAGATGAGATATTTTAAGAATCTCAAGGTCATAAAGTAGGTATCCAATACCATCCTTTATTTTCCTAATGAAGTAGCACTCTCTAGTGCTCAATTCCATCTTACTTGTATAGAGTCTTATTAAGGATATATAATGTAGTCTCTACTACACATATATACCTGGAAACTAAGGGATAATTATGCTAAAATTCATCATTGATAAGATCATGTCACACATGATCCAATTGTATCTCCCTATAACTCTATTGAGTTAAGGTGTGTGAGGAGGATTGAGATAGAAATGATATTCATATCTCCATAAGGTATCCCTTGAATTCATCTAACAGGTACAAGCTACCTAAATTGGATCAAATTCATTTTATCTTCCTTCAAACTTTGGTTGTAAACCAAAACAATAAAATCTTTGAACATTTCAAAGGATTCTTTAGGTGAAGAGAAGAAATCTCATATCATACATAATCATCAATAGATATCACATATCTATAATGTTTACTATGATATAGATGATCCGCATACATCAATATGTATGAGATCCTGACTACCTTGACATCTTACACCATTCCCAAAGAAGGGTGTATTGGACATTTTACTTTGAATACAATATTCATAAGTATGTAAGTTTTGAAATTTTAGACATTTTAATGTTTCATCTCCTACTAGTCTATTGATCAAATCAATAGACAAATGTCCAAAGCTTAATGCTAGATCATTGTCAAATGATCTTCATCCTCCAATTGATCTTGAGGTTTAATTTCAGTATTTAGAAATGTTAATGAACCACTCATTAATTTATTAATTTAGTGGAGTCCGCTAGATTTTAGATTACTATCTGAAATATCTCCATCATAACTCTTTATGATAGATTTATTACAGAATTCATGTTTATTTCCAATATTTAGAAATAAACAATGAGTGTATTCTAATATCTAGGTCATAGAGACATTCTCTAAGACTAAGGCTCTCCCACTGAAATTTAGAAGTCTATCAATCCAACAGAGATTATTGCAACAATTGCATCAATATCCTTGTGAATAACTATAAACCTTAAGATCAAGTTTTGCAGTCTTCTAAAACATATGCAACCAGCAAGTGTCATTAAAAGATTGAGATACAATTATTAGACTTTATCTTATCAAATAAGTAGGTCAATTTCAACGATTATGTGTAGATTATTCTGGTGTACTATCTGATTCCTTCTCTAAGGATTCTAGATAGATTTGATAGTCATACTATCAATACATCAACTTATTGCAGTATTGGCATTCATCCAACTCTTTGGACGGCTTGGAGGCTAGGCACCCTTCTGAGACGAAGACTCTCGGAGGTCGAGCTCCTCTCACCAAAGATTGATCAAGTTGAAAAAGAGGGAGGAGGATCCATGTTAATAGAAAATATAGGAATTGAAATTTGATTTTTTGAATTTTTGGATGAAGATAAGAGATAAGAGAGAAGAAAAAATGAAATGAAATAACGTAAAAAGATAAGCGTTAAAAAATATTTACAAAAATAACTAATTTTTTTTGTATTTTCATCACTTTATTTATTTGCAAAATAAACGTTAATTTTTTATTTTTTTGTTGTAGTTAGTTAAGAAAATTAACTATATACATATGATATATACATATATGACATTATATACATAGTACCCGCTAACCCGCCAGTATTGACTCATTATATATACATATATGACATTATATACATGGGTAGATAAGTAAATTAGTTTTTTAAAATTTTTATTTTTTTTAAATTTTAAATAATTAGTAAAAATATTTACAAATATTTACAAATGTACAAATAAATGGTAAAATTGCATAAACCACCCTAGAAAATTGACTTTTCAACCATAACTCCAAAAATTAAGAAATCACAGCCATTTTAAAGATAACTTAATTTAGAATACAGTGGATGTGTGTTTGGTTCAATTTGAGTTCATATGGAGTCGGAATTGATCTTTTAATTATTGCTTAATGGCTTTTCCGGATGTGGTTACTTTTATTATATAGATTATTATTTTTATTATTTAGCAAATATTTTAATTTACAACTTTTGTTTTGAAAATTATCTTATTTAAGGTCAATTTATGTACAAATAAAATAATGTTAGTTTTATACAGATATACACAATAAGTGGGAACTATTTACAACACATACATTTTTTGGATATTGTGATTAAGGACACTATCTCCCCCTACTTTATTCCTGGTCGATCAGGCCAAGTTTTGACCTTCTCTCGGGGTTCAGATCAGCCTATATCTATTACATATATGTCGTCTTCTTTTAATTTCTTTATTTTTCCTTTTTTCTTTATTAATTTATTTTAGTTAAAAATAATATACAAATATACAATATTTACACAGAGATGGACACTAGTAAGAGCAAGGAGTTAGTATTATATACATGTATTTTATAAGGGATTTTAAGCTAAAATAAATGAATAAAGATGATAAATTGCAAATTCGTCATTCCCCCTGGTCCCTTAGCAAAAACTTATTTGAAAGAATAAGTGAATAGAAGAAAAAAGGAAGGAAAAATAAAGAAGTTAGGACAATATTGAGTATTAAACTTTTTTTCATAAAGTTGTAGTTTGGAGCTCTGTCAGACCTTTGGATTATTAGTATGTCGGAACCTTAATGGGAGATGGATTTAAAACCTAATAGCCTCTAAGTTCTACAAGACTCCTATTCAGGTCACATCAACAGTCAGGTCAGAACAAGTCTACATACACAAATTCTTGTGACTATGAATCTTTACTTGTATGGTGTAAGTGTGATATAGCTCCCCATCTCAAAAGTAGCAAAGAAACAGCCTCCCTCAATAAGGTAACTCTAGTTCCCCGATCTTGCAACTCTTTCCTTGAGGAGCGGAGATATTCTCTTCTAAGTTCAAGTACAACCAGCTTAAGAAGAGGGGATGGAGAAAAGAATGGACGGTAACCAGTGTAGCTACCTATCCTTAGATGCATGACCAATGTAGCCAAGTCATCCGCTGCAAGCTTACAAAAAATTAACTTTGAAGCTCTTATTATTATTATTATTATTATCCATGTATATACACCCCAGAAGGCATTTTACTTTTCAATCAGGCATGCCCACTTTTGGAGATTCTACATTTTTCCTCTCTTTTTTGAAGTATATACAAGGTGCAGCACGTACATAAGAAGTTTTTCCTCTTGATCCAGTAGACTACCCCTCTTTTGAAGCAATATTGCAACCCCGCAACATCCTGTCTTTACACCTCAACATCGCTAGACCAAGTTGAGATGCAATTCCTTCCCTAGAGGAAGACGAGAGATTCCGCCAAGATGTACTACCCTCATATGCTACCCCAAGATAAAAGATTCTGCTTCCTCACTACCTCATCCATGAAGAGCTACGTGTAGAATGCTTGTCCAAGATAAGCCACATTCTGAAAGAATCAGGTGTACGTTGTTAAATATTCTACTTAGACTACTCAAGATGACATGTGAACATAGTCTTAAGGACTCAAAGAATTAAGTCACTAGGAGCTGAAAAGTCTTAACTCTATTTCTTATAAGGTTCCTCTGAAATTAAGTGGATTAAGGTCTAATTAAGCTCCATTCTTCAATTTTATTCAAGACTTAGTTTAAATGTCAATACTATTCTGAAAAATGCACATGCAAATGCAAGAAAATATGAACAATGCAAAAAAAGTTTTTTTTGAAAAAATGAGGCACGTGTGAAAAGAACATTTTTTTGAAATAATTTTTAAATTTTGAACATTTTACGGATTTTTTTGAAGAAAAATGCCAATGTAAAAAGAAAGTTTTTTTTAATTATGCAATTTTTATAACTTTTGATTTTGTAATTTTTAGGATTTTTTAAGGAAAAGGGTTAGTAAAATATATACAACTATATACAAGAAGTTTTTTCTGTTTTCTTTTTTGTTTTCTTTTTTTTTATTTTTTTATTTCAGATGGGGGAAGCCATTTCATTAATAGAGAAGTAAAAAAGCTTGTGAAGGTGTACGCCATTGAGCACAGAGTTGCGTCTCTTTACCGCCCTCGGACTAATGGCTTGGCTGAAATTTCAAATAGGGAGATAAAGATGATATTGCAAAACTTGTACGTCCAGATAGAAAGAACTGGTCCCAGATGCCTGATTTGGTTCTATGGCTTATCGGATGGAGTACAAGTCTCCTTTGGGTTTGTGTCCCTACTGGTTAGTGTATGGAAAGCCTTGCCACCTGCCAGAAGAATTAATTCACAAATCTTTATGGGCACTCCGCGTATGCAATCTTGATTATAAGAAGACTTGAAAGAACATGAAGTTAGATCTGAATAAATTATTGGAATTCCGAGACTTTTCATCGGATAACTCACTCATGTTACATTCGAAGGAAGACTTTCTCTCCTGATCAGAAAGTTTGGTTATTTGATGCTAAGTTGAAGTTGTTTCCAAGAAAATTGAAAAGCAAATGGTCAGGACCATTCATCGTGAGAGTTGTGCGTGACAATGGAAGTATTGTTATATCCGGGTTGTCATCTGACGCACAATCATTTGTTGTGAACGGACAGTTGTTGAAGCCATATCTAGATCATGATACATTCCTGTCCATTGTGGATTCTATATCTGCGGTATCAAACAATGATCTTTTGATTCCATCTTCTGTGTCTGATACATTAGCTGATTACCTCTTGTATATCCTTTTGTTTCATTCTTTCTTCTCATGTTTCATCGTTCACCCCTTTTCCATGTGTATATATTCTGTACTTAGTATGTCCATTATCCTAAGTATTGGGGGGTGAAGGATTTGTGTTGTTCATATTCGTAATGTTCATCACTCATGTTGTTGGCAATACTTAGGGATACTCTACCCTAAGTATAGCGGGAGTAATGGTGTTCATATCATATTTTTGTGTTTTCCATTGAGTCTGTACATTCTCTTCATCGATTTTCTCTTTTGTACACTCTACTATACTTAGAATTAGATGATCCTAAGTATAGGGGAGATCGCCAACTTCTCTTCTTTTTATCTTTTCTTTGAGTCGTTGTAGCATAGGAGTTGTTTCACTTTTCTATACTTAGCACGAGTTATGTCTTCCTTTGTCTCTCTTTGATCACTATGAGGACATAGTTCGAGCTAAGTATAGGGGGTGTCGTATATATTCTATATATACTCTAGACATAACTCGTACTTTTAATATAATTATTTTGAGGATATGTAAATAATTTTATAAAATCCATGTGTAAAAAACAAAAAAAATAAAATTCTTTTCATTTCTGATTTACAAAAAAACCTCCGCCGCAGCAGTGACCCTCCACATCGTCGCTCTTCCAGCCAGATCCGCCCGCGGCTCTGCCTGTGGTCGTCGCACCGCCGCCACTGCTCGTCGCTTCCATCTACTCCGGTCGACGATGCCTTCGCAGCCATGCCACTAGGGCGTACGTACTGCTGCCACCACCCGTCACAGCGACCACGCGATGGCTGCGCTCAACCTGTGCGTGTGTCGCTCAGGCCACTCCGCTGTCATTCCATGTTGCCGACACTGCCTACGTCTGCCGCTCAACCGAACACCATCTCCATCCACCTTCGCATCCACATCGCCAGGGCGTGCCCACCGCCGCTCTGTCACCCTTCGGAGGTGAAAAGAGAAGAGCTACACTGTAATCTATCAACGCCTCACTTTCCCTTTAAGAACGCGACCCTTTGGCTTTGGCGGCGCACGCGTTCTCCACCAGCCCTCTGCTCGACGACCGCCCATTTCATTCCACGCCCCCAGCAACGGTGTCATTTTGTTGATGCCAGATCTTTCAGGTTTTGATTTAAATGATATGTGAAAGTATCGTTGACCTAAATAATCCTGCGACAAACAAACAAATTTTTTATTCTCAAGCTGCAAAATTAACTACAAGCGAATAATGAAGCAAGAAATTTTTTGCTACCTATTTACATGTATAACGGACAAGATCGAACTCAGGGAGACTACAACTCCTGAGGGTTATTCATATAATCAATGAAAAATCAATTAAGTGAAAAAGCAGGAATCTAAAAGGCAAACTATTCTTGATTTTTATGGAATTTTTCTCTTTTTAAATTTTTAATTTTTTTATTTTATTTTTTTCTGATTTTCAAATTTTTAGTGATTTTAATTTTGCCATTTTTTTAAATTAAAATAAGGAACAAAATGCACAAGATAATAAATACATGCACCAAACTTTTTTTATATTTTTCAATTATACAAAAAATGCACAGCAAAATCCATAGAAAATATTTTGGGGTTTTAAATACTTTGAAATATTTTTGATAATTTTTGTAGAATTTTTAGATGTTTTTTTATTTTTCAAAAAATCAAACAGTGATAAAAATGATAACCAGTGCACAACATGGAGTAATTTACAAATTAAAAATATTTTAAATGCCCAACTCCTGGAAACTATTTTTATGATGAAATATGGGCAAATATCTACAAACAACTGAAATCACGATTTTTGGATTTTTTTAAAAGATTTTTTATTATTTTTAAAAGATTTTTAGTATTTCCAATTTTTTGGGTTTTGAAAATAATTAAAGCGTGAAATTTAGAAAGAAATTAGAAGACTATAAAATAAAACTAATATAATTTTTTTAGAATTTTTGGAGCAATATTAAAGTTTTTATGAATTTGTAAATTTCAGAAAGAGAAAAAGATACTTTTTTAATTTTAATAATAACAAATGAATTTAAAATGCTATGAAAATTTTATGCTAAAAAGATAAATACATCAGGAGCATACCATGATTTTTAGAAAGTTTATTAACTAACAAAAAATATTTATTTCAATAAGCAAAGCAAGCAAAACAAAGGTTGAAGTCGGGGATTAATTTACAAGTAGTTTATTGTTTTTAACTAAAAGATAACTAGAAATAAAAGGAACGCAGGAAGTGTAAATTAACAACAAATAACGTGCGAAACACGTGCGTTTGAGAGACGGGGTTCTTCTTGTAATCTTTAAATATCCAGGGACTTTTGTGCAATTTTTCCCAAATTTTTAAAACTTGATCTGGAGTTGGGCTTCATGGTAATTTTCAGAACTCCAAAGGAACTTTATGAAAATTTCCCCAATTGTTTTTATTATTCCCCTAGGGTTTCCCTTCTTCGTTCTTTGTTCTCAAGCAATGGGGGGCGCAAGGGAGTGCCGTCGCACAAGGAGGGGAATGCATGTGGCATACAGTGGCTACTCTCGGTCGGCGGTGGCTATCGGCGGAGCACACAAGCCCGTTGTGGTTCCCTGGAAGAGGATGATGGTTGTGCAGCTCGCTCGCGACTGAGGGCTTCGTGGTAGACAATCTGGTAGCGCACAGGGCTGAACAGTAGGCGATCTGGCAGTGCACAGGAGGGCAGTGGCGGGCGTCACATGTGGATCGGCATGTGGAGGGCGGCGGTCGGCACTCACGCAGCCATGGAGGGTGGCGGTGCTCCGTGGAAGCTTCAGATCGACGGCAGGAATCGGCCACACTGGCGTACAAACTGGCGGAATAGAGGATGGTGGCGGGAGGTGGCGTGGAATGACGGCGGACGTGGCGGGTTCCCCTCCGCCGACACACGGTCGAGGGAGGTGGTGACGCTAGCACGATGTTCTGCACACGCGCGTCGACGGCAATCAACCGCAGTTTCGCGCCCGCTGGGCTTGGGCGCCTGGCGGGTATTTTATTTGTTGATTGTAAAAATAGAAACTGCATAATAAAAAAACTTTTTTATTATTTTTAGCAAATAGAATCTGTAAACAACCTTTTTAGTTAAATTTTTAAATTTTTTTAATTTTAACCTGCAAATCAAATGTTAAAAGAAACCATTTTTTATTTTTTATTCCTTTTATTTATACACAGGTCCAAGACGATTAGGTCCCAAAATCAAAACAGAATGCGTGGCAGGGATTCGGCGAAAAATGAGGAATGGATCCGAGTCTGGCAACCGTGCATGGCCGGAGTTGAGAGATCGTGGGAGGTACAAAAGAATACGAATAGATCGAGATGTGAGATGAAAAATCGAGATCCGTGGCGAAGAATCAAGTTGTGATGGATTCTAAAATCTATATAAAAAGTTGATGATGAAATTAAAATGTGAAAAATTAAATTAAGGTTAATCTAGATGAAAAATAAGAAAAAACTAATGGATCTCATCTTAAGAGTGGAAAAATACCGTGATCACGTCGATGAAGGCCGAGTCGCTATCATCGTACGGCTCGGAGGCTAGGCACCATTCTGCGACAAGAAGACTCTCGAAGATCGGGCTCCTCTCACCAAAGATTGATCAAGTTTAAAAAAGGGACGAGGAGCCGTATTAATATAAAAGATAGGAATTGAAATTTGAGTTTTTGAATTTTTGGATGAAGATAAGAGATAAGAGAGAAGAAAAATTCAAATGAGATAAAGTAAAAATATAAGTGTTAAAAATATTTACAAAATTAAATAACTTTTTTGTATTTTAGTCACTTTATTTATTTAAAAAATAATTATTATTTTTTTATTTTTTGTGGTAGTTGGTTAAGAATTAACTATATACATAAGTTATATACATATATGACATTATATACATGGGTAAATAAGCAAATTAGTTTTTTATAAAAAATATTATTTTTTATTTTAAATATTAGTAAAAATATTTATAAATATTTACAAATGTACTAATAAATGGTAAAATTGCATAAACACCCTAGAAAATCGACTTTTCAACTGTAACTCTAAAAATTATAAAATCACAACTAGTTTAAAGATAATTTAATTTAGAATATAATAGAAGTGAGTTTGGTTCAATTTGATTTCATATGCAGCGAATTGATCTTTCAGTTATTGCTTAATGGCATTTTCCGGATGTGGTTACTTTTATTATATACATGATTTCATTGTGTAATTATTTTTATTATTTAACAAACATTTTTATTTACAACTTTTGTTTTGAAAATTATCTTATTTAAGGTTAATTTATATACAAATAAATAATATTATTTTTATACAGATATACACAATAAGTGAGAAGTATTTGTAACACACACATTTTTTTGGATTTTCTGATTAAGGATATTATCTCCCCCTACTTTATTCCTGGTCGATCAGGTCAAGTCTTGACCTTCTCTCGAGGTTCGGGTCATCCTGTATTTATTACATATAAAGTCTTCTTTTCTTTTCTTTATTTTTTTTCTTTCTTTATTTATTTTAGGTTAAAATAATATATAAATATACAATATTTACACACAGATGCACATTAGTAAGAACATGGAGTTAGCATTATATACATGTGTTTTGTAAGGGATTTTTAGCTAAAATAAATGAATAAAGATGATGAATCGTAGATTCATCACCCGTGCACTGATTTTTGTTAAAATTTTGTAAAAATCTTTTGAAAATTGAGGGATTAACTTTTGTAAATAAGATTAACTTTATTCAAAATCTCCATAAAAATTTGAAAAATTAAAAGTTTTCTTTGGTAGAGACTCTGATTACTAGGCTTAAAAAGGAGTAGCTACTCGTCAGTGAGGGATCTTCGATCTCCCTTAGTAGAGTGGGTGGTTTAGGAGATATCGTCTATGGCTCCGTCCTCAACTAACACAAGTAATCGTCTAACGGTCTGTACTTAAACCCATACTGGACTGAGGTGGATGCAACTATTCATATGAGCTTAGGATAATCATTATCTCTCTGAGGAATTAAAAAAATAAATTAAAATTCATAAAATTTTGCAAAAGTTAAAATTCACAAAAATTCACTTACTTTGGAGTTGGTGTATTCCTTGCACATTCACTATCACTCAAGGCTTGAGGATTTGAAGACACTTGGTTTCTGAGATCTTGAGAGACTGAGTTAGACAGACTTAGTCATTAGGGTTTTGAAACTTAATAATCCATACTTCCCAAGTTTGAAATATTTGATCGCTATATTGCACTCTTCATCTCTACCCTCTAAAGAATATGATCAACACATCACTTCTACAACCGCATAATTGATGAGTTTAGTTTAGTTATCACTTAAGGAGCTGGGACTGGTGATTTGAGTCTAGACTCGATTTAATGATGCTCGAGGATGGGATAAAGTTAATGAAGGCTTCAAGAAACCTGAATGTCAGCAAAACCCTAGCCAGTATGTGAACAAGTTCGCATGCTATCGTTTGATATTGGCCTATGTATCAGGGTGTGATGAAACCTAATTAAATTGTTGATCAATGTGAGCCAACTTTTGGTAAAAGTAGAGGGGATAGCCAAATAATGAAATGAAAATTCGAGAGAAGTTCTCTCATACAAGAAAAAGCTCTATCATTACAATTACAAATTCAAAAAAGCTTCTATCAAAGGCGAGCACTCACAACCATTTTAAAGTATCCATTGTACCAAAAGCTATTAGGACCAAGGAGTCGGTCTAGCACTAAAAAAAGGCTCATACATTGTATAGTGATACAAGTCTGAGTGTCCAAGGTATCTTAGATACTTAAAAGAGACGCACCCTGGTATACTCCAAGAAAAACAAGTGCAAGCGGCTCCAAACTCTTTTGACGGATACATTGATCAACAAAATAAAAATATACATGTATTGAGTAATAAGGCACTCGAAAGGCCCCTTGTTCCAATGTGAGGGAGAAAAAATAGATACAATCATATGCCCTCCGTCATCTGGCCATCTATATACACTTTCAGGTCTGACAAACTAATGATACGGTCGATTGAATGCAAGAACTGACTTATTCCCTAGTGTTGAGGATTAGGTCTAGAGGAGAGACTCCTGGACTGGAACCTTGGGTGACATCTCGACTCGACTCTCATGATTGCAGTACACTAATTTTCATATCCTTATATTTTATGTATAAACAAAGAGTCTCATATTTAGAGAAGTTGGATTCCTTTTGACTAGAGCATGGTTGAGTCCAAAATTTTAGGATCACTCAAATTGAGGGCCTTCGAAGAATTGAGCCTTGAAAATTTCACATGCACAGTCAGGAATTAATCCAACTCTTTCATTCCTTAGATGCTCGAGGAAGAGCATAGTTTAAGTATAGGAGTATGATGAATTTCAGATACATCATTGTAAAATCCATTTATTATTCTCCTAACTTAAACAATTTAATAAAAATCACAATCAAATTACTAATATTAACTTGTATTATATTGTAAATAATCTGTGCATAATTAACACTAATTATCAACTCTAATTTATTGTATTTAATACTAACACTTTTTCTTATTTTTTATCATTAAAAATTAGTTTAATAATCGTATATATTTACTTTGGATTTAAAAAAATAAAAACCACAAAGAAAATATAAAACTCTAAAGGGATATTTACACCCACAACCCTGAGTAATTTCTCAATAACATTCATAACCCTATATAATCGTGAATTACATGAGAAACCTTGGATAGTCACTCCGTCACATGCCCATAACCCTCTGTTAGTTTGATACGTTAATTCAACCATTTGAGTGGGTTAATCTAACTAATCTATGATCTAACGGCTAAGATTAGCTAAAATAAAAAAAGGAAAGGAATAAATAAATAAACGGCGGGAGTTTCGTCGAGTCGATGCTGGAGGCTTCGTTGGAGCTCGCGGGAGGGGAATTCATCGGAGCTCGCGGACACAGTAGGCTTGGAATGGGAGCAGGAGCATTCGTCACAGCTTGCAGACGGGAGCATGGAAGGAAAGCGGTCGCATGCGAGCTCTGGAGAAAGAGGTTGCATGCGGGCTCCGGGCGCGAGGGATGGGGGATTGCAGAACGTCACAGGGGATTGCAAGTGGGGGTTACAGAGGTGCGGGCGGGGAGCGACCGAACATCGACCGAGGTGGTGGGAGGTTAGAAACTGGGGGAAGGGGCTATGAGGGGCGGGGGGTTGCTCTGAGCTCTGCCGAGAAGGGTCGGTCGGGGGAGGGTGGCTTTCATCTCTGCCGGGGGGAGGTCAGGGGAGGGGGAGGGCGGAGGAAAGGGGGAGGGTCGGTCGGGGGAGGGGGAAGGTTGGGGGGATGTTGGTCGGGGGAGTGGGGAGGGGGGAGGGAGGAGGGTCGGTCGAGGGAGGGGGAGGTTGAGGCGAGGTCGGTCGGGGGAGTGGGGAGGGGGGAGGGAGGAGGGTCGGTCGAGGGAGGGGGAGGTTGGCGGGAGGTCGGTCGGGGGAGTGGGGAGGGGGGAGGGGGGAGGTTGGTCGGGGGAGGGGGGTTTCGAGCTCGACAGAAGGGGGCGGTCTAGCAGGGACTTTCGAGCTCGACGGAGGGGGGATATCTACAAGGGGAGGCGGGCTTTTGAGCTTGACCGCGGGTGTGAGCAGGTGAGGAACAAGCAGTCAATCAGAGAGGAGGGTGGTTGATGAGGGAGCTAGACGTTGGTGCGGGGGGGGAGCAGATCGGCGTGGGGGAGGAGAGATCGTCGTCGCCGGGGGAGGGGGTGTAGAGGTGGTCGGTCAAACCGGGGAGAGGGGTGGGGGTGCAAAGGTGATCGATAATCGGGGGAGGGTGGGGGAACGGTTGATGGCATATTTTTGCAAATAAGAATGAACATCAAGGGCATTTTTGTCTTTTTTAACGGAAACCGTCAAATATAACAGGTACCCTAAATGGAATATAACATAGGGTTGTGTCATGTAAGAGTTAAGCATTACTCGGGGTTTCTCGTGTAATTCGTGATTATACAGGGTTATGAATGTTATTGCGAAATTACTCAGGGTTATGGGTGTAAATATCCCAACTCCAAAATAAAGTATTTTTAAGTCATTAAAATACTTGCAAAAATTCTTCATTGTACAAATGACCTCTTTTGACTTTCTTGCAACATGAAACTTGTAGATATCATTGAGATCTACAAATTTCATGTTATTACTTTTTTGTAATTAAGCTTCTAATTAATTCTATTGAATTTTACTTGTGTTCTATTTCCTAATTTTTCTACTGGGCCACGTGGCACCCTTTAGGTCACCCATGTGGTCTGCCTCTTCACTCGTCACCTGCACCTCATCTTCACCGACGAATGAAATCCCAAGAACTCATCCAAGCCGCTCGCTGCTACCTCTTCCCTCACCGCTGGATCAGATCCCAAGGACCTGATCAGGATCGTTCACCCATGCTTTCATCAGAGCCGTTGAATCTCTGGATCCAATGGCTCTTGTTCATCTTCCACCTCCCGAAAGCCTCGCACCTGACTGTTACACTTGTCAAATTGCTTCCCCCTTCCATTTTTAGACGTCACTCCTCTCTGCCTACCCACAAAATAACGCCACCTCCACGAAATCCCCAGATCCACCTTCTTCGTGTGACTATCATTACATCCTACCATCACTCCATGCACTCACCATAGCCATTGAAACCAAGCATGTAACTCCTACACCTATAGAACCCTCTGCTCCATTGCTCGTCACACCCATACACCACTCACAAGGCTGAAGCCCAGCTTCCTCTACTTTCTGGTGACAGCGGAGGGCGGTTGTCGAGGCGACAACAACATCAACGCCTTAGGTGTGATCCATGGCATCAGCCATGTGATCTCCTCTCCGATGGCAGCTGAGCTCTCAGGCATTGCTGATCGGATTCGAGCGACGACCTGAGCATCTCTAGATGCTTGTCCCAAGCTCCCACGCCATCAGTGGACTGATCTAATCAAGTAACCTCCTTCCCCTCAATTTTCTTTGATTTTTCTCCTTATTTTCCGACTCTCACCCTCTCCTTCACCAATCATCGACCACCCCATAAGTTTTGCCATTCATCGTTCAAGTACGCCAATCACTCTGTACATCCCCTTCCTCCAACAGATCCCCTCACCGCATCACTGATAAGCGGCAAAATTGGCCCTTTAAGAATGCTAAATTAGCACTTGGAAATGTCGTAGCAGTCGGGCCGATTTTGGTCATCAAAAGATCCACTCATTTAAAGATATGCAATAATAAATCAAAATGAGGTGATCGTGATTTATTTTACTTGGCAAGAAACCAAGGTCAAACTCAGGGACACGAACCTTTCTCGTATTAATCGGATTTGAGTCTATTTAATTAAGTGTTGAGTTATAGGCATATAGGTCAAATCATGCATGTAGACAATAACACAAAGCAATGCATTAAAATAAAGCAACACATGCAATTTTTTTATAATCATTTTCATGCAAATAGATGAACATGCAAAGAGAAGGATATGCCCAATATAATAGTCACTTGAGCCATAAGAAAATCGCGAGTCAAACCGAGTTGAAATAAAGAAGACTCTACACATATGAAGCAAGTAGGCATGATAAATAAAAAAATCAAGACACTTAAATAATAAAATAATACATCACGGTTCATAGTGTCAAATCTGAACTTAAAGCACTCCATAATAAAGAGGACGAGAAGAGCTTCAAAACGAAACTGAAATCAACTCGATTGGAGCTATGTAGCTCAAGATATGCATAAAAGAAGACAGGGGCATAAATGCAAGAAAACGTGAAAAAGATACCTACAAACAGGTCCTCGGAGGGACTAAAATGTAAATAAGTGAAATACTGGGACCTTCCCTGTAAAATGACCACTTGTGCACGCACGGTGCACGTGATAGGGACCTGCTTGCAATTTGGAGAAGACAGTGGGCTCCTCTGCAATTTGCCCAGAAGGCACGCGCCAGGCACGCGCCATCCAGGCTCGGAAGTCGGCTCGGGCTCGGCAGAGGTTCGGAGTCGCTTCGGCGTAGGCTCGGTTCTGTTCGAAGCTCGATGCAGGTTCGATAGGCTCGAACATCCTAAGCCTCGAGGCTCGGGGGACGAGGCTCGGTGAAGCTCTGGCTTTGCCACGTGGCTGAATGTGGCTCCATTGGATAGCAAAGATCCAACGGCGAAGGAAGACGTCGACGTGGCTTCATTTGGATCGTTGGATGGTCGCTGGGAGAGGACCATCCAACGGCAGCTGCTTCTACTCCCTCTTCTGTTGCAGGCGGCGGGAGCTGAACTCCGGCGACGGAGCTCCAGCTCCGCCGCTCCTTCCTGGGCCCGGTGGAGCTCGCCCGAGGCTCCTGAAGGATCGTCGATGAAGCTTAGAGCCCGGGCGATGCGATGGTCCCTCTGGCGAAGACCACCAGATCATTGGAGTCGAGAACGGCCAAGGAGAAGTGCCCTCCGGCGATGCTCCGATCATTGAGAGGACGACCTGCAAAGTTAGTCCTATAGCCGAAGCACGGGGAGTGGTTGCGTGAGTGAATGAAATGGGAGCTCGTCGGGGTGAAGAATGTGGAGGAGCTCGGAGCTCCTCCGCCTCGCGGCGGAGGAGATGGCCGGAGGGTGACGAGGTTCTGGGGAGGAGAAGTAGGATGTCGGAGATGGGCGCGTGGAAGGGGGAAATGTTGCGGAACTTCTGAAGGTACTAATGGAGGGCGATAACGACTAGAGGAACCTAATCAAAGCAGAGAAATGGAAGAAAAAGACAAAGGAGGAAGAGGAAGCTCACCTGACATCGGGCGGACGATGCGGCCTGTGTTTGAGCTCCGAGAGAAGCCCGGGGTCGTCGCAACGTACTGGGCGGCCTTCCCAGCGAGCTCGGGCGGGCCTGAGGGCACCGCGACATCGCCATTATCGGCGATGGATCTCACCGGGGGCGACGGTCGTCGTCGCTCAATCCAGCCACCTCCCCCTGTCACCGGGAGGTGGCGGAGGGCTGGGCCGTGCCCCGCGTAAAGGTGGATACCGGCGAGGGTGAGAGGTGGCGGTGTATTTGAAGGCGACGGTGGTGGTGGAGAGCGTGGTTTCGAGGAGGAAATGGAGCGAGTGGAGATAGCTCCGAGGGTGGAGGTGGTGCTCGCGAGGGTCACGGTTGACTGGGGAACGTCGTGGGGTAACTGGCGATCGGAGATGGAGGTTGGTGAAGGCGAGAGAAATGAAAGGGGGAGCGGGTTGCGCGAGGTGGAACGTGGGAGAGAGAAGACGGCTGGAGGTTGACGACGAAGCCCCGCCGTTGGATCTGGATATCCAACGGTGGGGAATTGGGCGCGGAGGGACGGTGTAGATCAGATCCGAGGCGTTGTGATCGGCGGCCATGAAGCTGCCACGTGTCGCCTTGCAGTTCACGCGCCAGCGGACGGTAGAGATGAGTTGTGGGGGATGATCAAGCGGCAGAGGAATGAAGCGGAAGCAGCGGCTTAGATGAGAGATCCGGGTCGCAATCAAAGGACGCTCATCGCGCCACGTGTCAAGCTGTGGGCGCGGCGCTAAGGGATGGTGAAGATGAAGTGCGGGGCAGATCTGATGGCTGGGAGAAGGCAGATACGTGGAAGGCAGCCAGTCGTTGGATCAAGAGGGTGATCCGACGGCTGGCAATCGATGCGGAATATACAAGGGAGGCCGGGCCACGTGGCGCTCCCAGAATGGGCCACGTGGCCCAATCAGATTATTCTGTAGGTAATTTTGATTTTTGAGGGCCATATTGGCCGAATTTGAGAAAACTCAAAACATGCCCTATTTGAGGGTTGATATGGTCTTCCACCCTGTACCCTAACGAATGAACGTGGGGCAGATATTTGAATGTTCGCTCGGGTGAGCGGGGGATCTGCTAAACATCAGGGGCCTGAGAAAGAGGTCAGTAACCTCTCCTATCCCTGTGAGAAAAAGAGGTATTTAACCAGTTCTCTTATACTAATATCAGGAGCCCAGAGAGAGGAAAGTCGAAGTTGAAGGAGTTAAAGAGGGATGTAGATTGAGAGAAAGATATGTACATCACTTATCAAGAAGAAATTCCGTAGCCTATAAGCTCGGGATGGCGCTGCTGAGTACCCCTAAGTGCTAAGCTCTGCCTGTAGGTTCCTTTTAGCGAAGTAGCGGGAGTGGCATTGGAAGCGGGTAGGCGATTAGGAAGAACTATTTGAATTAGAAACGGGAGTATGGTTCGTAATACGCTTCTCGCTGGGAAAAGAGAAGAAAGTCTTCACAACTATTTGTCATATATATATCCAATCTTTGACCATAGATTAAGCGATTTCTAGGCTTTTTCGAAACTCTACTTCATTGCCTGTTCTTGCAAGAGATCAAGAAAGTGACTATATATTGGCAGGCTCAGACAGAGTATATATGAAAGTTGTAGATCTTGACGAGATCTACAAGTTTCATGTTGATCAAAACTGGAAGAGAGATCAAACAAGGGCCCGAAATATTTTTGAGGGTATTTTTAATTCTAAAAAATACCACGAATTTTTGCTTTGTCAATTTTTTGTGGTTTTTAATTTATTAAGGACTCTGTTAATTATAGGACATTAACAGGAATTTATTGACAAACTTTTAAGCAAGGGGGTTAATTATAGAAAATAAAGATGATGAAACTGAGGTTCATCAATCACTTCCTTTCCTCTGTCAACATGGCGGAGGAACCGTTGGGCTCTCATCTTCTCTTCCACGACCGGCCCTCGGTTCACCCGTCAACCCGCCTTGATCGTTTCGGCTATGTGTCTTCTAACGTTTACAGGTCTACACATCTTCAATGACCGGAGTTTGACCGGAGTTTGACCGGAGATATGTTCAACAACTCCGCCTCCGATGTTGCTCTATCACCAACAGATTCCAGCCATCATTGCATCTCTTCTGTAGTCCCTGATTCATAGCCAAGGATCCTAAGAGCTTCCTCGAGCATCAGGGAGGCTAATGTAGCTCGGAGGAGCTTTCAGGAGGTCGCCGGAGCCCCGCCAAGTCCACCGCAGTAGGAAGCGGAGCCAAGGAACTCAAAGAGCAGGTGTCATCTTATCATTTAGATTGGATGGCCCATACACAACCACATCTCCCGCACCGAACCTTTAGGCTTGGGTGGCCCAAGCCCATTTCGAAGCACCATAGCTGGCCACATGGACCGAGCCTTCCATGTCGATCGAGTCTAGCCTCCTCGCATGCCCTATACGTGAGGGGCTGCCCTATACGTGAGGGGCTATGTGATTTGAAGGAGGACCCCCGCCGGCTTCTACAAATTACATAAAGATCCCCAGGTGCATGCCTCATGTGTAGCCCAGGACTTTTGCACAATTTCCCCAACCCGGATTTACACAAATTGTAAAAATGCCCTCACCGCATAAGGGAAAAATATAGTTGGGCCCAGATGGTTTTTGCTAATAACAAATTGGTCTCCCAAGGGACCTATTCGTAATATTTATCTTTATTTTTCCATGCATTTTTTCGTTTATTCCCTTGCATTGTTTTATTCATATCTTTATCATATTAACTCCAAATCACATGATTTCAGTTTCACTGTGTTGTAAATTTTATCCTCTATCTAATGGCACTGATAATATTATGTTTTGATACTTCATTAAAAGACTATATTTTCATATGCTCAGTGTCTCCTGCTCTTTTATTTATATGCCATGGATTATCTTTAATGCTCTATTTGACTCTGAATCTATCCTTAATTGGTTGCTCATTCGTTTGACAATTTTCGAGCATATTTGTAATTGTAATTAATTTACTGCATTACATAGAACTGGTGCATATTTATCATCGTGCATTTATTTTAATTGCATTTTAAAAGTCAAATAAAAATCACATGCATCACTTGTTTTTGCATTATTTTATCTGTGTTGCATACCACATCTGCAAGAAGACCTAAGATTAGGAATTAATCGCTCATTAATTAATCAAAAAAGTTTAATAAATATATGATGAGGCTCGTGTCCTTGTGTTCAACCTTGGTACACTTACAAGTAAAATAACTTCCACATATTCAAAAGTGTAGTTTTTGTTGAATCACTTTTTACCACCTATATTACGATAAAAGATGACCAATAATGGGGTAAAAATATGTTCTATAACCATTCCTCTTCCATCAAAAATATATATATTATACCATCATATCATCTAAAAATTATAAAATACTCTACTTCTACTCACTATTCCAAACTTCAAATACAATCACATCACAACAATTACCTGCTTTTTTCAAATTTCAATACAGTCACATCACAACTTCTCACTTTTTCACGAAAAATGTTATCATCCCCCAGATAACCAATAAACCAAATGCACCCTAAAGGATTTCGTATTAGTAGGTCTAAGATTGAATATATGGAGTTTACATTTGATGGAAACAATGGTGAATGATTAGAGGTAAAGATTGGAAATGATAGCATACATAATAAAGATATTTTTAGATACTTCGGATCTATTTTGCAATATGATGGGAATATTGATGGAGATGTTACTCATAGAATACATACAAGTTGGTTAAAGTGGAGAGGAGCTTGTACTATCTTTTGTGATAAGAAAATCCCTTTAAGTTCAAAGGAAAGTATTATAAAGTATCTGTAAGACCTGTTATGCTCTATAAATCAGAATATTGGCATGTGAACCATAGACATATGTAAAGAATGACAATGGAAGAAATGAAAATGCTAAGATGGATGTATAGTTATACACGAGAAGATCAAATTCGGAATGATGCGATCAAAAGGAAAGTTGGCATAGCTCTGATGGAGGATAAGATAGTTTCCTTGTTTGTAGACAAAGCTGATTCGGTATTGTCTTTCATTCGAAACGTGTATCTATGCTCTTCATATTATCCTGGAGTTCACTCCTAGGAATATAGAC
The DNA here is from genome assembly GCA_037367405.1 of Ottelia alismoides. NCBI lineage: Eukaryota > Viridiplantae > Streptophyta > Magnoliopsida > Alismatales > Hydrocharitaceae > Ottelia > Ottelia alismoides. The sequence goes on from JAZKJV010000436.1 coordinate 574,373, forward strand.
ATCCCTCCCCTATCACGTCAATCCCTTGAGCCTCTTATCCATTCCATTCTCGTTTGATCATGGGGGGGGGGGGGAAGTCAACAAACAAATAAAAATAGAAAAAACACGCATTGGAATTGGGTTTAGGGATGATCATGCTCGAACTGATGACTTCGAGAGAAAATCGCTTAAGATGATTTGGCCATTTGTAAATGAACTCGGTTGATGCATCAAATACGAGGATTTGGGATGTTAAGCCAATTAAGAGAGATGAGAAAGACTCAAAAGGTGTTATAATGAGACTATCCAAAGTGATATTAGTTATTTAGAGTTGAGCTCGAGAATGACCCAAAATAGATTTGAATGGAGGCAAAAAAATCCTATGTAGTCGGTCCTACTTGATTGTGGGAAAGGCCATTTTATTGTTGTTGTGTATATTAACATATAAAAAATAAAAATATTAAGAAACAATCATTCTCTCAAACTCCAATTACGGCCACATCATAGGTACCTCCCCACAAAAACTATCCCACCATACAAACAACAAAACAAACAAACAACTTACCCATCATCATACCCTTCAAAAAAAGAGTTACCTTTCTGCCAGTTTGCCCATGCATCCTACGATCAAGATTAGGTCCCTATCATGCACCGTAAAGCCTTGAACTTGATTATTTCTCAGATCATGTGTCATAAGATCCGGTCGGTCAAACCAACGAAATTTATTTCTTGCAACTAATAGCAAAAGGATGGACATCATTATAATTACGATCGTAGTTAATCATGGTTAGCATTAATTTAAGCTAACTTAAGCTCTAAATTTTTGGAAGGAGATAGATTAAGCCCTAAGTTTCTAGAAGGAGCTAACTTAAGCTCCAAATTGTGGAAGAAGCTAACTTAAGATGTAAATTTCTGAGGGGATCTAACTTAAGCCCTAAGTTTCAGAAAGAGCTACCTTAATCTCTAAGTTTCTAGAAGGAGCTAACTTGAGCTCTAAGTTTCTGAGCTAGCTTGAGCTTTAAGTTTCTGGAAGGAGCTAACATAAGCCCTAAGTTTTTGGAAGGAGCTAAACTTAAGCCTCTAAGTTTCTGGAAGGCTCTCACTTAAGCCCTAAGTTTCAGATAAGATTAGGCCAAAATCATTGGCCAAAACCATGGGGTACTAACCATGGTTAAATCATGGATTAGAGGTACTCTGAACCCTATAATAGCACCCCATTCATTCCTACAACTTCCGTTAACACTACTATTGCAAGGGCTAGGGTCGAGAGGACGTGGGAGGACGAGAAGGATGTAGGAATGCCAGCGAAACGCTTTGAAAAACAAGGAGGAGAAGGGTTGTGTGAATATTATCCTAGTTAGTTTCATATAGGAGGTAAGTAGCACTAACGTGATCTAGGTTTTTGATCTGTCTTCATTTCCTATTCTTTTTACCCATGTTCGAGTGTGGGCGACTAGGTCCTCTGTGAGCATACAAGTTTCTTCATATGACTCACTCACTCTTGACAAAAGACTTGCTAATTCTATAGTATTTATCAAGGAATTTGAGTAACACCCTAGTTTGGTGCATGCGGCTAGGCCATTAGTGAACATGTGATACGTTACACGCTTCATTCACTTAAGACACATGGTGCCAACCAATTCTCCATCGCATGTCGTTCTGTTTATACTCTTTTTGTCTTACTGTTATTTCTCTCTTATGATTTAATAGAGGAAAATCTTTCCATTATTTTGAAATATGTCCCGATATAAGGGGAACCTCTGTCAAATATCACTTAAGGGAAGCTCTGCTGAAATTATGAGAGAAAATATATTCTTCGCACGATATGAAAAGTGAAATTCAATCATTTCAGGAGTTGCAGATCATCCTTTCTGAAAACAAATCATGATAAGGTGACGAAATCCTGCCATTTGCTGTTGGGTTTTCAAGTTAAACTAGATAAAATTATTGTTGATTATTTTCTTTCTTATGAAGAACATTCATATTCTTGCTTCATGGTTCTTTAAAATAATTTCCAAAATAGAGTTGATGTAATGAATCATCATTGTAGTTGTTATGATATATGTACAATATTACATTGATATTAGGAGAAAATTATCATGCTTAAATGAGACCCGGTTACAATTTGCGTATTATCTTTTATGATAAGGATGACTTGGAGTAGATATTGCAGGTCGGGCATGCAACCTGTAGATATGTTAGAATACCATTCATATTGGTAGGCCATATCGAGGAGGTACACAGTTGCCCTGTTATGATAAGTATGCACGAAATGAACAGTGTGTGGTATTGAGCTTCCCATTAGGCAGGTTGGTTGATCGACTGAAGATGTGGTCATGCCATGTGGAGCACATGTGGTTTGATAGCGACTGAGTCACGATAACATGTATTTTTAAAACCGCTAGTGTATGTGATTAAAAGATACATGTGGTTTTAAGCTACCGAATCCTCGAGGATGGTGTGTTTCACTATTTGTCATGCTGAGGGTTTGGAATCCTACATAATAAAGCAAAAAGAAAAATTATCAATGTAATATTTGAGGATTGATTGAGGCGACGTACGGAAGCATAAGCTCACGAGATCAATACAATCTCCAATCGCGAAGTGTCCACAGCTTCAAGGTCCGTGGAGGGGAGAGGACCAATCCCTAATATGGATTAGAATGGATAGGAACTAAAATAATGATGGAATAGAAGGAATAGGAATTATTCTGATAAGAAGAAATGAAACTTTCTGGTATAATAAAATGTTTTGCAAACTATGCTACTTTTTACTTTTCTTTTCTTCATTACTTAACACTCGCTAATCTTCATCCTATGATTTCTGGAAATCCAACATATATCAGTATGCGATCGCAAGGGTATCAACAGTAGCCTCTAGTGTAAGGAAGTTAGTAGTTTTTGTGCCCTTTTTTTAGCTTGATGTACAAGAAAATGGTGGGACAGTTTGTTACGTGAGCTTTATTTTGTGAATGGAAAATTATGAGATGTTTTCCATATTTAGTAATTTATTATAGTTTGTTTTTTTAATGTTAGCTATTATTATTAGACAGATATATTATTGAGAAACTAGATCCAGTAAATGGGAGGATCCGACGACTCGAAACTGAGACCATGACTGATTGGTATCAGAGCTGAGTTACTCCAATAGCTCATTTAGTAATTAATAACCATTATCGGTATTCAGAAATGATAGTATGTTAAGATCATTCGATCTTATTAATTTACTACAAAAATAGTATCATTCACAAATTAGTGTCGCTAATGTACATCATGCTAGGTAGAATAAGACATATTCGACAGCCTAAAATTCACATGAGGGTCATGTCAAATCAGGACTTAGCTGGGTAAATGGTTGCATTGATGGTGATGCTCCAAGAGATGGGGCAAATATAACTGGAATTAGAGTAGAGATTCAACGTCAAGATGAGAAACCCAAGGCATACAGACATGTGAATGCTAGATCTAAGGGTTATGTTCACCCTTCTTAGGAATAATATAAATACATAACTCCGTGGAGTTGGCTCCTACTCCAGTTGGAGGAGCCATGGAGGAGGCCCTCCTTAGGAAGTAAAAAATATTGCTTGAATCCATCATAAAAGTAAGATTTTGATAGAAGTTAAGGGACTAGGAGGTCAAGTTTCATAATCGAAGAGATCTTAGGTGATTGCATGGTATAAATTATAGGACATCATTTACCTGCTTCTACTTATTAAAATGTGAATAATTTTGACATCATCCTAGGGATGGACTGGTTAGAAAAGGTATCATGCATGCCTAGACTGTTTCCAGAAGGTAGTAACCTTTCGCCTTCCTAACTCTATAGAGTTCCAGTTCATTGGAAAGAAATATAATGGTGAACTTGAATATATCATTACTCTAAAGGCACAATAATTATTAGAGCAAGGGTGCTAAGGTTATTTAGCTTATGTACCCACTACATCAAGGTCCGACAAAATGGTAGAAGATATACCTAAAGTGTGCGAGTTTCTTGATGTATTTCTAGATGAACTACATGGATTACCATATGAGTGAGACAGTGAATTTTAAATCTCTCTCACACCTGATACTCAACCTATCTCTATCCCTCCATATAAGATGACAGCAGTTGAGTTACAGAGTTAAAGGTACAGTTACAAAAAACTGTTAGATAAAGGATTCATTCATCCTAGTACGTCACCATGGGGTGCACTTGTTTTGTTTATGAGGAAGAAGGATGCATTGACTATAAATAACTAAACAAGAGGACAACAAAGAACAAATACCATATGCTTGAAATAGATGATTTCTTTAACAAGTTGCAAGGTTCAACTGTGTATTCCAAGATTTACTTAAGATCTGGATACCATCAGTTGAAAAATTAAATATGAGGATATTCCCAAGACAACCTTTCAAACTAGATACAAACATTATGAATTTTCAGTTGGTCTTTTGGACTGACAAATTCCCCAACATTCTTCATGGATCTCATTAATATAGTATTGAGGGAATTCCTATATCACTTTGTAGTATTCTTTATTGATGACGTCTTATTTACTCCAAGAATAAGTACCAGTATGAAAACCATCTCTAGCAATCAGTTGAAACACTAAGGAAGAACAAATTGTATGCTAAATGTAGTAAATGTGACTTATAGCTATCTGAAGTATCTTTCTTGATCCATGTTATTTCTGGGACAGGTATATCAGTTGATCTTATGAAGGTTAGCGCGGTGATGAGTTGGGAATGCCTGAAGACTGCCACATAAATACAATTTTTTCTAGATATAGTAGGGTATTATAGAAAATTTGTGAAGGACTTTTCATAAATAGCATTGCAAATAACTGGTGTAATTCAGAAGGAAGTCCAATTCATATGGTTTGATGCATGCAAAACTACTTTTCAAACACTGAAATAATGCCTAACTTATGCACCTATCCTTACTCTACCCTCTTGAACTAAAGGGTTTACAATATACACTCATACATTTAAAGAAGGACTTGGGCAGTTCTTATGCAACATGGCAAGGTAGTTGCTTATGCATCACGACAATTCAAGAACATATGAAAGGAACTACCCGACATATGATCTTGAACTAGTTGTCGTAGTCTTCGCTTTGAAGATATGGAGACATTACCTCTATGGTATTTCTTTTGAGATCTTCATCGATCATGAAAAGTTTGAAATATCTATTGGACAATAAGGAGCTCAATATGATACAGAGACGGTGATTAGAGCTATTGAAATACTATGATTGCATCATCACTTGCCATCTTGGTAAGGGGAATGTTGTAGCAGATGAACCTTAGCAGCATAACTTATTCACCTGGGTTGGTGAGTGCTATTTACTTCTTGGGTTTACTATCATCGTTGAGTATTTGAAAACAATTTCATAACAGTGTTGGTACTATAATTATTCCTCATAGATACAGAACAAAGATCTGAGATAGAATAAAGAAAGGACTGGAGGATGGCCCAGTCCATAAAGTCTCGAGACAACAACTAGAGAAGAATGAAATATAAGGATTCTGTATTGATGAATCTGTGATTCATCACTCAAAAAGAGATGAATTAAACTCAGTTCTTCAAAATTCATTTGAATTTTATCAATTATCTTGCATAATTATTATTCATGCATGTGTAATTAATAATTGCATTTTATCATGCATAATTCCAAAAAATAAGAAGCCAAAATCCCAACTAAATTGACCTATAAAATAAGCTAACTTCCCTGAGTTTTAAATAATTCATGTTAACCCCAAATCACCTAAAACCATCTCCATTGCGTACATATCACTAACAAAAATAAATTGAAACTACAAAAAATCATTAACATAAGTAAGTGGTCCATAAAGCCAAACCCTAATTTCAGAATATCTGACTAAAATGGATAATATCTTCCTCATAATGTGTCCAACTTGATCCTATTCACTTTTGAACTAATGTACATTCAATTACATTCAAAACAAGACCAAGTTCAAGTGAATCGAAGCTCATATGTGAAGTTTGATTTTGGGCCTCTTTTGTACATTGTGCATTTTAACCGATTTCAACCTATTATTTTATGTACATAATTAAACTTTTTTATTTTATTTCTTTTTCATTTATTTTATTTGACAAAATTTTTATTAAAATGTGTAAAAAATATAAATCCAAAATATAACTAAAATCAAAGAAACTAAATGAGTCTAAGTGTTCGCTAACATTTTGTACAAAAGTCATCTTTATCATACTTTATTTTTCCTCCACTTTCTAATTATTAAAAATTAAAAAATTCGATTATATGTAAATAATTATATTTATTTGTATCATATTTTTCTTGATTTTTTTATCTTATTTAAAAATGAAAAAATACAGAACCCAAAAAATCAAGGTATTCTATGTATATAAACTAGCCCCAAAAATATCACTTTGTGCAAATGACCTATTTTACTTTTGGTCTCTTCATAAAAGTTGTTAGTCTCATCGAGAAGAGCAACTTTTATGAATAAAATTTTCGATTTGAGGTCATTTATTATTTCTTTGTTTATTTTCTTTGTATTTTTTCGAATTTTCTGAGCAGCCACGTGTCACTTATTTTTGGACTTTATATATTTCATTTTCTATTTATTAAAATAATTTTAAAATTAAAAAATAAAAATGACATGTGGTAGCTCTTGGAGCTGTCACGTGTTCATACATTTTTGACCTTTTTATTTCGTTTATTTAAAAATAATAATAAATAATAAATAAGAGGCACATGGTGCCCATCTGGCCATCCAATCTTGGTTGATTGGATGTCCCCTTGTGTCGTCTCCATCCTCCACTCGACCGACCCCTCCCCCTTCTGGATTGTTGCCTCTCTCTCTCTCTCAGATCTCCCTCAATCTCGCGAATCATGTCAATCCCAATCGAATCCCCAATCAGCAACCAACCCCCTTCCCGATCCACCTCTTCCCCTTCCATACTAGACGCGCCACCACCAATCTCCGATCCTCTGCATCCATCAGCAATCCCCTCCGTGATCGCCTCCTGCAATCAAGCTACAACATTCCTCATTTGGCGAAGTAATGCCAGCCACCCTCTCCCTATAAAATCTGCCATCGCCACCACCCAATCATCCCATCCATCAATACACAGTAGTCGAAGTGGAGCCTAAGGCTGAGTGCCGGTGACAGTGTCGCTCGAGCCCATTTCTTCCCCGATGAACTCCCATATGAAGCTATGGCATGATCTAAGGTTTAGAGCACCTCGTCGCAACACCTCCGATGAGGTCTGCTCAGCTCCCAACATCTGTTGTTGAGCTTCGACCTCCAAGTACCTACTCCTCATTCGTTTCACCTCCTCTCTGATCCCCATACAATACAACCCCCGATTACCCTCCACCACATCCATCTCCATGTCATCGAGTTACTTCTTTGTTTCTATAACCTCACTTCGATTTCACCATCACCACACTCCACCCGGTTATCCTCCACCTTCGACTATCCCAACCTCACTTCACCACATGACTGCCTCCGCCCTTGGCTGCTTCGGTTACATTGGGCCCTCTATAGCGACATCTCCCAGGGTTGTCGCACTCTCTACATATCTTCAAAAGAAGGGCCTTGCATTAGGGGGATGTTCACCTCCACCATACATCACCAACTCCATCGAGGAAATCTCGTCTTCCTTCAATAGAACCTATCTCAGGCTTCTGCATTGTCACCTTCTGGCTGGGTTATGAATCCGTGAAAATTCCCTCGGTTAATTTGTCAAAATTAACGTTGAAATTGGTCCATTGTAGTCGAGCAAAATCAAAATTGATCAAAAACTGCAAATTTTATGATTTTTAATTAAAATGGGTGATCAAAAATTTTTAATTGGGCAAGCCCAAGGTCGAACTCAGGGAGGCCATTGTCTCCTTAGGTTGGTTTTTATATGATCTAGATGCTAGGCTTTCAAAGGGATATTTTTTAGTTTTTTAAATGCCAATAAATGATTGACATGCAAGTTTAACTATATTCGAGGACTAGAATGTTAAATTACATTCAAATAGTGTCAAAATTCTCAGACTTGTCTAGAATGTGAAATGTGATGAAACTAGACTACTGTAATTTTTTGTTATTTTTCGATGCAAAATGAATTAATTATGAACTAAATATGCAAACAAATTGATTTTGATTTAATTAATTTTAATTAATACTAAATGTCAATATTTTCCAGAAATTAAATTATCCTAGATAGGCCTATATGAGAGGTATCCATAACAATTTTTAATTCCTAAAAGTACTAGAGATTTTTACTCAGTTATCCCTATAAACTTTTTAAATTACCTCTACGACCTTTTGCACAACGTAATTACCCCCATCAGCCCTGTAATTACCCCCAAGAACCCCCACAAGCCTCAAACAAATTAACCGTAGGGTTCGTAGGTAAGCGTTGGCATGTTTACAGGGTCGAGGGGGGGATATAGGTTATTTCAAAGGCCATGGAGGTAATTGGCAAGGTTTATAGGGTGTGCCAGGTAAAAATTCTAAAATACTATGTGAGGAATTAACTAAAATCAATTGCTAAATCCACCTTTGTATTTATTTTGACCTCGATATGCGTGCAAATGACATGAAATTTGTGCACATTATAAAATGACCTAAAATCTACCTATTGTGAATTTTTGGATATTTTTTATCAATGAATGATCAAATATCAATTTCAGAGCCTAAAACGAGTAAACGACTTAAGTTTTCACCAAATTAATTGTAACAAATAATTCATAGCTTCTAAAAATAAATTCAACATCCACAATGGTAGAGCAAAAGTTGTTCTACAGAATGCAAATTTTAAAAGTATATAGATATGAAAATGCAAATTCAAATTAAGATGCAAACACAGGGGCCTAAATGCAATACAGATTAGATAAGAAAATAAAAAATGCTAGTTGGACTTGTATGCACTTACCTAGCCCCTGTAGAGGTTTTATGTAGTTTCTCCACCAGGGCACATGCGTGGCACGTGCCTGCTTGATAAGCGGGGTGCGAACGTGAATTACGAGGAGTCTAGAGGGCCTTTGCATTTTTTTCCAAAACTCATGTGCCTCGCATGTGAGATTGAAATGTCATACACTATGTGCGTGGGGTGCGGAGACTGACGGTTGGAGCAAACCGCATGTGGCTGGCCGCGGGTTACGGGCTGGATGTGCGACTCGGAGAAGGGGCGGTGGAGGAGGTGCAGATGCTGCTTCTTTTGCACGACGTGTCCTGCTCGTCGAAGACAGCAACAAGGGTTGCAGTGTGGCTTGCTCCCGTTGGGAGCAGAGCAGTGACATGGAGGTGCTCCTGCTGCGGAGTGGCATGGTCGGTGCAACTTGTTGCTGGAGTAATCACGTAAGGAGATGGTGCAACGTGTAGTGAGAGGCGCAGAGGATGTCCAACTGTGAGGTGCTTGCTGCCGAAGCGTGAAGTGGCTGCGAACAACGGTGAAGGACCAACAACTGATGAATACATGATTCATCATCTCAATATATTGATCTTAGCAAAATTCTTGAGTAAAATCTCAAATAAATGTCCATAAAATAAATAAATTAACAAAATAACTCTTGTAAATAAAATATAGTAGTTATTGTATATTAAATTGTACAAAATAAATTAATAATAAAAAACCACAAATAAAGGAGTTTTTCATCTGTAAATAGATCAAAACTTTATGTTTTTTTAAAAATTCCACTTAAATTTCTTTTCAGTTAATTCTTTATCTGATTTGTTCATAAAAACAAATAGAAAAATATAAAAATATAAAATAGATTTCCCTCAAATAAATACTCCTATATCCCAAAGAGAAAAGGTCGTAAAGTCAACTTCCTGGCCAAATTCCCACTCCATTTGAACTCCAAATTCACCCAACTTACTTTTAAAGTTTAAGTTATAAAATTATCTATCCAATGAAAATGTTTTTTTTGTTAAAATCAGAACTTATTTGCAAAATACAAGTTTTGGGACTAAGTGTACATTATATATTATGTAAATATATCTTTCTTCACTTTTAATTTATTTTTTTCTTAATCACTAAAAATAAAAAAAATCATTGTTGTGTTGTATTTTGTTTCCAGTATTTTATTTTATTTTTATCTGGTAAATATCTTTTATTAAAATACAAAAAAAATTAAAATTAGAAAAGTAGATTCTCCATTTTTTCTCTCGTTATTTGTTTGTCTCAATATTATTTGTCTTAATTTTCTAAATTCTCCATCTGTTCTCTACTTATTTTATTCTTCATTTTTAATAACCTACTTTTATTTAATTCTCATTCTTTACAATAACTTCTCTTGTTCCATTGACCTCCATTCAACTCCACCATTCATCTAACTTTCCATTCAACTCCACCATTAATCTAACCTCCCATTCAACTCCACCACCTTTCTAATTTATCTTCCTCTTCTCTTTTTATTCATCTCTTCATCCTCATTTTTGCACATACGCCACTCTAAGGGAAAAAGAAGAGAGCTTGGAATGTGGTGCTGGTGACAGCGACCTACCATCTTCCTCAAGCGACGACCTCCTTCAGGTGAGATCCGCATCATTGATGTGTCATGAGCTTCCCATCAAGCTCGCAGCTTCTCTGATTTTTATTTCGCCAATGTTGAGGCCACGATAGGAGTGAGTTTGGCATAGCTGCTCCGTAAATCCGGCGAACCACATGTAAGTATTCCTTCTCATTTTATTTTATCTAATATTTTTTTCTTAATTTTTTTACACCACATCACTTCATTTCCGTCTTCATTTTCCTTACATGTTCATTACCATTTCCATTTATTCCCTTCTTAACAAAATTAAAAAATTAAAAAAAAATAAATCACAAAAAAAAACATAGTTAGCAGGTGCCCCCAACCGCCGCCCCTCCGTACCACAGCCGCCAACGGCGGCTCTACCCACCCCTACAGCTGACCTCCGTGCCCCGCGTGCGGCCGTCGCGTGCCTCCGCACCTCCATCCACGGCAGATTTCCCTCCAGCCACCATCCTCCTGTAGCGGCTCTGCCACCTCCAGCCGCGGCCGGCCATCCGCCAGCCCTGTCTCCTCAACGTCACCGGCCCTCCGCCCCTATCGAGCAAGCCACCTACGCCACCTGCTGATCGTCCTATGCCGCGACCAGCACGCCGCCCAGCGGCCGCATCGCCTGCAGGTGCGCACTGCGCCCATTTCCAATCCTCCATCGACGCTGCCCGCGCACGACCGTCCGGGCAAGGCTGCACCTCAGCGAGTCCTCCTCGCGTGGCCACGTGCGTCGTCGTCCCACCTGAGGATCTCGATCCCCCGCTGACTACCTCCGCGCGGGGTGCGCCTCCCCCTTTGATCGAGCCCTAACCACTGTGCACGAAGAAGAAAAGTTTTTTTCCATTTTTTATTGTTGTAAAAATTGCATATGTGACCTGTTAAGTTTCTTTAATTACAAACAAATCCATGTGCTTGTTTCATAAGTCAATTTATATAATTGCACGGATAGCTCTATGTCATGCATTAATTTGGATATCAATTTGGCATTTTTTATTTTAATGAAAAATATTGTTGAGAAACTAATTATCTATCATTTGACTATTTATTTGTATTTGCGTGTGCTTTGTGTAATTAATTAAAATTGTTTAAGTGAAATATTTCATATATTACCCAATTTAAGATCTTAAATTCATATTTGAATCATGGTTGCTCCAAAAATTCCTCAAACATTAGAAATGATGCCTTGAATTGTGCTTAAATTATTTTCTAAATTTCATCTTAATTGAATTTTTCTTATGCCTTAAATAAATTGTAGAGTGATTTTATTAATATATTTTAAGTTAAATCCACACACATTATTTTTTATGAAATTCCAACTCTCATGTATTGCTCATATAAATACCTTCTTCAGATATATTGGCTTCTAGATGAATTGATAATATGGATTTATTAGGAGTTAATTACTCAATGTCACTCTGTTTTCATTACAAATCCATAAAAATTCATTTTTTATCGAAAAAATCCAAAAATTACTGTAGTTTTAGTTCCACCGAATTTTTCATAATTTTTAAATTACATTTGTGTGAAAAATTATGTAAAAACCATAAAAGTGTGTATTTTCTTTATTGCATTTTAACTCCTAAAATTATAAAAAAAATATGTTTTGCACTCATCACTGGATTAAGTTTCTATGAAAAATCTAATTTGGCTAAACTGCACTAATTTAACATTAGAATTATTTTGGCTAAGTTGGATGTTTTCTTATTAACTTAAACACCAGCATCTTGCATTTGCATTATTTTTTCATTAACAAATACAAAAATTTCTACATTAGAAACCTAAACTTAATTAATTTAATTTAACCCAAAGTTGTTCCTTTGCCTCCCTGTGTTCGACACCGGACTTGCCTGGGATACAAATTAAAAGCCGAGTCCTCTTCACTGAGACATTTGATTCAGTTCTGCATGATTAGCTAAGTACCAGTATTACAATGAGTACAATTATATCATGTATTTAGCGATTCGTCAGATGTGCCATTGCCGGGGAGGCAAACAACTTAGGGATTAATTTGAAAATTAGGTTTAGATTTTCTCTCACTTGAGTAGTCTGACCCCCGAGCCACCTTGTAATTATTCCATTTTTTCTCTCAGTTATTTTTCTTCTCATTTTTGTATATATTTTATTGTTTATCTCTCTAATATAAATTTTATTTTCCTTGCGAGGGTTCAGCGGACTTGGAGTGCATCAGAGGTCGACGGATGTGACGTGCGCCGACTGCTGAAGATCAAGGATTTTTTTAATTTATTTTTGAGAGAAGTTTTGTAATTTTTGTGTTGTAATAATTTAGGTAATTTGATCTTTACAATGGCTCTTGTTTGAGAGCTCACGTTTGTATCAGGATGGGACATTTGACCCGTTCGTGGTCGTGTGGTTGATTGACATAGAATAGGACTTGCACTCACTGCTCTTAGAGCATTTTACTAGAATATTTGTATTGCTTGTGCTCGTAATCTTTAGGATCACACATCACATTTAACGAGAAGCACTTAGATTGCAAAGTTATTAATCCAAATCAATTTGTTCATCACTCGCTACTAGAACTGTCTGTCTAGGAACATTTTTCTCATTTGCATCTCATTGAAATTCTGTGTTGCATCCCGCATGTAGAGCGCGAGGATCACTATAAGTCTCCTAAATTGGGGATGCATCATTGATTTCATTATTTGCATCGGTTTTTCTCAACTCCCTTCCCCTTGGTTTTGAAATTTAGGTTAAAAGGAAATCAGGACTGAGTAGGCATGTTATGTTTGGTGGATTAATCAAGTGATAACCGAATTTAAAATTGATACTACTAATTAGAGTTGATAAACAAATTTGACTCAAATTAACACTTGTTTTTGGGAGCAAAACCCTCATTATGCTTGTGTTATTGTGATTGTTGAGAGGTGAGGATGCATCCCAAGGATAGTGCCCAAAACATACTTTAAGCCTTGTGTAACTGGACGTATAAATTGATTTATCACCTAATTAAAGTTGAAAAGATAAACGGTTGGACTCTTGCGGCCATCACAGTATTGAGTAGGTGAATTCAGGGTTTGCTCTTGTGTTTGTCTATTTTGTGTGTTATTCGATGCACTTGCACGCTTTATTCCTCGATCTGCTTCATTCTCTCATCTCTCTTTGAAGATGTCAGAATATTGGTCATCATACCCAGATCACTCTTCTTCGACCATATTCTGATCATCTCCCCACCCTCTTATTCCTTCTCATACCCACACCCTAATCGCGAAGTCAGAACTCCAACAGACTTCTCCACTTCTTCATCCTTCTCACATACCCCGCATTCTTACACCCCTGACCCACATCCACCCTGCATTGAATATATAATTAGCCTTTATTAAATCAGTCACTAAATTAGCTATTGTTAAAATTTAGCGATTAATTAACTAATGGTCGCTATTTTTTAGTTTAAAATTTAGCGACGATTAATTAAAATTTTGAAAAATAACAAGGGATAAGTGCCGCTATGTGGACCATTGCAAATGATATAATGACAGATATGATATTCGTTGCTAATTTTGAGTACGAAAACTCATTTCGCAATGAATAATATTTTCATTATATATTTAACAACGGCTAATTTAGTGACGGATTTTTTGAAAACCGTCACTATAGCTCAATTTTTTGTAGTGTGTGTAAGGATACAATCTGGGAAGACTGACTACATTGTCATCAACATTGATTCGCATCAAGGTTCAACTTTGAGTTCATTCCTTTTTTACTTTGGTTATGGAGGAGTTGATAAGTCACCTTCAGGATGAGATACCTTGGTGTATGTTATTCGTTGATGATGTTGTATTGATTGATGACACTATAGATATAGTAAATGAGAATCTTGAGGTCTGAAGACATGCATTGGAGACTAAAGAATTTCGTATAACTAGGACTAAGACTGAATATATGGAATGTACTTTTAATGGAAGCAATGGTGAAGAAATCGAGGTTAAGATTGGTGTTGATGACATTCAGAATAGAGATTCTTTTTTATACTTGGGATCTATTTTGCAACATGATGGGGAAATTGATGGAGATGTTACAAATAGAATAAATGCATGTTAGTTAAAGTGGAGAGGAGCCTCTATTGTTCTCTATGTAAGAAAATTAAAATCAAAGGAAGTTTTACAAAGCAGATGTGAGACCTGTTATGCTCTATGGATCTGAATGTTGGTCTGTGAACCATAGATATGTACGGAGAATGGCAGTAGCAGAAATGAAAATGCTAAGGTGGATGTGTGGACACACACGTAAAGATTGGATTCAGAATGATGCCATCAAAAGGAAAGTTGGTGTAACTCCGATCAAGGATAAGATGTGAGAAAATCTCTTACGGTGGTTTGGTCATTTGCAAGGAGGTTAAGTGATGTACCGCTGAGGAGATGTGAATTTTGGAATGTTGATCAGGCTAAAAGAGAGCGAGTAAGGCCCAAGAAGTGTTGGGTTGAGACTATACGAAAGGATCTTAGTTTTTGTGATCTGAGCTTGAGAATGCCCCAAGAAAGATCTGATTGGAGGCAAAGAATCCATGTAGCCGACCCTACTTAATGTGGGAAAAGGCTTTGTTGTTGTTGACTTATTATATAGGTACTTACAAGTATAATTAATCGGTATATTAAAGTTTATTTATTTATTTATTTATTTTGAATGGTTTTATTTTAATTTAATTATGGACATGTATTTTAAATAATATCTAAAATAATGTACTAAGCCTTCTCCCACTGTAAGTAGGGTCGGCTACATGAATTCTTGCTCATTGAAAGATTCAACTATTTTTTGCGCTGGTCGTCGACTACTTAACGCAACCCCTACAGGAGTGGGATTCGAAGTCTGGTCTTTTGTGTGGTAGACCATTAAGTGGTAGACACGCTGTAGTACAATAATGTAAAAATATAAGAATTAAAAAATGTAAAGAATTCTTTGATATGAGGAGAGTAGAAGAGAGGGATAGTCCAGGATTGAATGAACCCTGAAGGGGACTTGGGAAGAGGGTCATCCCAAGACCAGGTGGGTTCGAGAAGAGGGGTCATCTTAAATCTAAGGAGATGTTAAATCCGCAAGGTCTGAACAAAATTCCCCAGAGAAATCCATCTCTGATGTCAAGAGAATCGATGAGAAAATGGTGGTCAAGTCAAAAGATAGAGAATAAGCACACAAACAAACACATTTCAAACCCAAAGATTTTCCACTCAACACTTACGAAGACACGTTAGAGTTCGACTGCTTGTCTTTTCAATTTTACTTTAGTGATAAAACAATCTTTAAGTAGATTAAGCGGAGCTTTAGGTTCAGGAGAATGTCACAAAGACTGTCCCGAATTCATATAGCTAGCTGCACCTACTTTCAATCGGCATGGGTATAAAGGACAGCCCATAGAACGACTACACGTATTACTTCAAGATGGTGCATTACATGTTGTCCTTTAACCACCCAATATGCTAAGGGAGATCTTAGTTCCCTCGCTAAGAAGTAGCTAGTCGTATCCAAATTCAATAGTCAGAATAATGCCTCTGAGTTTTAGCTCTACCCTAAGTGTGTGATTCTTGTCCTTATAAATAATGAGTGGGTTTCTCTCCACCATACACTAGGGTTAATTGTATGTCAATTTTATATACAACTACCTTGATTAGTAATTCTTGTTTTAGAGTAGGGTTATCACTTGAGTCTTATGTGAGCGCATAAAAATCATGCCTAATGAGCAATCCCAATTCCTTTAATTCCAAGTTGCAAAACTGAGGAGTAGAGGGTCGGAAAAAGCCAATGTAAGCGTTAAATCAATGATGCATTCTAAGGACACTCATGATGATTCCTCACGTTCTTCATTCCACATGCAATACAATAAATTAAAATTTATACTAAATGATACGCATAGATAAAAAATCACTAAGCAGATATTTCTATTAGCGCGAAGAATTGATTTAAAAATTTAGCTAATGTTGAACGATCTACAGTGTGTATAGTTAGTGAAAAAGTGGGCCTAAAAATAACGAACACAATAAAAAATAAATAATTAAGCTAGCATATGTGCATCTAATTTCTACACCAACCTAACAGCAGGGGTTGAAATAGACATAACACACCACAAAATGCCCAGTCCAAATTATTACAAGTTGAGGGTTCCGAGAGACCCTATAAATTATGCAAAAATAATACATAGTCCAAGCTCTCTCTCGTAAAAATAAAATTCAATCTTCTTCACAGTCCCTTCAATTTATATCCAAAAATCGCTCTGAGTTATCTTCGAAGAGAGGAAATACGGTTTAATATTTGTAGTGAGAGAGAAATGCAAGAAAATTAAATGCGAAAAGAAAGTACAATGCAAAACAAGAAGAAGAAAGAAAAGAAAAAATAACACAGAAAATAATTTCATAACAATTAATTACATAAATCAATTAAAAACCTAAAAATATGGTATTTCCTAGCAGCTGTGCCATTTGATGAACCGAAAATTTATCTCTTTAATAATCAATAATCGTAGTATAACAAAGAAATTATTTTCATAATAATTATTTACATAAATCAATTAAAAACCCAAAAAATATGGTATTTCCTAGCAACAGTGCCATTTGATGAACCGAAAATTTGACTCTTTAATAATCAATAATCGTAGTATAGGAGAAAGATCTCAATTCAGCAAAAACCACAATCTTTTAATGTTATGGAGTATTTTTTTCCTTGGCAAATCTATCAAGGTCAAACACATGGAACAATGATTTTTAGTTGTGTGGTTTTTAAATTGATTTCAATAATTAGTTAAATGTTGTGTTATATTTTGTATTGTAAAATAAAGAGAAAAGAAAATGCAATGAAAATAAGAAGCAATGAAGTTCGGAATCCATGACTATAATTTAATCCTCAATTAAATGAGTCAATTATTCTTCCGAAATTAATCCCAGAGCAACAAAAAATGTATTCAAGAAATATTTATTAAATCAATTTCAAGCCTCGGGCTAAGAGGGTCAATAGATCAATTCATTCTCTTACTAGAGCAATGATAATTTCGAAGCAGAATATCTATCCCCAAAATTCCTGTGATTTATTCCTCAAATAAAGTATCAACTAATCAAAGGAAATAACACAATTATGTCTCTTTTAATAAGTCGCTGCATAGATTAATTGCTCAAAGAACACGATAAACTATCAACGGAGAATTAATCAAAAATCGAATTTCTTCTCAATTGAGTCTCATACATAGATTAGATCCTCAAATATTATGATCAATTATCAAAGAGAAGATTGATCACATGTGAATATTCTCAATCAACTCCCTATAAAATGAGTCAGTAAGTATCTCAATATAATATGATGTCAATCTATCGAGGAATTACCATGAATAAGTCAATGTGGATCCACAAATAATAATTATCCATAAAAAGCTTCAGACATGTTCACAAGATATAAAATGATAAAGGATGGAATAAGCTTTAAATGACATATCGTATGCTAAAATCAGAGTTCATATGGAATATTTATGCTAAAATGAAATTCCATGGGTCAAATTGCAATAAAATTAAGTTTTTTTAATTAAGTTTATGGAGGACTTATCTATCATTAGGTGAAATCTCCTGGGCTTTTATGTAATTTTCCTAGGCGAGCACGCGTTCCTCACATGAGTTTTGGAGATGGAGGCTTCTTCGTAATATTTTAGAAAGGCAAGGGCCTATGTACAAATTTACCACTAGAACAACTTCACACACGGGTCGGAGGCGGGTGCCTTTTTCATAGTATGTGGGAGGTGCATAGGTGGAGCGAAATTTGCCCCTTTTCGCATGTGCAATGGAGGCTGGAGGTCGGAGCTGAGGCTCAGGCCTCTGAAGTCCCACGTGGTTGCTTGGGTAGGCTCGGACCGACCCAAGCTCGAGGTGTGGGGGCGAGGTTCGAGTGGTGATGTGGTGTCATATGAACCATTGGATCAAAGGTTTTGTGCCTGATCCAACGACAGATGAGGAAGTGGAGTGCATGATGATGGTGGTCGAGGTGGTGTAGCGGACAGACAGAGGTGCATGGCAGAGCGGTGCAGACCCATGGCAACACACCTGAGCTGGAGGGTGATAACGATGCTCATAGTGGTCGAGGGTCCCTCGCTCGTTGACATATGATGGAGCGAGGGAGGTGAACGTTGTTGTCAATGTGGACGAAGTCGAAGCTCTACAAGTAGTGGACAACATCAACGATATTGGTTGACGGTGATTTATAAGAGGGAGGGTTTAACAATGGAGAGGCGAAAGGCGTTGTGCAAGAGGGGGAGTGGTGGCAGTTACGGGAGAGGAAGGAGTGACAGTCAGTTACGAGAGAGGGGGAAGGCCGGTGGTGTTGCAGGAGGAGGGGAGAGAATGATCACGTGTGTCGCACATGACCAAGGTGAGAGAGGGGAAAAGGCTATGTCACATGCATCACACATGAAGGAGAGAGAAATGGAGAGAGGGGCGGGTCACGTGCTCTGCACGTGACCTGGGCTGGCGTGAGAAATGGAGATAGAGAAAGAAGAGAAAAAAAGAAGGAAAAGGAAACAATAAAATTAAATTTAAAATAATTAATAAAATAATAATACATAAATAAATAAAAATATAAATTTACATAATAAAAAAAAAATAAAATATTAAATCAAAAGAAAAATAAAAAAGACATGGTAAATAGAGTCAAATCAAAAATTGGTCAACATGAAAGTTGCTTGTCTCGATGAGATCTACAACTTTTGTGAAGGATCCAAAATAAAAAAGGTTAACTACACAAAAAGAATTTTTCGGAGGTACTATATAGATAACAAAATGCTGAATTTTCACAATTTGTGATTTTTTGTATTTTAATTGGCGGATTGATTCGTATACAATGTATACATAATTAATCTAAATTTTATGAATTTTTTATAGGTTAGAGAACTGTGAAATAAAAGCAACTAGGATGAGGTATGTACACACTATACCTACTCTTTTCTTTTCTTTTAATTTTGCTCTTTTTATAGTTTTACTTCGTAATGTCGAGTTAGTTTATTATTCAAAGAATAAATTAGAGAAAGAAGTAAGTTCAAACAATGATTATTTACACATAAAATAATAAGCTAACCTAGATAGATTTTAACTCTAATATTAGTACAATTAATGAATGCTAAATAATCAATTTCAAGGAGTCTAATTAGTGATTTTATCAAGGAAATCTTGCTAAGATGACCTTATAAAGTAGATGAATCATGGATTCAACATTGGTGCAGGGAGAGAGAGTTGTTGCAACAATTGCATTAACATTATTCAAAAAGGGAAGGTTGGCCTTTATTTTATAATAAATTGGATGGGTAGGATGTACTCCTATTGCATTCCTAATAACAATTAATGGTTGATATTAATTCACAGTATTCAAGATTATATTTGTGCTCCATGCACAAATTAGGATTATGAGTCGATAAATCAAATCATGCTCCAACTATTATTTCCAAAATCACTTTCTCGTCACCCGTACGTCTTGCATGCTGGAAAACTGTGATTAAACTTGAAGCTTCGATCTCATTTTAGTATGTCTTCTTCATGGTTTTGTCAGTAAGTTTCTCAATTGATCACTCAAAATTAGTATCAATCATATGTTTTTCAAAAGCATATCCATACCTTCAAATCCTATCTTGTCTCCAAAACAAGATAACCAATGTTAGATTTCAATGAGCTCATGACTTTCGATTCAATAGTAAACATGTTTGATCTCTTTGAGAGATCGTATTACTCGTATACCCTCATATGTACACAAGCTTGCTGGTATATAGACCTCGATTAGATCGTGAACCTAATGGTTTGCGTAATGTACATACTTAGATATATTGTAACGCACATGTCTCCGGTCAGAGGATGCATGCCTGTATCGTGACAACTTACGATATAGGGCTTGGTTATCTCAATCTCACTATGTCAAATCATTGACTTAACTCATACAACACCTCTGAATCTCTATTCCTATGCAATGGACCTACATCAACATGTTGGTCGGATGCCAGCCTTTGAATCATAGATTGCCATCTCTTTAGTCTGGAAATTCCTTCTTGATAATCACTTGACAGTACGGTAGAGTTCTTATCAATCTACCTCTTTAGATATTCAACCTCGAATCAGCCTCTATAATCCAACCTTTGTATCAACAACTGTATGATATCAAGATGACCATGTTACACAACCCTAATTGTATCAAACGATCTTATGTAAATTAGTTATTCTTTATTACATACAAAGGAATGACCTGTAATAATTTTTATTGCATAATGGCTTGTCGTATGCTCACGTGTCAAAGGCAAAGCCCCCCCTCTCTTTCTCTCAAAGCTCAATTTAAGGCCATCTTTGTCGCTTACTCTTTGAACACATCTCGAGAGCTATTCGTCTATACGTTCGATTTGCAATTCAATTATTTATTACGGTGTGTATTTTCATAGACACATTATTCGTATTGTATATTTATAGATTGTTGTAATCTTCACATCACTGTTGTATTGTAACACTTGGTGTTTGATCCAAGGTATAGAAAGAATTTGATGTTTGATCTAAATTCTGAGAAAGACTTTGATGTATGATCCAAAGCACCTCTAAATGATCGACTTATTCGTAGGAAATAACTCGAGATAATGTAATAGTGATTAACTCGATCAATTAGAAATCCAAAGTTAAGGAACTTAACCAGCATAAATCCTTGGTTGTTCACAAGGTGCACATATAATTGTCTAGAAATTAAAGTAAATAAAAAAGGCAAAGAAAAGAAAAGTGGGGAGAGAGCCCTGAAACCCAAACAAGAAAAAGAAGCGAAGAATCCCATCTCCCACCTCCAAATTTCCCCACTCCCCATCTCAGATCTCCCAAATCCCCCGCGCTCCAAATTACATGCAAGCCGTCCCGCCATGATCGTCCGGACATACTCCCGCCGCTCCCGGACCCTATCCGACTCCCCCTCCTCCTCTGTCGACCACGACTCCCCCTCCGCGGACCCCCTTCTCTCCGACGACCCCTACGGCCTCGACGAGCTCATCCTCCGCTCCTCGTCGCAGGAGGACGAGACGAGGAGGTCTTGGACGAGGAGGGAGGATGACGGGGACTGCGACATCGCTGTGGCGACCACAGCGACCCTCATGGAAGCGCAGGAGTGCGGGGAGATGATGGAGCACATGGACGAGGTGAATTTCGCCTTGGACGGGCTCCGCCGCTGGCAGGCGGTGCGTGTTCGGCGGGCGAGCTTGCTCTCGCTGCTCACGGTCTGTGCTGGCGCTCACCAACGGAGGCTGCTCAGGGCGCAGGGGTGAGTCGGGACTTCTTTCTTCTTTTTTTGGTGTAATTCTGAGCGATGGTTGTAAAATCTTGAAGTGGATCCTGTGAAAGGAACAACCTTTATGGGGTACGAGGAAGCCTCTCTTACATGGTTGGTGAAATGACGCATTAAGTAAAAAATCAAGATCAAAATAGAGTCTTTCACCATGCTAAAAGGGGTTGACCATACGTATTCTTGTTTATCTTAGCCTGGAATAGATAGCCGAGCTCAGGTTCAGGAATTCTGAAAGATTCTTGAAAATGCTTTAGGACAAGAGTGGCCTTTGTGGGAGATAGACCGCATTGTTCTACAAAATCAAAACAAAACCAGAATAAGGAATGTCCGCGACGTGGATTCTTGTTTATCTCCATTTGAGAGTGTAGTTAGTATGCGCTGAGATGTGGGGTTACGGATGATTTTTGAAAATGGTCTGCAACAACACTGGCATTTGTGAGGGAAATCAAGTGGGTTTTGTGAAAGAGCAGTTTTTTGGGCAGATAAACTGTATTGATTAGAAAATATAGATTTTTGATTCAAAAACCTGAACAGAGTCTTTTCTCACATAAATGGTCGAATGCCTGGATTCTTACCTTTTTATGCATCTAAGAGTAGATATTTCGAGCTCAGATGTGGAGTTTCTGAATGATTTTTGAAAATGCTTCTTGACAACATCGGCATTTGAGCGCAAATATACTCTTGTGATGTTTTGCTTTCGAAGTTCGCTTACCATAGCATAGACCAAAAGACAGTCATCTGGAAATCTAAGGGAAACAATCGGACAATGTAAAAATCCAGCAAGAGATTTGTTGACTATTAGTGTATGTGGTCAGTTCAAGATTCTGTTGCTTTGTTTAAGGAAGTTGAAGGTGGGTTATGTGGAAGGAGTGGCCTTTGTGGGGGTATGACAAGCCTTTCCTTATTAGGTGGATAAACTCGTGCACCTTATAAAAAATACCAAGACTGGTGAAAAAATACCATTGAGTCTGAACTTCCTTCTTCCTTTTTCGGTGTAATTCTGAGCGATCCTGACAAAATCTGAAAGTAGGTCCTGTGAAAGAGCGACCTTTATGGGGTATGAGGAAGCCTTCCTTGTTAGGCTGGTGAAATGACGAATTAAGTCAAAAAATCAAGATCAAAATAGAGTCTCTTGTTGTGCTAAAAGAGGTTGACCATATGGATTCTTGTTTATCTTAGCATGGAATAGATAGCCGAGCTCTGATGCAGGGATTTTGAAAGATTATTGAAAATGGTTTATGTCATTTGCGGGAGATAGACTGCATTGATCTACAAAATATAAAAAATCAGAATAAGTAGGGTCGGCTATGAGGGTATTTGTTTGTCTCCATTTACGAGTGTAGATAGTATGAGCTCAGATGCGGGGTCCGAACGTTTTTTTGAAAATGGTCTGCAACAACAATGGCATTTGAGAGGGCAAGGCAATTAAGTGGGTTTTGTGAAAGGAGCAGCCTTTTTGGCAGATAAACTGCATTGATTAAAAAAATATAGCTTATTGATTCAAAAATATAGAGCAGGACAGTCTTTTCTCACACTAAATGATCGGTTGCCTGGATTCATGCCTGCTTCCATCTAAGAGTAGATACCGCGAGCTCAGATGTGGGGTTTCTGAATGATTTTTGACAAGGTTGTAGAAAGCGGTAATCGGTACTCGGTCGGCGGGATCACCTACTAAGGATTAGTCGACAGTCGGGCGACTAATCGGAATTAGTCGGTCATTAGTCGGTTTTGATTTTTTTAATCATTTTAAATATATAAATAAGTTTTTATACATATATTCATATATATATATACACACACACACACATATATTTGTACATTTTATATGACATCATGATGAAATAAAAGAAGTAATTGACTTTAAATATAACATTAAGCACACTAGAATATTTTTGCTTTTGAAAAAGTGAAAAACGAAAAGAATAAAAAAGGTTGTTGTAAAAGTCGGGCCGACTAGTCGGCCTAGTTGGCCGACTTTTGCAAGCTTGATTTTTGAAAATGGATCTTGACAACATCAGCATTTGAGAGCAAATCTGCTCTTGCGATGTTTTCTTTCGAAGTTTGCTTACTATTGCATGGACGACAAGCCAATCATCTTGAAAGCTAAGCAAAACAATTGGATGATGTAAAAATCCAACAAGAGATTTGTTGACCATCAGTGTATGTGGTCAGTTCAAGATTCTGTTGCTTTGTTTAAGGAAGTTGAAGGTGGGTCATGTGAAAGGAGCGGCCTTTGTGGGGTATGACAAGCGTCTCCTTATTAGGTTAATAAACTGGTGAATCTTATAAAAAAAACACCTAGACCTAAGTAATTAACGATACCAAGGCCAAAGTAAAGTCTTTCCCGCACCCAGTGAAGTCACCTACATGGATCCTTGAAAATAATTTGTGATAGCATTAGCATCTGAGAGGGTAATCAAGTCTTTTTTTGAGGGAAAGATGGGTGGGCACTGAAATAGGTCCATGACAATCAAGTCTTACGAAGTTTTCCTCTGTGAGTGCGTAATGGACGGAACAAACCTATCCTCCGGACCTGTTCTGTTCTGCTGCATGTGATGTTAAATCCAAAGAAGCAGGAGGTCTATAAAAGATGCATGCCAGCGGCAGCAACATCAACAATCTTGAAAGCTAAGCAAATCATTCGGTCGCTAGAGAAGTCCAACAGTGATTTCTTGAACACCTGGATATGCAGTTAATTCAAGGTTCCATTGCCTTGTTTGAAGAAGTCGGTTGGTTATTGGTATACCTTTATAAGGAGCAATTTCTCTAACATCTTATTTTTTGTAGAAATAAATAGTTAATATGATGAGCTGAAAGATATAGAAATTCTTAATAGATAAAGTGATCTTTAGAGAAGTACGAAATATGATCCCTTGATTAGTAACCTTGCAAGAGCAAATGTGGAACTAGAAAAGCATGCCAAATAAGAGTCCTCCGTGGATGCAGATTTTCAAAAGAATAAGAACTGACCAAAAGATCCTTGGTTCCTCTCCGTCCAAGATTTTCCTTTCATGTCGCTTCTCTTCCTTGGAGACAACTGACCAAAAGATCGTGCATTATATTATCTTCCCATCTCCTATTATACAACAATGTAAACTTCAATATTGACCTGGGAGTATGCTATTTTAGATATCTACATTGTTAATTATTTCCTTTTAAGATATAGCCGTGGATAATATCAATATTGGAAAGCTGCAATCAGTCTTCTACTACTTACTATATTCTAATATACTTGCTTCTTTCATAACTTTAATTTTCTTACCAGCGCTAGCATTTGTTCAGGACAATGAAGAAAATCATAGATGCTATATTGGGTCTTAACTTTGACGATCCTCCGAGCACTGTTGCTTCTGCAGCTCTTTTCTATGTCTTAGCCAGTGATGTAAGTTTGTTAAATTTCAGCAATTATATACGCTTCCCAAAACAGATATTTGAGGTCGAGTGGTCCTAGAAAAGTGTGTAGAAGAGCTATTTAATTTGAATGCAAAACATAAAATCATCTATTTCTCTCCATTTTTACTGTTTGAAAAATAACCTATGCTGTTTGAAACAAAAAACTACATCTTGTGATTATTGATTACCCATCTATATAGTGCCAAGAGGAACAATTTTAGCTGATATAATGTAGAGATTGGAACACTCTACAGCTATCAAGATATGACTTGAGAGGCACAATCATGCTTCATTTTCCCAAGTGTCTCAGCTGTTCAGTGATAAGCATGAGACACCAGTCTTCAAAACAACATACATGGTTGCATGTGTGTGTATCCAAAACATCAAAACGTACAAGAGTACGTACATTAAGGATACTGCAGTGGACAATTTGGAAGTCATCTGGGTCTCCTTGTGTGTTTTGGTAGATAAACTGGTAAAGAGAACTACTACTGGCTCAAAAGTATAAGGAGAGTTCTGACTGCCAATGTGCCCACGATGCTCCTTTTTACAAGTGTCTCATTCAGAAGCAGCTCCTCTCTTAAATGGGACAAGAAAACATAAAGAGCAAGCGAACAAGCTTATTATACACAATCAAAGGGGCTAATTTGTCTAATGCTTCAGATGCTGTGGTCAATGTGTTTGTAGTTGTGTATAATATGCGATTAATGGAGCTTTCTGGGTGAGCACTGGTGCCCACACTTTCTTTTTTAGATGCAATATAACTAGTCAATAACATAGTCACAATCAAAGGCATGAATCAATAGGAATATGCTCTTTCATAAAAATATCCCTAAAAAAGAAATTCTATTATGTAGCATTGGTTCTCTTAACAATTATTTAAAAAACCACTTCCTGCTTAACTCCATGTTGTCTTGTTGGTGTTGACACATGTTGCACCATTTCCCTCAGCTATTTGGGGATACCATAACACAACCCATCACAAGCGTGAATAGATGACTAATTTCGTATTCCCTATTTTGAAATGATGCCCATCCCCGCCCACCCTCCTACTCCAATTTCTCATATATAATGGCAACAAGATCCTTTGCCAAATCATGCTTTTAATAAAGTCAACAACCACTATATTTTGGGAACGATAAGCTTCGCACATTACCTCCTATGCTTATTTTAAGTCCTTGGTAATTTAAAAAAAGTCATTGGGAATAAAAAATCATCGTATATAGTGCATGACCAAGCATATTCCAACTTTTGAAAATTAATCCCCTCATGTATAATCTATTGGTAAGACACATAGAAAGCATCATTCAAGCACATATCTCACAAATTTGTGAAGGTTGTCGCCTAAGATTATTGGGCGATCAAGCCAGACAAGATCTTGTAGGCATCAAAGGAATGGTGGTACAGTTATGCTACATGAAAGGCCATATCGATATCGATATCGTTGCGATATCGTGTCGATATTTTGACGATATATCGATGATATATCGTCGGAATATCGCCAATATCAATGCACTTTTGTGAAGGAAATGCCGAAAAAGGAGGATATATCGCCATATCGATGTCATTATCGGTCTCGTCTTGATATCAATATATCGACGATATATCATCGATATATCGCTATATTTCCTTCCATGGTTATGCAAGGCTCTTGATCGGCTTATCCATCTCCTCTCAGCTCACCGTTTGTTGTCCTTGTTGCATTAAACTCTATAAAATATGTACACATTATAAATATAACTTGTATATAAGATATAACTAATATGATATTATAAATTATAATGTCATAATATATTCCTTAACTAGTGTATATATTATTGTTGATATAGATACTTGTGAATAGATTTTGTCTGAAAAGGTGAAGGCTGATAATCCAACATGGGATGCGATCTAGTAAATTTTATTAGTGTTAGTAGTACATTCTATAATTAGATTTATTGTTAGTAGTACATTCTATAATTAGATTTGTAACCATTTGTAGCTAAAGGTATTTATGTATTTTTCATCTTAGAGCTCTCTAGGGTTTTGTCCTATATAAGGACCTCAAGACCTCTTGAATAAACAAGCAATTCCATTCTTTCATTCTTCTCCACATGGTATCAGAGCAGCAGTCCTAGACCGGTGTTCTGACCTAATCCCACCGCCACCACTAGCCCCTCCCCCCCGGTTCTCTCCTCCTCCTCCGTGCGCCTGCTCTCTAGGCATCTCCCACCTTCGTGGGTCACTTCTAGGGGCCCAGCGGCGCCCAACAACGCTCTCCGGTGCCCAACAATGCCCCTAGCAGCCTCTCTCGTCCTCCTGCGCGAGCCCTAGAAGCCCAGTGTGCTCCCAACCCCCCTCTCCCACGCTACGTGGCACTCGTGCCCTCTCACAGCGGCACCAGTGCTCCCTTCATGCGACGAAAATACTCCAGCGTCTAGGCAACCGCTCCCGTACGCTGATCCTTGCACTGCCTGTATCGGACCTCCATTCGATGTATTGTTAGGTCTACATGATACGTAAGCCTACTCAACTATTCTAGGTCACTTTTTCTTGACCTCTGCGGCCACCATGGCCTTTGCATCTACAGAATCCAAGCCCCTATACTCGACTTCTTCTGCAATGGTCCAGGGCACGTCTATTAAACTCAAGGGTTCCTAGAACTATGTACTATGGTCTCGGTCTTTCAAGATTTTTTATTGGTGGTCAGCGTAAGAACTATGTTCTTACTAAAGTTTTGCCTGCGGAGATGGAAAAGGATTATAACACATGGTATGTAGACAACTTCCATGTAATTACTTGGATGAGTAATAGTGTCGAACCAAATATTGCTTTTAAACTTCTATACAAGGAAACTGCGAAAGCAATGTGGGAGTCTTGAGAAGACCTACTCCCAGAAGACAACCAAGTCCAGGCTCTCAGACATCTATACACGGATCTGGTCTGCTAATCAATGGGATACGTCCTTGACTGAATACTACAGGCTTCTCACAGGTCTTTTTGAGGAGCTTCTTATCTTCCAACTCGCCTGCTGTGACAAACAGATAGGCGAACGTGCGGAATGGCAAGTATATCGTTTCTTATGAGGTCTATATCCACGGTACAAGACGGTGAAGGACCAATTTCTGACTGCCGCTGCTCTGTCCTCTCTTAGACCATCTTCGGTCGGCTACAGGAACTAGAGTCTCCTTCACCCCCTCAGTCCGCTGAAACTCCAGCCCATTTTGTTAAGGACGCTCAACTTACCAAGGAGGACGTGGTCGTGACTTTGGCCGTGGTCGGGGCTGTGATTTCGGACGAGGACGTGACTCAAGTTGCAGCAGTGGTCGTGATTCTACTGCCCGCTACCCTGCATGCACGCATTGTGGACGTCTGAACCATCCGTCCAAACATTGTTGGGCTAAGTTTGGCATGCCTACAAGTGCCAACAGTGTCTGTGAGACGGTTCCTTATGATGGCAACCAGAGGCTGCTAGGGGGCACTTGAAGGGCGAACAGAAGAGGCCACGCGATGCGGCGCTGCCGCCCGATGCTGCTGCGCGTGGCCTGCTCGAGATGGCACCGCCGACAGGGTCGGTAGGGAGTGGGGACGCTGCCCTTGCGCCATCTATGAGGAGACGAAGTGGGGTTGGGGCCGGGGCTCCGGCTAGGGTTCGCGCCTGGGGCTCTCGCCTGGGTGGTCGCTGCGTCTTGGGGGTATCACACGGGAGGAGGGTGCACACCCTGCTTGGAAGAAATGCTGCTGCTGTGAATGGATTTTGCAGGATGGGTCAGGAGATGGTCTCGAACAGGAATCGCCGCCAGGATGGTCTTGCCATGGGCTTCATCGCGCGGAGAGGCTTCAATTGCGGCTTCAGATCTACGATGAAGCGCGTCAAGAGAAGGTGGCCTTGAGATTTGTGGCACTGGCCCATGATCAGGGTTTGTGTTTCAATCGCGCCGCGAAGAACCCATAAACACCTCGAACAATAATGCGCTGCCGCCTGTGGCTGAAGATGCGGCATGATGAGAAGACGCAGCGAGTGGTCGAGGATCTACCGTCATGCCCCGCTTGGGATGCGAGAACTGAAGGCCTGAACCAAACATAGGGTTTCACAAAACCCTAGAGTTTCACGAACAACTTCTAAAACTTAAAAAATTTAATCGTCAAGAATCGAATCACAGAAATAAAAAACAAATCTTCAACAATTACAATCGAATCTCGAGAATGAATAAGAACATGAATTTTTTTTTCGAGAATCGAACCCGCTCTGATACCATGTTAAGAAAATAAAGATGCGGAAGCGAACCATGGAAAAATGATAAAGAACAATAAGAAGAACGAGATTTAACGTGGAACCCTATTCCGTGAGGAGCGGGATGAAACCACGGGAGAAGCCCTCAAATAGGGCGTGTTTGTCTATTGACTTTCTCAATGGATACAGGAGGTCTGAGGCTCCTTATATAGCCTTCCCAGAGCCTCCAAGTCCCACCACTAGACGATGTGGGAGTAAACACATGGATGGGGTAAATGAATCTTCTCTAGGATCCATTTACCTTGCTACAACCCAATATGACGCATACAACGAATACTCCAACAATCGAATACTCCAATAGTGCCCTTGCCGGCATAAGGACTTTGCATTGTGCTTATTCTAAATGGCGTACAAATTATCAACAACTTGCTTCGATCCATACTCGATTTTTAATTAACCCTTTCGGTTCTAAAGCTCTTTTAGAAGAATGAATCTCGCGCATCAATCTACCTTATCTCCGTCCTCCCGTATCGAAGCTGTGCTGGGGCAATAGGAAGAAAAATGTAATGTGCATCTTCATCATTTTTTTTGAGCAAACATCTTTGTTGTTCATACCATAGATTGGGCATGAGGCATCGCTTCCTAATCCCCACTTATGCCTATGTACCATTGTAACCAACCTCTTTCGCCAACAAACCAAGCATGCTACCTCATCACTAAAGATGTTTTTGCTTTCAATATCAATGGACATGCCACATCACATGCTTAGTCTGTCCCTGGTGCATGCTCTTTTATTATTATTATTATTATTTTGAGTATTATTTTTGATTAGAAGCACGATGTTTGATTTTTAACAAGTTAGATTTTTAACAAGTTAGACCACCAAATCCTCCTATTTTATCTTGAGGAAGGAATTCAATTCACCTCTTTTATTTTGAGGAAGGAATTCAATTCAAGTTGGGTGAATGTCTTTTATTTTGAGGAAGGAATTCAATTCAAGTTGGGTGAATGTCATGAAGCGATTGAAATCCTTCCATGTTGGGGGTGGAAGGCTGAAAATTATTTGCTTCGTTCTTAGGGTTTGCTAATGAAGTAACAATTCGATCAATTAAATTGCTTTGGTCAATGCTTTTGAAGTCGTAAGAGGGGAGTTTCTTGTCGCTAGGCATGGGATTTAGAGTTCAATTGAAGAATGAAGCGACGTTTAAGACTTAGAGACCAATAAAAATTACCCAAAACACGATAAATGAATATTGGGTTTTGCATGAATCTTTGGAAAATGAGGAATGTTATGATGAATGATGCAGCATGATAGCAAATTTTACGAACATTTATGTTATTTATTCTATTTAGCATTTGTTTTGTTTATTTGATTTTATTTAAGTCCCATGTAAAGGGCTCATTATAAAAGGCCCCTTTTAATTTTCCCTTTGATTTCTTCTTTCCATAATTTTAGGGATTTGTTACTTCTTTTGAGGGGGAGTAGCCTCTATAAAAGGCTCCCTTTGTATTAGGGTTTTGATCAAGTTGAATTAAGTAATTGTTTTCCCTTCCCTAATTCTCTTCCTCTCTCTCTTTCTCTCTCTCGGATTCGGCCGCCCACCCCCTTCCCTCTTTCACGTGCACCCATCCCGAACCCTACCAGCGCCGCCTTTCCCCTTCCCTCCTCTCCCGATTCCGCCCTTCTCCTCTCCTCCCTCCCGATTCCGCCCCCTTCTCCCCTCCTCTCTCTCGATTCCGCCCCTCTCCCCACCTCCCTCTTCCTCCCGCCTCTCTCCCCGGCTCCACTGCCCCCCCTCCCCTTCGCCCGCTTCTCGCCAGCCCCGCGCCGTGCCCTCCAGCCTCACCCCTCGCCGCCACTGCCATTCCCCTCCCCTTCCCGCACCAACCAGCCGCCTGCCCCTTGAACCGCCCAGTTTTCCCCTTCCATCTCGATACCACCGCCCATCCTCTGCCCCTTTGGGGCCGTAACCTCGCCCCTTCCCTCGCCCGCTGCTGTGGGTACCGCCCAGCCGAAGGTCAGCCAACCTCCCGCTGTCCTGTGCCCCCTTGCGAGCTCTCGCGCTGCAGCAAGTTCCCCAAACCACGAGACAACGCCGACCGGATCTGAAGTGGGCACGATTCCTCTTGCCGGTTGTGGTATGAGCGTATTTCCACCTATTACTCCACTTTATAATTAGTTTGTGGCCTGTTATATTGCTGTTTGCTTGGTGATTTATTGAGATTCTAAGTCCGCAACATCGTTATATCTTTCCCTAATCATTAATTACTTGGTTGCCCGACGTTTGTGGAATAATCGGTATTATATTGTGAGTATCACGTCAATTTACTGTTGCTGATTTTGCCTGTCGTGCATCATTTTCTTCATTTTTTGTCATTTGATTCCTTAATTCCATTGCTTGGATCGTCATTTAGATTATTGCATATTTAGGTTGCATCAATTTGGTATCAGAGCCTCACGATTCTGCATTTCGTCTGCCTCCCATTTATTCGTTGCATATAAAAAAAACAAAAAAAAACAAGGAAAGCAAAACCCTAGGATCCATGGCCGACAAACCTAGTGGCTCTAACCCCCCTACACCACACACCCTGAACTATCGCTAGAATCCCTAGCTGCTCAAATGCAACATATGCAAGGAGTGGTTGAACAGTTGAGTGGGCAAATTGCTACCCTGAATAGTCGTATGATAGGCCACGACCTTACTGATGAAACTCCCAACAAAGGTCGACGCACTAACCGGAAATCACACTCCCGGAATAACACTTCCCGAGATTCTAGCTCTTCTACTTCTGACGGACATGTTAGTGATTATCATTCACAGGAGAGTGAACAAAAAGAACCCAAAGAATACACCCCTTTCCTCCTCAAGACTCCAGACCCATACACCTTTGGCTATACTCCGCAAACTAATGGTGAACATCAATTCCGACCGCGAAATGGACCCAAGTCCGACGATGGATAGGATCGAGGTATCCGTCTCGATGTCCCGGAATTTGACGGAGGACGAGATCCTGACGTTTTTTTGGATTGGCTCCAAACCGTTGAACATTTCTTTGTGTGGAAGTCCATGCCTAGCGAGCGAAAAGTCCAATTTGTCACCATCAAATTAAAAGGGCATGCTCTACTATGGTGGGACCGTTTGCAGTCTGAACGCAAACGGAAGGGAAAAAGTAAAATCCGCAACTGGAGCAAAATGAAAGCTAAATTGAAGACCAAATTCGTGCCTGAAGATTACAGACACGATCTATACGCGCGACTGCAATCATGGAGGCAAGGTACCATGAGCGTGAAGGAATACACCGAAGGGTACCAATCCCTAGTCCATCGCAACCGCTTGCAGGAGACTCCTATTCAGGAAGTCACCCGCTACATGCAAGGCCTCCGCCAAGTCATCCAGGATGAACTATACCTCCACAACTGCCGTAATGTCGACGAAGCCTACAAGCAGGCTGAACGGGCTGAGATCAAGCTTGCTAAAGCCCAGACGAGGAAAATGCCTTTCTCTGTGAACTCCGTCCCTCGTACCAGTACCCCGATGACATACTCCAAACCGATGGGTTCCTCATCAATCATTGCGGGTAAAACCCAAGCCAAACCATCAACTCCTGCCGTCGCCCGACCATCCACTGGAAACCCTGGTCAAGGCATCTTGGGAAGCCGACCTATTGTAGGACCTGATACTTGCTTCCGATGCTATCAAAAGGGACATCGAGCAGCAGAGTGCCCGAACCCTAAGGCTAAACCCGTCCATCTATGCACCACCGACGACCCTGAATACCCCGACCCTGACCAGCAAGAATCCCCTGAAGAGGATCCGATTGCGATGACTGCTGACGCCATGGGAGCCGATGGCTATGAACCTCTAGGAGTGGATGGAGACGACTCCGGTCCGTTCCTGGTAATTGAACACGAGAACTTTATCGCTCCTGACAGCACGCCCACAAACATTCTGCTCACCCCCGCTGTCCACGATGCTGATAGCTGGCTGCGACGCAGCATCTTCCGAACCACCTGCACCTCTGGAGGACGATGCTGTTCGCTGATCATTGATGGAGGAAGCGTTGAGAACTTCGTCTCACAAGAAATGGTAGACAAGTTGGGTCTGCCAACTCAACCTCTCGAGAAGCCGTATAGTGTGGCATGGTTTCGTGGTGGAACTCAACTCCCGATCCACCGTCAAAGCCTCGTTAACTTCTCCATTGGTCCGTCATATAAGGACGAGGTGTGGTGCCATGTAGCCCCTATGGATGTCTGTCACATACTTCTAGGGAGACCGTGGCAATTTGACCGAGACACTGAACACCGAGGAAAACTGAACACTTACACCTTTCTCATAGACAAGGTGCGCGTAACCCTCAGACCACAACGTGAAGCCCTTAGCCCTCGTCAAGTAGCTACACTTCGAGCTGCGACTGGCCAAACTGGTAATAAAACGACACCATCAAAGACGGTGACCACGGGCCCTGTGTTGTTGATGGAAGCCCAAACATTCCAACGTGAAATACAAGAGAGCTCCACCATCTATGCTTTAATGGGATGAGAAGTAGACAATCAAGAGACAACTCCGCCTGAAGTCCCGCCTGAGATAAAGCCCATCATCAAAGAGTTCGCTGACATCATGCCTGAAGAGTTGCCTGACGGACTGCCCCCGTTGCGAGACATTCAACATCACATCGACCTAGTCCCTGGAGCCAGCCTACCCCACTTACCCCATTACCGAATGAGCCCAAGTGAACATGAAGAAATGAACCGGCAGGTTACTGATCTGCTGCGACGTGGGTATGTTCGAGAGAGCATGAGCCCCGTGGCGGTTCCTGCTTTGCTTACCCCGAAGAAAGA
Organism: Ottelia alismoides; assembly: GCA_037367405.1. Lineage (NCBI taxonomy): Eukaryota > Viridiplantae > Streptophyta > Magnoliopsida > Alismatales > Hydrocharitaceae > Ottelia > Ottelia alismoides. The sequence continues at coordinate 608,560 of JAZKJV010000436.1, forward strand.
TGGCACATGGAGAATGTGCGTGGACAGTCGTGCTATCAACAAGATAACGATTAAATATCGTTTTCCCATTCCACGCCTTGATGATATGCTTGATATGTTATCAGGTGCCAAACTGTTCTCCAAAATGGATCTCCGCAGCGGTTACCATTAGATTCGCCTCCGACCTGGAGACGAATGGAAGACAGCTTTTAAAACCAAGGAGGGTCTGTATGAATGGACGGTCATGCCCTTCGGCTTGTCTAATGCCCCAAGCACCTTCATGCGAACAATGAATCATGTTTTACGACCCTTTATTGGCAAGTTTGTGGTCGTGTACTTCGATGATATCCTGATCTACAGTTTGACCAAAGAAGACCACCTATCTCACTTGCGACAATGCTGGAAACCCTGAGAGACCAAAAACTGTATGTCCACCTCAAGAAATGCTCCTTCATGTCTGACACGGTCCTCTTCCTAGGATACATTGTCACTGCGGATGGACTTAAAGTTGACCCATCAAAGATTCAGGCCATTCAGAGCTGGCCCGTACCCAAAACCCTCACCGAAATTCGCAGCTTTCTAGGGTTAGCTTCTTTCTACCGACGTTTCATTCGGAACTTCAGCATTTGTGCGGCACCGTTGGTAGATTGCACGCGGAAAGGCGCACCCGCGTGGACTCTTGAAGCAGAGACGAGCTTTCAAAATCTAAAACATCAATTGACGCATGCTCCTGTTTTGGCACTCCCCGACTTCACCAAGATTTTCGTGGTCGATTGTGACGCCTCACATGTCGGGATTGGCGCTGTCCTCAGTCAAGAAGGACGACCTGTCGCCTTCTACAGCGAGAAATTGAACGATGCCAGATCACGGTACTCCACTTATGATGTTGAATTTTATACCGTGGTCCAAGCTCTCAAGCATTGTAGACATTACCTGATCCAGCGTGAATTTATCCTTAACTCTGATCATGAAGCCCTGAGATATTTGAACTCCCAGAAAACTCTTAACAAGCGTCATGCCAAATGGGTTAATTTCCTCCAAGAATACACCTTCCATCTCAAACACAAAGCCGGAACCCTGAACCGTGTGGCCGACGCTTTGAGCCGGCGAGCACATGCCCTGACCACAATGACCGTCAGCACAACAGGGTTTGAAACTCTCAAGGACCTCTACCCCACTGACCCTGACTTCGGTCAAGTTCATGCCGACTGTGTTGGTACTGGGCAGGACCCAACAGCCACTTTTGTTCTTCATGAGGGTTTCCTATTCAAAGGCCACCAACTATGCATTCCTGCCACGTCCCTTCGAGAGAATTTAATTTCAGAACTACACAATGGAGGTTTAGCTGGACACTTTGGAAGACACAAAACCTTGACCCTTCTCCAAGAACGCTTTTATTGGCCGCAATTGCGAAAGGATGTGACAAAATTTGTACAGAAATGCCAAACATGTCAATGATTCAAAGCCCGAACTGAATGCGGAAAGTATGGAAAAACATCTCGTAATGTCAAAAAAGGATTGAGTTATTTCGGGAAATATATTCAACCAACTCCAATACTTTTACCAATTAACATTTTAGAAGTCCCCTCGGGGGTCTTGGAAGGTGACACCAGAACCTTTTGGGGGCTATATTGATTGTGTCATAAAGACCTTTATGTCCACGTCCTAATCGACCCCCCGGAGGAATATGTGCTTCTAAAAGATCTTTTATACTGTGCCCAATCCCGAAGTTGGTTCTATACATATGACCCGCTATCAGGAAAATAAATGCAATAGCTAAATGATGATGAGCCATATCAGTTAACCATAAGCTTTGCGTTTGTGGGTGGACCCCCCCCAGAAGGGTTAAAATAACAGTTCCCGCCCCTTGAGAGGTACCAAATAAATGGCTACTGGAAAGGCCACCGGCAGAACACTGGACTATACACACCCCTGCCCATTCCTCTGCGACCCTGGGAAGACATCAACATGGATTTTGTGCTAGGGTTACCCCTCACTGTGCGAAAAGTTGACTCTATTTTTGTGGTTGTGGATCGATTTTCTAAAATGGCACATTTCATTGCATGTAGGAAAACCTCAGATGCATCTCATGTCGCTGATTTGTTTTTCGTGATGTCGTCCGTTTGCATGGTGTCCCGCGTTTTTTTTACTTCAGACCGTGATACCCGGTTTTTGAGTCACTTTTGTCGCACGCTTTGGTCTCGTCTTGGTACTCGTCTGCAATATAGCACCGCTTATCATCCACAAACAGATGGGCAAACTGAAGTAGTTAACAGATCATTAGGAAATTTATTGCGATGTCTTGCAGGGGACTCTCCGTCCAAATGGGATCTAATTCTTCCCCAAGCTGAATTCGCATATAACAATTCCACTAATAGGTCCACCGGAAAATCGCCCTTTGAGAGTGTGTACGGCTTTCCACTTCCCCAATTTCTTGACCTAAAACGCACAACCATGCAAGGGAGAAGTAGTGCAGCTGCTGAGGATCTGGTCGAACACCTAACCCACCTCCATACCGAAATCTGAACCAAACTCCAATCCATGACCCAGAAATACCAAACTCAAGCCAACCTACACCGAAGAGAGAGCGAGTTCAGAGTTGGAGAATTAGTGGTGGTCCACCTTAAAAAAGAGAGGTTTCCTTTGAGAGTCCACCAAAAATTGAGCGAACGGAAAATTGGTCCATTTCGAGTCCTCAAGAGGATTGGACCCAATGCATATTTACTCGACCTACCGCCAGACGTTCAGACATCACCGGTCTTCAATGTATCAGATCTCTTCTTATATCATGGAGAGGAACATGCCGATGCCACCCCAGTAGCAGTTCCCGTCAATGATGATATGCGCTAGCCGCCAGCCGCAACCGATGCTGATCAGATTGAAGATATTGCCGACATCCGAGATATGACGACTAGACGTGGTCTCTTCCGACGATATCTAGTCAAATGGAAGGGACAACCTTTTACCGATTGCACCTGGATGGATGAGGATGAACTCCAACAACTCCGCCCTGATATACTTCAGAATTTTCACGATGCCATCTCGACGGAGCGAGATTCTTTTCAGCAAGGGGAGTTGATGCAACATGATAGCAAATTTTACGAACATTTATGTTATTTATTCTATTTAGCATTTGTTTTGTTTATTTGATTTTATTTAAGTCCCATGTAAAGGGCTCATTATAAAAGGCCCCTTTTAATTTTTCCCTTTGATTTCTTCTTTCCATAATTTTAGGGATTTGTTACTTCTTTTGAGGGGGAGTAGCCTCTATAAAAGGCTCCCTTTGTATTAGGGTTTTGATCAAGTTGAATTAAGTAATTGTTTTCCCTTCCCTAATTCTCTTCCTCTCTCTCTTTCACTCTCTCGGATTCGGCTGCCCACCCCCTTCCCTCTTTCACGTGCACCCATCCCGAACCCTACCAGCGCCGCCTTTCCCCTTCCCTCCTCTCCCGATTCCGCCCTTCTCCTCTCCTCCCTCCCGATTCCGCCCCCTTCTCCCCTCCTCTCTCTCGATTCCGCCCCTCTCCCCACCTCCCTCTTCCTCCCGCCTCTCTCCCCGGCTCCACTGCCCCCCCTCCCCTTCGCCCGCTTCTCGCCAGCCCCGCGCCGTGCCCTCCAGCCTCACCCCTCGCCGCCACTGCCATTCCCCTCCCCTTCCCGCACCAACCAGCCGCCTGCCCCTTGAACCGCCCAGTTTTCCCCTTCCATCTCGATACCACCGCCCATCCCCTGCCCCTTTGGGGCCGTAACCTCGCCCCTTCCCTA